>CM032328.1:73520691-74720691 GCA_019022515.1 Quercus aquifolioides
CTCCATGGTCAACCATTGATGGACGACGCATCGATTCGGGAATCCCAATGAGTCGAAGGGGCTCTCGTAGCCGACGCCCTGGAGAAGTCTCTTCTCCTTCCTACCGACATGGCCGAGCTTGGGAGCATGAATGGGCCAGAGGTTGCCCTTAACCTTAAAAGATATCTAGGCATGGTGGGTCCCCTGGTACCTGTTTATTCTGTTTGAATTTTATTGCTTAGCACCTTCCTTTCTCTTTACGGCGTACCTGTTTTTATTGGCAGGCTATTCAGGCCCTTTTCAGGCTGGATGAAGAGGTCGATGGCCAGAGTAACGCTTTAACGCAGGAGCGTGACAAATTCTTGAAAGCTGCAAGTACCCTTAAGAGATCTGAGGCAGATCTAAAAAAGGCGATTGAAAGTCTGGAGGAGATGACCAAGGCCTGAGATAACATGACCTCTGATTTAGCCGCAGCTACAAAGCAGGCTGAGGATCATATGAAGCGACTGCAAGAGGTTGAGGGCCGACTGCGACCTGTTGAAGAGAACATCGCCGACTTGAAGAAAAAGATGGCCGAGGCGATTTGGACGAAGGGTGTTGCCGAATATGCTAGGGATGAGGCCGTAAGGGCTAAAGAAGAGGCTATGTTTGCGAAAATAGACGCTGAGCGTTCCTTCGAACAAGCGAAGGAGGAGGCTTTCGCCAAAGGGGTGGCTAAGACTGAAGTTATCTTCAAGGACCAAATCCCTGAAGTATGCAGGCGCTATTGCTCCCAGACCTGGACCGAAGCGCTCAACCAGGCGGGAGTTGATGCCTCGTCTGACCTTAGAAGGGCAGAAAGAGTATATTACCCCTCGGTAATACGCGAGGTTATCCCCGTTACTTCCGAGGAGGAGACTACATTACCGGTGGCAGGTGAAAGTCAGACCCAAGCAGCCGAGGACACACCTTCAGCTGACAGACCTATTGAGGAGGCTGGGCCCCATGGAGCGTTGGAGGGGGCTAGAACCGAGGGTCAAGAAGTGCCTCAAGATGTGGTGAGGCTTCCTGCTAACTCCCCAGCCACACTCACGGTTCCTCCGATTTCTCCTACCGTGGAAGGGTCCTCTGAAGTAACCCCTCCGAGACAAGGTCCCTAGGTGTTGGTTGAAGCCTTTTGACAGGCCCCTCAAGACAATTTGCCTACTGAGTTAGGGGGAAATGGCAAATGGCATAGGACACTGTTATTTGCTTTCTTTTTCATTTCATTTTGCTTCTTGCCTCGGGGGCATTGTAATGAAACTATACACTTTCTATTTGAAATGAATATTCAATATTTTGCTTCTAGTTATTGATGCTTCCTTTTACCTGCCGTACTCTAATATTTTGCTCAATACCTTGGTTCTGTTCTGGACTTAGTCTAATGAGACCATCAGCTATCCTTCAGGCATGAATCCGAGGACCGTATCACACTTCGGTTCTAGCTAACGCTTTGGTTCTTCTGCAAATAGTTAGTTTACCCCTTCGGTTCTTCTGTAAGTAGCTAGTTTCCCCATAGGTTTGAGTCCTTGGACCATGCAATACCTTGGTTCTGTCTAGTACCCAGGTATAGCTGAGGTGAAGGAATTTGTCCTCGGCACAGGAAATATCATTTTCAGCGTGATGATAGCCTCGGCCCTGCTTTATCGGACGTGTTTCATCCTGCAGACTGGACCCTTGACTCCGTGGTGCCCTGGGCAAGAATGGCTTAGAATCCTAATCCTACGCGTGTCGGTAACCCTCCTTCAGTTCAAGTTTCTGCCCTCTTCAATTACGAGGCGCCTCCTGACTGTTCGCGTTCCGCGCTTGACGTTTCGACATGCGAGGTGCACTCGCATTAACATCCTCGTGGATTGATACAGATCGAACGGTTGACAACCGCCTTGAAATATGGTCAGAATTAATGTCACCGAAAATCCTTCTCTCGAATCCAGTGTAGATCATTTCTCACCAATCTCCCCTCTCTATAAAAGGCTATACGGGGGAAATGCCCTCCTATGCCCCACAAATCCTCTAACAAAGCAAGAAACATGTCCCATCAACCTTCAAAGCCCCCTCAATAACCTTACCAGAATTGTGATAAGAGTTTGGAGAAATGGGACGGCCTTGGATGGGAGTAAGGGCACACAGGTTGAAGGTCCTCTTCCCTCGACTGAGAACCGTTGTGGGTATGGCCCGCGCCAGACCTCCGGCGCGACAAAGTTTGAGCGTCATCCTGATGGTGCCGTGCGTAGCGGCCAAGAAGGAGGTCCCTGAAGTACATAACGCCCTTCTCCGGGGTGCGCTTACGTCGGTGGAGCTGTACAAGATTACGTCATGTCTGGTGCCCGAGTGTTGCCGTCTCCAACGGTCAACCACCGTGGGGTTGGAAGAGAATCAAGGGAACATCATGGGGAAAGGCCATCAGGCGCCCTTGCATCTGCTCCTCTCTTCATGTCAGCACCACCGCACTAGCGCGAGAGTTATTGGTAGCCTTGAAACAGGCCGGCCTTAGCCCCCTTCCCCTTAGTTAGCTTTAAAACAGGCCCATCTGGGCCTCTGTTTGTAGAATTGGCTTTAAAATAAGCCTGTCTAAGCCTCTGTTTGTATCTTGTACGATTTCTTTCCATTTAATAAAATACTGCGATGTTTCTTTCTTTTTGAATCTTCTCCTTTTCTGCAATGGTTTTTTTTTTTTTGGTGACACATCGTTGTCAACCTTCCGTAAACTAGCTATTTAGGAACGATCGTCTGTTGCGCCTGCTAGTGCACTAATCCTTCCCACAAACGGCGCCAATTGTAAGGACTTAATTTAGAAAGGCCCTAACAATACATTTCTAGAGAGTGAGATGAAGAATTAGGCCCTAACAGACTAACAACAGTGCACAAGGTACTCTTCACCATTGAAGGGGAATGAACCCAACTTATTCTTAAGGGTAGCTCCTCGGCGCTTGTCCGAGGAGGTTCCTCCTCCCTTTCATCCCCTTTTCAACTGCTTTGCTCGCCCTCATTATATAGTCCTCTTCCTCCTATCTCTTTCTTCCATTTATTGATCATCCACTTGCCTTCCCTCTGACCGTCCGTCCCATCAGAGGCCTTATCAATACTCGAGTGGTTCACAATGACCAATGTTACCCTATCCAGGGGTTACATCCCCATTAATGCGGCCAGGGGGTTAGATGAGTGCATTTAGTGTGGAGGTGACAATCTGTTCTGGGCCTGTTCCCCCACCTGGAATGTCCTCGGCGTAGATCCAAAAAAGCATAGGTCTTCATACACCATCCTCGGAAGATCATCCTTCCTCGGCATGGGCCTTGGGCCAAATGCAAGATGGGCCGAGGTTATCAGGCCCATGGGCCCCACAGTTAATATTATTTTTTGTCTTCTATTACCCTTTTTTTTTTTTTTTGGTTCCCTTAATTTGAATAAACTCACCATTTCTCATTTGTTCATTAAAGGATTTTGCTCCTCTTTTAATCAACAACGGTTTTTTTTTTTTGAGCAAATAATTAACAAAGGTAACTCCTCTCTTTAGGCTATTTTTCTCATTTCTATTAGATAGAACCCTAGGCTCCTATTCATACCCATTTGAATAAATGAAACCTGAATGTATTTTTATAACAAAATAGATATCAATTGACAACAATTTGAACAATGTTTATGCAAGTTTCTAAACAAGATGATAATAGATGAGTTATTATCAATCCATATAGCTTAAACCAATTCTTCAGAACAACTGGGTTTATAGGATGATTTGATTATCTAATATATTTACACATGTATGCACGCGATCATGGGTCAAAATGTGTTGGCAATTTTTTTTTCTTCAACTCCTATTCATAAAAAAATAACTGTAAAACTTGTTACGTATACCATTTTGCACGCATGCTCATACACACAAGTGAATTTAAACTGAAATTATGAGTTGATGAATACATGATTTTAAATTTTCAATTGCCTGTGTGGCTATGTCACTGTGTGTAAGGACATGCGTGCAAAATGGTGTATGTAATTAATACTATCCAAAAAATATATAAAATATTAATAATTATATTTGCGTAAAACAAATGGTACACAACATTTCTAACCATAAAGAGGAGAAATTAGATAAATTGAAAACCTTAAAGTTAATTGATGAGTTACATATAGTCCGTCACTCTCATCAGAAAATGGTTCTCGTTGAATGATACTCCATCCATTTCCAACATATATAATAAGCTTTGGGTTTAAATAAAAATATATGTTTTGCTTGCATTTGGAACGTGTTATAACACAGTTGAAAATCGGTACTCAAACAAATTGTTTACTAATTCTTCTCAAAAAAAAAAAAAATCGTTTACTAATTATAATATTGGTATGGATTTAATTTTTACAAATCTCTCTTCACAATTTGAATGCTAAAGTACTTTTAAAGTAATTTGATGAGTTTCATCTATTAAAAAAAAAAAAACTCCAAAATCCATCCATACAAAGGCAACCTAAGTCTAGTTCAATGTTGCCAATACAAAATAAGAAAGTAAACAATACTAGTAACAATTTGGAATATAAAAATAAATAAATAAATAAATAACGCACAAAAGGTGTTTTTATTTGTTTTGTTCCTTTAGTCAAATCAATATCCGTAAAAATACTATTCATACCTTTAAATTTGAGGATCTTTTTTTTTTTTTTTTTAATCTCTGAGTTATGAAAATCTCAAGTTTTACAATACCATCAGTATATTTTTTCTCCATTAATATATGTTAGAATATTTTTCGTTAACCCACCATTTTTTTAAAACATAAAAATAACGTCATTTTTAGGCTAATTGACATTGAAAATATGATGGACCATATTAAAATAGGTATATTATATAATTGGTGAGAGCAAAATTGTCAAAATTGGGATCCTACGTAAGATCATCGGAGATAGGTGGGATTGTGGATCGTAAGATCCTACATATTTTCGGATTTAAAGTAAAAAAAAACACATTGATAATGACTTTGTATGTTGAATAATCACGTAAATTGTGAATTTATTCATAAAAAACAAAAATTTGCATCATATGATGTAATTTACATGTCATACATTACTACATTTATACTAACGAAACAAATATATTTAAGTTTTGACCCAATGTATCTAAAAAGTTCAATAAATGTTTAATTAACAACCAAATACTAAAATATTTATCAACACATGTGGAAATATTTTCTAAGTTATAAGTTTTAAGTTTAAAATCCAAAATAAGTTATCAAATAGAAACTAGCTAACTAAAATATGAAATCTAAAAGTAAGATGAATATTAAGGTGAAGTGAACATTTAATTATTCTCATTCTAGGGTTCTTATAACCACTGTCATAATCATCGTCATCCATTTCATCATCTATGTATATATTGTATATTTGTATGCTACAGTTGGAAAAGAGATTAAGATACAACTTCACACTTAATTATTCAAGTTATACTACACTCAGCAACAATTACAAAGCATGCCCAAAAAATTCAATCAATCAATCAATAAATATACAAATGCAAGCATACTGATAAAATTATATATAAGAAAAGCATTTTAGTAATATTAGAACACAAATTAGTATATTGATCAAACAAATTTAACAACATTATAGCTTTAAAGTAGCAAAGCAATATAAATTCTTCATTTAGAAATGATGAAACATTTGCTTAGGTTAACATAATTTTATTAAAAAAAAAAAAAAAGTCATATCATCACAAAATAGAAAAATAAAAACCCTTAAAGTTTCATCAAAACCAAAAATTTATTCCATAAAAATAAAACCGAAAATTGATGTTTTGGTAGGATCGGTAGGATCCCATACGATCCTACAATTTTTACGATTCTAGTGCGATTTTAAACGTTTTGGTGATGTGGGATCGTAAAATCGTGCGATCCTACGGTTTAGATCATGATTTTGACAACCATGAGTGAAGAGTAAAAATTGTGAGTCTTCAAAGTCTAGAAATGTCAAGAGCATTGGAATTTGGAAGTTTGAACTCAAGCGGCAGCTTCAGAGTTTAGACATTTTTAACAAAATTGCTAAGGGTTCTAGGAAAAGGTTTCCTTCAAACTCCTTTTATATCTTTTTATTAAATGTGAATTTTGAAAATCTAATCATTAGATTGCATGTTCTTATTATATCTTTCATGCTTGCAAAATTTCAAGAATGTCAATTAAAGATCAATAACTATGTCATTTTTTACTTGTTTAAATTTTAAGTTTTTTTAGTAAATAATTATGCATACAAAATAAATTTATTGATCGAATAGTAAATAACATCTGATTTGAATGAAATTAGACACGTGTGTGAAGAATATAAAGAATATTAAATCCAGCTGTTAGATTTTCAAGATACACATCTAATAATATAAAATATAGGAAGAGTTTAAAATGTTTATCTCTAAATTAATTTGGAGAGAAATTTTTTTCAAGGTTCTAATCATCTCACTCTCAATTATTTTTTTTAAGGCGAAAAACACATTTTAGTCCCTACATTTTATTTTTACCGCTTTTAGTCTCTATCCTAAAAAATGCTTCCCGTTTTGGTCCTTACCGTTACATCAGAAACGAAAAAAGCTGACGTGGCAAACGGCAGAATAAATAATACTAAATTAATTTCCATGTGGTTTAAATTAATAATAAAAAATGTCACGTCAGCATTTAAATTAAAAAAATTAAAAACTGAAAATAATAGGAATTCAGATCTAAGTGTGTCTTAACAAGAACACAAACTCAGATCCAAGAAGAACACAAACCCAGAAATTAAAAAAAAAAAAAGCAAATTCCATTACATGAATCTGAGAGTGCCAAATTACAGAAATACATCCTAAAAACAAGAAACGAAATCCAGATTTAGAGGCAAGATCTACAACAACCACCACAACTAAGTACACAAATCTAATCATTAGTGTAAATTTAACAACACCGGAAACCCCAGCACCACTGATTCAAACCCAACCCCTAGCACCACTGATTCAAACCCAACCCCTAGCACCGGTACTACAATCAACCATGAACCACACTCTGACCCACACCTCGACTACAACCATGAGCCACACTCTGACCCATCGTGACCCACACCATGACCATCGAACTTGAATCCAACCCACCCCACATACCCAGCAACCACTGTAAACACAAACCCCGACCACAACCCATTGCCAACACCACCACCACTGAAGAGCATGACTGTGAGCAAAACCCACCACCAAAAAAAAAAAAAAAAACAGACCCACAACGAGCAAAACCCAAACCCATGGCAGCATACCCACGATGAGCAAATCCTAGACCCACAGTGACAAACCCAGATCCACGGTGAGCACACCCTGATTTCGTTCAACCACCCAAACACAACCTCAATTCCAACCCCATCTCCACCCAAACGCTGACCCAAACACCACCCAATCACCACTCCAAAGGCTGACCCAAATGCTATCTCCTCTTCGTCTTCTTCTCTTTCCACCCCGGCTATCTCCTCCTCCTCCGACCCAGGATTTTTTTGCTTCAGCTCCACCATTGCTAGGTGGGTTTATATGAAGGGAGATCTTGTGTTTTGCTTTATGGCTTTTGGATTGGATTTGGGTTCTTGGCTTCTATTGCTGTTGTTGGGATGACATTTTTGAGAGAAGAGAGAGAGAGAGAGAGAGGCGTTGTTGGTGTTGTTACATTTGAGATCTGGGTGTTGTTTTTTTGAGTGAGTTTGAGTGAAGGAAAGAAAGTGTTTGCATGTGGGTGTTTTTTTCTTTCTTTCTTGTATCTGGAATTGTGTTCTTGGTTTTTTTTTTTTTTTTAATTTCTGGGTTTGTGTTCTTCTTGGATCTGAGTTTGTGTTCTTGTTAAGACACACTTAGATCTTAATTCCTATTATTTTTAGTTTTTAATTCTGTTTTTAATTTTTTTTATTTAGTTAAAATTAATAAATTAATTTTTTTAATTTAAATGCTGACGTGGCATTTTTTATTATTAATTTAAGCCACATGGACATTAATTTAGTATTATTTATTCTGCCGTTTGCCACGTCAGCTTTTTCCGTTTCTGATGTAACGGCAAGGACTAAAACGGGAAGCGTTTTTCAGGATAGGGACTAAAAGCGGTAAAAATAAAATGTAGGGACTAAAATGAGAATAGCCTAAAAATGTAGGGACTAAAATGTGCTTTTCGCCTTTTTTTAATTATAAAAAAGTCTAGAGATTAATTTAGAAGGGGGCCTAAGCTTAGAGGAAAAGTAAAATCTAATTTTTAATAAACAATTGAATATACCTTAGGAGCAAAAAGAAGAAGAAGGCGAATTGAGGACACTAGTTCTAGTCATGTCTGCAATCAAATTCATAGAAGTATTGTCATGAAATGAAATAATTTACAGAGGTGGGAAAAACAATAAAAAAGAATTTTTTTTATAAAAAAAAAGAGGCATTGGTTTACTGTCTTTTTCACTTTCACTGGTGAGTGCAATTTACGCAAATCTAGAATATAATAATACAATTTTAATAATGCTATATATTAAAGAAATAGTTAACAATGATGGTGAATGTGACGTTTTTTAAAAAGCTCCACCTCAAATTCAATGGCGTTACATTCTGAGTCGTTGAAATGATACATTTTTTTATATAAAAAAAAAAAAGGGAGAAAAAACAAAAAACACTTGGGTTAAAAATAAAAAATAAAATAAAGCAGTAATAAATAATAAAAAGCAAAGGAAAGGACTTTGTCAAAATGATGACGTGACGACCATCCCCCACTAACCAAAACATCATATTCATTGGGCCACCATTCGATCTTCCAAACTCATCGGAGATTATAATTAAATTAGCAGTAGTTTTTATTTATTTTGTATACATAAAATTAAAAAAAAAAAAAAAAACTTTGCCTTTCACTTTCTCATTTTGCGCTTCTCTTGGGTGCTTCTTAAAAGCCTCATTTTGCGATATATGTAAGTCTTTTAACATTTTGGAGAATCTCCAAAATGGGGTTATCTATGATGGGTTGGTCTTGAATTTTCATATTGTTTTGAGGGTAAAAGTAGAATTGTGGTGTTGTGGGGAATCATATTGGAGATTCTGCAAGTGGGTTTTCTTTCTTTTCCTTTTTTTTTTTTTTTTTTTTTGGTGGGTTGGGTTTGTTGTGGGGGGGGTTGGGGTTGGGGGTGGTGGAAGGTGATAATAAAAAATGGGGAATGTGAATGGAAGAGAAGATGGGGATGGAAGCCCATCTGGGGCTGAGGAAGAAGGTGTGGAAGGTGGTGATGGTGTTGGTATTGGTATTGATGGTGGTTTGGATGAAGGCATGGCTGCACCAAGTGTAGCCCTTGGTGTGTCTCCTCCTGACTTGATGGGTCAGTCACCTCCTCATAGCCCTAGGGCCACCCAGTCACCTTTGATGTTCACTCCTCAAGTGAGTTCCTTTTCTCTTTGTCTCTTTCTCTTTTTAATTTCTGTTGGCCTTTCTTTTGTTTTTTTTCAAGTGTTGTGAATTTTAGGCAGGAAGATTTGGATTTCATATCAGTTATTTCCAATTGCAGCTTTTTTTTTCCTTTTTTACTTATTGGGTTTTGTGAATATTGGGCAAGTTCATAGCTTTTGATTGTAATAACATTGTGTTTGGGGCTGGGATATTGATGTGGCAAAAGGAAATTTGATCAATTGGTTAAAAATGGTGTTGAGAAGGTTTTATACGTGGATTAATTTCCAGAAAGTGAAATTTATTTGTTTGAGATCTTTTGGAGATAACCCCAAATTATTATTTTTCCCTGCTGCTTAATGTTCTGTCTGGAGTCTCTGTACACTCGCTACTTGTTTGATGCAAAGTCCAAAAGGAATACTGGTGTTTCAAAACTCAAAAGCCTTTAATTATACATTTTTCCCATATCTTCTGCTTTGCTTGACAGACAAAAAGTTCATTGCTTTTGCCTCTTGCAATGTGTTTTTATGATTAGGTTGTACTTTTGGTCTTTCAAATCGAGGGTGGATGTTGAAATATAATCATCTGTTATGAGCCATACAGTCTTAGGTGCAAAAATAGCACCAATTGCTTTGATTATTTATTATGTGGGAATTGACTTGCTGATTCGATCCAGCTTAGTAGAAAGGATCTTATTTTCATTACCAACTTTTGACTAAAGCATGACTTTATATCCCCTTTGTTTTGGTGGGTTTTGTGTGCATTTATTTGTTTGTTTTTTATTTTGGAGGGGAAGGCTTGGCTGTAGACGCAGTGCTTGTAGAAGTATTAGAGGATAACAACTTCTAAACCTGCTACTTTGTTAGATTCTATGCTTGAGATTTATTTGAGTTCCATTGGGAAACATCTTGAATACCATTGAATCACTATTTGGTAAATTCATTTCTATTGTATATATAACCTGCTCTACCCTGAAATATGTTGCTATTAACTGCACATGTATGTGGCCTGTTTTTCTTTGGATGTGTGCGATAGGGCTTAGCTTGGGAAAAAGGTTGCTTATGTTTGTTTATTTAGTAAGCAAGCCAACCAAAAGCCATGTTTAGGCTTGACAATTAAACAAGACAAGTTCAAATATAATACCGTTTTTGTAAATTAGGTCGTGAGTATAGAGCATATATAATATTGTATGTTCATATGTATGCATGTGAAAAAATATACTTACATGGGCATGAGATTGCATTGTGTAAGTTTGTAGATAAGTTCATAAGATATCAAATGATTATTTCTAATTTATTAATAATATAAACAATCTGTTTTTTAGTATATATATATATATATAATTTTTAACATTACAAGGTTGGTAATTGTAATTTTTATAAATTTATAAATGAGAATCACTCTCTAATCAACTCAAATATTTATATTTTCGATTGGTAAATTATACTCAGTCTCAAATAATATAATTGCAACTATAATTTAGTTATTATTTATTAGCATAGATTTGTGAAAGGGGTAAAAAAAAAAAAAAATCTAATCATGGTGTTTGCTATCAATGTGGAAAGAATAAATAAATTAAGTAGTTTGTGAACAAGTTCCAGGTTGTTCAACAAGAAACTTTTCCATGGTAGATAGTGTAATCTAGCTTGGTGATAAGATCAAGGTCGGTTTGCTTTTGAAATAAAATGAAATGAACCAATTTTATCTTTTAATACTAGGTTTGGCTTATTTACAATCCTAGCTGTTCGATGTTCCTATACATATTCCATCCAAGTGTATTTTTGCATATTTTACATTTTCATTCTTTCCAGGTCCCGGTGGTTCCACTACAAAGACCAGATGAGATGTATGCTTCGAGCCAATCATGGACACCAACTGCTTCAGGGTATGAAGACATGTGCACTGAGCAAGGAATTCCTACAATGATTACATGGAGCTATGATGGAAATGAAGTAGCTGTGGAGGGATCGTGGGATGATTGGAGGACAAGGTTCCAGAAATTTGGTGCCTTTTTTTTTACATTTTCATTTTCTAAATTGCAGTTGTGCTTAATTTGCTGTCTAAACTCCTAATATCCCTTGTACCTTGTTGATCAGATTGCCCCTACAGAGATCAGGAAAAGACTTCACCATCATGAAAGTTCTACCATCTGGTGTTTACCAGTACAGGTTTATTGTTGATGGACATTGGAGGTATGCTCCTGAGTTGCCCTGCATCCAAGATGAGGCAGGCAATGCTTACCATGTTTTGGACTTGCAGGTTAATATCTTCTCCACTTTTCTGGTTTATGTCAGTGTACCACATGAATGTGTGAATTATAGTGTAGATAACTTGTGTAACAGTTAATCTCAATGAATTTATCAAAAAAAAATCTTGATGAGAAAGCTAAAGCTGGATGCATGAGTTTTGATATGTCCTAAAGATACAACCTAGGGATTGTATATGAACTAAAATCTTTGGTACGAACTAATTCTTGTTTTAGCAATTCAACATTGTTGTATTGTACATTGTAGAACTTGTAATGTTTTCTTTCTAATTATCTTTTTTCCCGCTAAAATGCTTTAATCTTGCCTAATATCACACAATGACACAAAAAACTACCTTCTTCTTCATTTTCCTCTCTCTTGCTCTTTCTGGGATCTGAAAGGATGATAAAGTTTGGTTTTTCTGTTGAATTCAATGAACTGATATTAACCTCTGGTGCTCCATAATCCATATGAAAATACAAAACCTGTAATTGTCTGTAATTGATTGGCTGTGGGAATTTCTTTCTGTGTGTATTCTTATAAGTTTTATTACTATTACCTGTTTGGTGCATGGATGCAAGACTAGCTCGGACTATCAATGTTCGGAGTAGTGAGAGAATAACCTGTGGTGTGGGCCTAGCAAAGTGATTTGCACAAAAATTTGCTTCTCTCAGTCAATTATTTAACCAATACTGGTCAAAATGCCTCTTTAGAAATTTCTGGTCAGCTATGGTAGCTCCGTTAGGATAATTGTTATCCTGATTGTTTGTCTGCATCAAGATTGTGGCAACTTCTGATTCAGTCTCAATTTCAACTCTTGATGCCTCTAATTTTTTAATGTTTTCTTCTCAAATGTTTGGTTTGATTTTGCTCGTGTTTTTCCTTAAGAGTGTGTTTCTCTGCTGGCAGTTATTCTTATAATTATCTTGCTTATATTTATTTTAGTAATGCAATACTGCTGATGTCATTCAAAATTTTTTTTTTATAATGTTTTCCATTTATTACAACAGAATATATTAATGTTTTCTGTTCTTTTTTGTGCATGCGTGTGTGCTGTGATTTGATCATTTGACTATGGCATAATGTTTTTTGTTCTTTTTTGTACATGCATGTAGTCATCATACATCTTTCGCTTAGGTCATCTTTATCTTAGTATGTGGTTTTCATTTAGGAGTTTTCAAGACATACACTTAACTTTCCATTAGTCAAAATATGTTGGAAAGGCTTGGCTGCTTTAGGGGTTTTGATTTTATAATTGAGACTGAGTAGTTTTTGTTTATTGTTGTAATGTGCAGGACTATGTTCCCGAAGACATTGAAAGCATTTCCAGTTTTGAACCTCCTCAATCCCCAGAGTCAACTTATAACAATATGCCACTTGGATCAGAAGATTTTGCGAAGGAGCCACCATTGGTCCCACCACACTTACAAATGACTTTACTTAATGTGCCTTCATCCCACATGGAAATTCCACCTCCTTTATCAAGACCTCAACATGTTGTGCTTAATCATCTTTACATGCAAAAAGGGAAGAGTGGCCCTTCAGTTGTAGCACTTGGTACAACTCATAGGTTTATAGCCAAGTATGTGACGGTGGTGCTCTACAAGTCCTTGCAGAGGTAAACATACACATCCATGTCAACATTGTAATCTTTAACACTTTTATGTAGCAATATATGTTGAGAGGTAATGTTATTCCGACAGAGCTTACTCAGGAAGAAGCATCAAATGAGATTTAACTGTTGTATTTCACATAATAGAATTACTTGATGACCATTGATCTGAAAATTTATTGCTTGTTCTTTCTGTTTGTGATGTTCAGCTGCTCTTTCGCTTGATTCTTTGATGAAACTTTGGATTCTTAATGGTAATCGTTAATGAATTATATAGGTTTCCTGCAGTTGAGAAGCGAAAGCCTGAATTGAAGTATATACTGAAGTTTTTTCCCCTTTTGGCATTGTTAACTAAAATTTTCTCTCATAATTTGGTTACCTTCTGCTCCTTACATTTATAAGGTCTTCATTCTTTTATCCCTCCTTAAAGGTATAAATGGTCTTGACTCTTGAGGCTGGATTTATCACATTTTTGTTTATGGGGTTGGACTGGGCCTTCAATTTTTTTAAGCCTTTTTTTTACACAGCAATTTCCCATATTGTAAAAGACAAGTACGAGCCCAAAAGTATAAAATTTATTTAGGGTGAGTGGCAAAATGACTTTTCTTTTTTTTTTTTTTGGGTAGAAAAGGAATATATTAAGACTAAACAGCAACCAAAATATCAGGACAAAGCCTGTTTACAGACATACCAAAAGCATCAGCCTCCAAAAAGGAAAGCAGGTCCACAGGAGGACTAGTAAAAATGGAAAAATCATTCTCAAGGGTTGTGCCTAACTTAGCTAAGAAATCCACACATCTGTTGGCTTCTCTGTAAACATGCCTGACTCTCGCTTGGGGGATCTGTGTAATCAAGTGCTTGCAGTCTTCCATAATAGTGAATATAATAGTGTTCATACAGCTTGGCGAATTGAAGGCATCAACCACGGCTTTTGCATCTAACTCAATGCAGACAGCTTGGGCTTGAACTTGCAGACAAAGACAAAGTCCATCACGGAGCGCCCAAAGCTCCGCCAAGAAGCTGGTAGTAGTCCCGATCTTCCTAGTAAATCCGATTACCCAATTGCCATTACCATCTCTGATTAAACCACCTCCACCAGCCAACCCAGAACTTCCTAAAGCTGATCCGTCAGTGTTAAGAGTCAACCAACCATTCCTCGGCTTCTCCCATCTTACACTCTTCAAGATCATCCTTTTAGTAGCTAGATGGTTGCAAGCACAGAAACCAAACTCCAATGCACGGTCTAGGATTACTTTAGCCAAATTCGGGTTTAGAGATTTATTCCTGAACACATGCTGGTTCCTATCTTTCCAAATCAACCAAATAGCGAAAAGAAATACCTGAAACCATGAAATGTTACCTGAGTTGTGTTGTTGACCTGATTTAGCATTTGAGCAAAGCCACTCCTGCAAATTTTGGTTAGAAAAGAAAGAATCTGTTGCCGGTTTACCCAGTTGCTGCCAGATCCTTTTGCTTACAGGGTAGTCACGCAAGGCATGGAGGATGGACTCTGCTTCTGTGTGGCAACGGGGGCAGTAGGCCTCAACCTGAACTCCTTTAGCCCTCAAGCATTGATTCACTCCGATGCTATTATGCATACACTTCCATAAGAAAGCTTGGATTCTCGGCATGGTCTTTAATTTCCAAATCCAATTGCCATTGAAAGGGGGATCCCCTCTGGAATCAATGGTTAGAAGATATGCACTCTTAAGGTCAAAACCTCCTCTTGGTGAATAATTCCAAGCTAATTTATCCTCCACACTGGAAAAAAGGGGAATGGGCGTAGCTTTAAGTTCATCAGAAATCTCACAAGGTAAAGCCATCTGGAGAATACTCCAATTCCATATGCCTGTACAATCTACAACATCCTTGACTCTTAACTTCGAAGCTTCCCGAGTCAAAGGACCATGAATATTATTCCTCAATGGACCATTTGTAGACCAACTATCATTCCAGAAATCAAGATTACTATCAGAGCCAGGCAGCCATCTAATACCCTTCTTAAAGATCTCTTCACCTTTCTTTAAGCTTTTCCAAATTCTGAAGCTTGGAAGTCTACTGGCATTTCTGGAATTTAGTCTTTGATGGTTGCAGTATTTATGCCTAAGAACTTTGACCCAAGGCGTCTTCGTCTCAGTGTGGAATCTCCAGTTCAATTTTGCCAAGAGAGCAGTAATCCTTCCTTTTGCAGTTTGTAGACCCAGACCCCCTTCTTCCTTTGGTTTGGTTACCTTCTGCCACCCTACCCAGTGCATTTTCCCCTTACTCTCATCTGAACCCCATAAGAAATTTCTGTTCACCCTATCAATGCCTTCCAAAACTCTTGTAGGCAGCTGGTTGCTTTGCATAACGTAGGCTGGAATTGCTGATGAAGATGCTTGAACTAGCACCACCCTTCCTGCCATGGATAGAAGATTGGCCTTCCACCCGCCAACTTACTCTTTACTCTATCCAACACAAAATTAAAATCTTGACTGCTGTTTCCTTTATGCTTGATAGGGAATCCTAAGTACTTCCCCAAACACTCCGTCGGATGGAAGCCAAGGATGTCACTAAAGGCCTCTTTGTCACTAGAGTCAATATTTGGGGAAAAATAGACCCTAGACTTTGCTTCACTCACTGTTTGCCCGGATAGACTGCAAAAATTATCAAGAACTTCCCTGATGGCTACACAATTTTCTGCATTGGATAAGTTGGCCTAATAGCTCCATGCACAAGATGAATATGTATGGGGATAGGGGATCCCCCTGCCTTATGCCTCTGGTAGGCCGAAAAGAATCAAGACTTCCTCCATTAAATAAAATTGAGGTAGATACTGATGATACGCAACTCATCATAAGCTCAATAAGATTTTCCGGGAAATTGTATCTACTCAGCATTCCCTTAATGAAGCTCCATTCAAGTTTGTCGTAGGCCTTTTCTAGATCAATCTTGATCGCCATATATCCCACATTTCCCTTAGCTTTCCCCATAGTATGGATTATCTCCTGGACAATGATAGCATTATCCACCCCCCTTCTTCCTGGCACAAACGCCGCTTGACACGACGAAACAAGCTGATCTAGGAGTGGTCTGATTCTGCTAACTATGATTTTGGAGATAATCTTGTACACCGAGTTACAAAGGCTAATGGGTCGGTAATTGCTAATGGATTCAGGTCCTTGATTCTTCGGAATGAGCACAATGTTGGTTTTATTCAAATATTTTGGCACCTTTCTTTCCCTGAACACATACAGTGACATACTTCACTTCTTCTCTGACCGACCCTCCCACTAAGTGCCAAAACCTTTGAAAGAACCCGGCATGCAACCCATCCGGCCCGGAAGCTTTAAAAGCTTTAAGAGACCAGATAGCTGTGAATATTTCCTCATCTGTCACCATATGGCTTATGCTTTCCTTCTCAACATCTGAAAGTTTGACTTGCCATTTTTGAGAAAACCTTATATCTCCAGTTGCTGCCTCCTGGCTGGTGGTATAAAGTTTCATGAAACCCTCCCTTATATGGGTGGCAACATCCCTCTCCTCAGTTAACCAGTCGCCCACTTCATTCTTGATTGTTGTAATGAGATTACGCTTCCTTCGGGCAATCGCGGAAACATGATAGAAGGCAGTGTTCCTATCCCCCAAGACCATCCAGTTTATTCTAGATTTAAGCGCCCACAGATCCTTTTCTTGCTCCAACACAACATCCAGCTCCTTGATAAGGTGGTTCTCAAGGCTCACTAAAGAGGCAGAAGGGTCCGATGCCATCACCCTTTGAACACCATCTAGCCGAGCCATGATTCTCTTCTTTTTATGAAAAATATTACCGAAGTGATTTTTATTCCACAGGGTGGCTTGTTTAGCAAAGGTGTCAATTGCTTCCATAAGTTTCCTAGGCTGTCTCCAAGCCTGGTTCACAACAGAAGGAAAAGAAGGATCGGATAACCAAAAACTCTGAAATTTAAATGGCCTATTAAGAAACAATTGTCCTCTAGGATTAGTTTCCATTAGCACAGGGCAATGATCTGAATGACACCTCGTGAGATGGGAAACTTTAGCATCTGGGTAAAGTAGACACCAACTAGGATTCATGAAGAACCTATCAATTCTCTCTTGAATAAGGCTACTGACCTCCCTTCTGTTAGTCCAAGTATATTTTGGCCCACTGAACCCCATGTCCACCATATTACACTTATCAAGACACTCTTTAAAGAGAAGAGATCTGGCCAAGCTAACCGGCCTCCCCCCAAATTTATCCTCATCAGCAAGAGGTTCATTAAAATCCCCAGCTATAATCCAAGGCAGATTATGAAGCTCAGCAACCTTAGACAGATTCTCCCACAAAATCTGCCTCTCTACACATCTAGGACTAGCATATACAGCAGAAAAAATCCAAGACAGGTTAGTAGGTAATACCTTGACTTCCACGTGAATCTCTTGCTCCGTGCTAGCGAGTTGAACAACCTCCACACTATCTGAGTTCCAAAGCAGCCAAATGCCACCAGAAAATCCAATCGTCTCCGTATGAATGGCGCCGTCAAAAGGCAGCCGATCAGTTATCTCCTTAGCTCTGCCTCCCCCAATACGAGTTTCCCTGACCACCATAATACCAGGATTATGATTTCTCACAAGCTCCCTAACATGACTCTGAAAGTTGGGCTTCAGAGTGCCCCTGCAATTCCACACTATTATATTCATGTATAACAGATGGTAAAAGGATCGGAACACATCAATGGAGAGTAGGAGCTCCACTTCCCTCCTCCAATTCCATCCCATCATCACCAACGTCTCCTTTGTTTTCCCCATTCCTGGCACAAAGTCAGCATGTGTACTAGCACACCCATATTCGTTCCCCTCACCACTGCTTATGCGTTGAACTCTAGAGTTGGTGTGATTACCTGAATAATCTTGATGTTGGTGTGACCGGCCAGCATCCTTTTCACCAAGAATGACTCCGCTGGTTTCTTCTTGCGCAAAACTTGGTTTTATGGTATTTGGAGGAGCAACCTTTAAATACTCCCTATCTGCCACCATGGGATGAGAATCCTCCCCCAAATTTGGTTCATGGTTGTTAGAACCCCCATCATTACGCTGCCCGCCATAACCGGATTGCCTCTAAGATAGCTTTCCCACTTTAGCTTGGCCAGTTGCCGAGAACTGGAATTGATCAGAAGAGGTATTTCTCTCGCCAATGGTATTAAGTGAAGACCACTTCAGCGAGTTGTTGACTAGAAACTTCCCAGAACTTCCAGCACTTTCCTTGACATTCCACTTAGTGGCTTTAGTTCTCGCTATCTCTTTTTTACCCTTGACAGAAGCGCTGGATCGGTTATGGGGCCTCACAATTACCCCTTCCTTACTAGCACTATCCTCTCGGCCCACTTCAAATGGCCCATCAGCGATATGCCTCTCTAAGACTTCAACAGCTGCTGTATTACCCATACCATTCGCCCACTCCTTCAGCCCGCCCAAATAACCTTGTCTCTTGTTGCGTGGCTGTGACCCCAAACCAGCCTTCGTGGGGCCCCCTGGACTAACAGAATTGTTTGTCCTTCTCTGCCCAGCCTTTCTACGTGCCACTAACATCCAGGAACCGTACCTATCATCATCCATACTTGTACCATTCTCCTCCAACACTCCGCTAGCTGGCGTTGTACCATGAGTGTCGTGCATATCGCGTGGAGTAGTTGTCTACGTCGTACCGTCCCCTTGTCCTTCACTTGCCGGCTTACCTTCCACCGGCGTTCCAATACCTCTAATGGTGAACGGGCATGACTCTTTCTTATGTCCTATTCTTCCACAGGAAAAGCAGAGTTTGTGTATTCCTTCATAAAGAACAGGTTGCTCAAACCTTCCTATAAGGATCGTGTTGATAAGAGGCTTGTTGACATCCACCTGAATACAGAGCCTGGCGTACCTCCCCCTGGCCTCCAAAGCTGTGTGGGTGTCTATCCTAAGCACCTTTCCAATGGCTCCTCCTAATTGTTGGAGTACCTCCGATTCATATAGCTCCATAGGGAGCTTATGGAGTCGAACCCAGACTACTATGGAAGAGACGCTCGCACACTCAGGCTTGAAGAAGGGCTCCCATGGTCGAATGGATACAAAATTGCCACCAATAACCACGGCCCATTTTTTAGGACAGCCTCCATGTCTTCTTTCAAAGAAAAACGGACTGAGTAAAAATCATCGCCTAAATCTACACAGTCAAGTCTTCCAGTTGGCTTCCACATGAGATTAAGCTTGTTTTGGAGGAAACTATATCCCACTGTTCTACCGTACAGCTTAATAATCAATGCGTTTGACCATGGCTTCCTAATCTGTAGCTTGGTTTCCCTAGTAAGTTTAACTGCCACTAGACCCTCCCGAAGCTCATCCATCTCCTCATCAGAGTCCGCTTCCTCATCCAGGAAATCTGTGAAATCGAAGGCCTTAGCATAGGCACCTGGAATTTCCCCGACCAATTTCTCTTTAAAGGATGCTTTTGGTGCTCCCCACGTGTTCTGCACCTCCTGGAACTGTTCTTTCTCGCAAGAACCATCAATAAAATCAGCATGATGAACATCCTTGACCTTCTTCTTACTCCTAGCTAGTTCGGCTTCCTCTTCCCTAGAGAGGTATCGGTTTTTTGGACGAGCGTCAGACATAGCAAAAACTATGACTTTTCTTTTTTGATGAACTGAAAAAATTTTATTCCAACAGCAGCAAAAAAAAATTAAACATCTACAACAGAACTAGCCTCTTCCATGATAAGATTAACAAAACAAGGAGGGCAATTACAAAGATCAAAATAGCCAGTAGCTTTAGATCTTAAACACCATTTTGCTAAAGAGTGGACTGTCCTATTACCATCTCTAGGGGACCAACAAAAGGATGGATTTGGGATAGATTCAGCCAATTTTAATGGCCTTCTCTAAAACATTTTTGATCCTCCAGTGAATATTCAGCCTATTACAACGAATAGCTTGAATGCACCCCTGTGAGTCTTCTTCAAAAATAATCTCATTACATGATAGTGCCGCTGCTAATGACACTGCCCATTTTAGAGCTTCTGCTTCTGCATGAAGAGGAATGCTGGTGTTTACCTTTTTTGAGCAGACAAATAACAGTGTTCCTCTCTAGTCTCTAACAACCATTGCTACTGCAGCATAGACCAACCCTACTGCTGCATTCACATTGAATTTTATAGCTCCTGCCTCTGGCGTTACCCATGATATTGACCTTCTAGGCTGTTGCTGTAGCCTTGGAGGGGAGATTGTTGATGAGTGCTCTGACATTGTTCTAGCCAGCATAGATTTGATAGATTTAAAAACACAGCTCCACTCCCTCAAAAACTTTCTTGTTCCTAGCTTGCCAAAATCTTCACATTGAATAGCTCCAAAAAGCACCAGCTCTTCTTTATTGGACACATTCTAAGGAGGATTCAAAAGTGGGCATATCAATTGGTCTGGGCTTTGGAAAATAAATTCATCAATTTTAATTCCCCATTGGCTTCCATACCACATCACATTGAATAGCTCCAAAAAGCATCAGCTCTTCTTTATTGGACACATTCTAAGGAGGATTCAAAAGTAGGCATATGAATTGGTCTGGGCTTTGGAAAATAAATTCATCAATTTTAATTCCCCATTGGCTTCCATACCACAAAGCACTAGAAAGACAACATGAGGTAAACAGATGAACTGTTGATTCCACTTCCTCATTGCACATGGGGCAAAATGACTTTTCAGGTCATGTATAAAATCTATAATCTATAAATGTAAGACTAAAATTTAAATAGGTTTAAAGCATTTGATTGACAGTCAAACTGCGCATTATCATCGGTGTCCTGCTTCTTTCTTTTCTTTTCTTTTTTCCAACCACCATGGTCGATGCCTTCGGTGATCGCTGTTGGTGGCTGGTTTTGATCGGTTAATTCAGTTTTTATGGCTTTTGTGTACACTATACTTGCCTGTACCAGCTCATTCATGCCAAACAGAACACACCTTGTGGTCAATAAGACCTGCGGTACATTGCCAATAGTCTGATCAATGTACTGCGTACCAATTTGTTTATGCCCTCTTTGATGCTCGCCAACACAAATTGTGTATTCAAAACCACGTTCCTTTTTAAGGCCATGCTGAATTAAGATAGTAATCAGCAAGGTAATTTTGAAAAAAAAGAAAAAGAAAGAAAGGAATATAATAGAAAAGTAGGTGTGTTATGACTAGGAATGAATAATGGTCATTGTTAAAAGCCTTATAACTCAACTGACGCCTCTTGGTGTTTCCAAATCGAATATAATAATTTTTAAATTAAAAAAAAAAAAAGAATAATTGCTATATCCGATTGGCTGCTCATAAGGCCATTTTTTTAACAGAATTTTCCGAGCCCATCTTTCCCAAGACTTATTCCTTGGAAAAGCAAGCACTACATGCTTTCTGTAATACTGTCTTCAACTCAAACTACCAGCCCCTAGAAAAAGGTCCCATGGTTTTAAATTTTAGAGGTTGAAAGAGAAGTTCTATTTAGGAATAAGATTCCCAGCCACTAAATTATCATCTAGGCTTCTCATTCCAAATGTCTAAAACGAACACCAGCTAACAAAACTGATACTAATTCCACCTTAAAGAGTGAGCACAAGAGATAGAAGTTGCTCTCATTTAGTTGCAACCTGTGGACTGCTTTTTCTTATTTGATTCTGGCAATGCCTTTTCCTGTTGCTTTTCTTGGTCCTCATAGCTACTAGAATAGGAATGAAGAATTACCAAAAAGTAAATGCAAAAGCAATCTAGAATCTAACAAGAGGCTCAGAGGAAAGTAGCAGGGAGAAATTGCAAATGCAAACATCTTAATTAAGGATGTGAAACTATCAAACTACTGACAACAACATTTCAAGGGAAAATCAATTTCTACTATCAGGCACAAAGGGGAAAACCCTCATTCACCTCCCCTTGAGATAACAAGCATGTACAAAAATGCAAAGCAATTGGTTATTCAATGTAATCTATACGTCCAGCTTTTAACATATAAAATTGGCTCCTCTTTTCAAACTACACCATTCCCACCTTGTCTTCGGATCTTCAAACAAGCAGGACTATTTAAAAAACTGGACATCCTTCAACGACAATGCCTGGTGCAGTTGGGCATGATGCCAAAGGACAATGGTCAAGTTTAGTACCCCACCATTTCAAATTTTTGCCTTCGTTTTGCAAAGCAAAGAACAATAGGACACCCATGAACGCTGTTCCAGCATCCAATGCAGCAGATAGAACATAGTTATATTTCTGCCACCAGCCTTTACGGTATTTGAACACAAAGTAGTTAAAGATGGTTCCTGTGATAAGCCAGCTTGCTATATTGGTGGGAGTTGCTGGTGGCATTCCAGCGAAACCATAAGATATAACTGGTATGTTTATCAATGGAATCCATTTCTTGTCTGGATAGATTTTGCTGAGTACCCAAACAGGAACTGGCAAGAAAGCTCCAATGAGGTACAACCATACCAAGTTACGGTACAACCCCCCAGGTCCAAAGAGCCGCTTTGGTCCAATCAGACCCCATATCACAGAAGCATCAAAGGTCACTCGGAATTTAGGGCAGGTCCAAGGGCTGTCAGGATGAAGCGCTTCAACGTCGCAGATGTTCTCAATGCTCTCCAGCATCCACCATGCAACTGCAAGGTTCACTACAGCAGAAACTAGAGTTCCCACCAGCTGGAAAAAGAAGAAGGGTAGGTCAGGAACTAACATTCTAAGAACAAAATTCAAATTTCTTAAATGAACATATTTCTGAGCTGCAGAACCTGAGCTGTGTACATGCACCGAGGTGGAATTTTCATGTAGTGCCCAAGTTTGAGGTCAGACAAGAAGGAGAGAGCATGGACAGTGCTGATTCTTCCATAAATCTTGAAAATCAAGTTCGCTATGGGCTTTCCAGGCAGAACATAACCGATCATGAACTGTGCTATTATGTCATATCCAGGTTGCTGCATAGTAGTTGCAAAAACATTGAGATGTCAACATTATGAAGTCTACAATTTAGTCCTTCCAGCTATAAATCCAAATTAGATTCTTGGATTTTAAACATAAAAAGACAAGAAGAAAACCGACAAACCAGAATAAAAAATTTATACCTGGTTGGTTGTTGCTTGAATGATCCCAATTGGGAGAGTAACAATAAAAGCCAAAGCAAAGGCAAAGAGCATCCCCCACCATGGAAGCTGCACGTCTTCTTTCCACACAAAACATAATAATAGAGAAACAACAATGCTCCCTATTAACAAAACAAGGAACCACCATTCAGGCACTTGTTTGTAACTTTTCATTAATTTTGCATGAATGTCCAACTTTGCATTCTTAATTGCTGATCTGCTCTGCTTCCAAATATCACTAGACAACAGAAACCAGTTGTAATTTAGTCAAACAGGATAATAATCATAAAGCAGCTAATTACACTTGAAGACAGTTATTGAAGTTGTGAATTATATGGGGGAAAAATGACATTTTCATCCAGTTCTTTCGTGTGAATTGTACTTATTCCAAGCATTTGGAGAGAAACATGAAGGAAAATAGGGAGTTAGATTCCACAATTCTTAAAACTAGTTTTCGCAAGCCATCAGTTTGGGGAGAATTACAAAAACAGGACAAAGCTTAGTATTCATAATTGTTAAAAACTGATTTAGAATATCCTTCGTTTATCTTCTGCTTTAAAAAGGAGACTGGTTGGAGCATCCTGTACTTCTTTAATCTTACCATACCTTAGTAGCAAGCTCATCAGATATGAACAAGTATAGCACTTGATAAAGTTTCCTATACTTTAATGTTTAATAATGATGCCCTAATCTCAGTTGATTAAATGATAACTACCAGAAATGATGGCAATATCTAATAAAGTGTAATTGCTGTACATGACTCCAAGTTTGAAAGCAGCCTACCTGCCATGAAAGAGTGCCACATGAGTGAGGGTTGCTGTAAACCTTGCAAATCCTGATCCAATAGATAGGGCAAATAGAGGACTAAGATAGAGCTTCCCATAACTATCATAAGCAGCAATATTAAGATCGTATTGCGGAGTCAAGATCTTAGTGGTATCATATTTTTTCCCACTGTGAGTGAAGAGCTGATTAGAAAATATAGGGAATTTCCGAGCATCAAAGGTGTCAAACTTCCAGTAACACAAAGGGACAATTATGTAGATGAACATAATAAATCCAACCCCAACATTGAGAATGGAAGAGAAGGGTGCCACAAGTGGGCTGCCATGATAAGCAGATATCCCTGCCCAATCAATAGTGAAGGCACCAACTCCAAGTCCATGGTAACCAGACCCAATTTGCTGAGCTGTGATACTATGTGGCCATGCCCAGCAGACCCACGAAAAGAATGTCAAGATTGGAAATAAATATCCTGGGAGTGCATAATAGGCAAAGCTTGCTGCCATGGCAATGTAGAAAAATCGCATCCGGGTCATGCCACTATTTTTAGGCTCCCTTTCATGTAGTGCTCTGTAACAACAAAGTAAATGATTCGACGAATGTCAAACTGATGGAAATAAATAACAGCTAATCAAAAAATATAATTCAGATTCTCTAAGTTATGCTGATACATAAGTTCTCTTAACCTGGATTACCTTTTGTTTTGTTCACATTAAAATTCTCCGTTACTACCAATAACAATTAGTAAGTAGTTCATCATTCAACTTGACCCAATTTTTATAATTGGTATTCTTTGTGTCATTGAAGCGAATATTACACCAACCGGGCAAAATAGCCCAGGAAACAAATTCTCAACCAGTGCCCCATATCTATGTTATATGCAAATCTTATTCAACTTATAAATTGAAAACATTATAATTGTTCCAGTTAAAAGTCCATGACAGAATAAGCTGACGCTCTGCCACCAAAGCACTTGTTTTGCCTCATTTGGCTATTCTCTTATGCTCTTTGTGTTGCTTTCACTTACCACAAATTAAAGTATCACCTCTATTAAGTCAAACAACTAAACTCATGTCAGCTAAGTGGAGGTTTCTGTTGTGTTCAATCTAAACTATCAAAAAATATATGGTCCTCTCAAAACTAAGTTGCCGTTTGCTTTGTCTCAGCCTTTCTTACTAAACTATCAATAAATCAAGGGAACAAAAAAAATGGTAGGCAGAGAAAAACAGACCTAAACAGAGAAACTTGAGCAAGATTTGCAGGCCACCACATCTCAACAGGATCAACAAGGTATCTCCTAAGCATTCCAGCCCATCCATACCCCAAAATCTGCTCACCAAAAAATTAAATAAATTAACTAAACACGCATAAAATATCTTTAAAATTACACTTTTCAGAACTGACAAGTAATGGTAAAAAAATTATTTTCAGAGTTATTATTATTTTTTTAGATAGGTATCTTCAGAAATTCTGACCAGTTACAATTACTGACCCTTGGTTCTTGAAATCATCATCCAAATCCCACCCCCCAAGAAAAAGCAATTAAGAAAAAGACCCTTCATTACTTAATTAAGCCCCCCATCTTCAACCTTTCATTAATGATAATACTAAACAAGGAAATTGAAATAGTAAAACATATTAAAAATCCCACAAACCCAAAATAAATAAAGAATTCAAGAAAGATTAAAAAAACAAAAACAAAAAGGAAAAAAAAAATAAAAATACCTGAGTGGACAAAACGATGAGGAGGCTACAAAGGAAGCTCACGCCTTGCTTATAATAAGCCCTCATGACAGTAATAGCACCAATCGAGTAAGCATCACCACCACCATAAGAGATACCACAGTTGGCAAAGATGGTGATGATCACATGCTCCTTCATGTTGAAAGGTCCAGGATTCAAACTAAATCTCCACCCAAAAAGGCTGTACTTGTTCCTTGGAAGCGTGGCGGCCATGAACTTCCCAATGGGCAAAACAGCAATTTGCATGAGAATGGCTGAGATAGCCAGTGGCTGTGTACGGTAGGTGAAGAAAGTGTTGAGGAAGATGAGCAAAGTGCATGAAGTTATGCCCAAGAACCATGCCCTGAAAGTCATCACTGGGATTGATGGGTCATCAGTCTCTGGCACAACCAGTGCCACTTCCTCAACGGGACACCTTTCCTCTGAAGCCCCATTAGCACCACCACCGTTTGATTTCTCTGTGTCTGCTTGGAACTCACTTTGATTCTTGGATGCCATTGATAATAGCTAGCTAGCTAGAGCTTTTGAAAACAAACAAAGATAAGAGATATATATAATAGTGAGTTACAAAATATTGAGTACTATAACGGTGGCTAATAAAGACTCAGTTTTTGTTTCTGTGTCACACTCTTATCTGAAAGAAAAAAAAAATGTGGGGGCTGTACTTGTGGACTGAGAGAGAGAGAGAGACTAATATACATGTTACATAATAATGTCTGAAACAAACAAGGTTCTGTTTTTCTTGTTTTTGTTTTGTTTTTTTGGGTTTCAAAGTGTCAAAGAGAGGTGGTGGTTATATAAGAGTTTGTGTTGTGTGAGGCTGTGAGCAGTTTGGGGGTACTGTAATTTGTTGTGTGACCACATATACCCTTCACTGTGAGTTTGTTTTACGAAAGAGAATAAATTGGGTCTGGACTTTGATTCTTTCGTAGTTTTTGCCTTTCTGGCTGTGGCTGCAGTGCTGACTGCTGACTTGAACATTGACCTCATTTCCATATAGGAGTATACATAATAAATAATAAATAAAAGCTAACTATATTTTTATGAGAAATATTTTTTTCCTCATTAAAATTATTAACTGCTCCAGTTATTACTAGTCAAACTTTACGTGAATATAGTTTTTTTTTTTATAGTATTTATTAATATCATTAAACAAGAATTATTTCTTAACTTTTTTTTTATCTAACTTGGCAAAAGATAGAATTATTTAAATTTTTTTTTTTGAAAACAAGATTATCTCATGTAAAAGCTAAATCATAGAAGTTAAAAAAAGATTTTACAACTTATTTTAAGGGTTCTACCAAATATATAAAAATAAAATAGTTTTTTATAAAATATCTTTAGAAAAGTAATTCATTTTATTTAAAACAATCACAGCTGGCCAACCCTTATCAAAAGTCTTAAAAATATGTAACAGAAGATGATTTTATTTTATAACCTCAAACTCACTAAAATTGTATTTATGTAAATGAATTTTCACGTGTATTTTTCTTCTTTGTAGACTATTTTCTTTTGGGTTAAATTTTAAAGACTAATTTTTTGGAAGACTAAATTTCATGCATTTATGTCAAGTATTTTTAATTATATTAATCTTAATAATTTACATCTCCTAATTCCTTTTAATGACATGCTATATTTATAATTTGTTTTAATGACATGATATGTATATGTGTGTGTGAAGTGGAAAAACTATAAACATATTGATTACATGCACAAGACATTTAAAGTTTAAATGAACACATGAAAACCTAGTAAAATTAGTGGAACACTCTATGTATGAAAGAGAACTTTTGTACGGTGATTGTTGTTGATTTAAGCATTCTAATAGCTTCTTAAAGTGATCATAGATGGTATCCTTTCACATCTTAGTTATTACATAAGATAATGATTGTATGATCCAACCATAACATTGTAAGATGTTATTGTTTTGGTATGCTGTCAAATTCTAATAAATATATAAGAGATGTGGATTCATGTATAATGTGCGCATAAACATAATTCGAGGGTTGTTTTTTCTTTTCTTTGCTTTGTTCTTATAGTTTTATAAATAACAATGTTATATGGCATAATATTTTCCACAACATTATGTATCTATTATTAACATCACCACTTTACTTATTTATAAACTTTTTATTTTATAAATTATGCAGAAAAAAAGTTATTTTATTTACTGGAAAAATCTTTTATACAAAAGACTGAAAGAACATTAAATGGCTTTAAAAGATGTTATAAATGATTAATAACTATTCTGCAACAACTGTAAATTACAGAAATATCAAATATTGACCGTTTCTTACTAAAAAAATTCAAGTCCACAATGGACATGGTTTGGAAAATTCAGAAATCATTTGATTTTAATGGTAATTAATCAATCGAGTTGTCATGCCACGACTTACGAGACTCACCGTGAATAGTCTTGTCATGCGATGCAACAAGAAAGACAGGAGTAAAATTTTTAAAAATATTTTTTCATCTAATTTCTTTGAAATACACAACAAAAATATCACAACAATTTAAAAATATTCTTAAATCCGCAATCTCCAATTTAAATTTAAATTCTATATTAATTTGAGAATATTGAAAGACATTCCTAGCATTACTCAATTTCTTCACAAATATGCCACTGCAATCTCCAATTAAATTATTTTCTATATTAATTTAAAAATATTAGAGCAAATCAAATACAAAAAAATTTTACTGGTAACTAGAGTAGTCTATAACCTAACTAACATACTAGACATGTTAGAGATTTGTCGGTGTGGGTGGAGAATGTTTCACCACATCTATATGATGTATTCTTTGCTGATCTGGCTGATTTTTTTTAATACAAGAAGTAGTCCCCATTCTCAAAAAAATAAATAAATAAATAAATACAAAAAATACAAAAAAAATTAACATGGTTTGTTGGTTACTAATGCAAATTGCTAAAATATAATTTTTTTTAATCTACATCCGTTAACTATTCTGAATGTACCTGGGGTATATTCACATTTTTTTTTCTTTTGAAAACAATAAATCATGCTTTCATTGAATAGGTAATGTAATATTATATCTGTCCCGGGATATAAACTCCAACCATGATTATGGCTCTTCTAACCAAATTTCCAAATCTACAAACACATGTAAATGGGATATTTCCAATTTGTTTCTATCCATATCTGTTATTCATTATTTTAAAACAAACACATCTTCCTTCAACAAATTATAACCTTCAAGTCTTACATATATTGCCATCTAATTGATTTTAACCTAAGCTAATAACAATATGACAAGTTAATGCCGTCAAATGCAATAACACGAAAGGGAAAAAAAATAAAATACCAATTGACAGTTTTTGTCATTATCATTATAAACAATATCTAGAGATTAAAAAAAGGTTTCATGAAAGCTTACCGTTTGTTTCGGTTTGAGTCACAAACTTGATATAATGGAAAGAATATAATGTGGTAGCTCGACACAAAGTTAGGTCACAATCTTTTTCCTCGTTGTTTTTTTTTTTTTTTTTTGACTGAATAAAAAAGAGGGTCTTCAGTATAGATTCGTTCACATCCACCCGACTTGTACCATCGGGGTCTTGATTGTGATTAAGAAACGATCTAATGTGGAAGAAAATAATTTAATCTAGTCAAAGTGGCTGTGCATTCTCATAATGGAGAATATATATGTGGTTGTGATTATATTTATATACATGAGAAAACGAAGCATTAATTAGAGTTGGGAAATTTGGCTGCTTCACTTAAGCCTGTGTAATCACGTGCTAAGATGAGTTTGACACACTTTGTCTCGTTTTGGACTAACACAGAAAGTGTAGGTCCACGACCTTGACACATCTCTTCTTATACAACTTTCCTACGTGGCATGCCACCTCATTAATGGGCCCACCAACTCAAAAGCAAACCACACCCCGCAACTTTCTCGTCTGGGTCTCCCTTCAACTTTCTCATTGTGTCTCACTCTCGCTCTGTTTCATCTCGTGCTCTATAGATTTAAAAAAAAGGTGCCACGTGTTCATTAATTCCTAATTATATGCTGCCTTTTTTTAGTAACCTAAAAAAATGAAAGAGTAAAAACCATTAGTTCATCCCAATCCACCTACTACTGCCGTGGAGAGAATGAGAGAGTTGATGGAAAAATTCAAGGATCACAGAGATCACACAACTTTTGCAACACAAACTGTCACGTGACGAGTTATAAGTGATTGAAAAAAATTGTGGGTCCATGTGAGTTCGTATGTGCACCATGTGACAAGTCGTGACAAAAATTATGTAATTTGTTGTGATTATAACATTGTTGGAGTGAATGAGACGGTGCAGACGTGGGAAAGGAACGAAACTCTTTTTTGGTTAAGGTGGTGTTGAATGTTGAAGCAAGAGAACATGATGGATTATAGGTCGTCAGATCTGTATTCAGGGAATGTGAGAAACACTTGTTACGTGGTGGGGTCCTTAAAGGTTTTGATTCCTCACGAATAATACCAAAACCAAGCCGCAATTCTGGATCTATGGTTCGTGTCATTCTCCACATCTCTTCTTTCTTTCTTTCTTTCTTTCTTTCTTTCTTCTTCTTCTTCTTCTTTTTATTTTTTTATTTTATTATTATTATTATTATAATTTTTTGTTGGTTGTTGTTGTTGATAATCTTCGATTTATTTAAAAGAGAAAAAGAATGAAAATTATAAATAAAAAGAAAATAGTTGTAAGCTATCTCTACTCTGTATTGCTAGAAATAGATAAATTAGCAGGCTATGGAGTTTGGACTCATTGATGGTGTGTTAGAAACGGAATTTGTTATCATATTGCAATTTTGTATCATACATTTGATATGGTAGTAACTTTTTTTTTTTTTTTTTTAATTAGTAGGTAGGTAGGTGAGTGTTTGTTGCAACTTGCAACACAATGAATATGTTCTGATTTGCTGAGTAAAATTTTCTCATTCTAGTTAGAATGTTGTTGTTGAGGTTGTTATTTAAAGGGCAGCACTGTGTACCGTACAATTGCACTTGTGGTCAATTGCTACAAAAGAACCTTGAAATCCTCTTAAATGGTTTATATAATGAAAGTAAAATAGGAATAAAAATATGACAAAATAATAATAATAATAACAGCAGCAACTGGTCAAAGAGAAGCAGCCTATAGCCCATACATATGTCATATGTGATATCACTGGTAGTCAAGGAAGTGGAAATTTTTTTGAAAATCCTATAAATGAAAAGATTGTAAGCATATTTGGCAATATTTTTTATTGTCACAATTTTCTGAGAAAACAAACAAAAAGAGAAAAAAAGATGACAATGATATCACATCCAATAACAGAAGAAATATATTTTCATTAGTTTTTCATTATTGCTCTCATAACCAAGTCAGTCATTCTACTAAGCGAATTAGACAATGATCTAAGGCTCTCAAGTGGAAAGAGGCCCCAACATTTTGGAAAAAAAAAATGTTTACATTAAATTAGTTTTTATTTTAAATTATATTTTATAAATGAATTTATATTAGTTAAAACAATTTTTTTTAATCCAATTATAAACAATGAACTATTTTTGGGGAATTATCAGTGGCAAAAATGTATTCCTAGATTTTCTTGAACCAAAATGACACGTGGTTTCCCAATGGGACTTGGGAAAAGTCCCACGTAGGACAAGGTGGGCACCCACATTAGCTTGAGAAAGCTGACGGAGCAGTCAACGCAGTCATTTGAATTGAACAGAACTTTAGTATCTACGTACTGTCGCCCTTAAATTGGGACACACGGCATCCACGTAGGACTAAAAGCTCGTGTGCAACTCATGTTCTCCGCAAAAAAGACAAAGGTCATTGAGATCCCACGTGGCAAAGACATCTTACAATACTATAATACTATTTCAGCATTGACTATGACCCCCACATTTTTTTGATAACACGCCTTAACAACAACACGTCAATTCCAAAACTGCCCCCACATTTTGAAGAAGATATATACCATACAATCATAAATAACACGTATCTTTCTTTACTATGCGACACGTTGCAAAATGAAATAGAATAATACTAGCACTAGTATAGTAGTAGGCAAGGATGAGAATTTATTGAGCAGTGATCAAACTTTGACAATCATCATGAGTGACATACACGCAATGTACTAATTTAGTGATAAAACTTGGCTCCAAACAAATTTTTGGTATTTTGAACTCTAACTACTAATAAAAAGATAAGACTTGTTCTTATTATGTGCAATGTACATAATTCATTTAACCTAATTAATTGAATGATACATGTCATTTTTTTAAGTATAATTAGAGCCCAGATTTCTAAATATGTTTGGTGAAAAAAGGTAAACCTTTGCATGCTCTCTGGGTTTTTTTGGACCATGGTGATCAATATTGTAATAGAAGCTATATATATTATTCACACAAAAATTCCCATTTTTATATATAATATATATAAGCAAAAATTGAGAGAAAGTTCAATTAAGAATACAAATTGGATTTTAATTGTACTCTAATTTTATGCCAAGTATCATTCTGCTTGTCTAATTATTTTATGTCAACTGTCTTTACATATTGAATGTTCTTCAATTTCATACCAAGTGTCCACCACAAAAAATCTGACTTTTGTTGGCAGATTTTTTTATTGGGGGAATCTAATTATTCTTTAATTATATGTTAATTATATTTACATACTTATTCATATATCTAAATTAATATATATATATATATATATATATATATAAATAAAGGCTCCAATTGAATTTATTATGCTTCTATGAAATACTATATTAAAAACTAATTGATGTCTTACTATGATAACAAAAAACAAATATTAAGAGAGGAGAAATTATCTCTTAAAAAAAGTAGTTATATATAAATTACACTCCTGAATATTGCTAATAGCAAACATCTTGGTCTCCTCCAGAAACCCCTTGGTACAAGATCAAATTTGATGCTGCAACATTTGCTGAAGACAACAAAGCTAGCCTGGGGGTTGTCATCCGAAACAGTGAAGGTCTTGTAATGGCTTCGCTAACGTAGCAACTGCCTCTGCCATCATCTGTGATCAAGGTTGAGGTATTAGCAGCAAGAAGAGCACTTGAGCTTGCATTGGAAATTGTTTTTGACAACATAATACTTGAAGGCGACTTGGAGATTCTGTTTAAAGTACTAAAGAATGGTGGTAGAAGCTTAAACACAATATGGACATCTTACATGAGACATCCTATTTCTTAGCTAGCATTTTTAGCTTTTAATTTATCCCGTGTACGTTGGTATTGTAATAAGCTGGCTCATTCCTTAGTGAGGAGAGCAAAACTCCTCTCTTATAGGTCCGTCTAGATGGAAGATGTACCACCAAACTTTTTATTTGTATTTCAAGCTGATCTCAATAGCCTACCTTAATAAGAAAAAAAAAGAAAAAAAAAAGAAAAGAATATTGCAGTGCTAATAAACTAGTTATTATAATGTTTATGCAGTGATGCGCAAGCATAGTTTCTCCACAATTCTCATCACTCCCAGTCCCAGATCACTTGTCCACTTTCTCCTCTCCTTGATTCCTCATCTATATTTCGCATCCGATTCAAACTATCATATTTCTGTGCACGTACAAGATCTGGTTCTTCATTTGTGTGGCTGTGACTTCTTCTTAGTTTTTTATTAGTTTTTCTTAACTACCAATGTGATGATATCATATTGTCGTTCGGAATATTGGATTAGTACTGGCAATTTGTTGATTTTATACCTCATGTTTGACATTTTATTCTTTAATCAATTTTTTTTAACAAATAACATAAAATAGGTGAATTATTTTTTTGGATAAAGATAAAATAGGTTATTGGAATTTTATAACTATTGTAGACATCAAATGCATCTTAAACAAATCCTTTTTGTACTATACTGCGTTTAAGGAGAATATTTGTACAAGCATGTTACCAAAATCTAATGATGATGCACAAAATATATCTCCAAGAGGACCACCAATTATTTATTTTATTTTATATTCAATTTGGAAACTCAATTTTTTTATATTTTATGTTGATTAAATCTATATTATTTCTTTTTAAATATTAATCATTCGTTTTTTTTTTTTTTTGCACTAAAACTCTCAATTATTAGCATATTAATAAACAAACACACATTACTATCTTACCAATCACGCTCTTTTTTTTTTTTTTTTTTTTTTTTAACAAAATGAAAAAGGATGCAAAAACAATTTATATATATATATATATATATATATATGTGAGGGGAGAAAAGTCCAACCCAACGTATTGGGTCCAAGGCCCAATATGAGGAACACTGTTCGTCCGAGGAGATGAAGACATTTAGTCAGAGGCCCATGTCAAAGGAGAATGCCTGGAGATGAACACGTGTACTATCCGAGGAGATGTTCATATGTCCGAGGAGTCCGATATCCTCGGATTCGAAGGATTTGGATCCGACAGGTGTATGGGAGGTTCAAGTGATTTTTCTGACAAATGTTAGGAGGGAAATGAGCCTCGGACACCCATAAAGATAACAAGAACAGAGAAATATCAAGGAGACAGACTTCAACCACCGCATTGAATGCACTGCACCTACCTTCCTGGCCGCATTTATGTGGAGAAGACCCCTGAACAGTGCATTCTCAGCTACCGCCACTCACACATGGCTAAAGGGGGGGTATGATGGGACATGCACTCAAGTGGGCGTCTAGATGATGAACAAGTGAACGGTGAAGATGCAGGAAGGCAGTACTATATAAGAGAAGGGTGTCTCTGATAGAGGGGGATCGAAAAAATCAGAAAGAGAAAAGAGTGTATCACATTACTGTAGCTCCAACAATTGTAACCCAAGTTCATCAATGAAAAACACCTCTTCGGACATGGCACTTACATCCGTCCGAGCACATATTAATACAAATTCTCCCACTAGCATTACTGTTTAATACTGTTATTTCATTATTAGCCTAGCTCTTTCACCCACTCTCTACAAATTTATTGTTTTGGGTTCAGTGGGCTCAAAATCCATACCTTCTTGGGCTTGGGCTGCAAAAATTGACCCTACAATATATATATATATATATATATATATATAAATATATATAAAGGATTAAAATGGTGATTTAACACTTCTATTTTCTCCCACTCTCGTTTTCTTTTTAGTTAATTTTTACCTATATTTAGCAAATGAATGATGATAGGCTTGAATAAAAAATTAAATACTATCCACACGATGTTTCTCAAAAAGTAAAAAACCACAGCTCTTTTTTTTTTTTTAGTACTCTCTCCTTTTTTTAACCAAACAATAACATTACCTGAATTTCTAATCAATCCAGAAACAGATGAATTTGCATTGAGGAAGTCCACTATATGGATTTGCTATCATTGAAAGCAAGAAGAAATTGAGTGAAAGAAAATGTACTTTTCCTTTGCTTATTTTTTCCATGCAGTGGGGTCTAGCTAAGTAGACTATTAGCAAGACTCGAGATGGTGATTGGTGAACACACAATAAAGGAAATGGAGGGCTATAAACCGATGATTTTTTCATAGTGGAGGGTCCCTTGAATGAACTCCTAGGGTTGACCCTACTTTCTCACACAGGAGAACACACTTCAAACCTGCATGTGCTTCCAATCAGATTGTTATAGAACTTTCTCTCTCTCTGTGCATGTATGTGCAAATTAAGCTAGATGGTACAAATTAAAGTCCACAATATTAGATCCATCTTTGATCTTCTAGATTCACTAACACTTTATTTGGAGTGTCATATTTGTGTCATATTTGTATTATAATGGTGTCCAATCTACCGTATCATGTTATAATTTTTCAAAAATTACTTCTGTTGCCGATCATACGATTCATACCTGTATTCGTACCCATACTTGTACTTGTGTCCATGCATCCTAGTTGATCTTAGTCTTTACACTTGGAAAGAGGTATATAATTTGATTGCCCATAATATGGGTCCCCTGCTCAGAAGTCTCCCAAACGAGATGAGATAGAACTAGACTATGGAGGAGAGAGATTTACATCAAACACTTTTGGACACAACGATAGCACAATCTTTAAGCCATGGGATGAGATGAGAAGGGCATGAGTTTTGTGTTGTTTCCATGTAGGAATATTTATGGGTCAATTGGAAATGGGAGCATGGGACTCACAAGGGCTCAAAAAGCCAAAAGTAAAATAAGATTATGGGAAACATATCATTATTTCAAGAAGAACGACAGAAAGAAAGTCAGAGACCCCCATTTTTATTCTTATTTTTTACTCGAAAATCGAAACACTTTAGTTCCTTTTTTTTTTCCTGTCGTTTTGATATTGGATTGGAATATAAGGCCACAATGATTTTGATGATTTTTTATAAATATTTTGCTATTAAATGACAATTTTTTTTGTAAGATAACAACAACTATTTTCAAAGCAAGGAAGAGAGAAAATGGGCGGTAATTTTTCTTCTTCTTCTTCTCTATTCTATCCAGTCTAAACTTTTTTTAATTACATGAATATCTATTCCAAATATAAATATAAATTACACTTGTCCATCATGTGCATCCAGCAAGTAAATGACGATAAAGAATACAATTTTAAAATACATATAGAAACTTAATTACTGCATGTGTATAAATTACAAAAAAAAAAAAAAAAAAACTAACTTTTAACATATAATCCATTTGGTTTTTGATGATTCTGACAGTTTGATTCTTTGTCTGCCATAGGTCTCATTTGCAAATTGATGTTAAGAGCATTAGCATTAAAGCTTTCAATAGTACACCCACTCAAACACATGTTTTCAGTTTTTAAACAATATTACACGTATTTTCACACTTTTTCACTTACATGTATTTTCACACATATTTTCAAACACATGTTTTCAATTTTTAAGTACATGTATTAAACACCTTTTAAAAATGCTATTTTTTAGCATCTCATTCATTGTAACTCAAATCTTATAAATATAATAATATTTTAATGCTACTTTAATTCAAATATCTTTTCTCTCTCACTATTCCTCTTTTCTTCTCACTAACTCTCTCTCACTATCTTTTATTCTCTCTCTCTCACCATCTTTAATTAATGAAGTGGTAAAAGATATAAAACCTATGTTGGATGTATTGTAAAATGAGTTGTTAAAATAAATAAAATAAGTTTTGAGATGCTAAATGCTAATTTTTTTGAGATCCTTGATGAAAAATGCTCTAAATAACTTAAAAGGAGATACCATTGAGGTTGACAAATCCATATCATATTTATTGAATGACACAAAATTTTATCACCACCTAACAACCATTTAATAAATAAAACCTACTATCGTATACCATGATATTGAATGAATAAAGCCTATTATCGTTTTCTCAACAAAAAAAAAAAAAAAAAAAAAAAAAAAAAAAAAAAAACCCATTTAATAAACATTATGTTTTTTTTTGGAGGGTTAATTTAACTATCACGCGATGGACCGAACGATTATAAAAGAGCGAGTATTAATTATGGGCCAAGGGGTAATTAATAATTATTTTGGCAAATGAGAATCTAGTATAAAAGAGCAAGTGGGCATTAGTTATGTTTCAAGGGGTAATTAATTATTATATTGGCAAATGAGAATCTAATATGTCATGACAAGCTAAGCATGGATCTTGACTGCAAAAAAAATTTCTCTTTATCTTTATCTTCTTTTTTTTTTTTTTTTTTTTTTTGGGGGGGGGGGGGGGGTGGTTTGAAAACTAACTTTTCTTTTGGATGGGGCACGATGGACTAGGACTAAACGATTATAAAAGGATGTGAGTATTAATTTATAATTCTGTATGGATCAAGGAGTTTTTTTTTTTTTTTTGAGAGAGAGAGAGGGGTTGAAACTCTCTTAAAAAAAAAAAAAAAAATCGAGGAGTAATTATATTTCATAAAAAAGAGAGTAATTATATTGGCAAATGAAGATCTAGTACGTGATGTCACAAGCTGTTACCATGGAATTGATGCATATGCATTTTTTTTAAAGATATATATATATATATATATATATATATATATATATATGTTGCTTATTTTACAGTTTATACTCCACCCCGTTGAATCCAAGCACTTTGTATGTAAGGAAGAGTCATCACTCATTTGAACTACAAAGCTTTTGATGTGTATGCTTATGCTTTTCCAAACCCAGTGTATACTCATGTTTTTCCAAACCCAGAAAACAGACGGAATTCTAGGATTCCACCTTGGGGCAAATACTTTTATACATACCTCTTCTGGTTGATCTATACCATAAGCTATTCTCGTAAGATGATACACACTAGCTAACAGTCCGCCCGGTGCTACATCATAGGCACATTGGGAACGTAAATAATTGTAACCATATACATATAAAATGACAGCAATGGAATGCCAATCCCCAGGCTTTATTTGTAAAGTCTCTATTCCTTGGTAGTCGAAGCCCAAAGATCTATGAACTAACCCATGTTTGGCTAGCCAAGCAGACAAACGACCTTGCATCTTTTTTATCTCTCCCACATTTTGATGTACAAGATGGAAACTGCTATATGAATATGATGGGCCGTCAAAGGCTTTGTAGTTGAATTGACATTTCTCCATATACAAAGTACTTAGGGAACTGGGGGGAAATGGTTCGAGCTGTGGGTTAGCAACATATTGTAAATTTGTAATTATCTCTAAAAAATAAAAATAAAAAAAAAATAAAAAAGAAGAAGAAGAAGAAGAAGAGAATGTGATGGGCCGACTATGACACAAGGCACGTGAGTAAATTAAGGGTATTTTGATTTCTTGGTAAAATGGTCAAACAGTAATTATATATGATGAGAAATTATACTTGAGGGTCCCTCTCATATTAGTGCTTAACGAATCTAAAGGCCAGCTACATACTTATGTAAACATTAAATAATGACTTTTGTCACCCATGAGAAAGTATCACTGTCTTAGAAAAAAAATCAAAACACATAATTTCCCCTAAATCACTTTGTGGGAAAATTCTTCCAATTAATGATATTATTGATTTAGAAGAAAATTTTGTTTGCAAAAAAAAATTATGCTCTCTTTAATCAACTTGTTCACAAAGGAGTATTATGCTATCATTTTCTTGCCATGGCCCATCAATTATCTCTTTCTCCACAACTTATTTAAGATTCTAAGAGAGAGATAATTAACAAGTATGGGTTTAGAGTGTTTGTGTACCTAAATGAGAATAAAAGAGATAGAGAGGACAAATTTTTGTCCATGGGGGGGGAACTCATAATTCAATAAAAACTTTGATGGTTCACACTTCACACTTCACACACAAGCTGGCACAAACCAAAGAGTAGTAGGACAAGGAATTATAAAGTCCTGAAAGATGTAGGACATCACATCTACTCTTATCAAACAAAGGGAAAGTGGGCCTTATTGCCTCACGGGTCGCTCTCTATGCCATTTGCTTGGTGAGGAGTAACATTACGTAGATTACATAATTTGAAGCCCTTTATATTATATGTTCATTTTCCTTTAGTTTAGCTTCAATTATTAACAACTTGCCAGAAAACATACGCAACACACTTGTGAAGTTGTGATAAAAAATGAGGAGTTTTGGGGGGTGGTGGTTGGGCTGCTGACAGTAGGGGGTGGTGGTGTGGAGGTTGGGTTAAGTTTTGGGTAAGGTGTAAAATTTTATGATTGCAAATAAAAGAGTAGAACATTTTACGCCAGTGTGTCTTTATTTTACGGCTAACCGGGTTAAACGGAAATTATTTGCAAATTGACTAACAATTTCAGTCATCCTAAACAAATGCAACCTAAGACATAAGTAATGGAAAACTTTTTGACAATAGGCAACACCTATGAGTACATCTTTTGAAGTGGATTTTAGGATATATCCTGATAAATTTCATCCTCTTACCTTTTCATTCTCAATATAATAAACAAAAATGAGAGGAGTTTTTTTGAATGGTAAAGTTCACTTCTATTTATATCAAATAAAAGATGAAATATCTGTCAAGAGTCTCGTAGTTTGTCAGCATGCCTTAGTCTCTTTTATTATGAGAATCAAAATTTAAATTTCCATTCTTCATTGTATAATGACTATAATCAATTATCCAAAAATTTTTAGAGGAAAGAGAAGAATAAATATCCATCCCAAGCAAGTTTCACATGGATACTGTGGGGTCAAAGAATTTAGCAACCGCGACCCATTTTATACTAAGCCCAAGGCCCACGTCGAGGAGGAAGAAATGTTCGAGGACGAACGAAGAAAGTCCAAAATGCCAAGAAACATCACCGAGGACAATCCTGTCCTCGGCCAATCGAGATCACAGAAGGGAAGAGCGGCACACCATCAAAGGCAACCTCCCAAAGCATCCCAAGGAAAAGGACAAGTATAATGTGTCAGCCATGAGAGCATGGTGGAGGAGCAATTCAAAGAGAAACTGTCACCTCTGCATTAAATGCCCACAACTAACGTCCTGACCGCATTAATGAGAAAATGACCCCTGAACAATGCTGCCTTGGTTGTTGCAACTCATAGGAGGTTTGGGAAGGTAGCTGATGGGACAAACACTCGAGTAGTGACCTACATGATCAACAAATAGAGAGCCAAGATCAACTGGAAGGGGTTATATAATGAAAGAAATCCTCCAGAAGAGAGAGGGGGAAAAAGGGAGAATACGGGAGCAATCTGTCTCATCTGAGAAACCTTTGTAACCAAGTACTGAAGAAATAGCAAGAACTACAAACTTCTTAGGGGAGGGCCGAGGATAGAATTTGACACTTTACTCCACGTCCTTGTTATTCAATCCACTCGTAACCATGTCTAGTCGTTGTAACCCTCACTGAGGCCTAGTTCTTAAACTCATTATCTATAAATTTATTGTATTGGGCTAATTGGGCCTGAGTTCACTCATCTAATAGCAGAAGTGCTCAAACCCAGTCCCTACAGATACTTTTATCATACAAGCATAGACTAATTAACATGCTTGTGAACTGTAGAGACTATGCCACCATAACATACTTTTTACTTGCATTTTCTATCAAAGAAAATGATTACTCCTTCATCCTACCATAGATGAAACTTTTGAAAAAAATAACAATCTTCTTGAAATGACTAAGATGGATGTAAGTAGGGGTGTGCAGTGAATCTGCCAATTCGTCAAAATTGACTTGACCCAACCCAACCCACCGGGTTGAGTTGGTTTTTAAGGGTTGGTGGGTTGAGTTGGGTTATGAATTTTTTTTTTTACAATGGGTCGGGTTGGGTTCGGGTCATGAGATTTAAAAATCCACCTAACTTGACTTGACCCACCTATATTTAATATATTTTTAAATTTTAGAAAATATATTAAAAATGTATTTTATATAATTTTGTTATTTACTTTTTTGCCCCTCTTCCTAAATAAAACCTAAATTTTGAGTTCTTCTCATATAATTTGTGTTTGTTTGGTGTTATGCTCAAGATTATTTGGTTATAAATTTTCTCTTATTTGTGGTGGTGGTGTTCTAATGCTCAATTTAATAATAATAATAATAATAATAGTAATTAAAAAAAAATCCAACCCATGGGTCCAACCCGACCCAACCCAATCCATGTAGGTTGGGTTGGACCCCTATGATGGGTTGGGTTGGGTTATGTTGGATATTTTTTAATCCATCATAGTAGGTTGAATTGAAAAAACTCCTCAACTTGACCCAACCCGATCCATACACACTCCTAGATGTCAGTATAAGATAGCTGGAATCATACATAGCTCGCCTAAAAATATTTTTATTAGACTTTTTTTTTTTTTTGTTACATTAAAAATGTATATCATTTTGCAAACTTCATTTAATAATACAAAATCAGTAAGCTGTAAGTTGGCCTAGTCTATTGTAAGATAGACGAAGTGCTATATTTTTATTGGCCTTTGATGAAGGAAATCATTTCTGATTCACGAATAGTTTAAAGTTCAATTAAACTAATAAAATACTTTTTGCAAAGATGTTTGGAATTGCAAATAAAATCTTTCTAGATGCTTCTGCTAGGTAGGTATGACCTGCAATTTGAGAAGAGGTTTCCCATGGCAATTAGAATTTTATGTAGGAAAAGAACCACGAGGGCTCTTTATCAGGTAACAAGGTTAAGCCCAAATCGACGGTCTAAAACAAACCACCTGTCCGTGCTTAAAAGCCCGTTGAAGATTAAAGTTATGTTTAGGCCTATGTAATACACCCCCTTCCAATAATTTTTGCTATTATTTTTTGGTGGTGGAGGGGGTGAGAAAAATTATAGTGTTTTTGATAGTTAGGTAGGCCCATATCAAAAAAATCAAAGCCATTTCCAAATTGAAACACATTTTTATTTTTGGTCGATAGGTATGGGAATCTATCATGGACCAAAGATGGGATTTGGCTCTTGTCTCTGTGATTCTAATGAGTAGTTCTCATTATATGAGGAAATGCTATTATATGCTTAGCCGCAATTAGAATATTGTAGTTCTCATTAAATGAAATAAGCATGGCAACATTAGAAAGTGGGGTTGTTGACCTTGCAAATGGAAAAGAAGTGTCAATTCTGCCTTTTGAAAACATTTGAATAAGATTGAATCCACTATTAGAAACACCAAAAATCGGACATCACATCAATACATAAGTTAATTTTTACAATTATCACCTTTGAATTTTGATATGAGTATCAATTTGATCATTATAACTTCACATGTACTACACCTTATATGGTAGTATTTTATGTTAAAACTAACAAATTTAGTCACATAATGAATACATGATACTAATGTCATTTCAAGATTATTGATGATTGGGAAAAAAAATTAAGTGTTTATCATGTGATTATACAAAAGATTTAATTTGTTATAAAACTAAAGTTCGGGGTTATTTGTTCAAATCGAAAGTCCATGTACCAACTCACATTACATCAAAGTTCTAACTTCGAAGGGCTATATTTGTTTTTTTGAAAATGGAAATCATATTTTGAACCATTATTCAGCCAATCACTTTGTGGAAAACCATTCAAAGACTCTCTTAATTAACTTTGCATCATAGCTACATGATAGATTTATGCAGTATGATAGATAATTTGATATTTGAGAGATTCCATGTTGTACCTATCACTTTGCATAGCATAATGATGATGTTAATTAAGGTGTCTATGCCCCCACTAAATGGTGGGAAAAGCGACTTCAAAGGGGTATGGGGTATGCGTATCATTATGCAGAAGATGAACTAAAGGCCCAACTTGGAACCGCCCAAATCAATTCCATTGTCAGTACTGTTCATTACTGACTAGTAGTGATGGAGCACAAGTTGATAAATTTGTGTAATTCTCTCGCAACACCAATTAATGATGATACATCATTGGCCTAGGTTTGACTTGGGCCATTTTGGAAGGCCTTTTCATTGCTTTATTCTCTGTGATGGTTACATCTCATTTGCAAATGAAAAAGAAGAAGAAGAGGAGCAAATCTATAAGAAGCTATATGGATGGATTGAAATTATGTTTTGTATGGGTGGCATGAGAAAGCCGATAGCAATGTCTTTATTTACACTAGGCCAGCACTTTCAAGAAAAAAGGGAGAATAAAAATAAGTGGCATGGAAAAACTCTTTTTTAGATAAATCAAGCCAACATTTAGTTCGCTTTTCACATGTAATGTTCAAAGTTTGTAAAGGCTGTTCACACAAGAAAAATATCTTCTTCTTCTTTTTTTTCAATATATTTGTCTGGATTAAAGTACCTGACAACTTCTCGGCCTCTCATGATTCATGAGATTTCGGGCTCAAGTCTTTTGTTTCATACTAATCCGATAGTCATAGATGTGAACCCCTTGTTTAAAGCAGGATGGAAGGCCTAATTAATCCAAATTTGAATGTGATTGCTGGGCCTTATGTTACTTGAAGGTTCGGAATCTTGTAAGGGTCCCCTATAGAAAGGCAATCCACCTAGTCACGACACAAAGTGAGAGAGAGCCATAACATTCAGCATAGAAAGTATACCTTTACTATTCTTTACTTTTCACTTACAGCCGTACGTGGTACCACCACACCACCACACTCTCAACGAATGGACCAAACCAGTCTGCTTCTTCTTTGTTTCTGCTTAGCCTGAACTTAAGCTATCATTCTCATTCAGCTTTAAAGTTTGATCCACTAATGGCCATGTGGTCCAACACAGCCAGCTTACAATTGACCCATTCGTCTTAAACCTGCAATTGAATACCTTTACCTTTGCAGGCCACACGCCATTAATTTGTCTTCTTCAACTCTGTGAATGCCATAATGTCCACCACACCATGCTGTGCTAAAAATACTTAATATTGGGAGTTTTTAAGTCACAATGTAATTTTCCACATGCATTTCAGTTTCAAAGGAGTCCTAAAAGGAAGCCCAAACCACTAGCAAATGCATGTAAAGCGCAAAAGTCAGTGTTGTACCTTAGATTCCTAAATTGATAAATTCAATTGCATGGCTGCATCGATCAATGCATTGTAAACAGTACAACATTTTTCAAGGATAATGAGATTTAATCATTTACTATTATGGTGTCTAGCTAGCTGGAGCTGATGAATTCTGTAGGCTCCAGTGTTTATTGGTTCTGCACAGCCCCAGAAGACACAAAGGGGGCATCGCGCATGCAAAGAGATGATAGCATCATTTTCTTTTAGACGATTGATTCTTGGAATTGGAGTGACAGAGGAATCTCATGGCCGTGCATCATTTCATTGATCTTTTCTCGTCACTCGATCTTGACAACAGTGATATGGACCATAGACATCTTGGATGAGTGGTTCAAATGGTGTGGCATCCATAGAAGGTACAAAACGTGTCCCATTCTTAAAAATGATAAGGCTTCTTCCATTCCATGAGCCATTGTCCACTCCTTTTAAACCTTCAAATTTGTCAATATTTTGTTTGAGTACCTGCACTTTTTTGTTTTTCTTTTTTTTGCTTGATGAGTACCTGCACTATAAGCACCATAAGTGGAAATGCAAATTGCTCCCTCCAATCAAATAACTTTCAAATTCATGTTAATATTTTAGGATCACAAACTTGGGCTCTTTTTTCTTCTAGTCCATATTGGCTGCACCATCTCAAAATCCTGATAAATTTTACCATACCAAAACCATGATCCTTTATGCTTACTATGCACTGAACCAAGCAGAAAATACTTTTCTGTAACCAATGCTAGGCAGCCTACAAAGCTGATAAAGAACAGGTCCAGTGTTGTGAGAGGTTTCTGAGGAATGGGTTTATCTGCTTATGCCCAAGAATATCAAATATCCATGAGTGCTTTGAAAATATAATGGACAAGTTAGTCAAACAGTGCTTTTATTTGGTCAAGCCGATCAATGTGCAAGTTCATAAGAATAAGATATTTTTCTGCTCAAGTCATGCAATGATAGGAACCATTAGGTAAAGGGTCCAAACCATGCATGTATGTGCATCAATATGATGTCAGACCAGTTGTACCTCAGAATAATAATACGTGGACAAGCTACATCAAGTACTCTTTGGTAGCTTCTCATCCATAGTATCTAGCTGAACTAGTGGACGATAAATTTCAATGCGCATATTACGCAAAAACCTTATATTATTTTTAGGAATGGTTTCAAATAAAACTCTGTAATTAATATTGTTACAAATTGGATGCTATAGTTCCTTAGTTTTAAATCAAACCCTAAACTTTTATACCTTATTTGATAAGTATTGATATATCGTCTTGCTACTCTTGTCCGCAAAGTCATCAACACACCCTCTTCATAAGATGATGGACGATCTGTGATCCCCAGCTATGTCCCAAGAGTCAGGCCATGCAATCTATAGAGCAAAAATGTGAAAGTTAAGTCTCCACGAACCTAGATAATTCGGAATGGGTGCATATTCCGAAATGTTAGCCCATTTACCCCGCGTCATGTTTCAATTAATTAAGCAAAATGGATAGATTTTTAGAATGATGGTTAGATCATAAAAAGTATATAAAGAACTAGCATCAGGTCCAGCCCTTCCACTAGGCTAATTAGGTCATTGTCTAAGGCCTCCAAGCGGAAGGGGGCTCCAAAATTTTGAAAAAGAATGGGTAGTAGAAAATAAAATAAAATAAAAAATTTAGTTTCAGATAAAACTCTAAAAAATCTTATACATCCTTGTAACCAAAGAACAAAAAAACTAGAACATCCTTGTAAACATTGATACCCCAAAAATTTCTTTGGTCTAAAAAAAATTAATTATCCCCAAAAAATCATCATTAACCTCTAGACAAATCAAAAATAAATTGGATAAAATGCAAATCTAGTCTAAAAAGTTACCCACAAAACAATCTCAAATCAAAACAGATGATCAAAAATCTCAAATAATCCTTATACTTTACTCATACCTTTTCTCTCTCTTAGCTCTTGCTCTCCGCCTCTCTCTTTCTGCTAGATGATGATAGTTTGCAAAAATATTGTCTTAAACTTGAATCTTTTCTCAAACATGATGTTTATTATGATTTATGATATTGATAGTTTAGATTTATTTTCAGAGTTAAAAGTTTTAAAAGAAATTTTACAAATAAAAGAATATACTCCAATTGACATATTGAATTATATGAAAAGGTTAGATTCATTTCTAAATACATGCATTGCTTATAAAATTTTAATAATTCCTATTACAGTGAAAGAAGTTTTTCAAAATTAAAATTGATAAAATCATATCTAAGATCGACAATGTCTCAAGAAAGATTAAATGGATTAACTATACTATCGATTGAAAATGAGATATTAGAGAACTTGAATACAAAAATTTAATTAGTCAATTTGCATCTCAGATTTATTTTCAGAGTTAAAAGTTTAAAAAAAATTGCAAATAAAAGAATATACTCCAATTGACATATTGAATTATACGAAAAGGTTAGATTCATTTCCAAATACATTCATTGTTTATAAAATTTTAATAATTCCTATTACAGTGAAAGAAGTTTTTTCAAAATTAAAATTGATAAAATCATATCTAAGATTGACAATGTCTCAAGAAAGATTAAATGGATTAACTATACTATCGATTGAAAATGAGATATTAGAGAACTTGAATACAAAAATTTAATTAGTCAATTTGCATCTTAGATTTATTTTCAGAGTTAAAAGTTTTAAAAGAAATTTTACAAATAAAAGAATATACTCCAATTGACATATTGAATTATATGAAAAGGTTAGATTCATTTCTAAATACATGCATTGCTTATAAAATTTTAATAATTCCTATTACAGTGAAAGAAGTTTTTCAAAATTAAAATTGATAAAATCATATCTAAGATCGACAATGTCTCAAGAAAGATTAAATGGATTAACTATACTATCGATTGAAAATGAGATATTAGAGAACTTGAATACAAAAATTTAATTAGTCAATTTGCATCTCAGATTTATTTTCAGAGTTAAAAGTTTTAAAAGAAATTTTGCAAATAAAAGAATATACTCCAATTGACATATTGAATTATATGAAAAGGTTAGATTCATTTCCAAATACATGCATTGTTTATAAAATTTTAATAATTCCTATTACAGTGAAAGAAGTTTTTCAAAATTAAAATTGATAAAATCATATCTAAGATCGACAATGTCTCAAGAAAGATTAAATGGATTAACTATACTATCGATTGAAAATGAGATATTAGAGAACTTGAATACAAAAATTTAATTAGTCAATTTGCATCTCAGATTTATTTTCAGAGTTAAAAGTTTAAAAAAAAATTGCAAATAAAAGAATATACTCCAATTGACATATTGAATTATATGAAAAGGTTAGATTCATTTCCAAATACATTCATTGTTTATAAAATTTTAATAATTCCTATTACAGTGAAAGAAGTTTTTTCAAAATTAAAATTGATAAAATCATATCTAAGATTGACAATGTCTCAAGAAAGATTAAATGGATTAACTATACTATCGATTGAAAATGAGATATTAGAGAACTTGAATACAAAAATTTAATTAGTCAATTTGCATCTCAGATTTATTTTCAGAGTTAAAAGTTTTAAAAGAAATTTTGCAAATAAAAGAATATACTCCAATTGACATATTGAATTATATGAAAAGGTTAGATTCATTTCCAAATACATGCATTGTTTATAAAATTTTAATAATTCCTATTACAGTGAAAGAAGTTTTTCAAAATTAAAATTGATAAAATCGTATCTAAGATTGACAATGTCTCAAGAAAGATTAAATGGATTAACTATACTATGATTGAAAATGAGATGTTAGAGAACTTGAATACAAAAATTTAATTAGTCAATTTGCATCTCAAAAAGCAAGAAAAATAGATTTTAAAATATTAAATAAATACTAATTTAATTAATACATAAATATAAAAAAGACCACATTTTAGTTCTCGCCTAAGGCCCCAAAATGTCTAAGGCCGGCTCTGACTAGCATCCATGCTCACAAGGTATAAGAGAAAATCCTAAAATATTCATTGCTATCAACTCTTTTGGGTGTTTGTGAGTTATGTTTAAGCATCAGAGGAGTTTAGGCTGACACAACGTGCTCTCTAGATAAGTGATTTTTGTGTACAGGTCTTCCAAACCTCCGATTTTGGATGAGTGGTCCATTGATTTTTTTGTACATCATTAGTATCAATTTAAGCTCCCAATCAAACTTAATCAAATCCAAAAAAATTCAAGATTTAAATTGATACGATTTTTAAAACTCCAATTGAACCCATAGAGAAACTATAAGATTTAATTTATGATAGTCTTAAACTTTAGTGTTTAATTTGAAAACTTTAAAAATATAAGATTAAATTTGAAACCATTCTTAAAATATTGGGGAAATTACACTTTACCAAACTAAATTATCCTATATTACACTTTGCATCCTAAACTTTTCGAATGCACATTTTGTACCATAAACTATGACCCTTATTACACTTTGTAGTTTGTACCCTAACGTTAAGTTTTCTGTTAACTTGGATGGACATTCAAAATTTCCGGTGTAAAGTGTAATCATGAGTATAGTTTAGGGTGGTAAAGTGTAATTTATATTTTGTTTTTAAAGCATTGAGAAGAGGGGTAATTAGGTCTTTTTCACGTGGTGCCATATTTTTCTATCAAAGTTAATAGAAAACTTAATGTCAGGGTGTAAAGTATAACAATGGTCATAGTTTAGGATACAAAATGTGCATTCAAAAATTTTATGGTGCAAAGTGTAATTAAGAGTATAGTTTAGGGTGGTAAAGTATAATTTTCCATAAAATATTTATACTAGGAGTACTATTTAAGAGGTTTCCCTAGTTTGGATTCCTATTTTTGGATGCCTAAAATACCTTCAAATTCACTTAGGAAACTAAATAATAGGATTAGACACGTCAAATTACTAATTTAAAAACTCCAAAATTTTAGATAAGTTTAAAAAACAGTTTTTTTTTTTTTTTTGCCATCCACATTTCTTTGTCAATTCAAATTTCAAAATAAAACAAAAATTTTTCTTAAAGAAAATAAAACGACTCTTTTTAGATTTTTTTTTTTTTTATCTATATTAATATTTAAATAAGGAGCTTTCCTTTTTTTGGATTCATATTTTTTTATGCCTAAAATATTCTCAAAATATAGAAAATTATGACATTAAAGTCACAAAAAAAAAAAAAAAAAAAAAAACTCATCACACGCGCTTCATATGATTTACAATTTTTTTTTTAATTATTTATTTATTTTTTTGCCTGAAAGAATTGAATGAGTTTAACAGTTGCAGAGTTCACATAAAATTTAATTACAGATACGTGAAGTGAATTAAGCCCAACACGTCCCAATCTACAGTCTAGCAAAAAGACGGACAATTGTCATAACATGTTCCTGCTGTTGAGCTCTCCATTACATGCCAAGGAATCAACACACCAACACGTTGGTTTCTTGATAAATATTTCTGGCTATGGTTGTGCCATGCACAAGGGATCTGCAATCCAAAAAACTTACTAATTAATACACAGACCATATCAAACTTTAACCAATTAACGGCTAGTAAATGCTAGAGGCCATAGCATATGGCCCAAAGCTTTACTTGCTTAGATTGAGAACTCATAGTGATCCCAAGATAATAAGAGCTATGGCTAGACTATGGGCCTGTGGCTGAGCTTGAGAGAACAAATAGGGTTAGACTTTAGAGGGAGATCGAGAGAGCTAGGTTTGAGAGAAAAAGAGAGTGGGGTTACGGTCTAGAGAGGAGAATTGTTAGGAATTGTGATCTTGTGGTGGCAAATACACTGACGGTCTAGAGAGGAGAATTGTTAGGAATTTTGTTGTTATTTTATGTTTAGTTAGTAAGAAAATGGAGGAAAGGCTGAAAATTTTGAATGAAGAGGATATTCTAGCAATATTTGTGTCTATGTCTTGATTTGAATTTTTTGGATCTGTGCTTGAATTTGTGCTATTGTTTTGCTGATATTGTGCTTATGTTTAAATGGGTTTGTGTTCTTGAGCTTGTTCTTTTGTGTTTCTGAGCTTGTGCTTTTGTGTTCCTTGAATGGATTTGGGTTGGTTTTGTTGAATGAGAGGAAATTCATGGGTTTGTGTTTTTGTATTTTGGAGCACGTTGTTTTATATTGTGAGTATGTTGTGTTTGATTTTGAATTTTCTAGGTTTGTGTTTGATTTTGAATTTCTTGTGTTTGTGTTTAATTTTGAATTTTTTGGGTTTGTGTTTGATTTTGATTTAGCTGGGAAAAAAAACCTATAGACATGGCTAAAACGTGGCTATAGCACTCGTTTCTTGTAATGAGAGGATGAGAGAGGGGGGGGGGGGGGTACTGAATGATTGTACAATTTTTTTATTTTTTGTTTTATGTTAATTTATTTGTAGAATTGAATTGATTGTATGTGATAGTCTCTATACTATTATTTGGAAAAATCTAATGTGGCAAACTACTATTGTAGTAAAGATCCAGATTGAATTTATTCTCAACTTATTGTTCAGAGTATAAAATAGTTACAATTCTTAGGATCTTTTTATTTCTAATCAAGGGGTCCCATGAATTTCATTGTCTAAAATACTATCAATGAAATAAACACAACTATCTGTGCCAAATTCTTGATACAAAAACTTAGGCCAACATTGCTCAGTACAGTCAATTTTTAGAGATGTCCAGTCCACAGGTGCATACTTCAAACCTCAAGACGCATAATATTTATATGGGATGCCGAGGTCGGCATAGCCCCCTTGAATTCTGTTCTTGCCAATGCCTTATTACCATATCTAAGTACATATTAGAAAATTGCATAGGGCAGACTAAACTACATCCAAGGTACATACATATAGCAGCATTAGTCACATAACAGAGCAAGCATTAGGATTCTCATCACTGAAAATCTGAGGGGCATATGGATATGCATACTCCAAGTAATACTTGGGTGGCAAATATTCACTTTTCTTGATATCACTCTTCTTGTCATCGTCTCCCTTGCCTTCTTCACCATCTTTCTTTTCTTCTTCTTTCTCTTCCTTCTTCTCTTCTTCCTTCTTTTCTTCATCTTTCACTATTGAGGCCTGCTTCTTGGTTCTCTTGTACACATAATCAACCAGCATTGTTGGTTCCACCACTCCCTTTACTACTACCTGATCATTAGCTAGGTCTGTTGACACTGATTCAACGCCTGCAGTACACTCCAACTTCTCAAAGTGCATCCAATAGGGACTTCAATACAGTTGCTAGCATATATAGTGTGTGTTCAACTTTTTTCCTTTCTTGTTCTTTTTGGTGCTCTATGGCTACTACAATGGTTAATATTGAACTATTGGGAATATTCATGAATCATGATTATAAATCAACAAATTATATTCAAGCTGTTCGACATGACTTTCGCTGTTATGATCAACCATTACTAAGACCTAAGGAAATCCTCGTAAGTTTCTTTTCATTTATACTTGATTAGCATAGCATCATCTTTTACAAGTGTTTGTACCAATATGGATTTTATTTTATATTCTTACATTTCCGGAGTCTCATTTGTTAGAAAGCACTAAGAGCATTCACAACAAACTCATCAAAGCTCTCAAAATGCTAAAAAGTTATTTTTTAGCAACACAAACAATAAAATGCATCTACATCAATGGTGCTCAAGAAAAAGTTGACCCATGTAATCTACCATTTATTTCTACTTGGCATCTAAGTTTAGGCATATAAATTACTCTTCTTCTTTTTTTTAGAAGAACACATATAAATTACTTGAGTGACTGTGGTTATCCACCCATTCAGATTTTCTTTTTTTCTTTTTGAGAAAGACAAATTTTCTTTTTTTGAGAAGACATCCTTTCAGATTTGATTGGCTTTTAAAGTCCAAACCTAATAACAAAAAGGAATATTAAATCTACTACTAATATAGTTACAAAATTTTTAAAAATTATATGACAATAAACGTGATTGGTATTACATCAACAATATAATTAATAAATGGAAAATACTAAAATTAGTTACTACCAATTTACAGCAATAATTTACAGATAACAATAAATGTGATTAATATCACTTCAATAACATAATAAATATCCTAATTACTTTTTTTTTTTTTTAATAATTGATGACAGGATTTTTTTTTTTTTTTTGAGAGAGTTTCAACCTATGGCGTTCGCTACTGATGATAGATTTTTATCATCAGACCAAGACACCTATTAGTTTTTGGTGTAAGCGGGGATTGAACCCCAGGTCTCTTATACAACTATCAAAGACTTTACTAGTTGAGCTAACTGCAATCCACTAATAACAAGAAAGTTGAAACATTGATTTGTAAGTTTTATATAATGAAATTTGTAATGTCCTTGATTACTTTTTCTCGTTGTGCTTAAAATAACACATAAAGTTGTAAAATTTGAATGATTTTATATAATCTATTTCATGTATAAAAACCGAAATATATTGACACGTGTGTGGAGTTTGGACTTTGGATTGGGTTAGTATAGTTGGATACAAAAAGATAACCGAAAGGAATCGAACAAATTTTATCCAAATTAAAGTAAAAAAAGTGATTGACAATTGACATGCAATACGAATAGATTTGATTGCATGCATCACTATTAAAGAAAAGAATCTTCTTCGGGGGAGAATTATCTTTTGATAAGAGCAAGAGCAATTAGGGTGTGTTGGAATACTGTTTATTTGCTGAAAACTGAAAACATTATAGTAAAATAATTTTTAAAAGTATAAATAGTGTCGTGGAACCCAAAAATGCATTGGTATGCGCATTTTTGCGTTTTTGGCTGGGTCGTGAATAGTGCTATGAGATCTAGCAAAAACCACAAACAATGGATTGCACATTGGAAAACGTACAATCCAAACGCACACTTAGTAAGTGACATAGTGTGTTTCACTCGAACAACATCATTGTATAATCAACTTCTTTTTTTCATTTTCATTATTATTCAGTCCACTAAAGAAACAAAACTAGCCAGGCTAATCCAAATATTATGTTAGTCTTGAAACTGATAGATAATAATCATCATCAAGGAATTGCGGATTTTGAGTATTTGCGTTGACTTTCCTAAAAATTTCCCCTATTTTTAAGTAAAAATTTACTTTTATCTATTTTAGTTAACTGCATTCGAAAACACTCATATCTGATTCTTTATTCTATTTATTATTTTATTAATTTAAATATTATTTATTCTTTTTTTTTTCACTTTTCAAAATACAAAATGCTTTTTTTTTAATCTATTTCTGAGAGACTATTAAAAAAAAATGTTTAAAGAAGCAAAATAGTAAAATGTTATTTTAGAGGATATATAGTGAAGCCAATGTGGAGGTGTTTTTTTGGAATTTACCCCCTAAATTGATCTCTTATCGTATTTAGGGATATTAATGCAAATGCTCTTAAACACTTTTGAAACATCGAAAGGGGGTAAGCCCCTAGCTTTTTAAATCCTCCTCCACCCTTATATACTTAAAAAAACAAAAAATAATTATGTAAATTTTATCTGATGGCCCACGGTTATTGTTTTTTTTTTTTAATAGCATTTTATGTAAATGACTACTACATTATTTTCTTTTTTCTCATGTAAATGATTAGTTGATTACATCATTTTCTTGCTATTGTTACTTCTATAAGATAGGTAACTTGCTCTTTTTTAATTCATCCAAATTTGAGGTTTACATGTTTACTTACCAAAAAATCATATGTTCATGTGTGGATATATTATTTTTTGAAGTTGACACTTCTATCTATATTGGTGTTCTAAATATGTAATATTAGTAAAAAATATGAGTGAGATGTTTGAAACTCTTGGTCTAAAATGGTTTTTCAACAAAATCAAAGATTAAGCACGAAACTAATAAAAGAATTAAAAAGTCATAAAAGTAACCAAAAGAATGACCAACCAAAACTCATTAGGAAGTAGGAACCAAGGGGCATCCAATTTTCCTTTTTGTTGTTGTGTGCTAGCGTTTTTAAAAAATTGTATAAACTAAAAGAAAAGGAGAGTATATAAATATTGGCGTAGTTCTCAAAAAATTGCTGGTAACTGTTTGTTAGTGGATAACTTTTTTTGACTTGTTTAATGAATAAGTTTTAGTTGAATATACCACTTGATAGTGGGTTTGGATTAGGGCTGTCCAAGCAACCCGGAGACCCAGTCAAAATGACTGGACCTGACCCATCACGGCCAAATCCGACACCTCCAGCAGTCGGTGACAGTTCCTATTCTCTGAAACCCGACTTCGCCGGGTCGAGTGGCGGGTTTCGATCTCTAAAACCTGAGCCACCTGATCCGACTGACAAATGCTAAAAAAATGCCAAAATTTTCTAGATCCGGCGACTTTCTAGTGTTCCTTAGCTCTGATCCGGCCACCCTTGGTCTTCCTTCGCTCAGATCTGGTGGTATTTGCTCAGATTCACTCAAATCCAGCCAAGATCTACTCTCCTCCTTCGTCAGATTTGCTTAAATTCGGCGATATATGGTTAGATCTGACTTAGATTAACGAAGATAGGCTCAGATCGACGAAGATAGACTCAAATATTTGGTTAAATCTGGCTATTCTTACTAAGATCAGCGAAGATAGACTCCGATCTACTCGAATTCGGCGCCTTCAACTTAGATCGACAAAGATAGAACTTCTCCTCCGCCCGTCGTCACTCATCATCGGACTCGACCGACCCGACCGTTCGCCCCCCTGAGCCCAGTCGACCCAACCCGTGGTGGTTGACGGTCGATTGTGGGTGTGTTTTTGTTCCACTCGATCTGAGTGGGTCGAGTCCGGGTTGGGCACAAACCCGACCCGGCCCGACCCATGGACACCCCTAGTTTGGATGAGGATTCTTAATCGCTAGATTTCTAGATGAGGCATTTTTTAAATTAGTAATTTTACTTATCTATCCCAATTATTTAAACTTTCCAAATAGGTGAATTTGAGGGTATTTTGGGACATGAAAAAATTGGAGTCCACGATTTGGAAGCTAGCTTAAAAAATAAAAATCGCTTAAATATTAGTTGTGGGAACGCAGACCCAAATATATATTGGGCCTTGGGCCTTGTTCGAGGAGGCACAATGATCCAAGAATAAGATCAATAGTGAGGAAGAAGTAAGACTTTGAACTTCACGAGCAAGTTATGACTGTAAAGGCTGGGAGAGGTAGGCCGATGAGGAGTATCTCCTAAACTAAACGAAGAAGGGGAAAGAAAGTGTGTTATGTTGTCCAGAATGACATTCCAGGAAGTTCTATTGATAAGGATATGCACTGCAAACGTATAGGACAAATGAGAGCCAAGAAATATCTAAGCAAAAGCTGTCATCACCGCATTGAAAGCTCTGCAGCTAACTCTCTGGCTGCCTTTATGAGGAGAAGACCCCTGAATAGTGTTGCCTTGGTTGCCCCAACTCACAGAGGGCTTGTAAGGGTGTCCAATGAGACAAGCACTCAAGTGGTGGCTTGGATGATCGACAAGTGAAGGGCCAAGATCATTCAAAGGGAGATATATAATGTAAAAGACCTCTGAGGAAAGAGGGATCGAGAGATAAAGGGAGAAACACTGTAGCAATCAAGAACTGAACTTGTAATCAAACTTGAGAATCAATATATAAGAACTGATCTCCTTGGACTGTGCCGATGACAGATTTCTTTAGATTAAACTAGTCTATCTACATTTTCTTGTCATCTGAATCCACTTTATTTGTTGACTAATTCATTAAAGCCAAGTCTTCCAATCCATTCTCTACAAATTTATTGTATTGGGCCTTTTGAGCCTAAGTTCATTTATCATTTAGGTCAGGCACTCGAATTGCGTCCTTACAGTAGTATAGATAAAGATGTAAATACAGGTAAATGACTGAATCATTATTATTTTTCTCTTATTATTAGTTAATTAAACCAAAACACATTCAAGACATATATTCTTAATAATAGATAGTAAATCCCTTTAATTGAAACTTTATTTTTCAAAAAGCAAACCTTTTATTTATTTATTTATTTTTTGTAGAATTAGAGAAATGGACACTTTTTATTATTATTATTATGATTATTATTATTATTATTTTAGAAGAAATGACAATTAAGAATATGCTGTTCAAAGTTAGAGATTCTTATTGCATTTGTTATCTATGAAAAACAAGGTCTTCAATTTATTATTATTATTATTATTATTGAATTGTATAGGTTTCGTTAAGACATGAAAAGTGAATTTTTTATTTAAATTATTTACCATTGATTATTGCTCTAGAAACTCCAAATCTCAGTTTTCAAATATTTACTTCTGTCATGGCCTCCTATCATTATAAATTGAAGGCCCACAAATTACCTTGGCCACCCAAACTACAAAAAGGAACTAAAAACTGCAAATGGCCTTAGGCCGTAGGCCCAATGGATCAATTACTCTTTTTTTTTTTTTTTTTTTTTGGTGAATAGATCAGTGCCATTTAAAAATAAAATAAAATAGACTTCTTCTCTAGCCTAATCTAAGTGTATGTATGTAAAATTTTTCTTTGAAAACTTAAACCTGGGTCCTTACCCCTTCACTCTATAAGAACTTATATTTCTACAGTGACCATCGCGCTAAAAATTTACAGTATTAAATCAGTCCTATTTTAAAGGTAAGGGATATTATTCTTCGCATTGTTACCATTAAACCTGTTCACTTAATTTTGTATTTGAGAAACAGATAGGAAAAGGATGGTGACTTTCCCTTTTTAATGGAATCAAAAGGCAATTTTTGTGAGCATTCATACTCCGGATTTGGAATTAATCTTTATATTTACTAATGCTAATTGATTTAAGCTCAGACAATTAGACGGTGACATCATGATCTAGTAACTTTTAGAGAAATAAGGAATGATAATGATTAATGACTAATGTACGTACCTTTTATCTTTCTGATTCGCTTCTGTAAACCTTGAGCGCATGCTTCGCAATGCATTCGAACTTTTAGTACAACTGTTATAACAGCAGGAGGCTGACAAAGGAGATTCAATCATTTCGTCAAATACAATTCATTCAAAACAATTAGTCTAATTTTTTTTTTTCCTATAAATCTTTTCACATTGTGGTGTCACTAATAAACTTATATGTGAAAGTAATCTTAACCCAATTACTACTTGTCATTTTAATAATTACAAATATAATATTAGTATATTACTAAGAGTCTAAGATTACTTAAGGATTCTGTTAAGGAGTGCTCTTAGAGCATTTATTAATAGACCGTTTCAAGAAAATTTGAATACTACTTTCATGGTAAATATAAAAAACAATAAAAGAAAGTTAGTGTTTTTTTTTTCTTTTTTGATAAAAAATTCTAAAAATAGTTCTTAAGTCAATGCTATTAGGAGTTAGAGGATCTGTTAATTTTTCTCATTACTTAATTAAAAACCCCTAATAAGTACAGTAATAAAAAAAGAGTGGGTAGTAGATGTTCAATGTCTTAACAATGATAAGGGATTTGTCTAATGATTCATAAGCCTCATTTAATTCCTCATATTTATGGGTATGATCAAGTCTGATAACTTTTGATCATCCGAAGATCCATCTTGTATTTAAACAATGTATGAGAGAAGTAAATGTTTATTTTAAAACTATTAGAAATCGTCAACTAATTAAATTACAAGACTCTTAACTAATTAAAGTATTTTATGAATCCTAAATAAGCTTGTCCTGCAACTATGCAAGTATATAGTACTTTATTTCTTTGATTTTTGGGGTAGCATTTTAATGGACAATTAATGTTTGGTCCAACTACTCTTGTTTGAATTACATTTCGTACTGTGGGGGTGGGCACGGGGCGGCAAGTAAACTGAAGATCCCAAAATATGGTTAGGAGGTAACTTTCAAAGGACAAGAGTGCGACAATTATAAGCTTTGCCTACAATACATGCTCGACCGGCCTATTCAGAGAACTCATATTTTTCCTTTAAATGCATTTAACACCGGCAAAAAGGACTACTATATTAACACAAAAGTCAAAATGTTAAATTAATAGCAAACTTTTTATGAAAAATTAAAAAAATTATCAAATCAATTAGTTACTTTTTTTTTTTAATTTTTTTTAAAAAAATAGTTTATTAACATATACCTTTAAGGTATAAGTTAGGAAAATCCTATCACAAATATGAACCTTAAAGTTTTCTATGTCAATCTTGTATATGTTGATTTTCATTGTGGGTAAATAAAAGAAAAACTAGGAAAAATTCTCAAAACATAAAAAAATGATACTCTTTTTTTTTGTATTTATAATAAATCTCACAATAAATTTAATAAATATACCTTACTATAAATGTGAGGGAAAAAAAAAAATAGTGCATAAAAAGTAACTAAAATTTACTCGTAAAATAGGCACGAGTGGAAGGGGGTGAAAAACCCGTGACGGTTGCAGTCCAGTACATATAATTTTTGGTATTTGTGGGTTGTGGTTTTAACCTAGCTAGCCCGTGACAGTCTCATTGGCTCTCTCATTGTAAAATGTGCCCAGCTACTTAAGTGGGGTCAATGTTTTGGGGCCTTGGGAGAGCGAAAGAGAGGTAGTGGGGTTAACCTTTGCTGCCCATTTTGTTTTGTTACTTTCATGTGTCAGCATGAAAACAGAGGCTACAACCATGCAAGTGGGTTTGTGGGGTGGAGTCCAAAGTCGATAGGAAACTTTACATGCCTTCATTTCATTATCACCTCAATTTTTGTGACTGTTAGACTGGACTGGTGAGTGCATAGAAATGTAGATGGCAAGGTAAGTAGAGGAGAGAAATTTGAAATCCATGGAAAAAAGGGAGGAAAAGGAAATGGGAAGGAGTGATGATGCCAATGCGAGAGGGGAGGGAACGAGATTTTAACATGCTATAAATTTCATTCAAAAATTATGATAATTTCTAAAATAGAATGAGACAAATGCATAGAACATGTTTTCATTCTCATGAGCAACATGGAATAATTACTTTCCTTTTAACAAACAAACAAAGAAGAAAGAAAGAGAGAGAGAGAAAAAAAGATTTCGTTTAAAGTTTAAATAGATTTGTGAAACTTATTTTGGTACTCACATTAAAAATCATTTAGTTAGGACCATAATAATAAAATTAGATACTTGTACCATCCTTTCTTTTTCTTTTTACTTTTTACCACCCTTTCTCCTTCTCCCTCTATCATTTGCATTTTTTTATTTCTACCAACAATCAGTCTTATATGATAATCTATAAATTTATGATACCTTGGCTTGATGGTTGTTTTCTATCAAAATATTAATAATTTTTTAAGATGATGTTAAATTGAAGGGTCTTATCAAAGTCCATGAATGATTATTCATTGATTGAGCTGTCTAATCCAAAAAATTGGATGCTATCATATATATACAGTAGGTTCACAAGTTTTTTTTTTTTTTTTTAAATTTTTTTTAATATCTATTTTATTTTAAGTTAGAATTAAGTCTTCACCGATATGGTCCCTTGAAGACCAGCGAGCCCTAAGCCAGCACGCGGAACGAATACAGTGCGGCATGTACCCGGGATATTACCCGGCAACTCCTAGAATCACTAGGCTAACCTGTCGTTCCGTCTATAGTGAAACTAGAATTCAATCTTCTATTCATTGGCAATAATAGACTTTATCACCATACTTGTACTTGATATCTTGATATACTTTATACTTAGTACTATATGGTACACAATTATTATTATTATTATATGGTACACACTTATTTTTATTATGTACCCTATCTAAGTAATCTTAACTATTGGTATGATTTACATCAAAAAAAAACTATTGGTATGATTGAAAAAAAAAAAAAAACTGTAAAATTCTCTGCTAGAGTGCCAGTATGGTTAATTTATTGAAACAGCAAATTACTTGTGTGAACACTGTGTCCATCTAAGAATTTACCTCTTCTTTCTTCTCTTCCTTCTGTTCCTTGTTTTCTTCTTTGTTCTCCTCGGGGGGTTTTGGGAAAGGTGAAATTATCTCCACCTTCCTTCCACTTTTCTTTTGTAGCCTTTCGCATACCTTTATTGGGTCTGCTGCTTTACCTTTCACCACCACTTTGCTGGTCTTGCTATCTGTGGTTACCTCCTCCACTCCTGTAACAAAAGTTATATAATTATTAACATTGTTAACTTTTGCAGTACTCTTTTTCTATGGTAGGTAAAAATAGGGGGGGGGGGGGGGGGAAGATGCACATAAATTACGTTCTCTCTAATTAAAAAACGTGTTAAATCCTATCAAAAAAAAAAAAAAAAAAAAACGTGTTAAACATTTCTAAAATTATGATATATTTTCCAATCTCAGTTAAATACCAATTCTTGTTGGCTAATGAACAATGTTATATATACCCTCTAAAAGGTTTTAGAAAGTAATGATTAAGAGTTTGGAGCAAAAACAAAAGTGTAATAATGATTAAGAATATGCTTAATGGATCTCATGTTACAGGTATTTACTTAAAAACAAAAAAAGATAAAAGTAATGGCAAGCTAGAAACAAGGCCTCTCCCTAGTCCCTACATGCATTTCCAAATTAGATAGGTGAAAAATTCAAAATGGCTTTAGAATAAAATGAGTATAAGGAAGTGACCTTCAAATCCTTTCAAGGCTCTTGCCACTTTCCTAGCACAGGCTTCACAATGCATATCAACCTTGAGTACAATCTCTGGTGGTTCTTCTTCCTTCTTTTCTTCCTTTTTCTCTTCTTCCTTCTTTTCTTGGCTTTCCTCTTCCTTGTTCTCCTTTAGTACCATAAAGAAAATATCATGAATATATACAAATATCAGAAACTTGAGCTTTTAAATATCTCTCCCATAACATATATAAAATTATAAAAATAACCTACATATATAAACACAAAATACATGGACCCAAGCTACAAACAAAATCATTTTGACAGTGAAGAAGATCAAACAAAGAAATTAACTAGTCCTTGTTCAAACAAACAATGATAGAAAGAAAGAAAAAAATGTACACACAAAAATATATAAAAACAATTTCTGTGTGATAATAAAAGAACTTACTTCACCCATATCTGCGATGCTTTTCAAACTCTGAAAGTTTTCTTCTTTGAGATGGTCTAATGAGAAAGGCAGTATGTTATGGTAGCAATGGAGGCTTTTCAAGCTTCTCTTTCTCTCGCTGTCTCGGTGTCCCTCTCTCTTTCTATGTGTGGTGGTGTGTGGGGGAGAAAGAACATTTAAGTAACATGGGGATTCTGCAAATCTGAGGTGGAATTGTTTAATGCAGCCTAGACATTACGTCCTTAGCTGACTCAGCTTCTCATAAAATTGCCCTTCATTTCCTTTCAAATGACTTTGCATGTCGTTCCTTTTTTTTTTTTTTTTTTTTTTTTTTTGAGAAGGTTTTTAGTACCACATTAAAAGAGTAGGACAACTAGGTCAAATAGTTCCTATGTACAATGTAGAGTATAGTGTAGTCCAATATTTTTTGTCAGGTTATATTTCTCTTTTTTCTTTTTCCTTTTTGATGAATTCATCATCTTCTTGATCTGATACATATCTCATCTAGTGTATAATATAGATAAATGTTAAGGAGATAACTTTCAAGGATTCTTTAGTTGGTTTCGTGTTAGATTTAAAAGAATAGTAAGATATTCAAAAAGTTTTGAACATTCGAGTTAACATAACAAATATATATATATATATATGCTAAAGACAACTTTTTCTATGATTCGTTAAAATGATAAAATTTTATTTATTTTTTAAATATTACTTTTATATAAATACAAATCATTTTGTCCCATTTTGAGTGTTTCACTCCATAATTATTAAAACCTAATTAGGCATTAACTTGATCTACAAGTCAAGTTTCTAAGTCATTAGTTCATCCCTTGCTGGTTGAACCCCATTGTTAAATAAAAAATATATAGGTATTTAAATAAGTTTGAGAAATCAAAAACATAAATATGTAAATTGAACCAAAAAAAAAAGCATGTCTAAATTATTAATTAAAATTAACTTGCCACCTAAATAATCCAATATCAAGATTTCACTAATAACAACACTAGAAACATAATATAAATTATGTTATAGAATAACATCCAATTATTTATTAAATAAAATCATATTACATGTCTTCCATTTTTTTCAAAAAAAAAAAAATCTGAAACTCCGAATCATATTCTATGCACATTGCACATCTCAGTAGTTGGTCCAATCTCATTGATTATGATATGAGGTAAAAAAAAAAAAAAAAAAAAATTGAAGTTCTATCTTCATTTAAAAACTCCAATGCATGAACCTCATTATAAGATCTTTTATTTTCAATACACTCCTCATTCATAAATTCATAAATTCATAGTCTATAGCCGCGTTTTTGAGGTCTATAGCTGCGTTTTTGAAACGCGGCTATAGCCCCCTTTTTTGTAGTGCGGCCAGTATCTCCATTATCATTGTCATCATCTTCAACCAACTCTTGAAAGTTTAAGTTATTATCTTATACAAATTTTTTTTTTTGGAACAATTATCTACGCACATTGAACTTCTTGTATAAGGCCACAAATGAAATAAAAAGAAAAGTACATGTACTAGCACAAGTAAATTTTGCAATTAACATAACAAACAAACGATTACCATTTTGGTTTTTTTTATTCATACAAGCTGCTAATTCAGGTTGGAGTATCTCCAATTCCTCTACTGTCAAACTTTGTGGCTCATCCTCTAATACCCAATTAATATTCTCATTTTTTTTAATTAAAAAAAAAATCAAAGTTAATAGGATCGGAATTAATACTTAGTAGAGTGGGTTTCACTCTATGCTCCATAAACAACAACTCGTCGTATATCATTTTTTCTTTTCTTATAAAATAACCAAAGTTTAAAACCAAAAAAAATATATAACACACATGAAATTCTCTGGTTTGTAAAGTAAAAAGTGAAATACTAAATATGGAATAGGACTTTTATTCCTTTTATATTGATTTATTATTACCATCACTTTTATTATGTATCAATCACAATATATAAATAATTATGTAAGAAAAATGTATGACAAATTTTATGCTGCTAGACTTGTAGGGGACAAATCTAGCAGCTCGGCCCAACTTGGATGAGATTAGGCTAGGATGGAAGCCCAATACAACTAATTTGTAGAGGTGGATGGTCGAGGTCAACCCTTTAAGCTCTTGTAGCCAAGATTTGGTAATTAGAGAAAGAAAATTGGCAAGAATGACAGTTTTAGTAAAGAATTATAGCAAGGAAAGAGAAATTCTTATTTAAATTCTTCCTCGGACTGGCCGAGGAGCATAGTTCTTTAGGAATACAGTTCTCGGTTTTACAATAGTCACTTTCTCTCTCTATCTCTCTATTTCTTTTCTATTCACTTTTTCTGATCGCCCCTCAAGGAGGACTCCTTTCTATATATAGTTGTTTGGCTTGCATCCCAAACTTCCACTTGGATGGCTGTCGATCCTCCTTTAGATACTCGTTCCATCACTACCTTGTTGGTGGCGATAAAGTAGGCTATAGGTTGTGGGGGCATTGTTCAGGGGCTATTCTGCCATTGATGTGGCAGGCTGAGTTGGTAAAATGTATTGAATGTGGAGATGGTGGATGCTTTTTCTAGAAACTTCCTCTTGCTCTTACTTGCACGTTACTATAATCCTCCTCGGCCTCCAAGCTTATGGCCTTGGTGGTTGATCTCCAATCTCCCGAGAAGTATTTGTTCCTCGAACGGGTGGTCCTTCTTGGTTTCCCTGTCTTGACGATCTTGACTGGGTTGGGCCAAACTTGGTGAATAGTTCAGCCCAGTTGCACCTTGAATGTATCTCACTTGATGATTCGTTCTCCTCAAGCTCCCTCCTCCCACGAGACTTATTATGAATATGAATCTTTTGTATCACTTTTTTTTCCCACTTTATGTTCCACTAATTATAGTATATCATGTGGTTATTTATTTATTTATTTATTTATTTTACATTTTAAACTTTTGTTATTTTATAAGGAATATTAAACAAACTCGTGAGAAGTTGTGATTAGTGAAATAAAAGAAATTGTACATAGGATTTGCATTCACTTATTATTATATATATATTATGAAACACTTATTATATATATAGTATATCCTCTTTCTGATATTATCCCATCACAGAAATAGTTTAACTTTAATTTGGTTTGGAGGAATATTCTTTTAAAGGCATTTGTTTATTTATTTAGAAACCACAACATAACAATTGATAAAACTATCAATGTGTACTGTTAGGTTCTAAGACTTTAGGAACTAATGTATTAGAGATTCAATTTGTATTATGTTGGCAAACCATGATTAAAACATAGAGTCTAGGTTTAGGCTTGCTCAAAGTATGTTTATTTATAAAATTGGAATCGAGTGATTGTAGAATTTATTGGACTAAATCTGCAAGGCTCGATCGATCGAAAATTAGACTTAATCGATCAAACCACGTGTTGATTTATTTTTCTACAGAGTTCCAGTTCTGCCTAAACTCTACTTAAACATCTTGGAGTTCAAGTAAAACACTCCTATATATAAAGGGAAACCCTAAAACGTTTTTGAGAGCTTTTAAAGGCATTTTTATTTATTTATTTATAAACTACAACATAACAATTGATAAAACTATCAATGTGTACTGTTAGGTTCTAAGACTTTAGGAACTAATGTATTAGAGCTTCAATTTGTATTATGTTGGCAAACCATGATCTAAATATAGAGTCTAGGTTTAGGCTTGCTCAAAGTATATTTATTTGTAAAATTGGAATCGAGTGATTGTAGAATTTATTGGACTAAATCTGCAAGGCTCGATCGATCGAAAATTAGACTTAATCGATCAAACCACGTGCTGATTTATTTTTCTACAGAGTTCCAGTTCTGCCCAAACTCTACTTAAACGTCTTAGGGTTCAAGTAAAACACTCCTATATATAAAGGGAAACCCTAAAACGTTTTTGAGAGCTTTTAGAGAGATTAAAGTGTTGTGTGTGCCTCTTTTTATTTTTAGGGTTTTGTACCTAAAGGCTCTCTAGAGGTTGTTGCTCTATTTGCTCTGTGTGTGAATCTCTTGTGAGATTTGAGAGGTGGTTGCCTTCATACATGCTTAGGATTATTAAGAAGGAGATTTCATTGAGAGATTGATGACTATTCAGTTGCTACACAAAAGAGCTTAAAGATACACAAGCGAGAGTGCTTGTACTTGCTGGAGAATCCAAGAAAGAAGGAGTCCGTGGTCTCGAAACTTGTACGTGGTCGTGTCAGTAAGTTTTCTACTGGTGGGTAGCAATAGGATGCTAGTGGTCTAAATCGCTATTGTAAAACTTCGATTCTTTCATAGTGGATTCAGGTTTACCTTGAGAATAGTTAGGTTAAATTCTCCCTAGATTTTTTATCGGTTTGGTTTTCCTTGGTCATCATATCTTTGTGTTTTTTATATTCCGCACTTTACATTGGTATGATTATATGATTGTGTTAACCTAGATCTGAAATTTGGACTAAGTAATAACTTGGCTAATTAACTAGGTTAATCTAGTTGTATTTTAAGGGGTCTAAAAAAAAATATGTACTTTTAGTCATATAATATATTTAGTAAGTAATGTGACTTGTCTAAATAATATATGCGGTTGATTATGGGGATCCTCAAGTCGATTAACAAGAAAATTTTGTCATCCAATGCAACGTAATGGGTGGGAGATCCTAACATTGGATGTCCTTTTTTTTCTTCTTTTTTTCTTCTTCATCTAATGAAATCCTAACATTTTGGATGTCATCATCATCACCTACCATAAAGTCCAAATTGTAACAAAAATTGTGCTACACACTAATAGTAGTTCATCACTTCATCCTATACCTCATGATCAAACTAAAAGCATATTATACTAACTAAATGAATTGGCATACATTACGAGGTGATTCAGGTAGTCACCCAAAAAAGGGCTGACAGAAAGTCCAAAAAGATTTTGGTAAGGTTAGCTTTTACCTTATTTTTTACATGATTTTGATAAGGTTAACTTTTACATGATTAGTCTTATTGAGACAAGGTGATCTAATCCTGGTTTGGTCGGAATCAAATTGTTCTGTCTAAATGATTACGTGTACTTCTTAAATGTATACATAAAAGTTTATCTCAAACAATTATTTTTCTTTCTGCCAATGATATTAAAAAATAAATAATAATAATAATAATAAACTGAGATATAACCAATATGGCAATATGTACCAATACAAAATAATGGTCACCTGAAAATTTAACATCAACATTTGTAATATTTTATTTTTCATTCGAATTGAATTCTTTATTTAGAAGTGCTATTTTCACAACATTTTCAAAGCAATTTTATAATAAATTATAGATGGTAAGTTATTACCGGTTATAATTTGAATTTACAACTTAAATTACTTTTTTACCCACTTAAAACAATCAATAATAACCTATCACTTAAAATTTATTGTGAAAGTGTTGTGAAAATATTGCGAGCATATTGTATACACGAGTATTGAACTTTTGATTATGACTAATGTTTTAAAGCATAGTGTATACTGTAACCAAATGATTTTTCATATGTAGACAAAAAATTGTTCGTGGCTGAAAATTAATACCATTTTTTTTTTTTTATGTATGTATGGAATATAACCGTTATTAAAGGTGTGGCCCCTGTAGGGGGAAAAAAAAAAAGAAGCCTTTTTCAGCGGTTGTTATTTGAAAAACAATTAGTAAATGGGATGGAGCCCACGGTTTTGGATTCCAAGCCCAACACACACGAAAACCCAACGTATGGTCGGCCTGGGAAGGCTAATCACTCAGTATCTTGAAAAGGAAAAGGTGGAATAGGACCATTGACTGGATGACACGTGTGAAGATAAGCGTTATCGTCATCTACCTAGTCTCCAATGAAATGAAAATGGTATGAGAAAAAAAGTGAGGACGGAAAAAAAAGGTGATTGGTTACATGTCCTTACGTAAACAAGTTGATGGACCATCTCCAAGAATCCCATAAAGTCAAAGGAATTGGCCTTTAATTATATTATATATTTTTTCTATGATAATAAAGCACCGCAAATTTTTCACCAAAAAAAAAAAAGCACCGCAAATGATAACCAATGCTCTCAGCATATTGGTTTAAGAGCTATTTTTAAAAGTATTTTATTAAAAAAATGATAAAATAATAAATATAATTAACAATTTTTTATATTTTCTATGGAAGTGGTGTCAAAACTTTTCTGTTATAATTTATTAACAATTACCTTAAAGGTATCTATTAACATGACCCATAAAGAAAAAAAGAGTCCTCCTATCCTCCCTTTGATCATTCTCACACTAGGGTGTTAACTAAACCGCATGATTGCATCCAAACTAATCAAAATTGCTTGCAAAATGGAGTAATTGCACCGCACCAACATATATATTATATTAAATACATATTAATAATTTAATATTATACAAAATAAGTGGCTAGTTCAACATTAGTGCGTTCCAAGTTCACGTTAATAACAACTTTGGTTTTGGCTAAATACAAAATCAAAAAATTTAAAACCTCATTCACTTCTCCATCTCACCCTCTCACTCTTCTTTATCGATACCCTTTCACTTTTAGTTGGCATGACTAGCATGTATATGGTACATTGTTTTGGAGTTTATGGTTGTTTCTCATTAAGCATTTTTGTGTTACAAATTATATTTATTTAACAGTTATAATTGCATTCTCAAAAAAAAAAAAAAAAAAAAACAGTTATAATTGTGTATAGTTTACTGTCACAAATTATTCTTTTGTTTTATATATATTTGTTGTATTTTTAGTTTACTGTCAATCTGTACTGAAATATATATATATATATATGTATATATATATATATAATAAGGAAGTACATATTTTGCTTAAGAGAACAAATTACATTTTTTTTTTAATAGGAAGATGACAAAAAAATAACAAAAAAATGATGTTTTAAATGAAGAGTAAGGGGAATTAAAAATTAAAAAAAAAATAGAAGAAGAAGAATAAGGGGAAATTTCATTAAAAAAAAAAAAAAAGAACAAGTGGAATTTAGCATAGAGAAATGTAGAATGTAGATACTATGTATTGTCTGTATATAATTCCAAAAAGGAAAGAGGACGAACGCACGCATCCCGCTGAACTTTACCAAAAGATCAAAAGCTGATTCTGAAATCGTGAAAGCAAAAGCCATGAGTCCATGACAGATTGATAAATTCCACAAGACAACATACTATCTCAATTATGGTCCCCCGAAGGTAGAGAATGGTGGGAGTGGGATTGTCCAATAAGGAAAATTGAAAATGAAAGTTTGATATATGACTCTTCATATCGTGAATGGACTCTCCTCGCTAGCTACCAACCCATCCCATGGACTTTAAGATGGGGAGGCTCATCTAGGCCTACCAACCATACCTATCTGGAAAATTTTACAGATTTTTGAGTGCTTGCTTTTAGGATGGGAAATGATATGTCTACAACAATTTTACAATATTTTTACAACAAATCCTAAGTGGCAGGTTGTTACTGGTTGTTATTGTTGAGGCAAAAAAGTAATTTTATTGTTAGTTTCAAATTTAAACCAATAACAACTAACCACCTGTGATTTGTTGTAAAAATGTTGTAAAATTATTGTAGACGTAGCATCTCTCTTTTAGGATTGGGTTCAATTTGTAAGAGTCTAGGTTGTAATCCATCCTCTTGAGTCGATCTTAGGAATCGAATGGTTTGAATATTAGCTCTGGTATCATGCTAAATATGCTAGAATAGATGCGAAAACTTAAGTCGAATGAAGAAACCCTAAAGGGCTACATCTTTATTATATAAGAGTGTAATACAAATCCTATATTATAATGAACCTAACCTGAGTATATACGGTAGACTAAACCTTATACTAGCAATATAGTAAATATATTTAATAAAGTTCTAGTATAAGTAGAAGACTTGGCTTGCACACAAAGTTAGATTGAGCTTGAGCCTATACTATTGGGCTAATATATATCTAACAATTTTGAAGCAATCCATATTATAACTATTTTGTCTAGAAATGTTACCATTGTAATTCAAGAAGATTAAAAGAAAAAAACGAGTAAGAAATGGCCGACATAACATATATAAGAAACTAACAGTGGATCAACCACACCGCGGGTGTATATCTATGGCACATATAACATTGTCTGTACAGGAACAAGTTCATCAATAAAAAAATCTAGATTAATAAGACTTAAGGCAGAAAAGAAAAGATCAATTGAAAACTTCAATTATCTACACCTTAAATGCTCGTTCCATGCATATGCAAAGATCTTTTAATTTTCCAATTGGATCATGTTTGTCAAAGGGGTAACACATGATTCCTTGGAGCCAACACCCAGGTTTTTAATGGGGAGTCTAGCCCAGAACTCTTACCGAATGGACTTTGACTACTAATGAGGCTGCCCAAACTCATTCATTCACATAGCCACATAAACAGACCACAAGCATAGTAAAGGGTTGACTCTAGCAAAGCCTGGATTGATTCATTTAGTAGCTCATGTCATACTATAGTTTGGGATATGATTACAAAGGCTAAAGAAATGGGTGGTTTAAACATTAAAAAAAAAAAAACCGAGAGCCATGAATACTGTATGCTTATAAATCAAGCTTGAGACTTTGAATGAATCCAGATTCATTATGGGGAAAAGTTTTGAAAAGCAAATATTTTCCACACACCTCCCTCAAGGATAGTCATATAACCCAGTCAGCTTCTCATATTTGGCGAGCTATTCATTTTGGTAGTTGCAATCTGTTTAAAAATATGTATTGGATTTTTGGAGATGGAATAAATATAAACATCTGGCATGATATTTGGTTTCCCGAGGGCCCTTTAAGAAAATTATTGGAAGGGCCTTTGCAATTTGGGGAAGAAAACAGTAATGTTGCGACTCTTAGGCAAAGCCCAAATTGGAATTTTGATAGTTTATCAATGCCCATGCTGGAACAAACCAAGTCTATTATTCCAGGTATTCTGGTTCCACTTTTTCAAAATACTCAGGATAAATTAGTTTAGTTAGAAAATAATGGTTTTTGTTCCGTTAGATCTGCTTTTCAATCCACTTATTATCCAAAATCAAAATCTAATCAAGCCAATCAATGGAAATGGATTTGGTAGATTCTATGTCCAAAAAAAATTCAAATTTTCATTTGGAAAGCACATCATGACCGTCTTCCTACTCGCAAATTTCTATCTCAACATCAACATGGGATTAGCCCCTTTTGCCCTAGATGTAATGAAGTTGAGTCCACAATTCACATACTACGAGGCTGCCCTTGGGCTACTCAATACTGGAATTCATTTCTTGGGGTTAGACCCTTAAAAATTTTCTAAGAACCCTTGCAAATTTGGCTTAAGAAAAAATCTACCCTTCACATTCCTGGTTATGAAAATCAGCCCCCTTGGAGACTCTTGTTTGTTTTATCTGTTTGGCAATTATGGTTATTGAGAAATGAGAGGATTTTTAAAGCTTCTTGTAACTCTGTTCTACATCTAATTCACAAAACCACTCATTTAGCCATTGAATTCTTTTACTCTACATATCCTTTAAAATATCAAAAAAATTATATTACAAAAAACATCTTTTGGCAACCTTCCTTAGTCTTTTATCACTTTAAACACAAATTGGAGTTCTTTTGGTAATCTAGGTAGAGCTGGTGAAGGGGGTTTCGTGATTTTAATGGGTTTTGTTAAAATGTTTTTCTATCCATCTAGGAACAACTACCAATAACATGGCAAAATTAGAAGCTATTCGCTTTGGTTTAAATCTGGCTTGGAATTTGGGGATTATACAAATAGATTCTACCCTGGTTATGTAATGGCTAACACATGATGGTGCTTATGCGCCACAACTTTATGTTTTAATTAATGATTGCAGGTCCTTTATCACTCGCAAGTGGATCGTCTTTTGCAGCTCACATATATTGGGAGGCTAATGGAGTGGCTGATGAACTAGCTAAAAAGGGAAACTTGCAAATAGATAGAATTTTTGTATATGAGTCTTGCCCGAGTTTTGTGTATAAAAAGTATCTCAGGGATGTTTGTCAAATGGGCAATCTTAGAAAGTGCTATGTAATAAATTATGTACTCTCCTAAACTGTCTGTTTGAATAAATAAAACTTCCCCTTTGTAAAAAAAAAAAAAAAAATTGAAATTCACAAGTAATACACCTATATTTAGTGAAAAAATGAAGAAGAAAGTAACACACATATTAATATATATTGATGAGTACACTAAAAAATCTATAGTTGTATCTACTAAAGAGGCAAGTTTGTTCAAATAAGAAATTTATGTGGTGAAATAGCAGCAATACAACAGTAAAATTTGAACAAGGATGTTTTAACAGATCACATCTATGCTGATCCATGTTGATAACATTATAGAAAAATAAGAAAGGAAAAAAAAGAAAAGCATGCAATAATTGAAATGCAAGGCCTGGCTCAATTGTGTTTAAACCAGTCAATGAAGCCAAGCAGAGGGTAAAGCCAAAGGTTACATATTAAAAATAAAAAGAGAAACACCCAAGCCTAAGGCCTTGTCTGTGACAAGTCGTTAAAGCTGAACAATAAAAAAAAAAAAAACTTGCAGCTAAACGACACGCAGTTTTGGAAAGTATTTTATCAACAATGTGTCGTTTTATATTGAAGGATTTATGGCTTGTAGTTGGCACTTTGTAGCTGATCCGACCATAGTCTTGATCAATAATCCTTGGTTAATTAAGTTAGATGGTTATTAATTTCGTATGTGTCCAATGTGTTGGATATGTAGCCACTAATGCTGGGTTAATCCAACGTTTTTGTAAAAGTTGAACCTGTTGGATAATACATATCGTGCTTGCACTATGTAGCTTAGTGTAAATATTAGAAGTTGTATGACATAATCTTGACTGTGCTTTGTGGAAAAAGTTTGGAGAAAAATCCTTTAAACTCCACCGATATTTTTTTAATGAATGTGAATTTTAAAAATCTAACCACTGGTTTGTATGTTCTTATTATATCTTCCATATTTGCAAAATTTAAGAAAATAAAAAATAAAAAATTATGTTATCAATCAAATATTTAAATTTTAAGTTTTCGTGATCTAAAATTATGTATAAAAAATAGATTTATTACTTGAATAGTAAATAATATTTTATTTGAAAGAAATTTGACATGTGTGTGTATGAATATAAAATTTATGTAATTTAACGGTTAAATTTTCAAAATTTACTTTTAATAAAAAGATATACTAGGATTTTAAAGAGCTTTTAAAAAAAAAAATAGTTTGGAGAGAAACTTTGTCCATGCTTTATTATAAATACATTACTATTTATTTTAGAATATTTTAAACTATATAATAATATTTGATTAAAAAAGAACTTGGACTTACACGATATGCATTTCTCATACAATTACTTGAAATAACTTTTGTAGTTTTAGTTTTACAAACTTTTTTATTATTAAATTTTAATTAATTATATTATTGAACTATTTTATTTAATTTACGTATAATTATTTAGTAAGATGTGCATCTTATGGCATAATACTAATAGAAGGAATAATTAATGACAAACGACAATAATGGTAACAGTCCAAACTCTAAATATTTATATTCTAGAATCTTGACTCCTAGTCTCCAACTTTCCAACTAGAACATATCAACAAATGCATATGTGATTCTTTATATGAAGTTGACCAAATAAAAATAAATAAAATCAAAGATCCAATTGAGGAATCCTTAAGTTTCAGTACAAAGAGGAGCAGTTTCTAATAAATTTTGAAAAAAAAACAAAAAACAAAAAACAAAAAAACAAAGAGGAGCGCTAGTATCAAGTGTACTAAATGCTAAATTTGTAGTATTTAATACACCAAAAAACAAGCTATATGAGATATCTGAAACGCTAAAAATTTTTAGCATTTGTGTTTGTACCATTCTACTAGTAGAACAGAGAAAACCCAAATTGTAAAAATAAAAAGCTTATTTTATTCATTGCTTCTCTCTCTCTCTCTCTCTCTCTCTCTCTCTCTCTCTCTCTCTCTCTCTCAAACCAACCTTCAACCTCTTGCCACTACTGCTTGCCATCTTGCTCTCCCTCCCTCAAGCTATAGCTTCATGGGTCTATTTTGTGGGTTGGTTGGGTTGGAGCCAGATGTGGCTTGATGTGGATAGTGATAACCACATAGTACGCATTTGGGTAGAAATTATTCTACCATGCGTTTGCGTTTCTGGCATTTCACGCCTCTTATTTATTTATTTATTTACTAATTGAGAAGCATGTAAACACAAACCTGCCAGTGGGTCTCGTGCCTGTGCACAGGACCCACCACCTCGTTGACAATCCAAATTTGCACTGGAATGGCATTGTTCAGTGGGTTCCGTACCTCTTTTTTCAAAAAATTTTTCATTAAAAATGGGTCTCACGGCACTATTTACATATTTAAAATTTATTTTGCTACAATATTTTTAGTTTTCAGTTTTTAACAAAATAAGCGGTATCCAAACGGACCCATAGAAGACAGATTTGGTTTTTCTTATTTGGTTTTGGTTGTTGGGATCGGGTTGGTCTTTTGAATTGGGTCTTGCTGTGGTGGGGGTAGGAGTTGCGGTAGTGGTGATTTTGGGCAGTATAATTGTTGGTTTTGGGAAGGGGGGGGGGGGTGGTGGTGTTGTGGCTAGGTTTGGAATGATTTTTGGCGATGGTTTTTGGTTTCAGGGTTTTATGGTGTTGATGTGGTGGGTTTGGTTTTGGGTGTTATGTGGTGTTCTAATGTGGTGGTCTTTGTGTCTATGGTGGTGGTGGAGGGTTCTGAGGGTGATGGATGGTGGTGTTGGGTTTTGTTTTGTTAATTTTTTAATATAGCTGAGATGTTTTTAAGAATATTTTTATGTATTGTAAATTTGTAATACTAAAATAGAAGATATGATGTAGAGTGTATTGAAAATGTTATCCTAAAATTGATAAAATAAATTTTTAGTGTATTAAAAAATATGGATCTTAGCTGATGTTCAAGCTCTAAGGGTGCATGAACATAATAATTGCAGTTGACAATACTATGAGCAGTGTCATATAGGTTATTATTAATTTCCTTGATAAGGTAGGAAAATTGGAAGGTGAAGTAGGTCATGGCAGCACATGCAATGATAGATTGGAGAATTAACAATTACAAATAAAATAACGACAAGTTCTTTAATCCTTATGATAGACCATGAAATTCAATTAAAAAACTCCACGTGTGTACATTCCATTGGGCTAGACGTACAATATATGACATTTTACATCTTATTAGTGGTTTGGCATAATAAATACGTACTCTTTGTGTTCACTAACTCTCGTGGCCTCTTCATACTTGAACTTGAGTTCTCAATCAAGCAGTGCTAGCCCCTTCAGTACTTTTGGTTGAGTTTGAGATCTCAATTCAAAGCTATAGAGCCATGGTGGAGGAAAAGGTTTGTCAATTTTATAATTGATATAAATAAATAAATTCATCATCTTTTAATAACTTAAACTTTTAGAAGAATCATTAATATAACATAGTATCAAAACAAAAGATTCTGAATTAATTCAATCCCCTATGTCCACCTTACCTCCCATTTATTCATACATGAAGGGCAAATGTTATATTAAATGAATAAATGCACTTCATTCTTTTGCTTCCCATTCATTTTTCATGTCACAACCATGATACTGTTTTTCTGATTCTTCTGTCTGCAAAATCTCCAAGTTTCTCTCTTTTGCTCATAATTGTTCTTTGGCTTTTTATATTTTTGGCTTAAATATGATAAACATATATACAAAATTTCTTTACTTTTTATAGAGGACAACATTGATGGTGATCGAGGTCGACCTTGAATGTAGTCGCTGCTACAAGAAGATCAAGAAAGTGCTTTGTAAAATCCCTCGTGAGTCTCTCTTTCTCAAGTTCAATTGAGTGTATATATGAATGTACAAGTTTGTGCTTTTATGTGGCTAAAGAAAAAAAACAAAAAAACAAAAACTGAGTTATTTATTATGCGTCGGTAATTTTTGTGAACAAAGAAATACAAGACCAGGTATACAACGAGAAGGAAAACTTGGTGGTAATCAAAGTGGTATGTTGCTCTGCTCAAAAGATAAAGCAAAAGATAATTTACAAGGGTGGTGATACCATTAAGAACATTGAGATCAGAGAGATTGTGAAGTCCAAGCCAACTAAGGAGAACCCAAAATTGGAGTCAAAGCCTCTTCTTGGACCGGTTGGATTTGGGACCTGTTGTTGTACGGAATGTGTTCAGGGTCGTAGTGAGGGGCCATGTCATTGTGGCCAATGTAAGCCACCCCGATGTGACTGTGGCAGCTGCCATGGAAGGCCAAATTGTGAAAGTTTTAGTCGTGGGTGTAGAAGGTGACGGGACTGACGAACTCATTTACCGAAGACGACGACCATGATACCGACGACCATGATCCCTGGACGAGCATACTAATACCCACGTCACTGACGAAGGCAGAAAGGCCATTCAATACAGCCAATTAATACATAGGCAGTTACAGATCCAGCTGTGTGAACCGTTGGAGCACATTGAAGCCACATTATGAGGCAAGAAACGTTACTAAGAAGAGCATTAAAACCACCTTAATTGCCCCAACGGCTAGGAGCTGGAACCGCATATATAAAGCCTCCACATTGCCAAATGCAAGGTACAGACACACATAGACACTAAGAGATCTCTTTCATTCTGCTCAATTACATTGTTTATTCCTAAGAGAGCTTCTTATACTGACTTTGGCATCGGAGGCATTGTGGCAGGCACCACACCGGTGACCACCTTTGAGAGTACGTTCATACAGGCTGAGGATTGCTTCCATCTGACCAAATCGACTGACGAGCTCATGCTTCATCAGTATAACTCTACTGACGAACTTACTCTACTGACGAACTTATTTGACTGACGAACTTACGCTTCATCAGTTTGGCGCCGTCTGTGGGAAACGACATTTTCGTGTTCAATCTCGAAAAAGTAGTTTCCGATCAACTATTTCTCTCAGATGGAGTCCAATCATGATTCCGCAGCCCTAGCACAACAAGTTCAGGCTCTTGCAGCCACCGTTGAAGAACTGACCAGACAAAATCAGGAAATGAAGCTACGGCTTCAGCAGAAGGAGAATCGGTCTAAGGGGAATCAGGATGACGAAGGAGATAGCCATAGAAGAAGTGACCATCGAAGGCCTACTACTCCAACCAAGCAGAACTCAGACTTGTTCCAGGAGATGAGGAGGGAGATGGACGAACTTAGGAATGCCATCAAGGAAAAAACAGAACGGAGCGTGGATCGAATGGTCAGGGCAACGGATTCGCCGTTCACCACAGCAGTCCTTGACTGTCCAGTGCCGTCGAAATTTCGGCTACCTCAACTTGAACCCTTTGACGGATGTAAGTTACTGACAATGACAAGATTCCGCATCGACGGATGTAAGTTACTGACGATGACAAGATTCCGCCTTGACGGATGTAAGTTACAGAAGCCAAAAATGGCAAGTAACAAGATTCCGCCTTGACGGATGTAAGTTACTGACGATGACAAGATTCCGCATCGACGGATGTAAGTTACTGACGATGACAAGATTCCGCATTGACGGATGTAAGTCACAGAAGCCAAAAATGGCAAGTAACAAGATTCCGCCTTGACGGATGTAAGTTACTGACGATGACAAGATTCCGCATCGACGGATGTAAGTTACTGACGATAACAAGATTCCGCCTTGACGGATGTAAGTTACAGAAGCCAAAAATGGCAAGTAACAAGATTCCGCATTGACGGATGTAAGTTACTGACGATGACAAGATTCCGCATGGACGGATGTAAGTTACTGACGATGACAAGATTCCGCCTTGACGGATGTAAGTCACAGAAGCCAAAAATGGCAAGTAACAAGATTCCGCCTTGACGAATGTAAGTTACTGACGATGACAAGATTCCGCATCGACGAATGTAAGTTACTGACGATGACAAGATTCCGCCTTGACGGATGTAAGTCACAGAAGCCAAAAATGGCAAGTAACAAGATTCCGCATTGACGGATGTAAGTTACTGACGATGACAAGATTCCGCATGGACGGATGTAAGTTACTGACGATGACAAGATTCCGCCTTGTCGGATGTAAGTCACAAAAGCCAAAAATGGCAAATAACAAGATTCCGCCTTGACGGATGTAAGTTACTGACGATGACAAGATTCCGCTTTGACGGATGTAAGTTACTGACGATGACAAAATCTTTAAAAGGGGGTAAGTCACAAAAGGTACTGACGAAGTTATAGACAAAAGGTACTGACGAAGATAAGAAGAGAAGTTTAGAAACAAAGGCTCAGAAAACTGAAAACTAGCAGGAAACCCAAATGGTCACACGAATTGGAGTTATTTACAGCCCAAAACCCTTCACATTCTACGGTCGTCATTACAAGTCACGACGACCACAGAATCGGGAGGCAGCTGACGGGACTGACGAACTCATTTGCCGAAGACGACGACCATGATACCGACGACCATGATCCCTGGACGAGCATACATTACCCACGTCACTGATGAAGGCAGAAAGGCCATTCAATACAGCCAATTAATACATAGGGCAGTTACAGATCCAGCTGTGTGAGCCGTTGGAGCACATTGAAGCCACATTATGAGGCAAGAAACGTTACTAAGAAGAGCATTAAAACCACCTTAATTGCCCCAACAGCTAGGAGCTGGAACCGCAGATATAAAGCCTCCACATTGCCAAATGCAAGGTACAGACACACATAGACACTAAGAGATCTCTTTCATTCTGTTCAATTACATTGTTTATTCCTAAGAGAGCTTCTTATACTGACTTTGGCATCGGAGGCATTGTGGCAGGCACCACACCGGTGACCACCTTTGAGAGTACGTTCATACAGGCTGAGGATTGCTTCCATCTGACCAAATCGACTGACAAGCTCATGCTTCATCAGTATAACTCTACTGACGAACTTACTCTACTGACGAACTTATTTGACTGACGAACTTACGCTTCATCAGAAGGAGTTGTAATGTTAATCAAAATCAATTTGATCACTTCAGTCCTGAACCTTCCCCTTTATGCACCATCATGTAATTGGAATTTGCATGCATAGTGATTGATGATGATCATCATGTTCTAGTTGCCTTTTTTTTTTTGAGAAACGTTCTAGTTGCCTACTCGCAAGAAAAAAAATAAAAATATCTGATCTAGTTGCCTATGTCACATGGTCCAGCTGAGTTTGTATTTTCTTTTGTTGGTTTCTAGGATTTACGAAAAAAAAAAAAGAAAAAAAAAAAAAGATTAATAAGGATGTATGTATGGGTTTGATTAATCAATGTCGTTGGGGACAAAATGGTTGTTCATTTTAATGTTACTTGAGTTGTAATGATTTTTAAAATAATGAAAAGCTCCTACTATTAACTGCCTACTTTTGACTCCTCGTTTTAACTAATTTTAATGAGTTCTTCAATGTTAAGAGTATTTATAGTGAAGATGCTAAAATAAATTAAGTTTTAGTAACTCAAAAGTTGTATTTTAACATCTCACTTTGTAATATAGTCAATATCAAAGATTATATATATTTTTTTTCTGTTTTATTTGAATATTCTTTTTTTATTCTTACTCTCTCATCTTTCTCTATTATCTTATTTTCCATCTCTCTCTCTTCTATGCTAGCCACCATCACCATCGATTAAAAAAACAAAAAAACAAAATTTACAAACAAGAACCCAAGAACCCACAACCCCATTGCTAGCCACCACCACCACTGGGAAAAATAACATAAAACTTCAACCCACAAACAATAACCCAACCACCCACAACCCATTGCTAGCAACCACCACCACCACTAACCCGGGGGGGTGTGGGCGGCATAAAACCTCAAACCACAGCCCGATCCCAACCCAAACCCACAGATCATTGAACCCACACCAATGACCCACTACTACCACCACCACCACTAGCAACAAAACGACTCACCACCGCCACCATCACCAACAAAAGATAAAAGACTGAAGAGAAGGTGTAAGAGTGCTAAGAGAGGCAAGAGTGAAGACTAAGATAGAGGCTCAACCAAAGAAAAATGAGAGAAGTAAGACGAAAGAAAGAAAAAAGAGAAAATATATAATAATGAAAGAACAGAGAGAAACTAAATAAAATTTGTTTTTTATACAACTTTGTTGCTATAGTAAACTGTTAAAGATGATCGTTTAATGTAGCAAGTTGCCAAACTTTTTTAGCTTGACAACCACTGATAATGCATGTATTTTGGTCGTTAAGTGGCACAAATAACTTTTTGGAGGCTTTACCTCCTCCACTGTGACTCTACGGGTCATAGATGGTTGCAAGGGCTGGCTCTAGGCATTAGGCCACTTAGGCCGCCTAGGCCCCCTTAGTAGTGGAAGGCCCCAAATGTGAGGGTAAAAAATGATTTCTAAGAAGACCCAAATTTTTTGGAAGAATCACTTTTTTTTTTTTTTTTTTTTTTTAGATATGGAAAAAGATATATTACTTTCACAATTTTTCCTCCACTTTTAAGAAGAACCCAAAAATTGAGTAATAGTAAAGATAATACAAATTTAAATAGATAGCTCTTACAAGTAAATGTGTCACCAATCATAAGAAGTAATTCAAATAGGAAAATGCTTGAAATACTATAATTGATGGACTACAACAATCTAATAAATGCATATTTGAATTCATTTTTGTGATTGATGATATATTTTTGTAAGCCTCATATTATAAAATTTATAGTATTATTCCCTAGCATTATTCATTCAAATACTTGTTTGTTATTTTCTTAAAGTGTCATCAATCACATTCATTATTACATCAATTTGTAAGTTTTTTTGTAATAAAAGTTGTTATACCTTTAGCATTTTCCCAAAACCGATAATAATAATAATAATAATAATAATAATAATTTTAAAAAGTAAGCTTATTTATTTTTTAATAAAAACTTATGATGATATTATTTTAAGTGACAAAAAAAAAAAAAAAACCATTTAAAGCTATAGCCTTAAGCCTCCAAATTTATTGGGTCGGCATTGAATGGCTACATACACAAATTTCAAAGTATGGTAGATGGTGCACATTCTTTGGCCAAAAGATATTAGCCACCATACTTAATAAATTTTAAATATACGTCACACAATTAGTCGGATGTCAATCAATCTCTTTGCACATATGTGTGTATATATATTAATTAGCCAATTTACTCTTTGAACTTCCTAAATATGTGAAATTGACATTTTTGTTAGCCTAATGTTTAAATTGACTAATGTTTTTTTTTTATACATAAATTGACTAATGTTAATATGACACACACATGAACAAAAAATTACTAAACACAATTGCAACTTATTAAAAGAGAGAAAGAGAGAAATTAAGGAGAGAGAGGATCTCTTAATTGAATTGTAATTGTGTCACTGAACTCCGTGGTCTTGCCATTTATCTCACCATTTGACTACAACAACAATAACAACTATGACTTTGTGCAGGTTGTGTGAGAGGGTAGGAGGATTGGGGAGGATGATCAGTTCAATAGATTGGCGACAAGAGAGTTTAGTTGTTTGGCTTGTGTGTCATCACCAGCGTTGTTGTCGGTAGATCTATTGGTGGTGTCATTGGTGATTCTCTGCCCAAAACCTTAACCTTTTTTTATATAGCTAATTTTGTAAAACCCCAATTGTTTATTGTTCATTATTCATTTATATTGTTTTGAATATTGTCATAGTTTTGAAACTCGAATTGTTCAAAGAACTAGAAAAGGGAGAGGTTTAAGATTTTTTAGGCCAGAGGTTCAACCGAGGTTGAACCATGACAAAATAAAAATTTTAAATTCACTAAAACATAAAATAAATATAATAGTTAGTGTATTTAGGATACAACAAGCTAACCTGCCTAAATAGTTAATTAGCATGTCAAGTAGAATTTCGCATGTGTGGCTTAAAACTACTTTTATTTGTCATTGTATCTATTTACAAACTTGTTGTACATCAAATGGATGTTAAAACTACTTTTCGAAATAGTGATTTAGAAGAAGAAATATATATAGAACAACCAGAGGGTTATGCTGTTCTTGGACAAGAACACAAAGTTTGTAAATTAGTTAAATTTTTGTCTGGTTTATAATAAGCACCTAAACAATGGCATGGGAAATTTGATAATGTTATGCTTACACATGGATATGTGATTAATGGTGTGGATAAATGCATATATAGCAAGTTTAATAATAATGAAGGTGTCATTATACGTTTATATGTTGATAACTTGCTTATATTTGGTACTAGCCTTGAAATTGTGCTTGATGTTAAATATTTTCTGGCCTCTAACTTTGATATGAAAGATTTGGGTGAGGCAAATGTAATGTTGGGTATCAAGATCGTTAGGGATAATGATTGCATTACACTATCACAATCTCATTATGTAGAGAAAATTCTTAAAAATTTTAAACTCTTTGATATGTTACCTATGTCTACTCCATTTGACTCAAAGGTGCACTTGATTAAAAATCGTAGTGATAGTTTCCCACAAGATAAATATGCACAAATTATTGGTTGTTTAATGTTTTTGATAAATTGAACTTGCCTTGATATTGCATATGCCGTTAGTAAATTGACTAGGTATATTCATAATCCTAGTATGGAGCATTGAGATGAAATATCTAGATTGTTGAGATATTTAGAGGGTACTTGTGATTTTGGTTTTTCATATTGTGATTATCCTAATATGGGTTTGTTTGGAATCTGCTTATTTTGCTAAAACTAAATTTTTTTTGTTAAAAGTACTGTAGATAAAGGTAAAAGTTAACTGAAATAGTACAGTGAGACCCATAAATAGTAGCAAAAATAAGCTGAATAGTAAAATAAGTTGGCAAAAGTAATTTTTGCCAACCAAACACTATATTAGAAGAATATTGTATTACTAATTGGATATCTGATACAGATAGGTAAAGCCCTCTAGTGAATATGTATTTACACTAACTGGAGGGGTTTTCTCTTGAAAGTCATTCAAGTAGACTTGTATAGCAAGATTCACCATGTAATCAAAGTTAGTAGCCTTGGAGAAGGTTGGGTCTAAAGCCAAGTGGCTTAGAAGCTTATTAATTAATATATCATTTTATACTAATTATCTATTGCCTCTGTATGCGTGTACTGTGATTGCTAGGCTGCATTAGCACATGCTAAGAATAAATTCTATAATAGAAAAAGTTAACATATCTGATTGATACATAATATTGTGAGGCAGTTTATTAATAATGGTGTAATGTCCTAGATTAGCTAATATGGTTGCACATTCTCTAGCAAAATGTTCTGTCATTTAATTTTTTTTTTTTTTTTTTTTTTTTATCTTGGCTGCTGTCCCCAGATTTTGCCCCTGTTGTGTGGGATGAAGTGGCAGCTAGTTGTAATTTTGGCTCTACATCTTTGTTAATAGAGAGTTTTCATTCATCAAAAAAAAAAATAAAAACCATAAATTTCAGTACAAAGATAACTACGAAATGCATTTTGGGTTGACTATGGGCTTGGGCAGGTCTGCATTCCACCCAGGCCTGCTCCATCTCTTAAGCGATTTTTGAAGCCCGGCCTTCAAACTTGATGGCAATATTTGGCCCTAGGCCCAGTCCAACCACTTTTTGCATAAAATGTTTTTGTGCATTAACTTTCTTGTACATATCATATTTCCATTTTTTCCGCAGAGACATTTTAGCTTAAAATGTGAAAGTTTATATATGAAAATCCAAGTCCCCTAAATTATTTCTTGAATATTAGATTAAAAGAAATCAACTTTGATCTAGGGCAAGTAAGGCCACTAATGGTTGTAAGGGGGTGGGTCTGGCTTGGGGTATTGGGCAAGCTCCGCACTAGACCCGGGTTGTTTCTGGGTGAGGAGTTGGAACCGGCCCAATTGGAGCACACCTTGGCCCGGCTTGTGCACAATCTTTGCCGCGTCTGCCAAAGTCTATTTAAGTACTCACAACAGGCAGAGTCATTATCAACAGGTTATGGCAGGCAGACATAAAATAGAAAACGTAAAGAAAAATGCATTCACTGTTTCTTCCGCAACGAACAAGATAAATGACTTAAAGGCCTTGCTTTTAAAGAAAAACGCTTAAACAAAATATTAGAGCGAAATTAGTAGAGTAAAATAACGAGTTTACCATATTTAGTATTGCCGCAGGATTCCAACCACGGAAGGGAAAACTACTCCCTCAACGCAAGTAAATTCACTTGGTGAAATTAATTGCTTTGAGAGGACAGCCCCAGATGGTATATGCCCAGGTATAGATTTTGTATTGCCTTTTGAGGACAGGGCTATTGAGGGAGAGAGGGGGGGGGGGGGGTTAACCCATTTAGGTGCATGCCTGCCATAAGCACTCTGTTTTTTCTTTCTTAGAATTTCCTTTTCTCTGTTTTCTTTCTTCTGATTCTTTTCTCTCTGTTTTCTCTCTTTCAATTCTTTTCTCTCTGTTTTTTTTATCACTTTTTCTTTTTCGCCTCCCCTTTTTGCACACAGCCACGGGTCCCTTATATAGGGCATGCCGTGGCCGATTTTACTGTTCTAGCCTTTCTATGGCCCTATTCTGCTATCGTAGCCTTTTGCCATCCATTTACCGAGTCAAATGGTTCTGATCCACCATTGACCCGTGGCTTTCAGACAACGAAGGTTCTTTCTCTACTTCGTCCAGTGTGTCCTCTCCCTCTCGGTCTCTCATGGCATGCACCCAGCGGTTCTTACCCACTCTTACCTCTTTTGAGTGGCATGTCATCCCAGCAGGACTGTGCCCACCGAAAGAGTTTGGGCAAGAAACGCAAAATGGGTTCCCGCTCCTCTCCCCATCGCCAGACTATGCCCTCACCCATGACGTCACCCTTTCCCATAGTGGCTGGATATAGGCTGGTGATGCCTGGGTTGTTCGTATGCGTTACCTTATTGATGTTTCATTCGTTTGCCGAGGTATGAAAATGGGTGCGCATATCCTGCCGTGCGCTTTTTGGCATTTTCTGATGTGGATTGTTTTTCTGGCAGGCCAACGCCCATGTGTTGTCCCTTTCTTTGGAGGGTTGAGCTCTATAGCGGGCTTCCCTTTAGTTTGGGCGTTTCGCTTTGTGGCTTTGCGCCTCCTGCCATGCCAAGTTGCTATTCCTACTGCTCATTTTTAATCCTGCCGAGCCCCTTTGGGCCTGCCATGTGCTTTCCCTCTCCGTAGCCCAGTATACTTACTGGGTTCCTCCTCTTATTTCTTGTGGGATCCAATGTCCCTTTTTCTTGTGGGCATCCCTGGCCCATTTTGGTTTTGTTTTACACATGGATTTTTGCTAACTCACTTTGAGCTTCCTTGGCCCTATTTTCTCTATAAACTTTATCCTTTGGGCTCATGGGTTCTCCATTTGCCTGTTACTCTTTTTTTTTCTTATTGTAGTGGGCCTGCTGTGGCTCATTCTTTCTTTTCCCTCATCCTTTTCATGGATTTTGTTTCTTTTCTCTTTTCGGGCCTATTCAAGCCCATTTTCTTTTTCTGGACCCATCTCATGGACCCTTGAACCATTCATATGCCTTCTTTTTTTTTTTTTTTTTTTTGCTGTTTCTTTCAGTTCGCCCGCAACTCTGGGCCTTGGGCCTGCTGGGCTTCATAAAAAATGAGCCTCAACAATGGTCAAACCCGAGCATAGTATTTTCAATTTGTTTTTTGATAATTACATTTTTTTATTAAAAAAAAAAAAGGTTAAAAATTGGGGAATGACATTTTAAACTGTATTTTTTAAAGATTATTTGAAATTATATCCTACAGTTTTAAATTAAACATTGAAATTTAAGACGGCTACAAATTACATATTATAATTGTGATAAATCATATAAATTCAAACTTTGGACATTTAAAATTTTGATTTTTACTAGTGGCCGGTTCAAATTGATATAATTTTAAAAGTTTATGATTCAATTTTAATTTAATGAAAGTGTATTGTTTAATTTGAAATCTACCTTAAAGTATAGGGTTGAAAATGTAATATACCTTTTTTCAAAATGCCTTCCATTCTCATTCGTGTCTTCTTCTTCTTCTTCTTTTTTTTTTTTTTTTTTAAAGGATCGATTTTTTTTTTAGAAAAAATATGATAGAATTTAAATACATGACATCACTCTATGGTGATTTTTTTTTAATTATCATATAAATATAAAGATTTTGATTTTTTGTTTACAGTAGCAAGATTTAAATTCAATTCTCTTATTTAGAAACAAAAAACTTTATTAGTTCATGAATTAGCCGAAATTCATTATTCTCATTCATGTGGTGATGATCAATCTACTAAAGCCTAGGTTTATTGTATATTTGGAGAATTGCACATAGATATCTAATTAGAGAAGTTACTAAAATCTTAGATAAATGATATGTGGTCTTCAACTTTTATTACTTTTCCAATAAATAAATAATGAGATAACAAGACAAAAAAATGCAATAATATGTACAATACAACCTATTTCAATATCACTTATATGAAAATAAAATAAAAATATACTAACGTCATAATAGATTGGATTTCAAGTTGCAAAGGCCTGCAATCATATTTTATATTTTTGAGAAGAAAAACAATTTTGGACGATTCTGACTGCTTGCACAATTGCACAACATAAATTCCGAAGAGGGACTAGGTGAAGCTGGCGACTGTACAGCAAAAAAAAAAACCGGTGATTGTACAATCTGAACCGGAACCTAACTACCAGCTCTTGTAATGAGACTTGAGAGCGGCCCAAATTTAGAGCATTTACATGAGTTTGTGCAAAAATTATTATAGCATAAGAATCCTCTTTTTTTTTTTTAAGATTATCAATTTACATTATATTTCATTAAAATATCAATTTCTCGATTTTTTATTATTATTTCTCTTTCTATATACACAACAAACATCATCTACTATCTTCTTTCATCATCAGAATATGTAAAAAAAGAATAAAATACTAAATGCAAATAAATTATACCAGTGTAAATTTACACAGTTATTATAGCAACCATGTATTTTTATAAAACTTTGCATAACTTGACGTGAATGAATATTGAGTTTGGTTGGAAAAATGTGGTACTTTTTCTATTATACAAGTACTATGTGAGTACTCTTAAGCAACACTCTTATGAAGATTAGGGACACGGGTAGGGTTCCCATTAAAGCACTAGCATCTAGTGTGCTAAATGCGAAATTTTTAGCATTTAGCATACCAAACACCAAATAAGAAGCCACATGAGATGTCTCAAATGCTAATTTTTTTAGCATTTGTGATTGTGTGTCTGTGCCATTTTACTAGTGGAACGATATGAACCCAAATTGTAAAAATAAAAAAGCTTACTCTCTCTCTCTCTCTCTCTCAAACCAACCTTCAACCTCTCACCATCTTGCTCATCACTGTCTCACCTGTTCGCTCACTGTCTCACTCATACCTCTCTCTTCTTTCTCTCTTGAGCAACGGCTTTGTGGGTTGGTTGAATTGGAGCTTAGCTTGGCATGGATGGTGATGGCCACAAAGGAGGGAAGGTTGGCTTTTCTGATTTGATTATGGCTATTAAGATTAAATAGGTTTTCTTATTTGGGTCTTGCGTTGGTGGGGGTAGGAGTTGTAGTGTTGGTGATTCTGGGCGGTGGTTGTTAATTGTGGCATGGTGGTATTATGGCTAGGTTAGATATGATTTTGGGTGTTGGTTTTTGATTTTAGGATGGGTTTTGTGGTGTTGATGTGGTGGGTTTGGTTCTAGGTGTTATGTGGTAGTCTTGGTGTCCTTGGTGGTGGTGGAGGGTCGTGGTGGGTAATGGACGACGGTGTTGTGTTTTATTTTGTTTTTGGTTTTGGTTTTCTTAATTTTTTAATGTACTTGAGGGGTTTTTTAGATTATTTTAATGTGTTGTAATCTAAAATGTAGTGTGTATTTTAAATAATTCATCAAGTATATTTTTGGGGTATTAAAGTGCGTGTGTGTGTTCTTTAGAATAGCTTATGTTTTTTTTTTTTTTTTTTTTTTTTTTTAAATGTTAAGAGCATTAAAACCTGCTCTCTACAAAATATCCTATTTTACTATCTCAAATGCTACTTTATATATTATACCATATCATTTTACAACACATCCAACATCCCAACTTTTATTTAACTATAAAATATGTTAAAATAATATATCTACACAATAAAATATATAACTCAAAACCATCTCTCTCCTCTCTCCAATTTCTGTCTCTTTGCCTCTACCTCTCCTTCTCTCTACCTCTCTCTCACCATTGTGAACAAACCCAAAACCTAGCATAACCACCCTTCAAACCAAACCACCCCATCACCTGCCAATCATCAACAACACCACCACCCACCATCTCCATCGTCAACAATATAACCACCACCCAAACCCACCACCCCACCACTGTTGCACCACCCAATTCAACCCAAAAAAATCTTTACCAAAATCACCCAAATCAACCCAGCAAATTACCCATATATGAAATAACCCACTACCACCACCACCAATCCAAGCACAACACAACCCACTGCCACCAAGCCAAACACCTACCACACCGAGACCAAAACCCACCACCACATGCAAAATCACAACCCCTACCACACGAGACCAAAACCCATCCAAGAATTAAACTCATAGAAAAAAAAATTATAACAGAAACCCACTGTAATCTCCACCACCAATCTTCGACCTCCACCACAATCTCCACCGTAAACCCACTACCACCAAGCCAAACACCTACCACACAAGACCAAAACCCATCCAAGAATCAAACCCATAGGAAAAAAATAATACAATCGATTAAACCACCGCTAACCCACTACGAAGCCACACAATCTTCACCCACAAACACAACAAATACCCAAAATGCTAGTAAGGGAGCGGAGAATCGTTCTAGATCTGGGAATGACGCAATCGTCGAGTAATGGTGAGTGACTCCAGCTTGGCTTGGTGATGGTGGGTCCGGCCATGGTGGCTTTGAAGAGAGGAGAGGGAGTTTTGGGGTTGAAGAGAACAACCAAGCCACCACTGTGAGTGGTGGCATGACAGAGAGAGAGCAACAATCCGGCCTGCTTGGTGATGGTGGTCCGACCATGGTGGCTTTGAAAAGAGCAAAGAGCAGAATAAGAGAGAAGGGCGAGTGTAACACCCCAATTTTTGTTTTTGCGATTATCACCATACATTGTTATTATTATTATAGAGTTGGGGTACAGTATGCGTGTGCACAGTAAGATGGAGTAGACAATTTTGTGGTGCTACAAAATAGATGAGAAAATTAAAGATTTAGTGCATACAATTTAGTGCAGCAATTAAAATAATAAATAAATAAATAAAAGAGGAAGATGTTCTTTGGGCTTCTTAGAGACTAAATAGATAAGTTTTAGTGGGTTTTAAACTCCAGCCCACTACCCTACTAAGCTCACATCTCTGATGTGTTAAATATAGGGTAGAGGAAGAGATAATCAGGATTTTCATAGAAAGGGTTTTATCAAAAAGGCTAAGAGGTGTTTTACCTTGGAGTTTAGAGCACACACAATTGAACAGGCAATCAAAATTGTTCACGGTGTGATTTTTCACCGTTAGAAACAAAGAATTAAGGAGTTGGAATTTTATTATGAAAAACTTTAGTGATGTGTAAATTGTTGAATTGGTAGTTTCTTTAATTACGATTTACAGTATTTCAATAATTCTTGAATCCTAGGTTGCCACTGTTCGGATTCTAGAACGAAAGCCGAAATAATTAAATCCATGAATAAGGCTTGCATCGTTTTCGTAGGACTATTAGGGCTTTTGGGCTGCTGATCTATGCCATAATATTAATTATGATTTTTGGGCTGCTGATCTATACCATAATATTAATTCTGATTTGCTGGACAATTTGCACCCGACCTTACATATGTTTCACTAGCTAGCTCTCATTTTGTCACAGTCCAATTTTGTCACGTGTTGAACCCTTTTTTTTCAGACGTGTTGAACCTAAATGGTTCAATGTGTTTGGGAATATTCAACACCTAGGCATAGACTATCAAAGCTATCAATAAGAGAAAATACTATTTGTCACATGTTGAACCTAAATGGTTCATTGTGTTTGGGAATAGTCAACACCTAGGCATAGACTTTAATAGTCTATGCCTAGGTGTTGACCATTCCCAAATACAATGAACCATTTAGGTTCAACACGTCTACAATTTTTTAAAAGGATAAGCACAGATTTGAGATTTCATACCGAAATTCTTATATTAAATCTGTAGGGTCAATGAATGTTAAATTCATGAACAGAATCATATTGGTTTTGGCCCACCGTTTGCATTGGGGTTATATATTAAATCCTAAAAGCACTTACCTCAGCTCTTCTAAAATATAAAAAGTGTATAATTTTATATAATTTTAGAGCATTTTTAGCAAATTTTTTAATTTTTGTACTGTTTGAAGAATGAACAGTAACTTTTACCTTTAACTACCAACTTTTTCAAATATACTTTCCAACAGATTTTCTATCTCATTTAAATATTATTTCTTTATTCATTCTTTATTCTTTTTTTAACAACTACACATCTTCCAACATTTTTTTATTTAATACCTGATTATTATAATAGAAAAAAAAACATTTGAAGGATGAATAGTAAAAGCTACAGTGTTCTCTACTTATAGAGAAGCACTGTAGCAACTGTACTCTAAAAAATAGAGATAGAGAAGCTGTTGGAGTGGGTTTTGGGGGTATTGATGCTCTAAATTTGGCTTTAAAGAAGCCATTGGAGATGCTCTTATACAATTTATTTTAAAAATTATCCACATTAGCTCTTTTAAAATTGTGCAAATTTCAAAAAGCTACAGTAATCATGTAAAGATACACGATTACTGTTCACATGTGCATTAATTTTTAATTAATTTCTCTCTCTTTCTTTCTATTCTATTTTGTTACTTGCTTCCTTCTTTTTCTTTTCTCTCTGTCTATGGCTTTTCTCTCTCTCTTTTTCTTTTCTTTCTTTATTTCTTCTCCTTAATCTACTGTCCTTGCTCATTGCCTGTTAGCCACCACCACTGCTCCAATTGGTGGCTCTCCTTAGTTTCCTACCCATTATCTTCTCTCTCAACTGAAAACCCATAATAGAGTAGTTCATTTTCCTCTTTGGTGCTCTTCTATTTTCTACGACCTTGCCCACCAAGATTCAGAACTTTGCCAGAACTGCGAGTGACCGGGTTTGCTGATTTTGGTGGATCGATTTTGCTGATTTATTGATTTTGGCGGTGGTTTGCTTAATGGTATCTTGGCTTGAATTTGTTGTGATTTGGATGTGGGGGTTTTGGTGTAGGAAGAGAGGCTGTGATTTGTGTCTGTAGAGGCTGTGATATGGGTTAAACTGTGTTTGTTTGGTGAGAAAACAAAGGAAAAATAAAGGAAGAATTAATATTATATTAAAAGAAAGTGTAAAATAGATGATTTGATGTTGGTATTTTTACAAAGTGTTTGTGTAAAATAAAAAAGTAGATTTTAAGGCCAAAATAGACGAAAATTTTTAGACAAACTGATGCGGTTGCTCTAAAGTGTTGGCTACTGCATTCCTCATGCTAAAACGAGTTCTGATTAATGCAAGGATGTATTATTGATTAGAATACCAAGGATTAAAGAAACGTTAATTAGTGTTGAAAGTGTTATTAGTTCAGCAAAGTATAATCCTAGTGAGTACATTTGTATAGTTCTATAAGCTTTATATTTTGTAGGGGATATTAATTATATTTCCATGATTGATTATAGGTTCTATTTAAGAGTATTTTGAGACTATTTGGAGGGTGTTTCAGCTAGACTTTCAGAGTGATTCAAGTGCTGTAAGTAATTATGCATAATATGCACAAGTTTTTGTCCATTAGGTTCTTAGAAGTTAAAAGTTATGTATTTCAAACTTATATTTTTTAAAGTTTATCAAAAGTATTTCTACATCATTGAAAGAGAAACTTCGATTTTAAAATAATGTTTTAAAGAGAAACTTTGAATTCTAAATAATGTTTTGAATATCTAAACCTCATTTAAAAGATGATTTCTAAACTAAACTATTTTCTAAAAAGAATTGAGTTTTAATGTAAGTTTTCTAAAAAGATTCTTGTTCTTTAAATTTGTTTAAAACCAAGTGATTTCAAATTCATATTCCTATTTTCTGAATTGTATTTAAAATGTTTCTTTTAGCGAATTGAATTTTTAGGCTTACTCAAGAATTGTAAAAATATTTATATAAACTCCTCAGTTTCTATTCGTGCCCCAAGAGAGTCAAGCATCCTTTGAATTATGTTTCAATTTGATATTGTGATATTCGATATGCCTTTATTGTTGGAATAATTGTTAATATTAAGAAAATTATTCTATGTTGTATAAACTTTGCTTTTTGTGATATAAGACTCAAATAAGTGTTTTTAGAATTGATCAGGTATATGTGTAAGCCAGCTCACAAGGTTGTATGTGAGAAAAAAGTGTTGATCCCTCACCAGTAGGGGTTAGATGTTGGTATCCGGTCACAAGATATGTGAGAATATGTGATATGCATATATGTGACACTGTGCTCTGATCAATTATATGTATGTGTTTTCGAATGATTTTAATATGTGATTTCATATGTATTAAGTGATTTATTATATGTTTTGGAATAATTATATTTGATAGCATTGAATGGGTTTGTGAAAAATCAAAATACTCGTACTTTGCTTGACTCTATTATGTTGTGTATTGTGTATAATTGCTTACTGGATGTGTGGTTCACCCCATCAATGACAATTTTCATATTAAAGTTTAGTTGGGGAACAAAACCTTTGAATTACTTCGTAAGGTGCAAGATAGAGCGTGAGAGTTTTTAGGCGACGCCAATAATTCTTGAAGCCTTAAAGGATTATTAAGTTATTTTTGTTCTGCTTTAGATTTTATAGTATTAGAGATTATTTCTAAATTGTGAATTTTAGTTATTGTAAGAGATTTATTAAGAGCATTTTTTATTTGGAGGTTACTAAATTATGTTTAAATTAATTATGTTTATTGAGTAATGTAAAATCAGCAAGTTAGTCATGTATCTAAATTCATATTCCATGGATTTGGGTAGTGATAACAAGAGACAAAGAGAGCGAAAGAGAGAGGAGATGAGATTGAGGAGAGAGGAAAGAAAAGACAGATATTTTAAGAATAAAATATAATATAATCGTTTATAATATTGCTATAGTACCATAAATTTATGATGGCACTGTAGTACAATTGTAAATATTTTTACAATTAATTAGAAGATCAAGTAACAAGAGGTTTTGGTGCTTTGATGCTAAAATATACCAACATATACCATTTGAGAGACCAAATACTAATGCTCTAATACGTGTATGAGCCAAATTGCACCTGACCAAATTAACCATTGTTGAGGGTCATTTTTTATGGAATCCGAATAGAAGAAAGAAAGCCCAACCCAGCAACACGGGCAGCAAAGGAATGATAAACATAAAGCAAAACCATTAAGTCCAAGCGGCAGGAATAATGGATCATAGGCCCATAATACAAGCAAATGGGTCTTGAGGAGGAAAATTGGCTTAAAGAGGCCCGGAAAGAAAGAAATTGCACCCATGGGCAGTATATGATGTAGAAAAATGAGAATGGGCCACAGCAGGCCCGAAGTAATGCAAACAAAGAAAGTAGGGGGTTAATGGCAAGCTCATGAGCCCCAAGGATGAGAATAAGGTAATTGGGCTAAGGAAGCCCAATGAAGTTAGTAAAAGCCCATGGGAATGCGGAGTTAGCAAAGGAGGCCAAAGAAAGCAAAATGGGCCAAGGATGCCCAAGAGAAAAAGGCCGCAGAAGCCCATGAGTAGGAACACCAAGTGGCCATGCTAAGCCACTAGGGGAAAGAATAAAACGGCAAGCCTAAAAGAGGCCCAGCAGGAGTAAGTCATTACGGCAGGAATGACAAATGATGTGGCAGGAAAATAGGGCAATTAAGAAATGGGTTGAAAGAAATACAAAGCCCAGTACTGAATAAAGCCCAGCCCCTAAGGGAGCGGGAAATAAAAAAGGCAGCTCATAAAAGGTCAAGAGTGGACGGCAGACTGTGTAGACAAAGCCCCCAGACCACGACAGACGCATGAGCAGTAGACAGATTTTGGACACATATGGGAAGAAGGCACGCACAAGGCCCAGACATTACCAGCCTATACGCAGCCAATATGGGATATGGTGAGGTCATGGGTCAAAGGTAAGAAGGCATGGTTTGGCGGTGGGGAGAGGGAAAAACCTATTTTGGGGTTCCTGCTCAAGCTCTTTTGGGGGATATGTCATGCTGGGATGACATACTTCCCAAAAGAAGTAAGGCTGAATTGGAACCACTAGGTGCATGTCATAAAGGATAGAGAGAGAGTGCACCCACGCCATGGCAGGAAGAGGTGCCACGGCAGACAAACAAACAAAATAGTCCTTTTTGTCTGGTGATGGGAAGTGGCACATAGACGGCCCAGTGGTAGTCGGCCAGTACACCCAGACCAAACAAAAGTGGTTAAGGGCTAAAACAGTAAAATCCGGCCACGACAGGCACTATAAATGGAGGCCCTTGCCGTGCGCAAAAAGGGATACAACAACATGAAGGGGAATCATAGTAGAAACAGAGAGAAATCACAAAATAGAAAACAAGAAGAAAAGGAAAAGGAAGGAAAGATAAAAAGAAAACTAAAAACGAAAAAAGAAAGAAAGAAGAGAAAACAGAGAGTTAGTTCGGCAGGCATGCACCAATAGGTTTCTTTCCCTCTCTCCCTCTCAAAATCTTGCTCTCTACCGAAAGCAAAATGATTTCTTCGGGGTACCAACCATTCAGGCCCGCTTCCCTCAAGGTGACTAATTTCCACGGCAGGATCTTATCTGGGAGATTAGTTGGGTTGAGAAGGAGCGTTCTTCCCTCTCTGGTTTCAGTCTTGCGGACTAGACTCATTCTAACTTACTTTCTTCTTGTTCTTTGATCGACCCATATACTGCACTTTTACTCTCTCACTTTATTTACAAAAGTAATTGTTGCTATTAAAGACTAATTGATTGTATTAATCAAGAAATAGAAAATACTTTCTTTTGTCTTATTATTGTCATGTCTATCTATCACAATCCACCCAGAATGACTCTGCTTGCCGTAAGCACGTTTTTGGCAGACGAGGCATACTTTTGTGCACAAGCCGAACCAAATTGAGTTTCAGTTGAGCCAGTTTCAACTTTCTTATTCAGAATATCCTAGCTTAGCACAGAAGGAGGGAGCCCAACCCAGTACAACAATAAATACTGCAACAGGCAGCCTAATATAACGTACAAAAAGCCCACCTACAACCATGAACAATGATCAAACGAATAATGTTTCCTCAATAATGCAGGAAGGTTGGAGAGCGTGGTGAGGTGGGTCAATCAGGGCCAGCGCATGCAAATGATAATTGAAGAGTCGGCAATCACAGATAATGGTAAAAACCACACTATGCAAATAAAATAACCATAATGGGTCTAGATTAGAATCTAGACATTATGGGAGACCATAATATTCAACTTAAAAACCCCACGTTTCTACATCCCATTGGGCTAGACGTACGACATATGACGTTTGCTATTGGGTCAATACGTACGACATATGACGTTTTAATTCTTTTTTCAAGGTTTTAAGTCAAAAAAGAAGTCTTCTTAAGTTGTGGTTTGGCATAATAAATATGTACTCTTTGTGTTCACTGAGGCCTCTTCATACTTGAAGCCTTGAAATTGATTTCTCAATCAAGCGGTGCTAGCCACCTTCAGTACTTTTGGTTGAGTTTGAGATCTGAATCTAAAGCTATAGAGCCATGGCAGAGGAAAAGGTTTGTCAATTTTATAATGTTAGATTAAATAAATAAATTCATCATTTTTTTAATATCTTAAATTTTTAGACAAATCGTTAATATAATATAATATAATATAAAAACAAGAGGTCATGAATTTCATCTGTCCACGTTACATTTCATTTAAAATTTTTACGTTTTGGGTTTGTCTCCCACTCATCAATTGCAGCTAAATGGAGAGTACTAAATTAAATAAATAAATTCGCACTTCATTCACACACACAATCACTAATTTTTCATGTCAGAACTTGATACTGTCGTTTGTTCTGATTCTTCTGTCGACAAAGTCTCCAAGTTTCTCTTTCTGCTTAATTTATAATTGTTCTTTGACTTTTCTATTCTGTTTTAGCTTAAATATGGATAACATACTTACAATTTGTCTACTATTATAGAAAACAACATTTATGTGGATCAAGGTCGACCTTCAATGCCATCGCTGCCGCAAGAAGATCAAGAAAGTGCTCTGTAAATTCCCTCGTGAGTCCCTCTTTTCTTAAGTAAACGATAGTTATCTAATACATATATGTTGTTATGAAAACTTAGTTATTATACATATATGTGTTGTGAACAAGAGAAATACAAGACCAGGTGTACAACGAGAAGGAAAACTATGTGATAATAAAAGTGGTATGTTGCTGTCCTGAAAAGGTAAAGCAAAAGATAATTTGCAAGGGTGGTTCTACCATTAAGTGCATTGAGATCAAAGAGCCTGAGAAGATCAACCCACCTAAGGATAAGAAGCCCCCTGAGGAGAAGAAGAAGCCATCACAAGGGAAAGACCCTGAACCGGTTTCAAATCCTCCTGTTAAACCGGTTTGTGTGCCTGTTCGGCCGACTTGTTGTACGGAATGCTATGCGGGTCGTGGTGGGGGGCCATGCCTTTATGGTCCTGGTACTAGGCCATGTCCACCATTAACACCAAAGCGTCGTCCTGCATCGGTTCCACTGCCGGTTCCTGTACCTGTGGTTGGGTTTGGGACGTGTTGTACGGAATGCTATGAGGGTCGTGATGTGGGGCCATGCCATTATGGTCAGGGTAGGCCACCCCCATGTTATGATGGCTACTACTATGGAAGGCCCATTTATGATAGTTATGGTGGATGTAAAGAAACTTCCTCTGGTTTTTTTATTTTTATTTTTATTTTATTATTTTTTTTATTTTTTATGGTCTGGCTGGGTTAAAATAAGAAGATTAATCAGGATGTGTATATGGGTTGTTTAATAAATGTGGTTGGGGACAAAGGGTTGTTCATTTTAGTGTTACTTTACTTGAGTTGTAATGATTTTTTTGAAATATTAAAAAACTTCTATCAATCATTCCCTCTCCAATGTGTAATGCCTACTTTTGATTTCCCGTGTTGATTAATTTTAATGAGTTCTTCCTGTTAAGGGTCATAGATGATTGCTGTAGGGCCCTAGGCATTAGGCCGCCTAGGGCCCCCTACGGCAAAAAAATGTTAAAAAAAAAAAACATTTACAGATATATATATACACACACGGAGATATAAAAAAAAAATATTATTACTTTTAAATTTTTCCTTCACATTTTAGAATACTCAAAAAATTAAGTAATACTAAATATAATACAAATTTAAATATATAGAACTTACAAACAAAATTTGTCACAAATTACAAATCCTCGTTTATTATATTCTTAAACTATCACCGATTAGTCACATTTATTACTATATTAATTTGTAAGTTATTTGTAGTAATATTTGTTATACTTTTATCATTTTCATATAAAACCAAAAAAATAAAAATAATGGTCATATTAAAAAGCAAGAATAATAGATTTTTTTTTAAATAAAAAAATCATGAAGTAAAATACTAGTTAAATATTATTTTAAATGATAAAAAATGACCGATTTAAAGCTATCGCCTTAGGTCTCCAAATTTGCTGGGCCAACCCTAAATGGTTGCATACGCAAGTTTCAAAGTATGCCAGTTGGTGCACATGCTTTGGCCGAAAGATATTAGATACTAAACATAATAAGTTCAATCAATTTCTTTTCTCATTTGTGCAAAGGACAAACCTTTTCTTTTTTAAAAAAATATATTATTTTAGCCAATTTTGTATTTTTGAACTTTCCAAATGTGTCAAATTGACACTTCTATTAGTCTATTGTTTAAATTGACTAACGTTAACATGACACACAGATGAACAAAAATTACTAAACACAATTGCAACCAATTGAGAGAGAGGATCTTTCGATTGAATTGTTGCGTCACTGAACTTAGTGAGCTTGCCTTTGATCTCATCATTCGACTACAACAACAACTACAATTGTTCTGGCTGTGCACCACTAAAATATGGTATTTTTTTAGATTAGCTGATACTAATACTCTAAGGATGCATGGGCCTAATTGCACTTGACCAAACTATCTACAATGTCTTATAGACTATTATTAGTTTCAATCAAATTTCAAAGAGAGAATTGAGAAAATATCTAAAATGTATCAATGATCTTATTGATTCTAGACTGTTTCTGTACATACATACATATTATAAATAAATATATATATGAACCAGAGTGAAGAAACTAAGAACATCAGCATTGATGGTGTTAAAAATTTGTGATAATTGCAGTTAAGCCATTTGTGGTTTGGCCGGTTTTAACTAAGTCTACCCGTGATTTAAAAAGTATCACTTAACCCACCTGAGGTGTCCTCCATTAGACATCCGTAACCCACCTCACTATTTTCACCGTTAAAAATAAAAAAATAAAAAAAAATAAAAAAAACCAAAACAAAACAAAAACAAAGAAATCAAGATCTAAAGTTAGGATTTTATAAAATTAATATTCTCATTTCAACCTCAAAGCTCTTCCTAACAATAGTGACAAGAATCAAGAATGAAACAAATTCCAGCCTCAATCTATTTGTGTTTTCCTCACAACCATTTGTTAGAAATCTCCTTCTATCTCTCCCTCTCTCCCTTTCTGTTTTCTCTCAACTAAACCAAATTTGTCTCTCTTCTCTCCTCACTTCCTCATCTCAAGTAGCCATGAACAAGCATTAGCTTGGTTGCTCTGCCATTTATCGCTGCCAATAGTCTTTGTTGGTTGTGCCGCTTGAACTGATCTCATCTTTCTATCTTTTTCACTACAAGAAACCCACAATTGAAGTTCTTTCTCCACTGATCTGCCATGACTGAGTTCATGTTCGCTAGGTCCCTATTCATTGTTGTCGTTCTCCAAGTGGTTTTGTGGTTGTGTGTTCTTTTATTTTGTCTCGATCTGTTCACGGTGATGAATTGGAACTCTTGGGTTCTTTATTGGCTGGTTTTTGGAAAGGGTGGTTGTTTCTATGTATTTGGATTTGAATTTTTGGGGTGTATTTGATGAGATGTGGTTTTTTATTTAGGTTTGTGGGTTATAGTGCTTGACTGGTGGTGTGGATGGGGGTTAGTGGTGGAGATTGGGTTTGTGGGTCGTAATGCTTTGCAAAGGAGCCCTTGCTGGTATTAAGAAATCCTCTTGGTAGACAAACAACATATAAAAAAATGTAAGGTGGGGTTACTTTAGTTTTAGGTTATGTTTTGTTAGATTGAAAGCTTCAAAACATCTCTTTGGTGTATTTTATTCCTAATTTGTTTTTTCTTTTTTTTCTCCCTAAACAATCACAACTGAGGACACCCAAATCCACACCAATGCTGTGACTACCCAATACCCACCCAAAACATTTGTTTGCTGCCCTTTGTTCACACATTTGCAAAAGTTTTTCACAATTGAAATGACATTTGCAAAAAATTTTATTTTGGAGGAGAGAGACAAAATATTATTGAAAAGACATTTTTATCACTATTTTTCTAACGGAAAATGGTGAGCTGGGTTACGGATGTCTAACAGAGGATACCTCAAGTGGGTTAAGTAACACTTTTTAAACCACGAGTAGGCTTAGTTAAAACTGGCCAAACCACAGGTGAGTTAACTGCAATTACCCCTAAAAATTTAGATTTTGGCACAAAGAAAAAGCTATTTTATCTAATTTAACTCACCACTTTACAACTCACCCCACATCAATGCTCTTATTTTTCACAACACAACTAAACACAATTCATTTATTTATTATTTTCTCTCTCTTTTTCTGTCTCTCTTTAAGCCACCAAACCCATAGCCTTTCTTCTTCTCTATCTCTCTATCTTCTTCTCCCTCTCTTCAACCCACAGCCACCACTGCACCACCATCACAACCCTCAAACCCATATCCATATCAAACACAAACCCACATATGAATATACACAGCCAAAATTTGATCAAGCATAACCCACAACCAAAACCCAAAATCCGATCCAATCAAACAACCAAAACCCAAAATCTGATAAGATCAAACTAGGGATGACAATTTCGCCTTGCCCTGCTGGACCCGCCCCTCTCTGCTTTGCCCCACGCAGGTTTTCTCTACCCCACAAAGGTGGTGAGGCGAGGATGGGGTGAGATTCTAGCCCCGCACCACGGGGCGGGATGGGGATGGCTTTAGACTTTTTAGACCCAACCTCCCCAGTCCCACCCCATCCTCGCCCCACCCCACCCCAAGTTGATAAAGGTTAAATTATAAATTTTTCATACCCTAAACCCTACTATTTAAACAAACACATCATCAACTTATTTTATTCTACCCAACAAGGCTTCTGCTTCCTTTTTTTCTCTAGCAAGGTTGGAAATAAGGTACCAATATTAACATTTTCTTTTGTCTTTATTATAAACAAATTTATATATTATTAAATCATTGATTTTGTATTATAAGATTTTTATTTTTGTTGTGATATTGTCATGTTAAACACTTTAATAATATTATTCAATTTTTGCTAAAAATTAGTTTGATTTGATGGGATAAATTTATTTGTAATTTTAAATATATTTTTATTAACAAAAGAGGTTTTATTAAAAAAAATTGTAATAATTGTAGGCAAATTAACAAGGACTAGAGTTTTACAGGGTGGGGCGGGGCCCCACGGGGCGAGGATGGGGCAAGAAAATTTTCCCCGTCATGCGAGGCAGGGCGAGGATGGGGGTGAAGACCCCCATCCTTTGGACCCACTCCATCCCATTGCCATCCCTAGATCAAACACAACCCACAACCTGATTTCAACCCAAAATCCAACCCATAGCCAAAGCCAAAATTAACCACCACCACCACCGTCAAAATCCATGAAACCTATAGCCAAAATGGTAAAATCAATCACCACCACCAAACCCACAACCAAACTCACAAAAGTCAGCCAAAACCAAAATCAATCACCACCACTACCATAGCCAAATTCCACAAAACCACACCCAAAATCAACCACTACCACCAAACCCACAGATGGAGAGAGAGAGAGAGAGAGAGAGAGAGAGAGAGAGGAAAAGTGAAGAAAGAAAAAAAGAAAAGAAGAAAAGAAAGGAAAGGCACCAAAGAAGAAAGACAAAAGAGGTGAAGAAAGAAAAAAGAAAAGAGAGAAAGAGAGAAGCTTAGGAGACATACTAGTACCAACGAAAGAAAAAAGAAAAAGAAAAAAGAGAGAAAAAGTGAAAAGTAAGAGAGAATAGGTCTCGATAACTAAATGATGATAGTAAGTAATCAAAATAGGACTTGATATTGGACATTCTTAGACATGGACAGCCTAATCTAGCACAATGTAATTCTTGTTCATTAAGATCTAAACTAGGCAGCTAGATTGTTATCAGCATATCACAAATTAAAGCATCTACATCCACAAAGCTTAACAAGTAGGACAAAAAAGACAAGCAATCAGGCCTAAGTAATAAGTTTTAATGGATTTCTCCTTACAAAATGAGGTCAAATAAAGATTATTTGGTTTCATCTACAGGCATTTTGGAAGTGAATTTCTTAATGTAAAGTTAGATGTGTGAAAGGGTGAAGCTATACTTAATGTCAATAATTCATGGTAGATTAGTACATGCCAATTATTTTGTAACGAGAAAAATAATTGTTACAAATCTTCTGAAAAAATAAAAATTAAATGTTACAATTACAAATACTTCTATCATTACTCGTTACTAAAGTAATAAGCTGATGTTCATCTTCTATCATTACACACCATTTAGGTTGTATTGGTTATTTAATGATGATACATTCTTGTGCTCTCAAAACTTAAAAATGAATGTTTTCTCTTGCAAATAATTGGCACAAATAATTTGGATCAAATTATTGCAACAATATCTTTATTGTAATAGATAATTACATCAAACTTGTTATATCAATAGATTGTAAAATAATTCATTGCAATAAGCCTTCAGTTCAAAATTTTCATTGCAATAAATTGAAAAAATAATTTGTATCAATTTATTGCAATGATTTCTTCATTTTAAGTTATTGCAACAAATTTTCCTAATTATTGTTATTGCAGCTAATTATTGTTAATTCAATAATTTAAGATTTTTAAGTTACTATTGCAACAACTTTTAACTTATTGATATGAGTGGTCCCTTTAAAAACTATAATGATTATTAAGATTCTCTAAATCAAAATGAAATTTTCCTAAAACAAATGAAATGAAATGAAATCCCAACATGCATATGGTGTTGCACTTCATGTCTAAGCATATACTATTGCAATGTCTTCTTCTCTTATCCCATGGACTGTGTCTGGTTGTGTAGGAAATTACTGAGTCTTTCCCTCCTGATGGGTGTTTCTCTCTTCTGCTTTCTACCACTAACATCACATTTTTTTTTCAAGGAAAATGATAAAATCATTAACTATTTTACAATTTTTTTTTACAAAATGTTGATATGGTAGGTGATTATTGATAAGTAAAAGATAATGTTATTGGTGGACCCATATGAAAATCAGTAAGAATTTTTCAAGTTGATAGTTTGTAAAAATGTTGAAAGAAAAATTAAAGTTATAAACTATTTTACAATATTTTTACAAATTCCGGATGTGGTAGGTGGTTATTGGTAAGTAAAAATAGTGTTACTAGTAGATCCAGATGAGAACCAGTAAGAATTTTTCAAAATGATCATTTTTAAAAATATTGTAAAAGTATTAATTCCCTTTTAATTACGAATAACTGCCCACCACATAAGCAATTAAAAAAAAGTTTATAAAATAGATTCATGCCCTACCAACTTGGCATGAAAGCAATGTGATTAATAAAATGACAGTAAGTGATCAGAATAGGTCTTGATATTGGACATTCTTAGACATGGACAGCCTAATCTAGCACAATGTAATTCTTGTTCATTAAGATCCAAACTAAGTAGTAACATTGCTATCAGCATATCACAAATTAAAGCATCTGCACCTAGAAAGCTTAACAATTAGAACCAAAAAGGCAAGCAATCAGGCCTAAGTAATAAGTTCTAATGGATTTCTCCTTACAAAATGAGGTCAAATAAAGATTATTTGGTTTCATCTACTGGCATTTCGGAAGTAAATTTTTTGATGTAAAGTTTGATGTGTGAAAGGGTGAAAATATACATAATGTCAATAAGTCATGGTAGACTAGTACATGTCAATTATTTTTTAACAAGAAAAATAACTGTTACAAATCTTTTCAAAAAATAAAAATTAACTTTTACAATTACAATTACAAATACTTCTATCATTGCACGTCAGTGAAGTAATAAGTTGTGATTCATTGTCTTTCATTACACACCATTTGGGATGTATTGGTTATTTAATGATGATACATTCTTGTACTCTTAAAGCTTAATAATGAATGTTTTCTCTTGCCCTTTTTGTTAACAATCAATGCTCCATATCTCCCCTTTAATAAGGTCTCCAAACAATGTCAGTGGAGAGATTTTGAGGGTCACTATCGTAATATATTTTATCATCACTACGAGAGAGAGAGAGAGAGAGAGAGAGAGAGAGAGAGAGAGAGAGAGAGAGAGAGAGCAACTGCTAAAGCTTGTCCCAACTATCTAGTGGAATGTGATGACATTAAAATAACATTAAAATGAACTATTCAATAAACTACATAAAATTTAATTACCATATAAGATAAGTAGATTAAAATAGGAACATAGGGCACACTCTTCCATAAGCAAAGGCCTTTTTGTTTTCAATTTTATACTTTCAAAACTTGTTTTTCTTGGTGTTTTGAGAAATTTCTCTCAAGAACAACTTTTTAGTGTTTTTTAGCATTCAAAACCTGTTTGGCAATGTTTTAGATTTAGGCAAATTACAACTTACTCACATGTGGTTTAGCCGAAATTTAAGTTGCTTACTTGTGATTTGAAATTTAACAATTTACCTATCTAAGGTTAGCTTATTTAGAGTTCCATAATCCATCTCTATTAAAAATAGAGCTCAATATGTAATTTTGCTCCACTTTTATGTTTCTCTCCTCCAAAAACACAAAAATAAAATATCTACTTTATAGGGTTTTCAAAGCTAGGTTCTTCCCTCATTGCTCTATCATGGAAGCTAGAAATTCTAGATTGGTATCTTATGCTTGGACTAGTATCTTACATGGTTGGGATGTACTTCTAAGGGGACGTAGATGGCGTATTGGAGATGGCAAATCAGTGAGCATCTAGCAGGATTTTTGGTTACCAAGGAAAAATCCACCTCATGTTCTCTCCCCTTTGCTTGAGTCATTGGCTGACGCCAAAGTGAAAATTCTCATTGATGTTTTGACTGGGATGCACGGACGTGGCAAAATGGTCGCTGCACCCATGTCCGATGCGGCAACGCGTGAGAGATGCCGCTGCCTGGGCGTCGAACCGCGCCCTTTTTTCTTTTCTTTTCTTTTTTTTTTCGTTTCTAGATTCGCATCGACTTGCGCCGATTCGGCTCCGATGCGCGCCGATTCGCGTCGATTCGGGCCGAATCGAATCGTATCAACCAAATATTGGTGTGTTTCAATCGAAAAAAGGAAATCAGCCGGTAAGGAAAAAAAAAAAAAACTTAAACCGAAAATACTGGTGGATGTCACCGGCAAAATTTCACCGGCTTAATCCCTTTCTTCTTCTTCTTCTTCATTGCTTCCTCATATTCTTCTTCCTTGTTTTTCGCCAGAGCGCAGCTTTCTGTTTCTTTTTATTTTATTTTATAAGTTTTGTTTTTGTTTTTGATAAGTTTTGTTAAATGCCTTTCAGCCTTTGTTAACTGCCACATCTTCCCTTTATTTTGTTTTTTGTGCCTCTCTGACCAAACACGTGAGCCACATCTTCCTTTTCTTTTTTTTTCTTTTTTTTTTCTTTTCTTTTTTTTAATGGGAAGCTACACCTATTTTAATACTTGTCACATATATCCTTTATTTTGTTATTGGGCTGACCAAATACATGAACCACTAAGCCCTATCTTTATTTATTTATGAGAAGCCTCATCTATTTTAATACTTCTGTCAATAACTCAAGTGTCAAAAACTTTTGTGTACTTATTACTATCTATTTATTATTAGGCGAAAAGCCACTTTTAGCCCTTACATTTTCAGGCGATTCTCATTTTAGTCCCTACATTTTATTTTTACCACTTTTAATCCCTATCCTGAAAAACGCTTCCCGTTTTGGTCCCTACCGTTACATCAGAGACGGAAAAAGCTGACGTGGCAAACGGCAGGAATAAATAATAATAAATTAATGTCAACGTGGCTTAAATTAATAATAAAAAATGTTACGTCAGCATCTAAATTAGAAAAATTAATTTATTAATTTTAACTAATTAAAAAAAATTAAAAACAGATTAAAAACTAAAAATCACATGAATTGAGATCTAAGAGTGTCTTGAACAAGAACAACAAAAACACAAACTCAGAAATTAAAAAAAAAAAAAAAAAAGAAGAAGAACAAACTAGACCTTTCTCCATGGCGTCCATGCGCTGGAAATGGACCCAGGAGGAGATAAACCGCGAAACGAGCCTGGATCTCGCTCTTTGCAGCTTCATGCGACCAGCACGGCTGCGACAAGTGTCGCGAGGCGGTGGAGGGCTGGGGCTGGGTCTGGATCGAAGTCTGAGACAGGGTCTGGGGCTGGGCCTAGATCTGGGCCGTGGGCGGAGCGGGCAGAGGGAGCGGGAGAGGGAGAGGCACGGCGCGCGGTGGGTGGGCTAGAGGGGATTGGCGGTGGGGTGGTGGCCCTGGTCTCGACGGGAGAAGAGGAAGAAGCAGCAGCAGCCATGACATTTGTTTAGTGATTGTGGGTGAAGAAGAAGAAGATCTCGCCCAACAACCCAGATCTTTCATCTTCTTCTTAGTTCAATCTTGTCCAGTTCGTTCTTTTTTCTTTTTTTTTTCTTTTTTAATTTCTGGGTTTATGTTCTTATATCTGGGTTTGTGTTCTTGTTGTTCTTGTTCAAGACACATTTAGATCTCAATTCATGAGATTTTTAGTTTTTGATTTAGTTTTTAATTTTTTTAATTAGTTAAAATTAATAAATTAATTTTTTTTTTAATTTAGACACTGACGTGGCATTTTTTATTATTAATTTAGGCCACGTGGACATTAATTTATTATTATTTATTTCTACCGTTTGCCACGTCAGCTTTTTCTGTCTTTGATGTAACGGCAGGGACCAAAACGGGAAGCATTTTTTAGGATAGAGACTAAAAGCGGTAAAAATAAAATATAGGGACTAAAATGAAAATCGCTTGAAAATGTAGAGACTAAAAGTGGTTTTTCGCCTTATTATTATTATTATTATTATATGAGTTTTCTATTATTATTATATATAAAAAGTATGCTTAGCAATATATAAAATATATAAATAAAAATATTTTTAATAATTTTTTAATTGACGCACCCCGCCGGACCCGCACCCTAGTTTTTTAAAAATTGCCTAGTCCTGCATCCGCACTCACACCCACACCCGTACCCAAATCTGAAAATGCACCCATGCTTCATAGTGTTTCGACTAGACCGTGGAATCACAATTTAATTTATGGTATTTTTATTTTGAGGGAAGCAGAGCTCATCAAACAACTGCCTCTATCAAGGGTGGAGACTAATGATAGCCTTTTTTGGCCTTACACGCAAAAGGGGGAGTACACATGCAAGTTGGGGTACCCTTTTTTGAAGGAAGAAGTTGACCTCGGTTTTACTGGAATTCCTTTGGACCGTGACAAAGAATTATGGAGAGGGATTTGGTCATTACATGTACCGAATAAAGTTAAAAACCTTTTTTGGAGGGCTTGCCGAGAATCACTGCCTTCGAAAGCGAATTTGGTGTGTCGAACCATCATCGATTGCCCAGTTTGTGATTGGTGTAAACAGGAGCCAGAGACAGCGTTGCATGTTCTATGGTCGTGTTAGGAACTTGATGTAGTTTGGGAAGACAAAGACCTATGGGCTTGTTGAAGACCTATGGGCTTATTGAAGATCAACCAACTTCTTGAATTTCAAAGAGCTGTTATCATGGCTAATCAAAAAACAGCATCACCTGGAACTTTTCTCCATCACCGCATGGTCAGTATGGACCCAACGAAACTAGGTTCGCTTGCACCAACCTAGCTGTAGTCCCCATCAAATTGCCTTCTTGGCAAAAGATCGACTTGCAAAAATTTTCTCAGTACAGCTAGCCCCTCGGTCTCTCCCTCCTAGGACGCGGGGTCAATGGTGACCTCCATTGTTGGGCACGATCAGGGGCGGAGCCAGAAATTTTTGTCTGGGGGGGCCGATTTGTGTTGCTAATTTATTAGTCTATACAAACTTTTATACACATACATAAACACATGTATCTATACACATACACAAAAAATTAGTATCTTTCATAATGAATCCTTAAAATTAAATGCTTCATAGAATTAAATTAATCTTTCACCATCTTCCATAGTGAAATCCTTACAATTTTCATTTTTAATATAAGTTACCAAATTTTCTACCATTGTGAGTAAAAAAATTTCAATTGAATTAATGAAGTGTTCACAGACATAAATGATTCAAAACTTTAAAAAATACGAGAACACATTTTACCATAAAAAAGGAATTTGAGAAACAATACGTTCTCTATAACTACTAGACAAATTGGACAATTTTTTTTTAAGAACATGATTGGACCAACTCAAATAGTTGGGGAGGCCAAGTCCCATTTTTGAGGGCTAATTATTAAAATATTAAATATTTCTATATAGTAAAAAAAAAAATTTCAAAAATCATGGCCCCCCCACCCTAACGTGTAGCTCCGCCCCTGGGCACGATAAAGATAAACTTTGACGGAGCCATCTTCACCAAGGAGCGCAAGTCAGGGATTGGAGTGGTGCTACATGATGCCCATGGTTCGATGCTGGCCTATCTATCTCGGCAACTATCACATGTTTACAGTCTACTGGAGATCGAAGCAAAGGCCGCGTCATCGGATCTTCAGTTTGCTGCAGATTTGGGATTCAATCAGGTGGTCTTAGAAGGAGATTCTCAGGTTCTTATGATAGCACTGATCAGCGACAGTTTGTTTTTGTCCTTTAATGGTTTGCTTATTGATGATGTAGGATTTGACGCTAGATTTTTTACTCAATTATGTTACTCTCATATAAAGAGAGAATGTAATAAGTTTGCTCATAATTTTGCTTGACATGCTTTATGTATTTTGGGTTTGTTGTGCGGATGAAAGATGTTCCACCTTCTTTTCTTTCTGCTGTTCAAGTTGACATTGCCAATTTTTCTTAATGAAATGAATTATGTTTTTCCTATAATAAAAAAAAGTACACATTTATGTCGTTTACACAATCTTCTTGTCGTTTTACTTCTTTCTTTTCAATTTCTTGTTGGCAGTGCTGTCTTTCTTCTTTTCTCGATCACTTTGATAGTTTCCTTAATAACGTAGGAAAATCGAAAGGTGAGGTGGGTCAGTATATCAGGGCCAGCACATGCAAATGATTGATTGAAGAGTCAGCAATCACAAAAATAAAAGTAAAACCACACTTTGCAAGTAAAAGAACCACAATGGGTCTAGACTTTATGATAGACCATGAAATTCAATTTTAAAAAAGCCCACGTGTCTACATCCCATCGGGCTAGACGTACGACATATGACGTTTCCCATTGGGTCTAGACGTACAAGATACGAGGTTTTAAGTCTTTTTAAGGTCTGCTTAATTTGCCATAATATATGTACTCTTTGTGTTCACCAACTCTCGTGGCCTCTTCATACTTGAACTAAATTTCTCAATCAAGCAGTGCTAGCCCCCTTCAGTACTTTTGGTTGAGTTTGAGATATCAATTCAAAGCTATAGAGCCATGGCGGAGGAAAAGGTTTGTCAATTTTGTAATTGTTATATTAAACGAACAAATTCACCATTTTTTTTAATAACTTAAACTTTTGAAAAAATAATTAATCTAATATGATATCAGAGAAAAATATTCTAAGTTTAATTCTCTATATCCATCTTATCTTATTTAAAATTTTCACGCGTGGGGCTGAGCTCTCACTCAATTGCATTAAATTAAATGAATAAATTCGCACTTCATTCACAAACGACACAATCATTAATATTTCATGTCAGAACCTGATACTGTTTTTTCTGATTCTTCTGTCGACAAAATCACCAAGTTTCTCTATTTGCTCATAATTGTTCTTCGGCTTTTCTATTCTCTTTTTGCCTAAATGTGGATAAGATACTTACAATTTCTCTGCTATTATAGAAAACAACATTTATGTGGATCAAGGTCGACCTTCAATGCCCTCGCTGCCGCAAGAAGATCAAGAAATTGCTTTGTCAAATCCCTCGTGAGTCTCTCTTTCTTAAGTTCAATTTTAGTGTATATATGAATGTGCAAGTTTGTGTTTTTATGTGGCTAAATAATAAATAAATAAATAACGAAAACTGAGTTATTACGTGTTGGTAATTTTTGTGAACAAAAGAAGTGCAAGACCAACAATACAAGGAGAAGGAAAACTTGGTGGTAATAAAAGTGGTATGTTGCAGTCCTGAAAAGATAAAGCAAAAGATAATTTGCAAGGGTGGTGATACCATTTTGAGCATTGAGATCAAAGAGACTGAGAAGAAGACCAAGCCACCACCTAAGGAGGAGAACCCACCAGAAAAAACTGCTGAGCCTGAGGAGAAGCCACCACCAAAAGAAGTTCCTGAACCGGTTTCAAAGCCTCCTGTTGAACCGGTTTGTGTGCCTGTACGGCCGGTTGGATTTGGGACTTGTTGTACGGAATGTTCTGAGGGTCGTGGTGGGGGGCCATGCCTTTATGGTCTTGGTAGGCCACCAAAACCGGTTCCTGTACCTGTACCGGCTTACCCGGTTGGGTTTGGGACGTGTTGTACGGAATGTTCTGAGGGTCGTGGTGGGGGGCCATGCTTTTATGGTCTTGGTAGGCCACCACTGACACCAAAACCGATTCCACTGCCGGTTCCCGTACCTGTACCGGCTTACCCGGTTGGGTTTGGGACGTGTTGTACGGAATGCTATGAGGGTCGTGATGGGGGGCCATGCCATTATGGTAGGCCACCCCCATGTTATGATGGCTACTATTATGGAAGGCCCATTTATGATAGTAATGGTGGAGGGTGGTATAGAAGGAGTTGTTATACTTATGTGAGTCGATGTGATTGTGATTACTTCGGTGAAGAACCTTCCTCCGGATGCACCAGCATGTGATTGGGAATTTGCATGCATGATGATGATGATGATGATGGTGATCATGTTCTAGTTGCCTACTTGCAAGTAAAAAAATATGTTCTAGACTCTCGTTGCCTATATGACTATATATGTCACATGGTCCGCGTGGGTATGAATTTTTTTTGTTGGTTTGTAGGATGTATATGATATGGGTTTGGTTAATGAGTGTGCACGGTTGGGGACAAATGGCTGTTCATTTTAGTGTCACTTTACTTGAGTTGTGATAATTTATTAAATATTAAAAACCTTCTATTAATCATTCCCTCTCCAATGTGTATAGTCTACTGTTTTGATTTCCCGTTTTAACTAATTTTAATGACTTCTTTCTTGCATTAGGCCACTTAGGGCCCATTAGTAGTGAAAGGCCTCAAATGTAGGAAAAATATACTTTGCATTGGATACATGTTTCTTATCTCTCACAACTTAATGATTTAGATTGGCTCGAGATTATTCATGGTTAACTTCCAGGATATTAAAGTGGATTTTCTTTACGATGTACTTTTAGGGAGACCCTGGTTCCACATAGCAGGTGCAGTTTCGTCTACCCTCCACCGGAAATTTAAGTTCATTTCTAAGAACAGTTGGTGACCATCTTGGCAGGGACCTATGATTATTTATCAAGAGTTGTTCATACCTTACATTGATGCTAATGCTTTTTTAGGAAGCATCTTTCCACAGTTTCGAACTAGTTTCTCTGATCCACAATGCTTCTGAAGCTAATCTAGGATGGCCCGTAGCAGTTTTGATGGCCACTAAGGAGATGCTCAAATTTGAGTACTAGTTAGGCCAAGGTCGTAGCATATACCCAATGCGAGGTACACAATATTCTCCCAAATATATATGAGGGAAGAAATTATTTTCTTTTATATGGAGATATAAAAAATATATATATTACTTTCACATTTTTCCTCTAATTTTAAAAAGACCCAAAAAAATTGAGTAATATTAGAGATAATACAATTTTTTTTTAAAAAATATATATAAGATTAAGTATACAACAAGAAGGAAAACTTGGTGGTAATCAAAGTGGTATGTTGCTGTCCTAAAAAGATTAAGCAAAAGATAATTTGCAAGGGTGGTTTATTATTATCATCAATAGCTGCTCTAATTTGAGATCCATCATCCCTCTTTCAACTCTTTGATTTGAGGTGCTCCAAGTCCTTTCATCTCAGCCAAAAAAAAAAAAAAAAGAGGTACCCCAAGTCCAACTTTGAGAATCCAAAAACACTAGTTTATTATTTTTGAGAAACAACACTAGTTTATTATCATCCTTAGAGCATTCCCATCAAAGATCTTAAAAATTTTAGCATTTAGCATCTAAAATCCCAACTTTATAACATATAACACATCACTTTACAATATACTTTACATCAAAACTTTTATTTTTTTAACACCTCATTTAAATATTCTTTCTTTATTTTTTTTATTCATTTTTTTTTTATTCTTCCTCTCTCTCCCTGTCTCTCTCTTTCTCAACCCAATTATTCTCAGCACCGACAGCCACCACACTACCAACAGTCACCACAAAACCCACCACCCAACCAACCACCAAAAACCCAACACCCATACCACAACCACCACAGCAAAAAAAAAAAAAAAAAAAAAAAAAAAAAAGGAAACCTCCACATCCTCCCCACAACCACCACATCCACCCACCGCCACAAAACACATCCAAAAAAAAAACCCTCCACTATCGCCACCACTAACAAATTAACCCACAAGCAAAAAACACACACACACAGAGCAAACCCACCAAGCAAAAAATACACACACAGCAAACCCACATCCCAATCCACCACACACACACACACACACAAACCCACCACGGCAACCCTTCAACCCAGATTCAACCCACAACATCAAACCCACCACGGCAAACCTCCATAAAAGCAAACCCATTGTGCTGATCTACTGCACCACGCCCCAAACCCACTACGACCCAGACCCACAACCAGGGGCGGAGCCAAGGGGGGGCGAGGGGGGGCAACTGCCCCCCCTGACCTTCCTCCCAAACCCCATTAGTATAGGATTTCCGGATTACTTTGCCCCCCCACGCTAAGAATTTCTGGACAAATTTCAAAGACAACCAATTAACATCAAATTCTAACCCATAATTTCAGTTAACTATGCAAATGATACAAATTTGATAGTTTGATGCTGAAATTAATTCCCCCCAACAAAGAGAAGAGTATACAATATATTATATATCTTAAAACGAAACAAAGAGCTGTTTGACAGCGTTCGAGTCACCTGCAAAATTAGAATTGGCTACCACAGTGTTCTGATACAAAGAGCTGCTTAATATGCTTTTGTCAAATACCTAAAGTTCAAGTAATTGAGATTTTACATTCTATTGATCTAATATCATGAATGTTTGTGAGAGTTAGTGCCTTATAAGGTGGCTGGTTATTCTCTGGCAGCACATGCAAGAACTTGTTGTGCTGTCATGAGATGTGCTACACACTTGTACTTTTATCAACAAAGTTATACTAAATATCATACTAGAGAAAAAAGATACAGAGAGATAATACTAAATTGGACACATTGACACTTCTAATTTTTTTTTAATGGGAGATACACAACACTTAATCTTTACACCAATTGAAATTCAATTTTCATCACACTTTTTAAGTTTAAATAAAAATCTTCTACTTAATTGTGTTTAAAATATTTCATGGCTTCAACTCTAAGTAGCAGATCCATACTTTCAAATTATGTCTTATTTTTTCATGACACTAAATCTCTAATGCTTACATCTTTCCACTAATCTTTTTTTTCCCCTCAATCTCTTTGACTCTTTCATTGTTTCAAATTCTATGTTTTGGTAACGAACTTTGAGGCTTTTTAGCAATGAAGTGTTAAAAATTAATTAAAAAATTGAGTGGAAGATCAATAGATGAACGATTGTGTTTCCAAAGTTCCCTATAATTTTGCTCCCCCTGAATTGAAATCTTGGCTCCGCCACTGCCCACAACCCACCATCCCGCCGCCACCAGATTTGAGTCACAACCCTCAACTAGTAGATTGGTGAAAACCTGTGATCCACAACCCACAGGAACCAAAACCATGACCATCGGACCATTGGGCCCACGACCTATGCCCATCGAACAACAATTGCCGACCGCCACCACCCACAACCATCAGACCACGACCCACAACCCAAAATCAAAACCACGAGAGAGAGAAGAGAAAAGAGAGAAGTGAGAGAGGAAAGAGAAGGACAGAAATGAGAAAAGAGACGTTGGGGCTGAATAAAAAACTTTTTTTTTTTACAATCCAGCTACAGTGAGCTGTTATTGATAACAACTCACTGTAACCCAATGCTAAAATTTTTAGGATTTAGCATATTTGATGTAGGTGTGTTTATCATTTGAGGTGCTAAAAATGCTAAAAAATAGCATTTAGCATTTTTAGCACATTTGATAAGAATGCTCTTAGATAACTACGAAATGTCTCTGTACATGGAAGTTAGTGTACATAAAGATTTTATGCAAAGTGGCTAAACTAGGCCTAGGCCTTAGAAAAAATTTTTAAGAATACCATGCTCGGGTTTGACCATTAGTGGCCTGAGCATTGTATTCTTAAAATTTAGCATAATATATATTTAACATGCTAAAAGTATTTAGCATTTGTGACTGTGCATTTGTGCCATTCTACTAGTAGAATGATACAAACTTAAATTGTAAAAATAAAAAGCTTATTCTCTCTCTCTCTCTCTCTCAAACCAACCTTTAACCTCTCACCATCTTGCTCATCACTGTCTCGCCTGTCCGCTTGTCGTCTCACTCACACCCCTCTCTTCTTTCTCTCTCAAGCAACGGCTTTATGAGTTGCTTGAGTTGGAGCTTAGCTTGGAGTGGATAGTGATGGCCATGAAGGATAAGATTGAATAGGTTTTTTTTTATTTGAGTCTTGCATTGGTAGAGGGTAGGAGTTGCAGTGTTGGTGATTTTGGGCAGTGGTTGTTAGTTGTGGCAGCGGTGGTATTATGGCTTGGTTAGATATGATTTTGGGTGTTGGTTTTTTATTTTAGGATGGGTTTTGTGGTGTTGATGTGGTGGGTTTGGTTCTAGGTGTTATGTGGTGGTCTTGGTGTCCCTGGTGGTGGTGGAGGGTTGTGGGGGGTAATGGATGGTGGTGCTGTGTTTTATTTTGTTTTTAGTTTTTGTTTTGTTATTTTTTTTAATATACTTGAGGTGTTTTTTAGATTATTTTAATATGTTGTAATCTAAAAAGAAAATTTGTGATGTAGTGTGTATTTTAAATAATTCATCAAGTAAAATTTTGGTGTATTAGAATAGCTAATGCTTTTTTTTTTTTTTTTTAATGCTAAATTGCACCTGACCAAATTAACTATGAACAATGACCAAACTAATAATGTTTCCTTTGAGTAATTGCATCAGTCTGGCCAAATTTTTCCGTCTAGTTTACACTAAAAACCTACTTTTTTCTATTTTATACTACCACTTTTCCAAAGCACCAACATCAGTTCATCTATTTTATAATCTATTTTATTTAAATAATATTTTTATTATTATTTTATTAATATCTATCCTTTTGATTAATACACATCTTTTTCATCTTAACCTCATCTCAACCGCGTCTCTGCCTTTCTCTCTCAATTCTTCTTTGCCTCTAGGACTCCCTCAACTCTCTTCCTCTCACATGTCTCAAACCAACACGTCTAGTACTCTTTGAATTCTCTTCCTCTCTCATATATCAAACCCAAAATTCACACATGGTAGAAAATCCGGCGGTGGAAGCAAGCAAATTTGGGCAGTAGCAAGGCAAATTCGCCGGTAGTAGAAGCAAGCAAATAGGGGAAGCAGCAAGGCAGATTCGGCAGCAGCAATGGCGGCAGATCCGACTGATTTTCGTTGGGTTTTTTATGTGGATTTTATGTTGGATTTTTCATATAGGTTCTGTTAGATTTGGTTTTTATTGATTTTGGTTTGGGTTTGGGATGAGTTTTCCAAAGGGTTTAGGTTGATTATGAGTTAGGTTTTCCGGTGGGTTTAGCTTGATTTTGAGTTGGATTTTCTGTTGATTTTGGGTCAATTTTTGTGGTGGATTATCAACTATTGAAATAGGTTGCAGTGGTGGTGGTTGGGTGGTTCTGGGTTGGTAGTTGAGTGTTTCTCCTCCTCTTCTTTTATTCTTTTGTTGGATTGTTGTGTCCATTGGAATGTTGTGTTTCTTTTGTTGGGTTGCTGTGTCCATTGAGAAAAAGAGAGAATATGAACGGTGAGAGAGAAAAAAATAATAATATATTGTTATACACAACTACAATAACCGAGTATATTTACACAATTATTATAGCAAATGTGTAAATATACACATTTTTACATCCACTAACGTGGGTAGTTAAAAAAAAAAAAAAAATTATGTAAATTTTGCCGCTTTTTGTATTATACACCTTTTTACTTCCACTAGTGGTGATGCTCTTAGGAATATAGGAAAGTTGGAGGAAAGTGAGGTAAGCCGATCAGGGCAGCACATGCAAATGATTACTGTAGAGTCAGCAATCACAAATAAAAGTAAAACCACGCTTTGCAAATAAAATAACTATAATGGCTTCATAAAAAATAACAATAATGGGTCTATAGTCCTCTAGACTTTATGATAGACCATAATATTCAATTAAAAAACCCCATGTGTCTACATCCCATTGGGCTAGACGTATGGCATATGACGTTTCCCATTGGATCAAGACGTACGACATATGACGTTTTAAGTCTTCTTAAATCTTAAGTTTAAGGTGTTAAGTCAAAATAAAAATAAAAAAAGACTTCTTAATGTGTGGCTTGGCGTGATAAATATGTACTGTGCGTTCACTATCTCTCGTGGTCTCTACATACTTGAAGTCTTGAACTTGATTTCTCAATCAAGCATTGCTAACCCCTCCTGTACTTTTGGTTGAGTTTGAGATCTCAATTCACAGCTATAGAGCCATGGCGGAGGAAAAGGTTTGTAAAATTGTTAGATTAAGTGAATAAATTTAATATTTCTTAATATTTAAAAATTTTAAAAAATTATCAATATAGTACGATATCAAAACAAGAAATCATGGATTCCACCACCTATGTGGCTTTGTACACGTTACATTTCATTTAAAATTTTCATGTGTTCGCAATTCATTCACGCACAATCATTAATTTTTCATGTCAGAACCTAATACTGTTTGTTCTGATTCTTCTGCCGACAAAATCTCCAAGTTGCTCTTTTTGCTTATAATTGTTCTTTGACTTTTCTATTCTGTTTTCTTTTCTATACTGTTTTTGCTTACAATTTCTCTACTATTATAGAAAACAACATTTATGTGGATCAAGGTCGACCTTCAATGCCATCGCTGCCGCAAGAAGATAAAGAAAGTGCTCTGTAAATTCCCCCGTGAGTCCCTCTTTCTTAAGTAAACGATAGTTATCTATACGTATATATATGTTGTTATGTGGCTAAAAATGAAAACTGAGTTATATATTGTACATATATATGTTGTGAACAAAAGAAATACGAGACCAGGTATACAACGAGAAGGAAAACTATGTGGTAATAAAAGTGGTATGTTGCTGTCCTGAAAAGGTAAAGCAAAAGATAATTTGCAAGGGTGGTGATACCATTAAGAGCATCGAGATTAGAGAGATTGAGAGGAACACCAAGCCACCTGAGAAGGAGAAGCCACCTGAGGAGGAGGAGAAGAAGAAGAAGAAAAAAGAGAAACATGTGACATTCAATATCCCGGAGAAGCTACCTGAGGAGGAGGAGAAGAAGAAGAAGAAGAAGAAGAAGAAGGAGGAGGAGGAGAATTATGTGACATTCGATTTCCCGGAGAAGCCACCTGAGAAGGAGAAGAAGGACCCTGAACCGGTTTCAAAGCTTCCTCTTGGACCGGTTTGTGTGCCTGTACGGCCGGGTGGATTTGGGACTTGTTGTACGGAATGTTATGAGGGTCGTGGTGGGGGGCCATGCCTTTATGGTCATGGTAATAGGCCATGGCCACCATTAACACCAAGGCCTCATGCTAAACCGGTTCCACTGCCGGTTCCTGTACCTGCAGTGCCGGCTTACCCGGTTGGGTTTGGGACGTGTTGTACGGAATGCTATGAGGGTCGTGATGGGGGGCCATGCCATTATGGTCATGGTAGGCCAGCCCCATGTTATAATGGCTACTACTATGGAAGGCCCATTTATGATAGTTATGGTGGCGGGTATAGGAGTTGTTATACTTATGTGAGTCAATGTGAAGAAACTTCCTCTGGATGCACCATCATGTAATTATTGGAATTTGCTTGCATGCATGCATGATGATGATAATGGTGATCATGTTCTAGCTAGTTGCCTACTTGCAAGAAGATTAATCAGTACGTCTATATGGGTTGTTTATTAAACGTGGTTGGTCATTTTAGTGCTACTTTACTTGAATTGTAATGCTTTTTTAAAATTTTAAAAAAATTCTATCAATCATTCCCTCTCCAATGTGTAATGCCTACTTTTGATTTCCCGTGTTAATTAATTTTAATGAGTTCTTCCTGTAAAGGGTCATAGATGATTGCTGCAGGGCCCAAAGCATTAGGCCGCCTAGGGCCCCCTACGGCAAAAAATGTTTAAAAAAAAAATAACATTTACAAATATATATATCATGCGCAGAGATATGAAAAAAATTATTACCTTTACATTTTTCCTCTACTTTGTCGACGCCCGGCCTCAATCAAAACGGGGCGAAAAAACCGCCACCGTCGTCGTGGGCCTTCATTGAATCACCTGCCATGGCGACAACTCTCGCACGCGCGGGGCCCCATTGGAGGGCCTCTCTTGAAATATGGCGCTGCAAGTGTGCGCGTGTGTGGTGTGGTTTACGCAGAGTTTCGGGTACTCTCTCTCTCGGTGGAGGAGGGTATTTGTCTACCTTTGGAGGTGTGGCAAGAATCTTGGCCAAATTTTAAGGGAATCACCAAAGGTAAGTGAAGTCGCTTCCAATCATTAGGTTTTTCTAAGATGTGATTGGTCACCTGTTTCTAGTTGATTTTATTACCAATCCTAGGTTAAGAAAAATAGCATTTTTCTTAATATAATGTGGATGGCAAAAAAAATCTTGATTCTTAGGTCCGGAAGTTTGGTTACATGTGGAGAACGTGTTAGGCACCCCACAATGCCGAGTCTTTTAGGTAAATATTGCTAAAATCAAAACATATTTGCGTTATAGGTACTGTTTGAAGTTAATTGTGAAAATGAGGAGAGAGATTGAATTTCGGCAACACCGTTGCCGAAATTCAACAAAAAGTAGGAGAGAGAATGAGCAAAAGGAGGAAAGAGAAAAACAAATGTCAGTAATAGTAAAATGTTGAATTTCGGCAACACCGTTGCCGAAATTCATCTGCCCAAATTTCCTGTGCTGCCCGGATGTGTGAGAAGTGCAATAATGCGTGAGCGCCCAAACTTTAAAAAAAAAAAGTAATTGTGGCAATGGTATTGCCGAAAATAGTAGGAAAAAAAAAAGTGAATGCGGAAGAATTAAAGAAAAATATAATGTGCTACGTACACAATATTTTTACAATATTTTCACAATAAATCACAAGTAACTAGTTATTATTAGTTCAAATTTAAATTTGACATTGACATTACTATTTTAATTTAACAATAACAACAAGTAACAACCTGATACTTAGCATTTATTGTAAAAATATTGTAAAAATTGTATGCACTTATTATTTTTTTTAAAAAAATTCCCAATTGTGGCAATGCCATTGCCGAAATAGTGGGGAAAAACAATTGGGGAAATTTTTTTTTTCCCTAATTGTGGCAATGCCATTGCCGAAATTGTGGGGGAAATTTTTTCCCCACAATTTCGGCCATGCCATTTGGGAAAAAAATAAAAAAACTTTTTTCTCAATGTGGCAATGGGAAGTTGTGGGAAATTTTTTTTCCCCAATTTCTGCCGCAATTAGAAAAAAAAAAAAAAAATATTTTTTTTTATTCCCCAATTTCGGCAATGGCATTGCCGAAATTGTGGGGAAAAATTTTTCCCCACTATTTCGGCAATGGCATTGCCACAATTGGGAATTTTTTTTTTTTTTAAAGAAATAATAAGTGCATACAATTTTTACAATATTTTTACAACAAATGCTAAGTATCAGGTTGTTACTTGTTGTTATTGTTAAATTAAAATAGTAATGTCAATGTCAAATTTAAATTTGAACTAATAATAACTAGTTACTTGTGATTTATTGTGAAAATATTGTAAAAATATTGTGTACGTAGCACATTATATTTTTCTTTAATTCTTCCGCATTCACTTTTTTTTTTCCTACTATTTTCGGCAATACCATTGCCACAATTACTTTTTTTTTTTTTAAAGTTTGGGCGCTCATGCATTATTGCACTTCTCACACATCCGGGCAGCACAGGAAATTTGGGCAGATGAATTTCGGCAACGGTGTTGCCGAAATTCAACATTTTACTGTTACTGACATTTGCTTTTCTCTTTCCTCCTTTTGCTCATTCTCTCTCCTACTTTTTGTTGAATTTCGGCAACGGTGTTGCCGAAATTCAATCTCTCTCCTCATTTTCACAATTAACTTCAAACAGTACCTATAACGCAAATATGTTTTGATTTTAGCAATATTTACCTAAAAGACTCCCACAATGCCTGTCCAAGGACAGTAATTTATTTTGATAAAACCTTAATTTTCGGAGATTGATAGTAAAAACATGATTTTGGTATTGGCTTTCGGGGCTTCGCATGCATGGGGGCTTTTGAGGATTGGCTTTTGAATGAGTGTGGTCCTAATCTATGCTTTCCTAAAGCTTTTGAGCAAAGTACCAGATTTTCACGGCAAAAAACCGGCGAGATGTCACCTTACTTTCACGGTGGAAATTAAGCATCACTTGCCTTAGGTGACACGGACTGTGACAATCACACCGGAAGGGGCGAACAGATATATATATATATATATATATATATATATATATATATATATGTATGTATGTATGTATGTATATATACATACATCATGCACAATGCAAACACAAAGAGCGGGAAAGTAAATGCCTACATCCCTAGAGCATGGCCCAAAATATAGGTGCAGGAAAGTAAACAGGGATCGCCATACTCTAGAGATAAGGACGAATGGTACATGGCATAATATACCTAATACAAACCATCTAAAAGAGAAAGGGAGGAGGGAGAAAGGGGTTTAAAAGAGTACATAACCAAAGGGAAAGGCTAAACTCCTAAGTCTACTGAACACTGCCGCTTGGCTTAACCACATGCTTGCATCCGTGCCCTTTTTTCTTGCGCCTTGGAGACTATGCCCTAGCTCCAAGCGTCCTCGTTCCATGTGTGTACATGCAAAGGCAAAGACACGAAACTAGCAAACAAGCAATGGAAAGAAGAGATGCAAAGAGCATATGAAAAGGCATAAAGTAGATAAGCATGATAGGCATAGCAATCAGAGAAGCAATAAAGCAAGCAAACAAGCAAAAAGGCAACAAGCAAGAAAGCAAACAAAATGTGGTGTCTGCGAGGGACAAATGTAGGTTTGGATCGAATGTCCATAACTTCATTGTATTGAAGCATGGACAACACACTAGCAAGCAAGACTCATGCATGGACATGTAAGCAAACGTGTAAAGATGCACAGAAAACCAATGGGTGGCACAAACAAGCATGGCTAGCATATCATCGCACAGAGCGAAAAAGAGGAAAGGAGCAACTGGCATCATGGCGATGCCTCCCAAGTGGTTACACCCAAACAAGGCTTCATAGGCATCGGGTGTAACCACACAACCACAAACCTGCTATGGGTGTCAAGCATGGCAAAGCCTAGAAAAAGAGAGGCTAATACAAGCATAAATCATAGAAGCAAGCAAGCACAAACATGCAGAATGGGTGATCCAAACCCTTTGATATGGGCCAAGGTGTATGGACGATGACGAAGACTATAGAGTCTAGATCGGGTCTGAACCAATAGGCCAAAAACACAAGGAAGAAAGATAAAGCGACAAAAGGGCTACAATAGCACATGGCATGACAAACATATCCTAGGTCTAGGCACGCAAACATGGCATAGAGCACACAAGCACATGGAAAATAACATGAAACATGTAGAGAGCATGGATCCAAACACACAAGCATGTGGAAGCATAGATATAGGCATATAGGCATAGAAACATGCATGTAAACATATAGAAATTTAGCACATAGACATGGTAGAACATGAATCCAAGCATACAAGCATGTGAAGACTCAGATATAGGCATAGGAGCATGGAACGCATACAAACATGTAGATCTAAGCAAGACATAACTATAGACATGATATCAAGCATGTGAGCATGTAACCCTAACATTAACATAGAGCAAAAATAGGAACAAAATATAGAAAAACATGGCATAAAACCCTAAGCATGTAGATCTAAACATATGAACACGTGGGAAAATAGGTCTAAGCACAAAACATGGCATAAGACATAACAACAAAGAGATTTAAGCTAGAAACACAAACAAGGCAAGAAACATGCTAAAGAAAGCAATAAATCATGTTATTCAAGCAAAAGAGCAAGATAAATGCCAGGAAAAGATTTAAAAGGTTAGGGGTGTGGATGATAGCTAAAAACGCTACATCCACACCCCTAAACCCCAAATCCAAAGTGTAGAACCAAGGAAAGGAAGATTGGGTATAAGAACAATACCTTGTGTTGTTGGTGAAGAGAGAAGAATCAAGAGGTTTTGATGTGTTTTTTGGGTGTTTTGTGTGTGTTTTTTGGCGTTTGAAAGAAAAACGTGTAGAGAAACCAGGCAAAGAGTAGAAAATCAGAAAAATGTCTTCTTCTTTTTTTATCCAAGGGGTGCTTGGGCTATTTATAGCCCCAGCACGCCTTTCGAGGTGGTGGCCCTTAGAGGGCTGCAGGCCTCAAAAGGCCTGAGATGGGGCTGATCTTGACAACCCTAGAAATATTTTGATTTCCTGTTTCCGAAAAGGTATGGATCTTGAAAATCCAACGGTCGGATCAAAAGTTATGGCTTTTGGAAGTTAGTAGTGCATTGATCGGTGCGTCATCCCGATTTTCATGATATCTTGGCTGTTCTAACTCTGATTTCGACCTATGAACAGTCATTGGAATTAGAATCTAATAGTCTTCGCAATGGCATTGGTTTTGACCCGTTCTGACAGCCGGATCAAAATTAGGGTTTTTGGACCCATCTAGGATTGACTTTGAGTCAAATTTGGTCAAACTTAGTCAAAGTTGTTAAAATTCTCTGAGAACTCGAGTTTGATGTGAAACTATGAAAAAATTCGTTTTGTGAGAGTTTCGTCCTCGTTTGACCTTCGGTCCAACCTAGGATTGACCAGGGGCATTTTGGTCATTTTAGCTTGAAAATGCACTTCAGGTGCTCTGGTGCCCAAACAGGTTGCGCCACGTCGTTCTGGATGTTCTCGCGGACCCATGGAGAGAAAATTATATTTTTGGATTTTTCGAGGTCCAACACACAAATCGAAGGCGGACAAAATACGGTATCAACACACTTTTTAGAATACCCAAAAAAATTGAGTAATACAAATTTTTTTTTTTTTTTGCTAGAAAAAATTAATACAAATTTAAATACATAGAACTTACAAATGAATTTGTCACAAATTACAAGAAGTAATTCAAATAGAAAAATATTAGAAATACTATAAATTGTACTACATAAAATTTACAAATTGATGTGACAATTAATGAATATAATTGGTGGACTTAAACAACCTAATAAATGAATATTTGAATTACTTTTTGTGGTTGTTAATACATTTTTGTAAGCTTATATTGTAAAATTTATAGCATCGTTCATTCAAATGCTCATTTATTATCTTCCTAAAGTGTCACCAATCAGTCACATTTATTATTATATCAATTTGTAAGTTATTTGTAATAATATTTGTTATACTTTTAGCATTTTCATAAAACCAAAAAAAAAAAAAAGTCATATTAAAAAGTAAGAATAATGGATTTTTTTTAATAAAAAAAAAATCATGAAGTAAGGTACCAGTTAAATATTATTTTAAATGATAAAAAAAAAGAAAAAAAAAAGACCAATTTAAAGTTATCTCCTTAAGCCTCCAAATTTGTTAGATCGGCCCTAAATGGCTGCGTACGCAAATTTCAAAGTATGCTAGTTGGTGCATATTCTTTGGCTGAAAGATATTAGCCACTAAACATAATAAATTCTATATACATCTCACACAATTGGTTGGATGTCAATCAATTTCTTTTCTCATTTGTGGCAAATGACAAATTGTTTCTTAAAAAAAAATTATTTTAGCCAATTTAGTCTTTGAACTTCTGAAATATGTCAAATTGACACTTCTATTAGTCTATCGTTTAAATTGACTAACATTAACGTGACATACACATGAACAAAAATTACTAAACACTATTGCAACCGATTGAGAGAGAGAAAGAGATTTTGAGGAGAGAGAGGATCTCTCAATTGATTAAATTGTTGCGTCACTAAACTTAGTGGGCTTGACATTGATCTCACTATACAACTACAACAACAACTACAATATGTTCTAGCTGTGCACCACTAAAATATGATATTTTTTTAGAATAGCTTATGCTAATACTCTAAGGACGCATGGGCCTTGTGGTGGCCGTTCCCAACAACCTTGGGCTTTTGGGCTTAAACCCCTAATTTGCTTGTACTCTGGGTTGGGCTTATCCCATAATGGGAGGTCCAAAAAGTGGTTGTTAATGCCACAGATGGAGCTAGCACGTTATTTTGGTCCTAAACTCTCTTGACGTTGGCTCAGCCGAGGTGGCGATTGTGTAGCCGAGGTCTTTCCCTAAAACTCAAGCAAGATTTCTTAGTTCTCAGGGAATGTCTTTTCTTACTTCTCTCGTATCTCTCTCCCCCAAAGTTTTCCAACCCCCAACATCATGGCCTCCTTCCCTTTTTATACTCTTTTGTTGGTGGAGCCCTTATGATTACAAAATCTTCCACACACGTGTGGACCCACCTAACCATGGATGAAAGCAGTTATCTGGGTCTGGGGCACTGTTCTTGCCTATTAAATCGATTTCCAGAAGTGGGCCCTAGTTTTTTACCTTGAAAGAACTGCATGGTAACTTGTGCCTGATTCGAGTCAAATGCTCGGATGTGTCCATCCTCGAATCTAATTGGGTTCATGGCTGAGGTAGCGGCTCTAAACCTTGATCCATTTAACCTTTTTTTGCCCACCCTATGGCCAAGCCCAACTTCAAAATGGGCCTACTCATCTCTTCGGCCTTATTCTGGAATGGGCCTGCAGTCTTCCCCCACATAGGCCTAATTGCACTTGACCAAACTATGTACAATGTCTTATAGATTATTATTAATTTCTATCAAATTTTAGAGAGAGAATTGAGAAAATATTTGAAATGCATCAATGATCTTATTGATTCTAGACTGTTTCTGTACATACATACATACATATTATAAATATATATATATATATATATATATATAGATACATATATGAACCAGAGTAAAGAAACTAAGAGCATTAGCATCAATGGTGTTAGAAAGTTAGATTTTAGCACCAAGATAAAAGCTACTTTATCTTATTTAACTCACCATTTTACAACTCACCTTACATCAATGCTCTTATTTTTCACAACACAGCTAAACATGATTCATTTATTTATTATGTTCTCTCTCTCTTTTTCCGTCTCTCTTTAAGCCACCAAACCCACAGCCTCTCTTCTTCTTTGTCTCTCTATCTTCTTCTTCTCCCTCTCTTCAACCCACAACCACCACTGCACCACCATCACAATCACCAAACCCATATCCATATCAAACACAAACCCATATGAATATACACAGTCAAAATCTCATCAAGCACAACCCACAACCAAAACCCAAAATTCGATTTGATCAAACACAACCAAAACCCAAAATCTGATCAGATTAAACACAACCCACAACCTGATTTCAACCCAAAATTTGACCCATAGCCAAAGCCGAAATTAACCACCACCGCCGCCAAAATCCAAGAAACCCATAACCAAAATGGCAAAATCAATCACCACCACCAAACCCACAGCCAAACTCATAAAACTTAGCCAAAACCAAAATCAATCACCAGCACTACCATAGCCAAAATCACAAAACCACGCCCAAAATCAACCACTGCCAACAAACCCACAGAGAGAGAGAGAGAGAGAGAGAGAGAGAGAGAGAAATGAAAAAAGAGAAAGAGAGAAGAGTGTAGACATCGCATTTTATACCCGTTAATAAGTTTTGGTCTCCGGCTCCAATGATAAGCTTGACATATGTCAACCAAGGCTAATTAAATAGTTCACAATAATTTGGAAGTAATCACAACTTGAAAGTGCTTAAATCGCTTTGGATATTGAAAAAAGACCTTTTCTCATTGTTTTGAATATAACTTTTGATCCACAGAATTTTATGTGAGGTTTCTTTCATTAGAAAATAGACATCCTGGGTTTCAATTTGAACATAAATTTTGCCTAATTTGGACTCATATTGAGTAAGTTATGACCATTTGAAGTTAGGCCAATTAGGTAGTCCGATTTTTTAAGTTTTAAAACTTCATTTTAAGGGCCCAAAATATCATGATTTGATGTGGGCCAGCCCATAAACCCATGAGAACGTCCAAAGATCATTAAATAGTCCTAAAAATCGTAATTTTAACTTATAAATACTCATCTTATACCTCCAATCAAAACCCTAGTGTAGGGACTGGTTTCGAGCACTCCTACGTGTAGAGAGTGGACCCAAGCCCAGCTAACCCTGCAATGAATTTATAAAGTATGGGTTCAAGAGCTAGGCCCTAGTGAGGAATGCAACGGCCATGCATGGTTGTACGTGAGTGCTGATAACTTAAACGCTGACTGGGATGAACAATAATGCTCCTCGGACGTGCCTTACAGAGCTCGAAGTTCTTATTATTTCTTTGAAGAAAGGTTACAGGGTTTGAGAGAATATAAACTGCTACAGTATTTCTTTCCTCTGGTTTCTCCGTTCGCCCCCCCTTTAAGAGGGACTTCTTACATTATATACTTCTCTCTCAGTTGATCATAGCCCTACATTTGTTGATCAGCCAGGCCACCACTCGAGAGCCTGTCCCATCAGCCGCATTCCCATCCCTCCTGTGGGTTGTAGCGCCCAAGACGGCATTGTTTAGGGGTCCTATCCTCATTAATGCGGCCAGGGCGTTAGTTAAGGGCATTTAATGTGGAGGTGACAGTTCATCTGGGACTTGTTCCTCCATCATGCTTCCATGTCCGGTGCTTGGTACTCGCTATTTGCTCCTTGGATGCTCGGGGAGACTCCCCTTGATGGTGTGCTGCTTGTCCACTTTCGGATCTCGGAAGTCCGAGGACGTTATCATCCTCGGCACTGTTTCCTGGGCAACTGGGCTTTACACTTTAGTCCTCGGACCTAGGACGCGTCCTCGGAATGGGCCTTTAGGCCTGGTTCAAAGTGGGCCGGGGTTGTCTGACTCTTTCTGGCCCCACAATAGCCCCTCAAAATCTTGTTGTCCGCATCCTCGGGCGGAAAGGAGGATTTTGACATCCTCGGACCTGCTCCGTGTCCAATCGAGTCTTGTCCCTCGTCAGCGTTGGAGCCTTTTCATCTGCCCAAGGTGCGTTACTGACGCTTCAGTGCGCGTAACGTGCCCTGCATTAAATTCGGCGGCTCTGTGCCTTCCACGTTCAACGGGCAGATGACAATCTAACGGTGGGGATACGCCTAGCATTTATGGGCGGGAAAACTCGCGCGGCTCTTCCCTCTAGGGTATAAGTACTCATTCGAACCGCTTTCCCTCTTTTTTCATTCACAATCAAGAGCTCTTGCGCCTTCACTCTGAGTCCAGCCATATTTCCATCTACATCTCTAGCATAAAAAGCCTGTCCGAGGAGCTCTTCCTCATTTCTGTAAGTCGCTCTATCCCTCTCTGAGCTTTCTTCCTCTCTACTCCTCCTTCTCTTTTATTTGCTCTTTCTTTAGCTCTCTTAGGCGTCATTTGGGATGGGTAGGCTTAAGAAGTACGTCTTCACTGAGGAGGCGATGGAGAAATTCATCGCCGATTATAAGATATCGGCCAACGTGGGCTTAAGGTATTGTGAGGAGGGGGAGTGGCACCTCCGGAGGCAGGAGGGCGAGGTGGTGATTCCCATCATCGCCTTCCTTAAAGGGGGGATGAGGATCCCCATGGGGCCGGTGACGAGGGGTTACCTTACATACTTCCGGTTAACCCCCACCCAGTGCGCCTCCAACATCTTCAGAATTCTGGGTAGTGTGGACGCTCTGAACAAGAAGATGGGGCTAAGGCTGACTCATCACGACGTGAACTACTGTTACAACCTCCAGCACCTGAAGAACAAGTCGTACTACATGAGGACGAGGGACGACAAGGTCCGGCTTATCCAGTGCCTCCCCGAGTCCAACAAGGGGCTAAACGAGGATTTTCTCATCGTGTCCGGAGCGTGGCACGATGGCCTTCACTGCCCGACGACAGAGGGGACACCAGGTGGGGCAGTGGGAGTAGGAGGGGGTTCAAAGATTCTAACTTGTTTCATGCATCATTTCTTTTTTGCACTGTTTGGTTACTAACGTGAATGTGTTTTCTTTCTGCAGATCCGCACTCCTTCACGCGCCACTTCAACCTGATCAACAGGGAGGATTTGTAGAAGGTGCTCAGATCGGCGGTTTTTGAAAACGAAGCAGACCACCAAGTTAGAGCCGCTCACAAAATCTTGGGGTACACTCCGCTCCAAAAATCGTTCGCGGCCCCAAAGCACGTGATCAGAGCAAAGGATCCCCGGCTGCGGAAAATAACTGTGACCGAGGACGGGTTCGAGTTTCCCGAGGATCCCTCCACTTCAGAAGGCGTCACGTTAGCAGTCCCCTCTTCCTCCCACACATTCCCAGAGGCCGCGGAAGAGAACTTAGAGAGGGAAGGGGAAACTGCAGATTTTGGTCCTGCCGAGGACGATTTTGACGTTTTTGAGCAAGTCCACCAGTCCGAGGACCCTTCTGGGGACTTGGGTGATCCTCGTCTGACCGAAGCAGACCTCTTAGTGTCAGAGACATCTTCTCGGCTTGAGATGGGCTACAAGAAGAAGACCCAAGCCAGTCTACTCGACCTAATCGAAGGGAAACCGGGGAAGTCCAAGCCAAAGCTTCCTCCCCCTTCTCCAAAGACTCGTCCTACTCAGACCAGGTCGGCCTCTACCCAATCTAGGCCTCCTCCTCCTCTGCCTCAGACGAACCCGCCGTCCAGGCACGAGCCTGCTGATCCTAAGTAGAAGAAGGATAAGGGCAAGAGGCCCATCGAGGACAAATCTGGGCCCGCGCGGGAGGGGGATGACACTCGGCGGCCCTCGAAGCAGCTGAGGATAGGCTCCACAGCCCAGGACAAACAGGTCACTACCCCGCCCGAGGTTCAGGCCTGGCTCCCCGCCCCAATGCTCCGTGGGGCACCTTTGAGGGATGACTCCTCCCTCAGGGACTTTAGGGATGGCGAAGGCGCGTACGTGGCCGACGCGGTGGAGAGATGCCTGCTCCTTCCTGCGGACATGGAGCAGCTGGGGACCATGAGGAGTAGGGAGGTCTTCCTTTGCCTCAAGCGATATTTGGGGATGGTAAGACCCTTAACACTTGTGTTTTTTTTTCTCGCTTCAGTTTTTTCTGCCTTCCTTTCTTTTTTGAGCTCGGCTAATCATCATGTATCTGTTTTGTTTGGCAGGCTGTCCAGGCCACTTTCAGGCTGGAGGAGGCGGCCAATGACCATGGAAAGGCCATGGATGCAGAGCGCGAGAGGCGCTTGGAGGCCACTCGGACCCTCAAGACCTCCGAGGACGACCTTGCCAAGGCCAGGGAGGAGCTGAAGGCCATGACCCAGGCTCGGGACAGCGCAATGTCAGGCCTTGAGGGTGCCCAGAGGCAGGCTGAAACTCAGACAAAGCGTCTGGGTGAGGTAGAGGGGCAGCTAAAACTCGCCGAGGAGCTGATAGCTGGCCTGACGAAGAAGGTGGCTGATGCTGAGGAGGCCAAGAGGGTGGCTGAATGGGCCAAAGAGGAAGCTGTGAGGGCCAAGTTTGAGGTAGAGCAAGGTAGGGAGGAGGCCTGGGCCACCAAGGAGGAAGCTGAGGAGGTAGCCTATGCTGCTGGGGTAGCCGAGACAGAAGCTGCCTACAAATCCCAAGTCCCTGGGGTATGTAGGCGCTACTGCTCCGAAACTTGGGGTGAAGCCCTCAAACAAGCTGGGGTGGAGTCCTCTTCTGACCTGTGGAAGGAGGAGAGTGTGTACTACCCCCCTGTCATCCGCGAGGTTGCCCCAAATGGCTCTGAGGCCGAGGAGGCTGCTGTGGAAACTGCCGCTACTCCAGGTGAGGGGGCCTCGGACGCTGGAGTCACAGGTGAGCCAGTTCAAGGGAGTAATCCTCCCGTGGTAGTTGAATTGAGTGAGGGCTCTAACGAGGAAGCGCCTCAGCAGGTTGCAAAGCCCTCCCCCGATGCCCAGGTTTCTTCTGCTGAGGGGGCAGTTATTCCTGCCGTGCCTCTGTAGGCCATCCCACTCAGTTAGAGCTCAAAGGACCCTGAGGCTGCTTTGGGCCAGCCACCCACCGGAACGGGCAACTAAATAGAAGGATTAGGCTCCTCGGCGCCTCTGCCTGCTTCACTTTATTTTCTGCATCTTTTTTCTTCCTTTTTTCTTTATTTGTAATGTAACTCCCATTGTGTAATTCTTTTGGACTTAATGAAATGCGAGCTTTATTTCTTTATTCTGACTTATGCTGGCTGTTTGTTCATTTGCGCGCTATCCATTTTTTTTTTTACTTGTATGATTTTAACTTCAATTGTATCTCGGCCAATCGCGGCATCAATTATTATAACGAGAGGGCATGTATGCTCGGGTGGACCTTTCGTTTCTTAAGGACCAGGTAGAATTTCTTCGAGTAGACACTTAGGATCCCTTTGAAGTAGTTAGCTTCCCCATAGGCCTGAGTCCGAGGACCATGCAGAGCCTTGGTTCTGCCTAACACTTAGTCTTCTGAAGTAGTTAGTTTTCCCTATAGGTTTGAGTCCGAGGACCATGCAAGACCTTGGTTCTGTCTAACGCTTCAGTTTGGCTGTAAGTAACTAGTTTCCCCATAGGCCTGAGTCCGAGGACCATGCAGTGCCTTGGTTCAGTCTAGTACCCAGATATATATGAGTGGTTAGTTTCCCCATAGGTTTGAGTCCGAGGACCATGCAAGACCTTGGTTCTGTCTAACGCTTCAGTTTGGCTGTAAGTAACTAGTTTCCCCATAGGTTTGAGTCCTTGGACCATGCAAGACCTTGGTTCAGTCTAGTACCCAGATATATATGAGTGGTTAGTTTCCCCATAGGTTTGAGTTCGAGGACCATGCAAGACCTTGGTTCTGTCTAACGCTTCAGTTTGGCTGTAAGTAACTAGTTTCCCTATAGGTTTGAGTCCTTGGACCATGCAAGACCTTGGTTCTGTCTAACGCTTCAATTTGGCTGTAAGTAACTAGTTTCCCCATAGGTTTGAGTCCTTGGACCATGCAAGACCTTGGTTCAGTCTAGTACCCAGATAAATATGAGTGGTTAGTTTCCCCATAGGTTTGAGTCCGAGGACCATGCAAGACCTTGGTTCTGTCTAACGCTTCAGTTTGGCTGTAAGTAACTAGTTTCCCCATAGGTTTGAGTCCTTGGACCATGCAAGACCTTCGTTCAGTCTAGTACCCAGATATATATGAGTGGTTAGTTTCCCCATAGGTTTGAGTCTGAGGACCATGCAAGACCTTGGTTCTGTCTAACGCTTTAGTTTGGCTGTAAGTAACTAGTTTCCCCATAGGTTTGGGTCCTTGGACCATGCAAGACCTTGGTTCAGTCTAGTACCCAGATATATATGAGTGGTTAGTTTCCCCATAGGTTTGAGTCCGAGGACCATGTAAGACCTTGGTTCCTTCTAACGCTTCAGTTTGGCTGTAAGTAACTAGTTTCCCCATAGGTTTGGGTCCTTGGACAATGCAAGACCTTGGTTCAGTCTAGTACCCAGATATATTTGCCGTTGGGACGCGAGACGTGTGATCATGATAGGCAGAACATCTGAATCAAAAGAGACTTCTTCATTAATAGTAATACATTTTCAGGTTATTTACATTCCATGGACGAGGCACAGGTTTGTCATCTAAATCTTCTAAATAGTATGCTCCTATCCCTACCACTGAGGTAATTCGGCAGGGCCCCTCCCAGTTGGGTCCCAGCTTTCCCCAAGAAGGGTTCTTGGCAGCTTCTACGACCTTTCTCAGCACCAGGTCCCCCGGTGCTAGTGGTCTGAGCTTTACATTGGCGTCATATCCTTGCTTGAGCTTTTGCTGGTAATAGGCCAGCTGGATCATTGCTCACTCTCTTCGCTCATCTACCAAGTTCAGGCTCCGCCCCAACAGTTCATCATTGCTGCCTGGAGTGAAGGAGCTCGTCCTTAGCGTCGAGAAGTTTGTTTCCAAGGGGATCACTGCCTCCGCACCATAAGTCAAGGCAAAAGGTGTTTCCCCTGTTGAGCGCCGGGGCGTGGTCCGGTACGTCCAGAGGACGTGGGGCAGCTCTTCTACCCATCTCCCCTTGGTATCATCCAGTCTCTTCTTAAGCCCGTTGACGATGACCTTGTTGACAGCCTCAGCCTGTCTGTTTCCCTGAGGGTAGGCTGGTGTTGAGTACCTGTTTGTGATCCCAAGTTCGCAACAATACCTCCTGAAGGCCTTGCTATCGAATCGGAGCTCATTATCCGAGATGAGGGTATGAGGGACCCCGAATCGTGTAACTATGTTCCTCCAAAGGAATTTCTTCACGTCTACGTCCCTGATGTTGGCTAGCGGCTCGGCCTCGACCCACTTGGTGAAGTAGTCCGTGGCCACCAACAGATACCTCTTATTCCCTGGTGCTCTGGGGAAAGGTCCCACAATGTCCAAGCCCCACTGGGCGAACGGCCATGGACTAGACAAAGGATTGAGGGCCCCTCCTGGCTGATGGATGTTTGGGGCGAACCTTTGGCACTGGTCACACTTCTTGACATACTCCTGGGCTTCTTGCTGCATTCCCGGCCACCAGTATCCTTGTGTGACAGCTCGGTGAGCCAGGGATCTACCCCCTGTGTGGCTCCCACAGATTCCTTCGTGCAGCTCCTCGAGCAAGAACTCTGCCACTTCGGGGTGGACGCACAGCAGATATGGCCCAGAGTAAGAGCACCTGTATAGTTTGTGATCCTCGGACAACCAGAACCGAGGAGCTTTCCTTCGTATCTTTTCTGCCTCTGACCTCTCCTCAGGCAGGACATCATCTTTGAGGAATCTCACTATGGGGTCCATCCAGCTGGGACCCATCTCAACTTGATGGACGGGGATCACTCCCTTTGGCGCTTCACTTGCCCTCTCTAGGTGCTCCACAAATATGATCCGAGGCAGAGCCTCTGCCGAGGAGGTTGCGAGTGTGGCTAGTGAATCGGCATGACTATTCCCACTCCTAGGAATATGGGACAAGCTGAAGGGGCCAAACTCCAACTGCAAGTGCTTGACTTGACTCAGGTATTCTTGCATTCTCGAATCTCTGGCCTCCATCTCCCCCTTTACCTGTCCTACCACCAATCTTGAGTCTGAGAACATCTCTATCGACTTTCCTCCCATCTTTTGCACCATGATCATCCCTTGTAGTAATGCCTCATATTCGGTCTCGTTGTTTGTGGCCGTGAATCCGAGCCTCAGGGACTTCTCAATGACATGATCTTCAGGGGATACTAGGACCAGCCCCACTCCGGACCCCCTTTGGTTTGCCGCGCCATCAACATATACTTTCCAACATGGTGACTCCGGGATGGAGATTGCGCCAACTGATTTCTCATCACAGCTCTTCTCCTCGGCTGTCACTTCTACGACTGGTTCAGCGAACTCGGCCGTCAAATCTGCCAGAACCTGGCCTTTTATGGAAGTCTGAGGCATGTACTTGACGTCGAAAGCCCCCAGAATTGTGTTCCACTTCGCGATTCTTCCCGTGTAGTCAGCGGTCCGGAGTACAGACTTCAAGGGCAATTGGGTTAGGACAACCACCGTGTGAGCTTGGAAGTAATGGGGGAGCTTTCTCGTGGCGTGGACCACAGCCAGTATGGCCTTCTCTAGGGGTAGGTATTTGACCTCCGCTTCGTGCAGCGACTTGCTGACGTAGTAAACTGGCTTTTGAACGACATTGTTTTCTCGTACCAGTACTAGGCTCACTGCGTGGGGCGCCACCGCAAGGTATGCATATAGGACCTCGTCGGCCTCAGGATTGGACATGATAGGCGGCCGGGATAGATACTCCTTGAGTTGCTGGAAAGCTACGGCACAATCCTCGGACCACTCAAATCCTTTCCACTTGTTGATCTGGAGGTAGAAGGGCCTGCACCTGTCAGCCGACCTGGAAATGAATCGGTTCAGCGCCGCGATCATCCCAGTGAGCTTTTGGATCTCCTTGGGGTTCTGCGGAGGCTTCAAATTGTGAATGGCCTTGATTTGGTCAGGGTCGACTTCGATCCCACGGTGGGTGATCATGTACCCCAAAAACTTGCCAGAGCCTACGCCAAACGAGCATTTTGAGGCATTAAGGCGGAGCTTGTGCTCTCTCAGGACGTCAAATGTGTGGCCGAGGTCCTCCAAGTGCTTGGACACCAGTTTGCTCTTCACCACCATATCATCAACATAGACCTCGATGCTCTTGCCCAACATTGGCTCAAACATTCTCGTCATCATCCTCTGGTACGTGAATCCGGCATTTTCAGGCCAAACGGCATAACCTTGTAGTGGTAGTTCCCAATGGGCGTCACAAAGGCTGTCTTCTCTTGGTCCTCCAAGGCTAGTGGGATTTGATGATAGCCCTGAAAGACATCTAGGAAGCTCATCCGAGGATGGCCTGCCGTCGCATCTACTAGCTGGTCTATTCGTGGCATTGGGAAGGGGTCCTTTGGGCATGCTTTGTTTAGGTCTGTGAAGTCTACACAAACCCTTCATTTCCCACTTTTCTTTTTGAACACCACAGTGTTGGCCAACCATTCGGGGTAAAAGACTTCTTTGATAGCCCCCGCGCGCTTAAGCTTATTGACCTCTTCCCTGATTGCATCAGCGTGCTCCTTCGACGGGCGCCGGGGTGGCTGCTTCTTGGGGATCACAGATGGGTTGACATTAAGGTGGTGACAGATGAAGGATGGATCAATCCCAGGGGCATCGCAGGGGTCCCATGCGAACACGTCAAGGTTCCTTTTAAGGAACTCAAGTAACTCCTCCTTCTCCTAGGGAGGCAGCTGGGTCCCGACCTGGAAGAACTTCTCCGGATCATCGTCAATTACCACCTTCTCCAGGTTCTCACATTTGGCATCCTCGGCAGCTGTATCGGGAGGCGCCACCAGGGTCTTTGATTGCTATGAATCTTCCTCGGCGGGGGCCGAGGGCTGTGCATCAAGCCGATAGGATATGGCAGCCACCGTGCACTGCCTCGCCGTGGGCTGGCAACCTCGGATTTCCAGAACCTGGTCCCCTGATGGGAATTTCACCTTCTGGTGCAAGGTGGAGGCTACGCCCCCCAAAGCGTGTAGCCAGGGCCTTCCTACGATGGCCGTGTAGGGGGAGTATGTGTCCACCACTACAAAGTTCACCTCCACCACCTCTGGGCCTGTCTGTATGGGCAGCCTTATTATGCCCTTTGGGATGACGAGCTTTCCGTCGAAGCTCATTAAGGGGGAGCTATAAGGTGTGAGGTCCTCCGGTTTTAGCCCCAGCCCCTTGTAGAGGTCTGGACACATGACCTCGGCTGTGCTGCCACCATCCACCATCACCCTTTTCACGTCGTAGCCCCCGATTCTGAGGGTGACGACTAGAGCGTCATCGTGGGGTTGGGTGGTCCCAATCTTGTCCTCCTCTGAGAAACACAAGGCTGGGGGAAAACTCCTCATGGCCCTCTTCTGCCCTGTCCGGGAGTCCTCGGCAGGCAGTTGGGCTATAGACAGCACTCGCGAAGGGCATGTGCCTGTTCTTCCTGGTGCCGCCAAGATTACGTTGATCGTCCCAGCGGGCTGCCCCATGGCGGTGTCCCTCCGAGGCTCTTGGTAGGTCTGGCCCTGCTGGCCCCTGGAATGGTGCAGAAGGTGCTTCAGCTTTCCCTCCTGGACTAGCTGGTCCAGGTGGTTCCAAAGGTTCCTGCAGTCCTCCGTGGCATGTCCGTGGTCCTGGTGGTATTGGCAGTAACGGTTCTGGTTGCGCTTATCAGGTTCTCCAGACATCTTAGTCGGCCACCTGAAATATGGCTCGTTCTTTATCTTTTCCAGCACCCTATGTACGGGTTCTCGGAATACGGTGCCGACAGTCTGGGCATTGGTCGCCCCGGATTGCCCACCGAAATCCCTCCTCGGGCGGGCGTTGCTATACCGGTCCGACCTGAAATCCCTCCTCTCCTGAGAGATAACCTTCTCCTTGTCTTTACCCTGTAGCATATCTTCCTTTACCCGCTTGTACTTGTCGATCCGATCCATCAATTGTCGCACGCTGGTGGCGGGCTTACTGGTTAAGGACTTCCTCAGGCCGTGCCCCATTGGTAGCCCATTCTGGAATGTATTGATGGCGACAGCGTCGTACTTGCCGTCTAGCTCGTTGTAAATCTCCTAGTACTTGTCCGAGTAAGCCTTGAGGGTCTCCGCATCACGCATGGATAGGGACAGTAACGCGCTCATGGGCCGAGGAGGCCTGCTGTTCGTGACAAAGCGGGAACCAAAAGCCTGGGTCAGCTGCCTGTACGAGTCTATGGAATTCGTCCTTAGACCGTTGAACCACCTCATTGCCACAGGTCCCAAGCTGGATGGGAAGACTTTGCACATCAGCGCCTCGTTCTTGGAGTGGACAACCATCCTTTGGTTAAATTGGCTCACATGCTCCACGGGATCCGTTTTGCCGTTGTAAGCGGTGAAGGTTGGCTGCTGGAACCGCCGAGGAAGCTCTGCCTCCTCTATATGACGCGTGAAGGGCGACCTGGAGAGCTGATCCAGCGCCTTGCTCATGGCGTCACCTCCTAAGCCCCTGGGGGTTGGGTTGGCACGCCTACGCCTCTGGTAGCGCTCTTCCTCGTGGGAGAAAGTCTCGCTGGGGGGCGTTCTTGACCTTTGCCTGTATTCATCATCACTCTCGTCGTCCAAAGGGCAGGTCAGGGCTGGGTTCGGACCATCTTCGCTGCGCACGGCGCAGCTTCCTCTTCAGATCATCTATCTCGCGCTGCATGGCCACCTTATCATCCTTTTTCTGGGATGCGTGGCTATGGGCCTCTTCCGATCGCGTGGCCTGGCCATTGTCGCGCTTCTGGGGAACGTGCCCGTCCTGGCGGGTTTGGCTTTCGCTCGTTGTTGCGGTATGCGTGCTTCCTTCTCGAAATCGTCCGTTCTCGTTCTGATCGCCTCCGGGGTCGCCATAGTTACCCTGGTGCCGGGATTTAGCCGGTTCAGGTCGATGGGGACTTCCTTGGTGAGGGCCTGATCCTACCATACTTGATTGTTGTCCTTACTAACGCACAAGTTCTTCCCACAGACGGCGCCAATTGTAGGGACCGGTTTCGTGCACTCCTACGTGTAGAGAGTGGACCTAAGCCCAGCTAACCCTGCAATGAATTTATAGAGTATGGCTTCAAGAGCTAGGCCCTAGTGAGGAATGCAACGGCCATGCATTGTGGTACGTGAGTGCTGATAACTTAAACGCTGACTGGGATGAACAATAATGCTTCTCGGACGTGCCTTCCAGAGCTTGAAGTTCTTATTATCTCTTTTAAGAAAGGTTACAAGGTTTGAGAGAACATAAACTGCTACAGTATTTCTTTTTTCTGGTTTTTCCGTCCGTCCCCCCTTCGAGAGGGACTTCTTACATTATATACCTCTCTCTCAGTTGATCCTAGCCCTACATTTGTTGATCAGCCAGGCCACCACTCGAGAGCCTGTCCCATCAGCCGCATTCCCATCCCTCCTGTGGGTTGTAGCGCCCAAGACGGCATTGTTTAGGGGTCCTATCCTCATTAATGCGGCCAGGGCGTTAGTTAAGGGCATTTAATGTGGAGGTGACAGTTCATCTGGGACTTGTTCCTCCACCATGCTTCCATGTCCGATGCTTGGTACTCGCTATTTGCTCCTTGGATGCTCGGGGAGACTCCCCTTGATGGTGTGCTGCTTGTCCACTTTCGGATCTCGGAAGTCCGAGGACGTTATCATCCTCGGCACTGTTTCCTGGGCAGCTGGGCTTTACACTTTAGTCCTCGGACCTTGGACGCGTCCTCGGCATGGGCCTTTGGGCCTGGTTCGAAGTGGGCCGGGGTTGCCTGACTCTTTCTGGCCCCACACCTAGTTAGAGAGAGTGATTTTTTAGCCTCTATCTTCTCAAAAACCTTTTTTTTTTTTTTCTCTCTTTTCAAAACAGAAGGGTAGCCCCTTAACACATTTTTTAATCATCAAAAAACCTCTCTTTAGTGAGTTCTAAGGCAAAAAAATTGTTTTCAAAGTTGTTTTCTAAAACCCTTTTCAAAACCTTTTGTTTTTGAGTTGTGATTACTAACTTTGTGCTATTCATTAATTATTCTTGTTCCCTCAAACTAATATTTGTGTTGTAGGCGCTGAGGGGCTAATTAAAACCATCTCAAATTTATGATTCTAAAGCAAGGTGAGTTTCTTTCTATGATTTCTCACCTTGCTATATATGATTCACAAGAGTTCTTGATGTATTCTCTCTAGTCATTATATTTTATTTGCTTGTTGAGTTTACTCATGCTTGATATGTTTTAATATGATTTTAGGTTGTTTATAATATGTTCTTGTTGTTCTTGGTTTGTTATTTTTGGTTTTATGTAAACTTTAACGTGTCTATTTATTTTATGTAGTTTCGTTTAGTTGTTTGTTTTGTTTCATGTTTATTTGTTATATTGATCTTTGTTTTATCTTCTTTATGTTAGTTTAGTTTTTTAGGGTTTCTAACACGCTTGTTTGATCTCACATGTTAGATGTTTGTTTGATTAATTCTCTAAAAATGTAGTTTTTCGAATCTATATTAAGCCCATCCTTGTGTCATCTCAGGCCTTAGGCCTACCTTTGTCTTGTCTAGGGGCTATAAGCTCATTCTTGTGTCATCTTGGGCCTTAGGCCTATCTTTGTTTATGTTGGGCCCTAGGCCCATCCTTGTTTTGTCTAGGGACATTAGGCCCATTCTTGTGTCATCTTGGGCCTAAGGTCAATTCGTGTTTTGTCTTTGCCTTGTCTTGGGCCTTAGGCCTATCCTTGTTTTGTTTAGGGGCATTAAACCCATCTTTGTTGTGTCTTGTGGCCTTAGACCCATCCTTGTTTTTGTTTTGGAGCCTTAGGCCCATGTCATGTCATCTAGAGTTGCTACCTTATCCTGTTCTTTGTCTTGGGCCCTAGGTCCACTCTTGTCTATCTAGAGGCATTAGGCCCATGTCTTGTCAAGGTTTGTCATCTTTTAGTGTCTTCATTGTTGTGTCTTCAAGTTTCTTTCTTTTGGGCCTTGTCTAAACTTTGTGGTCTCATTCTAGGGGCATGGTTAAGTGGGAATTGAATGTAAAATTTATTGTTGGTGATCTTCATGAAATGTTTCTCATAAGGATAAGTCTCTTGTAAGTGACCCATCATTACTCCTAAAAAAAATCTTGCACAACCATCTTATTCTCGAACTTTTGATGATCGCCTCATAAGAACTGATCTTACTTTCGTTGACCAAGTGACCAAGATATTTTGAAGAAGATGGAAGAAATGATGACAAGGATGACTGCTACTATCATTGGGAGGTTTCACTATCTTGAGGGTGCTCAAGGAAAGAAGAAGAAGGTACTGTAAGAACCTTAAGATAAAGACTCTATCTTTGACGATGATTGTTTTGAGGAAAATGGGGGCTGAGATCAACAAGGAACCTAAGAAGAAAGAAAAGTCAAAGGAAACCAAAGAGGTGAGTTAAGAAATTGAGAAGATGAAGGTAAGCTTAAGAGATCTCAAGGCATGGAGGATTACATGCTTGATATTGAGGGATTGTGTCCATTTCCCAATGTCCAACTCCCCCCAAAGTTCAAGATGCCAAGGATGGATTCTTTTAATGAAACTGGAAATCTCAAGAATCATTTGAAGCAAAATGTTCTTGCCATGAAGCCTCTAGGTCTTACCAAGGAGCAAATCATTTTGTGTTTCCCTCGAACTCTTAGTAGTGTAGCCCTACAATGGTATCTCTCATTGGAAAATGCTAAGATGAATGGTTGGAACATGCTAAGATGAATGATTGGAACAAGACGGCTAAAGCTTTTGCACAACAATATTCATACAATGTTCAATTGGATGTGAGCCTTAGAGACTTGGAGACTACAAAGCAATTGAGCAATGAGTCAATTTCTGATTTTTTTTTTTATGAGGTTTAGAAGAAAAGCTTCCAAAGTGCCTAATCATCCTAGTGAGAAAGACCAAGTGAGGATGGTTATGAAGAATGTATTGCCTACTTAGGGCGCCAACTTGCACCAATTCCTTTGAAGACTTTTGTGGATTTGTATGATGCTGGTATACAAGTTGAGGATGCTATTAGTAGTGGACTTATTGAGAAGAGTGATGCAAAACCTCAAAAGAAGTTTGGGGTAGGAAATTCAAGTAATAGTGATAACAATGGTGGTAAGAAAAGTGAAGTTAATGCTGTTAATGTTCAAAGAGAGCTTACTCCATTGGGAATGACTTTATCCCAAGCACTTGAAACTTTGTCAACCAAAGGATTTATCAAGCCATTGGATCTCGGAAGGTATACTTTAAACACCTCTGCTCCAAACTACAATGCAAATGAGTATTGTAAGTACCATCAAAACCATGGTCATTCTACTGATAAGTGCACTTGTCTTCGTCATGACATTGAAGACCTCATTCAATCTGGCAAAATCCCTAAGCCACTCATCAACCTCCCAAACATCAAGACTAATCATCTTCGCAACTACAATGTTGTGCCTCCTCCTACTTGGGGTTGATTGATCAAGAGGTTTAGTCTTTGTTTTTGCATACACAAGAGTCTTTCATTTTAGTTTGTTTTTCAATTCAAAAGTGTCCTTGTTATTTCAATTCAATATGTCTTTGTTTTTTCAATTCAGTGAGTCTTTCAATTATTGTACTCTTTTAATTCATCAATAAAGTGGTTTGCAATGGTTTGAGTTTTATGATAAGTTCTCAAAATTTCAAGTTGATTTGATTCTCAATATATGATGTTGCATGTTTACCCATAATTGAACACTGGAAATTGGGATGAAGAGAGGTCACTATTCTACTATCCTAAACACATTGATGTTTGTTTTATCTTTTTTATGTTTATATTGATGTCTGTTTTATATTGATGTTTGTTTTATCTTCTTTATGTTTATATTGATGTTTGTTTTATGTTAGTTTAGTTTTTTAGAGTTTCTAACACGCCTATTTGATCTCACATGTTATATGTTTGTTTAATTAAATCTTTAAAAATGTAGTTTTTCAAATTTGTATTAAAGGTTGCGTACGCATACTTAAGTACACGTACACATATTTCATGTATGCGTATGCGTACACATACTTAAGTATGCGCACACACCCCAAATCCAGATTAGGGCAAAATCTTTTTTTTATTATCCTTGATCATTTTCCATATGTTATTTGATTATGTTTGACTTTGTTTTAGGTTAATTATTTAGGTTTAATTGCTTTCCATGTTTGTTTGAATCTTTGGCCATGTTTAGTTTATTTTATAATCTTTCTTTATGTGTATGATTTAATTGTTATCTTCTTCCTTTTTAGTATAATATGATTGACTTGTATTTTATTTGTTTCCTTTTTTTTTTTTTTTTTTTTGTGGTATGATATTTAATTATTGGTGTTTTATTATTTTCCATGTTGTTTGAGTATTTTTTTTTCCATTTTTAGTTTATTTGATTTTTTTTCCTTGTGTGTTTTATTTAATTATCAGCTTGCCATGTTTATTTTATTTTGTATGATTGTGTTCTATTTGTTTCCTTTTATATTGTAATATGTTTCTAACATGTTGTGTGTGTTATTTCCTTAAGTGCATGATGTATATTTAGGATAAGGATTAGGGTTCTTTTAATAAACTCTAATTAAATATGGCCTAACAACACATAATGGAGGCCGGCCCACAAGCCAGACGGTCTTGGGTGCCTAATACCTTCCCAAGCTGTACTCAAACTCTGGACCCATAATCTGGTATGTGGACCCATGTGTATAAGTGGTTGGCCCAAAAGACCCAATATTAGTTCCTAGACCTAAACTATGTGGCGACTCCATTTGTCCACAAAAAGGAAAATAAAGGAGAAGCACCAGGGAAGAAAGGCAAAAGAGGTGAAGAAAGAAAAAAGAAAAGAGAGAAAGAGAGGAGCTCAGGAGATGTACCAATACCGGCGACAAAAAGAAAATAGAGAAAGTGAAAAGTAAGAGAGAATAGGTCATGATAACTACTTGATGATAGTAAGTGATCAAAATAGGTTTTGATATTGGACATTCTTAGACATGGACAGCCTAATCCAGCACAATGTAATTCTTGTTCATTAAGATCCAAACTAGGCAGCAAGATTGCTATCAGCATATCACAAATTAAAGCATCTGCACCCAGAAAGCTTGACAATTAGAACCAAAAAGGCAAGCAATCAGGCCTAAGTAATAAGTTTTAATGGATTTATCCTTACAAAATGAGGTCAAATAAATATTATTTGGTTTCATCTACAGGCATTTGGAAGTGAATTTCTTGATGTAAAGTTTGATGTGTGAAAGGGTGAAGCTGTACTTAATGTCAATAAGTCATGGTAGACTAGTACATGTTAATTATTTTTTAACAAGAAAAATAACTGTTACAAATCTTCTCAAAAAATAAAAATTAACTGTTACAATTACAAATACTTCTATCATTACACATCAATGAAGTAATAAGATGTGGTTCATTGTCTATCATTACACACCATTTGGATTGTTTTGGTTATTTAATGATGATACATTCTTGTACTCTCAAAGCTTAATAATGAATGTTTTCTCTTGCCTTTTTTGTTAACAATCAATGCTCCATATCTCCCCTTTGATGAGGTCTCCAAATAGTGCCAGTGGAGAGATTATGAGGGTCACTGTTGTAATATATTATATCATCACTACGAGAGAGAGAGAGAGAGAGAGAGAGAGATCTAAAGCTAATCCCAACTTTCTAGTGGAACGTGATGACATTAAGATAACATTAAAATGAATTATTTAATAAACTATAGAAAATTTAATTATCATGTAAGATAAGTAGATAAAAATTGGAACAGAGATAAATATATGAACATAGGACACAATCTTCCATAAGCAAAGGCCTTCTTTCTTTTTTTTCTTTTTTCAATTTTATACTTTTAAAACTTGTTTTTCTAGGTGTTTTGAGAAATTTCTCTCAAGAACAAATTTTTAGTTTTTTAGCATTCAAAACCTGTTTGGCAATATTTTAGGTTTGGGTAAATTACAACTTTCTCACATGTGATTTAGTCGAAATTTAAGTTGACTACTTATGGTTTAAAATTTGACAATTTATCCACCTGAGGTTAGCTCAATTAAAGTTTCATAACCCATCTCTGTTAAAATAGGGCTAAATATGTAATTTTGCTCCACTTTTATGTCTCTCTCTTTCAAAAACACAAAAAATGCAAAATCTATTTTATAGGGTTTTCAAGGCTAGGTTCTTTCATAATTGCTCTGTCATGGAAGCTAGAAATTCTAGATCAGGATTGTATGCTTGGACCAGTATCTTACATGGTCGGGATGTACTTCTAAGGGGATGTAGATGGTGTATTAGGGATGGCAAATTAGAAAGCATTTGGCATGATTTTTGGTTACTAAGGAAAAATCCACCTCAGGTTCTCTCCCATTTGCTTGAGTCATTGGCTGATGCTAAAGTAGAAATTCTCATTGATGTTTCAACTAGGCAGTGGAATCACGATTTAATTGATGGTATTTTTGTCAGTACAGCCAGCCCCTCGGTCTCTCCCTTTTAGGACACGGGGTCAATGGCGAAATCCACCATTGGGCACGATAAAGATAAACTTTGATGGAGCCATCTTCACTAAGGAGTGTAAGTCAGGGATTGGAGTGGTGCTGTGTGATGCCCATGGTTCAGTGCTGGCCTCTTTATCTTGGCAACTGTCACAGGTTTACAATCCACTAGAGATCGAAGCGAAGGCAGCATCATCAGATCTTTAGTTTATAGCAAATTTGGGATTCAATCAGGTGGTCTTAGAAGGAGATTCTCAGGTTCTTTTGATAGCACTGATCAATGACAGTTTGTTTTTGTCCTCTAATAGTTTGCTTATTGATGATGTATGATTTGACGCTAGATTTTTTACTCAATTACATTACTCTCATGTAAAGAGATAAGGTAATAAGGTTGCTCATAATGTAGCTAGACATGCTTTATGTATTTTAGATTTTGTTGTGTGGATGAAGGATGTTTCACCAATTTTAGTTTTTATTGTCCAAGCTAACATTTCTGATTTTTCTTAATAAAATGAATTATGTTTTCCCTCCAAAAAAAAAAAGAAAGAAAGGGTACACATTTATGTCGTTTACACATTATTCTTGTCTTTTTCTTCTTTCTTTTCAATTTCTTCTCGGCAATGCTGTCTTTCTCCTTCTTCTTCTTTTTTGGCTAAATATCTTTCTTCTTTTCTTGATCACTTTGATAGTTTCCTTAGTAATGTAGGAAAATTGAAAGGTGAGGTGGGTCAATATATCGGGGCCAGCACATGCAAATGATTAGAATTTTCTGGGTTCTGACCCGACTCGACCCAAAAAATACCTGACGTGAACCCGATTTTTTTCAAGTCAACCCGACCCGACCCGGAGAACCCGTGATCCGACCCGTTAAAAAAAATTTGCTAAAAAAATATTTAAATTACGTCTTGATACTAGGTGCATAAAGCACAAAGTACCAAAACTAATAGTCAAAATAATATAGATATAAAGTTATAACAAGTAAAACTGTTGTCAAGACATGATGTGAGGGAATGACTATTTGAGCTTTTCTTTTTTTCTTTTTTTTTGTTGGAGACTATTTGAGCTTCATCAGTCATCACAACCAATAAGAGCTAAAGCTTCCCAAATCATGGACATGACATTAGAGAAGAGACAAGACAACACAAGGCTGTCAAGACAACCATTAAAAAAAAAAAAAAAAAAATCTCATCCAGTACTAGCTGTAGTCCATTGTCCAAAGCCAAAGGCACAATGCACAAACTTGAAAGTTGAAACGTGACAAACCAAACCACAAAGGGCCCCAAAGCTTCCTCAGTTCAATTCCTCTACTCTTTCTCTTGTCGTCTTACGCCTCTGCCCTTCTTCACACATTCCACACTTTTTTAGTTTCACACAAAGTTGGCTATATGGATTTGAAGGTAATTTAATTTTTTTATAGTCATAATTATACAATTTTAATTCTTTATTGATTTGCTTTCATGGTACATTAAGTTATATTAAAATATTGTATTATAGATGAAGATGCTGATGAAATTGGCCAACTTGAGCTACAATTTGCAAGTATGAATATTTGCAGTGCTGAATCTGCTACCAACGTTAAGTAGATTGAGATTGAGGTGTAATTCTTATAAAATATTTACTTATTAATTCTTCTTTACTTAATATGTTATGTTTATTTTTAAATCTTTTTTTGTTCAGTTTATCTTTCTAAGTAATCTAACTTTACTATTATTTTAAATGCAACAGGAACATGTGCACTTAAGAAGACCGATAACTTGTTTGTTTTAAGATCTATCTCTTTTTGAAGATGTAAACTTGTAATTATATGCATTTTGACAGTGAATTATTAACATTGAAGATTTTTTCCATAATGAATTTATAACTATAAATAATTTTTGTCATGCTCAAAACGGTTAGAATTAGAAGGATATTAACAAGTGGCATTAAGTGCAATTCATTTGCTTGATTGATTTTATTCATTCTCTCTAAACAAGTTGTTATTGATTTGTTTTTGTAATTAAAAAAAAAAAAAAAATCTTGTTTGAAAAATACAGGTCAACCTAATGGGACTCGACCCGACGCACAACTCGATTGACCCATTTAAAAATGACCCCTTTTGACCCGCGATCCGATTAACCCACAAACCCGATTGACCCAACCCGACCCGAACCCGACCCACAACCCGTTTCTCCTTCTGTTTTTTTTTTTTGGCTTAATGTCTTTCTTCTTTTCTCGATCACTTTGATAGTTTCCTTAGTAATGTAGGAAAATTGAAAGGAGAGGTGGGTCAATATATCGGGGCGAGCACATGCAAATGATAGATTGAAGAGTCAGCAATCACAAAAATAAAAGTAAAACCACACTGTGCAAATAAAAGAACGACGGTGAGTCTGGACTCTATGACAGTCATACACCAAGAAATTCAATTAAGAAAACCCCACATGTCTACTTCCCATTGGGCTAGACGTACAACATATGACGTTTCCCATTGGATCTAGACGTACGACATATGACGTTTTAAGTCTTTTTAAGGTCTATTTAATTTGCCATAATATATGTACTCTGTGTTCACTAACGATCGTGGCCTCTTCGTACTTGAACTTGATTTCTCAATCAAGCAGTGCTAGCCCCTTCTGTAATTTTGGTTGAGTTTGAGATATCAATTCAAAGCTATAGAGTCATGGCGGAGGAAAAGGTTTGTCAATTTTGTAATTGTTATATCAAATGAACATATTCACCATTTTTTTATAATTTGAAAAAAATGATTAATTTAATATGATATGTATCTGAGTTTAATTCTTTATGTCCATCTTATCTTATTTAAAATTTTCACATGTGGGGCAGGGCTATAAATAAATTCGAACACACAATCATTAATATTTCATGTCAGAACCTGATACTGTTTTTTCTGATTCTTCTGTGGACAAAATCACCAAGTTTCTCTTTTTGCTCATAATTGTTCTTCGGCTTTTCTATTCTCTTCTGCCTAAATGTGGATAACATACTTACAATTTCTCTGCAATTATAGAAAACAACATTTATGTGGATCAAGGTCGACCTTCAATGCCCTCGCTGCCGGAAGAAGATCAAGAAATTGCTTTGCCAAATCCCTCGTGAGTCTCTCTTTCTTAAGTTCAATGTTAGTGTATATATGAATGTGCAAGTTTGTGTTTTTGTGTGACTAAATAATAAATAAATAAATAACGAAAACTGAGTTATTACGTGTTGGTAATTTTTGTGAACAAAAGAAGTGCAAGACCAACAATACAAGGAGAAGGAAAACTTGGTGGTAATAAAAGTGGTATGTTGCAGTCCTGAAAAGATAAAGCAAAAGATAATTTGCAAGGGTGGTGATACCATTAAGAGCATTGAGATCAAAGAGACTGAGAAGAAGACCAAGCCACCACCTAAGGAGGAGAAGCCACCAGAAAAAACTGCTGAGCCTGAGGAGAAGCCACCACCAAAAGAAGTTCCTGAACCGGTTTCAAAGCCTCCTGTTGAACCGGTTTGTGTGCCTGTACCGCCGGTTGGATTTGGGACTTGTTGTACGGAATGTTCTGAGGGTCGTGGTGGGGGGCCATGCCTTTATGGTCTTGGTAGGCCACCAATAACACCAAAACCGGTTCCAGTGCCGGTTCCTGTACCTGTACCGGTACCGGCTTACCCGGTTGGGTTTGGGACGTGTTGCACGGAATGCTATGAGGGTCGTGATGGGGGGCCATGCCATTATGGTAGGCCACCCCCATGTTATGATGGCTACTATTATGGAAGGCCCATTTATGATAGTTATGGTGGCGGGTATAGGAGTTGTTATACTTATGTGAGTCGATGTGAAGAAACTTCCTCTGGATGCACCATCATGTAATTGGGAATTTGCATGCATGCATGATGATGATAATGGTGATCATGTTCTAGTTGGCTACTTGCAAGTAAAAAAGTATGTTCTAGACTCAAGTTGCCTATGGCTATATATGTCACATGGTCCGCGTGGGTTTGAATTTTCTTTTGTTGGTTTGTAGGATGTCTATGATATGGGTTTGGTTAATGAGTGTGCATGGTTGGGGACAAATGATTGTTCATTTTAGTGTTACTTTGCTTGAGTTGTAATGATTTTTTAAATATTAAAAACCTTCTATTAATCATTCCCTCTTCGATGTGCACAGCATACTGTTTTGATTTCCCGTTGTAATTAATTTTAATGACATCTTTCTTGCATTAGGCCACTTAGGCCACTTAGGGCCTACTAGTAGTGAAAGGCCCCAAACGTGAGAAAAATAGGGACACGTGTCACAATCGGTGTGGCTCGAATGCACTGAAGCACCGGACATAAGCCACACCCAGAAAAATATACATTGCATCAAGTGTATGTTTCTTATCTCTCACAGTTTAATGATTTAAGTTAGTTCGAGATCATTCATGGTTAACTTCTAGGAGATTAAAGTGGATTCTTCATGCAACGTACTTTTAGGGAGACCCTGGTTGCACACAGCAAGTGCAGTTTTGTCTACTCTCCACTAGAAACTCAAATTTATATCTGAGAATCAATTGGTGACTACCAGAAACTCAAGTTCATATCTGAGAATTAGTTAGTGACCATTATGGGAGACGACCTATACCTATTTATCAAGAGTTGTCCATACCTTACATTGATGATAATGCTTTTTTGGAAGCATCTTTCCACAGCTTCGAGCTATTTTCTATGATCCCCAATGCTTCTGAGGCTAATCCAAGATGGCCCGCAGCAATTTTGATGCCTAAGGAGACGCTCAAATTTAAGTACAAGTCAACTAGGCCAAGGTCTTGGAGGATATCCCCGATATAAGTTACACATTCTCCCAAATAAGAGGGCAAAAAATTATTTGCTTTTATATATAAATATATATTTTTTGGAGATATAAAAAAAAAAAATATTACTTTCACATTTTTCCTCTAATTTTAAAAAGACTCAAAAATTTGAGTAATACCAAAAATAATACAAATTAAAAAAAAAAAAAAAAATATATATATATATATATATATCATATCATATTATATATAATAAAAGTTGGGCTTAGACGCCGTAATTGTGCCACGTGGTTTCACCAAATTGCAGAAATTTTATTAAATTTTTAGATTTTTAAATAACTAAAAAAGAATAGTATACTATCAGGACTCTAATTTATTCTTATCATTAAATAAAATTAGATTAACATTATTTTTTATTTGTTAGGATATATTTCTTAAATTAAGGGATTATATTTAACATGCAAAATATTACTTTCACATTTTTCCTCTAATTTTAAAAAAGACTCAAAAATTTGAGTAATACCTAATATAATACAAATTTAAATATATATATATATATATATATATCATATTATATATAATAAAAGTTGAGCTTAGACGCCGTGGTTGTGCCAAGTGGCGGCACCAAATTGTAGAAATTTTCTTAGATTTTTAGATTTTAAGAAAAAATATATATAAGTTTTTGTCAACTATAAATTCTAAGTGGATATAATTTTTCTTCAATTATAATTTCTAAGTGGATAAAAATCTTAATTAGATTAAAGATAACTGAATAAAACTAAATAGACAATCTTATGAAAAATAAATAAATAAAAAAGAAGAAGAATTTGATCACAATTGGAATACTAAACCCAGCAGTATTGGGAGACCAGCAGACAAATAGTGCTAAAAAGAAGGAAGGATTTTGATGAATACTAAACCAGACTTCTTGCTAAGGTTTCTTTATCAGAAGCAAGGTTTCAAGAGGTAAAGAATTATGCAACTTTCTTATTTTTTAATTGCTATACTACACGTTTATATATATAACCATAAAAAAAAAAATAATGTCATGCGTTGATTCTCAAATACCAATTTCAAATAGATAATACTAAGACAAATAAATAAATAAATAATTCTACCACTTATCAAGCAAACGTTTTTAAAAAAAAAACTGTTTTACTAACAACCAAATATCCGAACCATGCATATTATACAATATACAATAATTGACCTATGAACTTATAAAAACAAAAAAAAAACAAAAAAAATAGCAGAGGAAAAATCAATTTATAACAATGTTATCTATTTCTTTTGTGTTTATCCAAAAATAAATAGAGGAAAGTTGATAAGAAAAAGTAAAATTTTGTATTTATCCAAAGATTAGTAGATGAAAAGTTGATAAGAACAATTTAAATTTTGTATCTATCTAAAAAACTTGCTGCTATTTTTGCTTACCTTCAGGTATATCTAAAACTTGCGATTAGATCATAGGGAATAAAAATCAATTGGAAAAAAAAAATTATAAATATATTTGCTCCACCTCCCTCAAACTTCTCATTCGGACTGTTCATGAAGGTTATATTTTTTGTATTCTTAGTTTTTTTTTTTTTTTTTGTATATATTTTTAGTTGGATGGTTTTGTTCTATAACGGAAGTACATATTATTTATACTACAACTAACTATATTGGAACTCTTTGAAGCTATAGAGTTTGAAGGGAACTTTGAAAAGCTTAGTTATTTTGACCATCTCTATTTGGCCATGGAGGGAGGCACGTACACTTTTGTGGAGTCATGGATGCTATTTTCATGGACCATTAAGATTTTTATTCCATAATTGGTAAGTATGATCAATCCTCATTACTTCTGGTATGTATTCTTTATTCTTTCGCCTAAATTTTCTTAGGAGAAAAAAATGGAAGTATTCATGTTATTAGAATTTTGAAAGTGATTATTTACAATAAGCTTGAATTGTCGAAACTTAATTAACCAGATCTTCATCAACCATAATCTATTGGAATATGATCACAACAAGGATTCTCAAGAGAGATAAAAACCTTAAAAATTAAGGTGTAGTTGGCTTAGCAATATAGATTAGTTGACTTAGCAATATAGATCTTCATTTACTCATAATATAGATTGTTGTTCACAAAATTAGCCTAGAAGGATGTGCACACCTCACAAAAAGGTATTACTTTTTAATTCTAATGACATCTCAATGCTAATGAAGCTATTTTCAATTATTGATGCAAACTTATTGCCAAGGTCTTAACTCTTAGTATTTCTCAAAAATATTTCTTGAAGTTTATATTTACACATTTGTTTTGATAGGTTGAAATTCTATGCCTCCTCCCTTGCTTTCAAATACAAAAATTCAATTCTTATGTAAATCTCACTACTTTTATTTATTTTGTTTAGTAATTTGGGTTATTTATAATTCTTAACTATTAAATTGAGTTTACCACTTAAATATATGTTATTATTTAAATTAAATTAAATTAAACAAATATTTATTATTTTCTTTAGATTACACATGATTATTGATTAAGTCGTGCATCGCACGGGCATAATACTAGTATATATATAAAAGATCATGTGTACAACAAGAAGGAAAACTTGGGGGTAATCAAAGTGGTATGTTGCTGTCCTGAAAAGATTAAGTAAAAAATAATTTGCAAGGGTGGTTTATTATTAATTATCCTCAATAGCTACCCTAATTTGAGATCTGTCACCCCTCTTTCAACTCTTTGATTTGAGGTACTCCAGGTCCTTTCATCTCAGCCAAAAAAAAGAGGTACTCCAAGCCCAACTTTGAGAATCCAAAAAGACTAGTTTACTGTTATCCTTAGATAACTACGAAATGTCTCTCTCTCTCTGCCGTTAAAATAGAAATATATATTATGTACAACAGTACAAGGAAATTAATGTACAAAAACATTTCGTGCAAAGTGGCTGGACTGGGCCTAGGCCCATATATTGTAATTTACCAAGAAAGAAATTTTGAGAATACCATGCACGGGTTTGACCATTTGTGGCCCTACATGCCCTCGTTCCAAGTTGATATATATATATATATATATATATATATATATATATATATATATTTGTAGCCCAAACCTAAAATAATAAATTTGTAGAGAGTGGGTGAAAGAGCTGGGCTGGTTGTGAATTAAACAATGGTTAACTAAGGTATTAAGGGATGAACTGACGTAAAAACATACTTGAAAGCTAAACAAATTGATGTCCAAAGAGGTATATTATTGAATAAAAGGTGAATACAGTTCTTAGAGTTACAGTAAAATCGTTCTCCTCTTCTTTTTCTCTTTGTTCCGATCCCTTTTCATCTGAGGCCTCTTCCATTTATATATCATTCTTCTCCATCATCTTCATCGTACACTTGTTCTTCATCTAAGCATCCACTTGAGTACATGTCACATCAAGTATCTTCTTTAGTTCTCCATGAGTGATGGTAGCTGAGGTTGCACTGTTCAGAGGTCTTCTCCACATAAATGCGGTCAGGAAAGTTGCTGCAGTGCATTAAACACAGTAGTAGCAGCTTTTTCCTTTAGATACTTATTCGTTCTTATCATCTCCATACATACCCGAAACTTATCTTTATCATCGGAATAGCTAGGAAGATCACTCGAAACTCCCAGGTATCTGCTTGACCGAGACTCTTTATATCCGAGGAGAAGACACTCTTCGGACTACTGATGATCTCCTTGGAATATATTCCTCGATCATTTCCAGGTATATCTCTTTCACATGGAATCCTTCCCAGTCATTTTCTTCTCTTCAGATACACCATAATCTTCAAATAGGGCCCTAGGTCCAATACATAATGTTGGGCTTTTAACCCCACAATATATATCTATATATATATTAGGGGCCTTGGATTATATATATATATATATATATATATATTATAATTGTACTAAATCATATAACTTCAAACTTTGGACATTTCAAATTTGAATTTTACTCTTTTGGGGGTTTAAGTTGATAAAATTTAAAAGTATATGATTCGATGTTAAATTAACAAAATTATAATGTTTAATTTGAAATCTACCTTAAAGTACGGGGCTGAAAATATAACATACCTTTTTAAAAGTGTCTTCTATTCTCATTTAAGTTTTTTTTTTTTTTTTTTTTTTTTTTTTTTTTTTTGAGGGGGAAAGATAGATTTTTTTAAGAGTAGGTATGATAGAATTTAAATATATAGGATTCACTGTATAATGATTGTTCTTTATTATTACTTAAATACTTTAATTGTTTGTTTAGCGATATGTAAACTCAATTCTCTTAATTAATTGCAAAAATACTTTATTAGTTTTTTTTAGTAAAACTTTATTAGTTGAGTTTATTGTACATAGATATCTAATTAGAGAACTTACTAAAATTAAAATTTTTTTTTATGGTATACTAAAATTTTAGAATAAATAGTGTGTGGTCTTCAACTTTTATTACTTTCCCAATAATAATTAAATAATGAGATAACAAAACAAATTAAACTGCAATGCAATAAGATGTACAAAACAAAACCTATCACAATATCACTTATATAAATATAAAAAAATAAAAATTCTAAAGTCATATTTAGATTGGACCAGTCTAGAAGATGAGCCCACAACTCTGACTAGAATGGGCGGAGTTTGTTAGGAGTTATGATAGATTATATGCTTTCAAGTTGCAAAAGCCTGCAACCAGTTTTCTATTTTTTATATTTTTTTCAGAAGAGATAAATAGAAGGTTATGGTTAGGCTTAGCCAAACAATTTTAGACAATTCTGACTGCATGCACAATTGCACAAACATAAAATCAAGAGGTTGGGTGAAACTGGTGATTGTACAATCTGAACCAGTACCTTGTGATGATAGATCAGATCTGGCCCAAACTTAAGCAACACTCTAAGCAGCTTGGGGGTTCGGGACACGTGTAGGGTTCCCATTAAGGGTGCATGGCCCATAATTGCACTGACCGAACTATGTACAGTGCCTTATATTATTATTATTATTATTAGTATTATTTTCCTTGATAATGTAGGAAAAATTGGAAGGTGAGGTGGGTCAATCAGATCCAAATAATCCAGCACATGCAAAATGACAGATTGGAGAGTCAGCAATCAAAAAAATGAAAGTGTAAAAACCACACCCTGCAAGTAAAATAGCGACAAGTTCTTTAATCTTGATGGAGCGTGAAAATTCAATGGGAAACCCCATGTGTCTGCATCCCATTGGGTGTAGACGTACGACATATGACGTTTTCACGTCTTCTTAAGATGCGGTTTAGCAAATTGGCATAATATATGTGCCACTCTTTCTAACTCATCTCGTGGCCTCTTCATTGTACTCTTTTTTTTTTTTTTTGAGAAACTCTTCATTATACTTATACTTTGATTTCTCAATCGAGCAGTGTTTGCCCCTTCAATACTTTTTTGGTCTGAGTTTTGAGATCTGAATTCAAAGCTGTACAGCCATGGGGGTGGATAAGGTTTGTCAATTCTGTAATCATTTTTCCTTTTGATTAATACCCATTTGACGATAACTCTTCTAGTCTCTTCTTTTTTTTTTTGTGTGGTGGGGATTTTGTGTCAAAAGTTACTCTTTTGTTTTTTGCTTCTACCACTTATTCTTTCGCAGAAACTCTTTGTTTATGTCAGAACCTGACACTGTTTCTTTCTGATTATTCTGTCGGCAACATCTCCAAGTTTCTCTTTTTTGCTCCTAATTGTTCTTTGGCTTTTATATTTTTTGGCTTAAATATGGATGATATATATACCAAAATTTCTTTGCTTTTTATAGAAGACAACATTGATGTTGATCAAGGTCGACCTTCAGTGCTGTCGCTGCTACAAGAAGATCAAGAAAGTGCTTTGTAGAATCCCTCGTGAGTCTCTCTCTCTTAAGTTCAATTTTTATTTTTATTTTTAGTGTAAATATGATCGAATGAACAAGTTTGTGTTTTTTGTTTTTTATGTGGCTAAAAAAGAAAACTGAGTTATTATGTGTTGGTAATTTTTGTGAACAAGAGAAATACAAGACCAGGTATACAACGAGAAGGAAAATTGTGTGTTAATCAAAGTGGTATGTTGCTCTCCTGAAAAGATTAAGCAAAAGATAATTTGCAAGGGTGGTTCTACCGTTAAGAGCGTTGAGATCATTGAGAAGCCTAAAGAAAAGCCTAAAGAACCTGAGAAGCCGAAAGAAGCTGAGAAGCCTAAGGAGAAACCAAAAGAGCCTGAGAAGCCCAAGGATTCTGAAAAGCCGAAAGAACCTGAGAAGCCCAAGGCGCCTGAAAAGCCTAAAGAACCTGAGAAGCCTAAGGAGAAACCAAAAGAGCCTGAGAAGCCCAAGGAGCCTGAAAAGCCGAAAGAGCCTGAGAAGCCCAAGGAGCCTGAAAAGCCTAAAGAAAAACCACTACCACCACCACAACCACAATGTCCACCACCGCACTGGCCACCACAACTGGCTTACCCGGAATTTAGGACTTGTTGCACTGAATGCTATGAGGGTCGTGGTGGGGGCCCATGCTACTCTGGTCATGGTAGGCCACCCCCAAGTTCTGATGGCTACTATGGAAGGCCCATTTATGATAGTTACGGTGGTGGTGGTGGGTATAGAAGTAGTTACGTGAGTCCATGTGAATACTTCAGTGAAGAAAATGCCTCTGGATGCTCCATCATGTAAAAAAAAAAAAAATGGATTCTTCATACCATGATGATGATGATGATGATGTTGATGATGTTCTAGTTGCCTATGTCTCACATGGTTCCGGTTGGCTGGGTTTGAATTATAGGATTAAAAACAAATATTATATATTATTAATAATAATAAGGATATTATTACATGGGTTCGGTTACTGTCGGTGGGGATAATTTGTTGTTCATTTTAGTGTTACTTTGAGTTGTAATGATTTTTTCAAATAATAAAAAGCTTCTATTCATATAAAATAAAATAAAATAAAAAAGCTTCTATTAATCATTTCATCTTCCAATATGTACTGCCGACGTTTGATTCCCCCTGTTTTAACTAAAACCGTAATGAGTTCGTCATGTTAGGGTCATTAATGGCTGCGTACGCAAATGTCAAAGTATGCTAGTTGGTGCACATTATTTGGCCAAATAATATTAGCCACCGAACTTAATTAATTTTATATTACCTCATGCAATTGATTGGACCTCAATCAATTTCTTTGCTCGTTTGTGGTATGAAAGGACATGCCTTCTTTTCGTTTTCTGTATATGCCAATAGCCAATTTACGATTTGAACTTCCCAAATATGGCAAATTGGTACTTATGTTAGTCTACCTTCTAAATTGACTACCGTTAACATGACACACACATCAACGAAATATATCAAACACAATCGCAACCGATTGAGAGAGAGAGAAATTGAGGAGAGAGTGGATTTATTAATTGAATTGTTGCATCATTGAACTTTGTGGTCCTGTCGTTGATCTTACCATTCAAGTACAACAACATTTATGATTACGTGGTGGCCGGCTGTGAGAGAGGGTGGAAGGATTGGGGAAGATGGGTTTAATAGATTGTCGACAAGAGAGTTTCGCTTTTTGGCTCATGTCATCACCAAAATTGCTGTCGGCAATACTATTGGTGGTGCCATTGGCGATTCTCTACCCAAAACCTTAACCTTTTATATATAGCTAATTATGTAAAATCCCTATTGTTTATTGTTCATTGTTTGCTTTGGATATTGTCATGGTTTGAAACCCAAACCAGAAAAGAACTAGAAAACGAGATATTCAAGATTTTAAGGTTAGATTGAGGTCAAACTATGACCCAAAAAAAAAATTTTTGTTTATTCACTTATACTAAAAATAAATATAAGAGTTAGTGTCTTTAGAACACAACATATTAACTTGCTTAGAGCATCTTCAATAGTGTAGCTAAAAGCAAAATAATTTATATAATAGAGAATGAGACCAAAAAAATGGTCTCCAATAGATTCTCTAAACTTGAATTTTTTTTGGCTCATGAACAGTAGTAGCTCATCAAATCTGATAGGCTACTGTACATTAGCAATTGAATTTTTTTGATTAAAAAATTATACCGGCTACTATTATATCAATTCTTTCTCTCTTTTCCATCAATTCTTTCTCTTTTCCGGATTTCTTTTTTTCTCTCATTCTCTCCGTTGCTTCTAAAAAAAAAAAAAAAAAAAAAAAGAGAGCTAGAGAAAAAAGAGAAAAAAAAAAAAAAAAAAAAAAAAAGAGAGAATGAGAACTGCTGGAATGTTCTTGAATATAAGGGAGAAAAAGAAAATAAAAGAAGGGTTGGGGTGGGTAGAGATAGGCTAGACACGTGTGTGGAGGAGAAAAAAAAGAAAAAAGAAAAAGGAAAAGAAAAATGAAAACGTATAGATGAGAATGAATTGAATGAAAGGAAAAATAATATAAAATATAAAAAAATCTTAATTGAGAAATGTTACTACAATATTTTCACAATAAATTTTAAGTAATAGATTGTTATTAGTTAATATTGGTGAGTAAAAAAATAATTTCAACGGTGAGTTCAAATTATAATTAGTAACAACTTTCCACATAAGATTTTGATGTGATTCTTGTGAAAATATTGCGAAAAATGTTGTGAATATAATATTTTTCATTGAAAAATATAATTGTTGGGAATGAATATAGAAAAAATAAATGATGATAAAAAAAAAGAATAAAGAATGAATGAAGAAATAATATTTAAATGAGATAGAAAATAGGATAGAGAATCTGTTAAAAAATGTATTTGAAAAAGTGAGTAGTTAAAAGGTAAAAATTACTGTTCATTCTCCAAACAATACAAAAATTTAAGAATCGGCTGAATGCTCATATATGAATAGCGTGTCAAATAGAATTTGTTAATGTGTAGCTGTGTGTAATTATCAAGGTTTTTCCTAAAAAAAAAAAACCCGTAAACCCCTGAACTGGTTGGTTTATAGGTCTAAAAAATCGGCTTGACCTCTAGTCTCGGTTAACCCGTTCAAATTGGCCAGTCCAGTTATAAGAACTATGGATATTGTTGCTTCTTTTTATTCTAATTGCATATTTGTCTCCCAATTTTGTGTTGCTTATTATTTTCTTTTCTTTCTTAAAGCACTAGTTAGTGGAATTTCATGTACCAAAATTTTGGGTTGCTATAGTTGAACTACGTACCGTCAATACCACAAATGGACAGATTTGCGGTGGGAACACAAAGTCTGGTGATGCAATGGTTCGATTAAGACTCTTTCTCTCTCTCTCTCTGTTGCAATTGTGTTTAGTAATTTTTGTCCATGTTTGTGTCAAGTGAGTAACGTTTAGTCAATTTAAATGACATACTAACAAAATTATCAATTTGACACATGTATAAACTTTAGAGAACAAATTGGCTAAAAGTCCACTACCCCAAAGTTTAGGGTACGTCCTAGCATTTTTCCTGAATTTGCCACACAAAAGAAATAACAAGGAAGCAATCCTTCACCTATTTCCTCAAATAGAATATAAGAAGAAAGAAAGGAGATGAAGAAGATGTCATCAACATTTCAAATTGTAGACCATGTTACAAAAGGATAGAGCTTGAAGAGGATGAATTTGGGCTGAGTGGGCCCGACGGGCATGATCCGTGGTCCTATAGAAAACGGGCCCGTGGTCTGCGACGTCTATAGTACAGAGCCCAATATGATGTATCAGCCTGTCCGAGGCCCATAAGGAAAGGCCGGGAGGCCCTTTATATGAAATGCTTGCGACACACTCCATAGAGTCCTATAAGGAAAGGATTCCTATAAGGAAAAGACTTCTACTCCAAGTAAGAGAAGTCCGCACCCTACTATAAAAACACCATCGCTCCCAAAGGTGAAGGTACGCATAATTTACCCTCTCTAGCACTCTAGAGTTGTGAGCATATTTTCTGACTTGACCTTCGGAGGGTATTCGGCCGGTACCACACCGGTGCTCTCTGTGAGGTTTCTTCCTCTTTGTGTTGTGCAGGTTGACATTAAAGCGCGGAGTTATCGTGCGGCTCACTGGTGAAATTCTTGACATCATCAGTTGGCGCCGTCTGTGGTAAACGACTGTTGTTTCCCGGACTAAAGGGTTGCATGGTACTCACCCGCTCAATGGCAACTACCAACGACGTGCAAGAAGAGGAACCACCCACGACTGCCCTCGAAAGGCAGGTTCGGACGCTTGGTGCTGCCGTGGAACGTCTCACCAAACAAAACCTTGATTTGGAAGAACAGCTGCGGCAGAAGAATGCAGCAGTGAATAACCAGCAAGAAGATCAGGAAGGAACGAGCGCTCCAAAGAAGAATCAGGAGATACCTGAAGGCAGTCACGCCCCGAGCAAACCCGAAAGGCAGAATTTGAGCATGCCATCCCTCACGAATGCGACGCCACCACAGATGGCCGCAGAGATGCAAGCGATGAGGGAACAGATGGAGGTGATGATGAACGCACTAAAAGGCCGAGTCTCCAGTGATCTGGACGACTTAGTCAATCGAACGGACTCGCCCTTCACTGTTGCCGTGAACGCCTTCCCCCTACCCCATAAATTCCGCATGCCACATATCGAAAGCTACGACGGAATGAAGGATCCCCTAGACCACCTGGAAACCTTCAAAACACTGATGCACCTTCAGGGGATTGCGGACGAGATCATGTGTAGGGCCTTCCCCACGACGCTAAAAGGCCCCGCCAGGATATGGTTCAGCCGGTTGACTCCGAACACCATCAGCACCTTCAAGGAGCTGAGTGCCCAGTTTACAACGCACTTCATCGGAGGGCACAGATACAAGAAGTCCACAGCTTGCCTGATGAGCATTAAGCAGCGGGAGGACGAGACGCTTAGGGCTTACATCACGCGCTTCAACAAGGAAGCGCTGTCAATAGACGAAGCCGATGACAAAATACTGGTAGCAGCCTTCACAAATGGGCTGCGGGAGGGTAAATTTTTGTTCTCTATATACAAAAACGACCCAAAAACCATGACGGAGGTACTTTACAGGGCAACAAAGTACATGAACGCGGAAGACGCATTGCTGGCAAGGGAAGATAAGCCGAGGAAGAGAGAACGACAGGAAGACACCCGGCAGGACCAAGAACGGAAAAGATTCAAAACAGGGGACCGAAGGGACGACCGACGATCAAGGCCACAAGGAAGAAAGTTTACAAGCTTCACCCCGTTGAATACCCCAGTAGACCAAGTCCTAATGCAGATTAAGGACGAAGAGGCTCTGACCTTCCCAGGAAAGCTCAAGAGCGACCCCAGCAAGAGGTCCAAAGACAGGTATTGCCGTTTTCATCGCGACCACGGTCACGATACATCCGACTGCTACGACTTAAAGCAGCAGATCGAAGCCCTTATCAGACAAGGGAAATTGCAAAAGTATGTTAGGAAAGAAAGGACAGATCTACCACCTCTAGAACGGCAGCCCCGGAGGGAGAATGAGCGCCCCAAGCCCCCAATCGGCGACATAAGGATGATTGTGGGAGGCACAGCGACAGCAAGCTCATCCAAGAAGGCCCGAAAGACATACCTCCGAATGGTTCAAAACGTCCAACTGACGGGCTCGGTGGCAAAGATAGCACGGAGAGATAGCCCAATCGTCGGGTTCTCGGAAGAAGATGCACGGCGACTTCACCATCCGCATGACGACGCGTTGGTCGTCACCCTAAGAGTGGGAGAATATAACTTACACCGAGTACTGGTTGACAATGGCAGCTCGGCAGACATCCTATATTACCCTGCGTTCCAGCAAATGATGATCGATAGGGAACGGCTGATACCAACGAATGCCCCGTTGGTAGGGTTTGGAGGAACGAGAGTATTCCCGCTGGGAGCAGTCACACTTTCGGTAACAGTAGGCGATTATCCTCAACAGATCACTCGGGATGTGACATTCCTCGTAGTCGACTGCTCGTCAGCATATAACGCGATCCTCGGACGGCCGACTCTCAACACCTGGAAGGCAGCTACCTCGACGTACCACTTGATGATTAAATTCCCCACGGAATATGGGGTCGGTGAGTTGCGAGGGAACCAGGTGGCCGCCCGAGAGTGCTACATAGCCATGCTGGAAATGGATGACCACCAGCACACCATGTGCATAGAGGAACAGCGGGTTGCAGCGGAACCAGTAGAAGAACTGGAGGAGATAGCTCTAGACGAGTCAAGACCAGGACGGACAACTAGAATGGGGACATTGGCCAGCCAGACCACACGACGGGGACTTACAACGTTCCTAAGAGATAATCAAGATGTTTTCGCTTGGAGCCACGAGGACATGCCGGGTATTGATCGATCAGTTATAGTTCACAAGTTGAATGTGCACCCCGCGTTCTCACCCGTAAGGCAGAAAAAGAGAGTGTTCGCAGCAGAGCGAGACAAAGCAATAGCCGAGGAGGTTCAGAAGCTCCTCGAAGCAGATTTCATTCGGGAGGTATATTACCCCGACTGGTTAGCAAATGTAGTGATGGTCAAGAAAGCTACCGGGAAGTGGCGAATGTGTGTCGACTTCACGAACCTCAACAAGGCCTGCCCGAAGGATAGCTTCCCATTGCCTCGAATCGACACACTGGTAGATTCAACGGCAAGGCACCAACTCTTGAGCTTCATGGATGCCTTCTCCGGCTACAATCAAATCAAGATGGACGAGGATGATCAGGAGAAGACTTCCTTCGTCACAAGTCAGGGACTCTTTTGCTATAAAGCAATGCCATTCGGGCTAAAAAACGCAAGAGCAACATACCAGAGGCTGATGAACAAAATGTTCGCGCACCAGATTGGGAGGAATGTGCAAGTGTATGTTGACGACATGCTAGTCAAAAGCGTTCTGGAACATGACCACCTAAAAGACCTACAGGAGACTTTCGACACGCTCCGGTTGTATAACATGAAGTTAAACCCAAACAAGTGCGCATTCGGAGTGACGGCCGGAAAGTTCTTGGGGTTCATGGTCTCCCATAGAGGAATAGAGGTTAACCCAGAGAAGGTTCGAGCCATCATGGAGTTAGAACCGCCGAAAACATCCAAGGAGGTACAAAGATTAAACGGTAGAATCGCAGCCCTGAATAGGTTCGTCTCAACGGCGACGGACAAGTGCCTTCCATTCTTCCGCACGTTAAGAAAGTCGTTCATATGGACGGACGAATGCCAGAAAGCGTTTGAGGACTTGAAGAAGTACCTGTCATCCCCGCCGTTGCTCAGCCCGTCTAACCCAGGGGAGGTACTCTATCTCTACTTAGCAGTCTCCAAAGCGGCAGTCAGCGCGGCCCTAATAAGGGAGGAGGACGGATCACAGAAACCCGTCTACTTCATAAGTAGGGCGTTCCGGGGAGCGGAAGAGAAGTATCCACAAATGGAGAAATTGGCCTTCGCGCTAGTAACTGCGGCAAGAAAGCTCAAACCATACTTCCAGGCGCACACAATAGTGGTTCTAACGGATCAACCCCTACGGAGAGCCATGAGTAGCCCCGAGACGGCAGGACGCATGGCGATATGGGCAGTGGAACTGAGCGAATTTGATATACATTACAGTCCACGAAATGCAATTAAGGGACAAGCCGTCGCCGACTTCATTGCTGAATTTTCTAGGTCAGAAGGCTGGGAAGCAGACGAGAAGCCTCAATGGAGTATACACACGGACGGGTCCTCCAACAGGCACGCAGGAGGTGCAGGTGTAGTAATCCATACACCTGACGGACTGAAAATTGAATGCATGATTCGGCTGGACTTCCCCACAACCAACAATGAGGCCGAGTACGAAGCTCTAGTGGCAGGACTAGACCTCGCGAAGGCAGCAGGCGCTGAATCCATGATCGTGCATTGCGATTCCCAGGTAATAACAAGCCAAGTCAATGGCATCTATGAATGCAAAAGTGAAAGGATGAGGAAGTACCTGGATGAAGTAAAGAACCGGATCGGTAACCTCACAGTAAGATTTGTTCAAATCCCGAGGGAAGAGAACGAATGCGCTGACCGTCTTGCGAAGGCCGCCTCGGCGGAACCCATGCTCATTCCCGAACAGGTATTATCATTCGTACAGCACTCGTCACTTATTAATGATGGAACAAAAGTGCAGGAGCTGAATTCTGAAGATAGTTGGACTACGCCGTTGGTGGCATTCCTGAAGACGAGCACGTTACCCGACGGGAGAAACGAGGCCAGGAAGCTGAAGGTTCAAGCCTCGCGATTTGTACTAATCAACGATATCCTATACAAAAGAGGGTTCTCACGTCCGTACCTGAGGTGCCTGGACCAGCAAGAAGCCGATTACGTAATGAGGGAGGTGCATGAGGGTATCTGTGGAAACCATTCAGGAGCACGATCCTTGGTGCACAAAATGATCAGAGCAGGGTACTATTGGCCAACGATGCAAAAGGACGCACAAGCATACGTCAAGACCTGCGACAAATGCCAGAGGTTCAGTAACCTAATCAGGCAACCGACCGAGGAACTAACGCCCATGACGGCTCCTTGGCCGTTCGCCCAATGGGGACTAGACATCATGGGCCCCTTCCCGGTAGCAGCAAAGCAACTAAAATTTCTGGTAGTTGGCATCGACTACTTCACCAAATAGGTGGAAGCAGAGGCTCTGGCCACTATCATGGAGAAGAACATACGGAGTTTCGTTTGGAGAAATGTAATATGCAGGTACGGGATACCAAGGGTGCTCGTTTCCGACAACGGAAAGCAGTTCGATAACGGAGCGTTCAGGAGCTTCTGTTCAGAACTGGGGATCAAGAATCACTATTCGTCGCCCGCACACCCTCAAGCCAATGGGCAAGTGGAGGTCACGAACCGGTCCTTGTTGAAGATCATCAAGACCCGGCTCGAGGGGGCAAAGGGAATCTGGCCTGACGAACTGCCAAGCATTTTGTGGGCATACAGAACGACAGCTAGAACACCGACTGGAGAGACGCCGTTCAGGCTGATGTACGGGAGTGATGCCGTCATCCTAGCAGAGGTCGGGCTCACAAGCTACCGTGTAGATAACTACAACGAGGATCACAACGAAAAGGCCTTGCGGCTCCAAATGGATCTGATAGACGAAGTCCGGGCTACAGCAGAGCAGAGGTTGGCCAGGTACCAAAACCTCATGGCAAAATACTACAACGCCAATGTTAGACAAAGGGACTTTCAGATTGGAGATCTTGTGCTACGGAAGGTGATGGGAGCTGCCAGAGATCCGGCGCAAGGAAAGCTCGGCCCCAACTGGGAAGGACCATACAAGATCTCGTCTTGGCAAAGAAAAGGGACCTACCACCTCGAAACCATGGACGGACAGAAGCTTAAACATCCGTGGAACACAGAGCACCTACGGAGGTACTACCAGTAGGGGCGCCATGACGACGATAGACACTCCTCCAGTCCCAAGCTTATTATTATGATTTACTTAGTTTTATTAATTCGTTCCTCGAACAATTTTTCGACTATTTAATTGCGCTGTCTCTAGTTATTTCAAACAATGTTGTTACAAGTGCCTTTTTAAGCCCAAGGGGGCAGGCACCCTTTCATCAGCATTATTTTCTTTCAATAAAACTATATTCAGACTCTACTGTGTTTTTTCTACCTAAGTCAAGTCCACAAGGTGGACGGATTATCCCAAGAGGATGACGGTTGTAAGTCCCTAAGGTGGACAGAGTACCCCAACGGATGATTCTAAGCAAAATCCACAAGTTGGACGGACCATCCCAAGGGATGAAACGAAACTAAGTCCACTAGTTGGACGGACCGTCCCAAGGGGATGAAATTAAACAAAGTCCACAAAGTGGACGGACCATCCCAAGGGATGAAGCCAAACCAGATCCATAAGGTGGACGGATCATCCCAAGAGGATGACGGTTGTAAGTCCATAAGGTGGACGGAGTCCCCCAACGGAGGGTACTAAACAAAGTCCACAGAGTGGACGGACCATCCCAAGGGATGAAGCCAAACCAGATCCACAAGGTGGACGGATCATCCCAAGAGGATGACGGTTGTAAGTCCATAAGGTGGACGGAGTCCCCCAACGGAGGGTACTAAACAAAGTCCACAGAGTGGACGGACCATCCCAAGGGATGAAGCCAAACCAGATCCACAAGGTGGACGGATCATCCCAAGAGGATGACGGTTGTAAGTCCATAAGGTGGACGGAGTCCCCCAACGGAGGGTGCTAAACAAATTCACAGAGTGGACGGACAATCCCAAGGGATGAAGCCAAACCAGATCCACAAGGTGGACGGATCATCCCAAGAGGATGACGGTTGTAAGTCCATAAGGTGGACGGAGTCCCCCAACGGAGGGTGCTAAACAAAGTTCACAGAGTGGACGGATAATCCCAAGGGATGAAGCCAAACCAGATCCACAAGGTGGACGGATCATCCCAAGAGGATGACGATTGTAAGTCCATAAGGTGGACGGAGTCTCCCAACGGAGGATACTAAACTAAGTCCACAAAGTGGACGGACGATCAAAAGGGATGAAACTTTACGGTGAAACTTAGTCCACATAATGGACGAACCATCTCAAAAGATAAAACTCAAGTCTACAAAATAGACAGACCATCCAAAAGAAATAAGACCACGTCCACAAGGTGGACGGATAATCACAGATGGACGGATAATCTGAAAATCCTTTAACAGACGAATAAAATGAAGTTCAAAAATGGACGGATAAAATCCTGGGTGGGATCACCTACCAATTCCACAACATACAAACATATATAAAAAAAAAAAAAAAAAAGAGATGAATGTTATAAAAACCAAGTAAAAGTTGTCTACAATACATCCATGACGGATGAAAATTGTTCACAAAATAGTCTTACAAGTAAATGTAAAAGTAAATGAATGTGAAACAAAAATTGCTTCAACTGACGGGTACATCATCTCCTTCCGGACGGACTTCCATAACAGGCTGGTCGTCAACAACTGCCTTTTCTGCCTGCGCCCCGTCGACCTGAGCCTCATCACCAAACAGCTGGTCAGTATCGTCGGATTTTGCAGGGTGGACGGATGTTTGTTCAGGAACATTGATGTTGACGGAGGAAAGGTCAAGGCCTGGATACAAACTCTTCACCTGACGAAGAGCATCATCGAAGCCGTCACTATAGGACGTTCCTAGCTCGAGTAGAAGATCGTCGGAGTCACGATACTCACGGACGGCATCAACCTTAGCCTGACGAACATCCTCATCTTTAGTCTCAAGGATCTTGGAAAGCTCCTCCGTCCTCTTGAAATAATCATCCCTCGCCTCTTCAGCCATTTTTAGCTTCTTCTCCTGAACTACCCTCCAAGCCCTTAGTTGTGTCAGCTCGTCGTCCGTCACCTTAGCCTTCTCTCTCAGACGGCCAAGGGTGTTCTCATGGCTCAGGCACCGTCCCATAAGCCCCTTCGTCATGAGCATAGCCTAAAAAATTGAAAAGAGTTAGACAAATTACAAAGGCCGAAAAGAAAAATTTGGGGGAAGATAGACGGATGAAAAACCTGAGCGATATTGAATAGGCCCGTCTCACCCATGGCCTCCGTGGAGTGATTGCCAAGATCCTCGTAATCATCTGAAGAGATGACGGACGTTAGCTTCTCCAATGCATATTTTGGATCTTCACGGAGTAAGATAGGCGCCTTCTCCTGCTGGGACGACGGACCTTTCATAAAGCCTTTTCCTGCCCCATACTTCACTGGAGTTGTGGACTTGGTACCCCCAGCCAGGAGGCCCAGGACGGGCTCCAAAGGAACCTTAGGCTTCTTTGGAGGACGGTCCCCTTTGGGCGGCAGCTTTCTCTTATACTGTTGACTTGAACCCGTCCCTATGGGGGCCCCCTCGACGGAGTCTTTCTTCTTCGCCGCGTTGGCTCTGATCAATGCTCTCCTCTTGGCGTCATCCATTTCTGCGAAACAAGACGGAGTGAATCTATGTGAAGTAAGATAGACGGACAACATCGAAAGGCTCGGTCAGAAGCTTACGCTGACGGATTTTATTATCGTACTTCTTCGCAGCTTCAGATGGCTCCGGTCCGTCACAGTACCAGTGGAGTGTATCTAAGTTGACGAGCTTGGCCCAGGTCCTCTCCTCTGATGTAGTCTTCCTGAAAATTCTTTCCAAAAAACTGAACTCTTCAAGCTCAACCTGGGGACGCTGACGGACTGAAAAAGCGAAAGTAGACGGATGTTAGAAACTTACAAAAAATCAAACTGATTAAAGTATTTTCACACGACGGAGTGTACCAGACTCGCTTAAGATGCCCCATGTAGTATCGACGGGTATGAAATCCGTCTCCCCTGGGTGGCACATCCAGCCGTCTCCTTCCATGAAGAAGAAGCGGCTCTTCCAATCTCTGTTGGAATCAGGTGTTTCAAAGATGACTTTGAGGACGGAGCTCCTGGGGATGAAGCTATACATCCCCCTTGACTTATCTATCTCGTCCGGACGGTAGCAATGTAGGAACTCTCTCACCGTCAGCCTACGTCGACCTTCCGACATAACTCCGTACAATACCTCCATCGCAATAAAAACCCTCCAGGCGTTGGGGGAAATCTGACTGACGGATAAACCCAGGTATTGTAAGAGTTCACGGTGGAGTGAACTCAAGGGAAACCTAAGACCAGCCTTAAGCACTTGCTCGTATATCCCTACACCGTCCACCCCTTGGTAGTAACATTTTTCTGACTTATAAGGCAGACGGAGTGGAATATGGTTGGGGATTTGGTAGTTGTCCCTAATGGTGTTAAAATGAGGCTCCTTGATTGTTGAAGTGAAGGCATTCACCGTCCACTCTGGTAACATCACAAACTGCCTAAACCCGTCCGCTCCCACGACGGATCTAACTCCTTCTACTTGATCTTCGACTTCTACGATCTCCGTATCCTCATCTGTTGAGGACGAGGAAGATGTAGACGGACTCCTATCGTCGCTCAGATCGTCTTGGTCTTTGTGACCTGACGGATACACCTCTTCGTAATCCACTCCGTCGCGAACGACAGATTGATTACTCGACGCACTAGACATTTCCTACAGGTAACGACAAAGCCTAAGACTATGACGGATGTTTGAAAGTATGACGGAAAAGAAAAGGAATTAATCTTTTTTCTTAAACTAAAAGAAAAAACGTTAAATGAAGTGTAAGACGGATAGAAACAGCTTACCAGCAAGTACGTGGACGGGTGAGACGTATATGACGGTTGCAGTATGTGAACGAGTTGCTCTCTGACAAACTGGACGGACTCGCTCTGACAATGCAATTCTTCGAAAGAGAGAAAGAATGAAGGGAGAAGGGGGCATTATTTATAGGAGGAGTGCACAGAAGACGAAGCGGCGCTTCGATCCCATAAAAGTACCAATACGGGGACGACACGTGTCATATCATTAATAATCTCCCAGTCCTGCGCTTCGCATTAAATAACGACGGAGTACCTATCCGACAGCTTCAACAAATCATGATCGACGGCCCACTAATACCTTTACCGTCATCTAGGCTATTTCTTACCGTCACCCCATGTTTCCCTCTAGTGTATGACGGACCCATAGGGTGAAGGGGGCAACTGAAGAGGATGAATTTGGGCTGAGTGGGCCTGACGGGCATGATCCGTGGTCTGCGACGTCTATAGTACAGAGCCCAATATGATGTATCAGCCTGTCCGAGGCCCATAAGGAAAGGCCGGGAGGCCCTTTATATGAAATGCTTGCGACACACTCCATAGAGTCCTATAAGGAAAGGATTCCTATAAGGAAAAGACTTCTACTCCAAGTAAGAGAAGTCCGCACCCTACTATAAAAACACCATCGCTCCCAAAGGTGAAGGTACGCATAATTTACCCTCTCTAGCACTCTAGAGTTGTGAGGATATTTTCTGACTTAACCTTCGGAGGGTATTCGGCCGGTACCACACCGGTGCTCTCTGTGAGGTTTCTTCCTCTTTGTGTTGTGCAGGTTGACATTTAAGCGCGGAGTTATCGTGTGGCTCACTGATGAAATTCTTGACATCATCAGAGCTTACTACAAACTGCACACTATTTAGATCAATATCACTATAGCACTCAAAGAGTCAAAAGCATAAGTTCTTTCTTATCACATACGTATAGTTGTTGCTATTTGTGTGTGTGTCATTTTTTTTTTTTGAATAATTTTTTTATAAAGTTTTTAAATTGTTTATACCAAATAGTACAATTCAAGTGTTTCCACCCCCTAATAAGAACATTTATGGCCTGTTTGAAAGTTTAGAGAGAGAGGGGAGTAGAGGAGAGGAGAGTAGTGGGGAGGAGAGTAGAGGAGAATGGTTCCCCTCTACCTTGTTTGGATGTTTTTAAAATTAGTAAGGGGGAAGGGAGTAATTAGCCCTTCCCCTTATTTGGATGTTTTAAAAATTATGATGGAGAGGAGATGAAATGATTAAAATAGACAAATTTACCTCTATTTGAAAATAAATTTGCAACATTAATCTACGATTAATTTGTTAGAAATGGTAAATTAGGAAATTTACTTGGATAATAATTTATCTACTCTGCTCTCCCTCCAAATTTATCTAATTTGGGAGAATTAAAAATAAGGGGTTAGAGGGAGTTGAAACCCCTCCAAACCCTTCCAAACCCCTCCCCCTCATTCCTTAAAAAACTTCCAAATAAGGTAATTGGATTATTCTCCCTCCTTCTACTCTACTCTCCCTCCTTTTTTAAACATCCAAACATGCCATTAAGTTGGTTCTTTGGAAAATTTGTCCTTTACATAAATCAATGTTTATTTTTTGTCATTGAGATATATCACACCCACTCTCATGGGAGAGGGGGATCACACCCATCCCATGAGAAAGTGGTATGATATATCTCAGTGATATTACCAAATTCCTTCTAGTGCATAAAAAATGAATGATATTTGATGTTTAGAAATAGGTTGGAAGAATGACTCCAAAAATTGGCCTAGTAGTACTTCTGATTCTTCCTTAAAAGAGTGAGCTCGAGTTTGGACCACTTATTTACTTTCTCTATTGGACGAGCTTTACTTTTTTCTAACCCAAAAAAAAAAAAAAAAAAAAAAAATTGACTCCGTGAATCATACACTCACAAGTCACAATCTAACTCTTAATCTTCATCTTTACACGAAATTACCTTTAGAAATATTTGTGAATTATGAAATTCACTTTCTTTGCAATGATGGATGTGGATAAGAAAGAGATTATCGAAAGGTGAGCTGTAAGCAACCATGTATGATAGATCAAAAAGTTGAAATAAGTGTAACGAAATTTCTTTGCATCTCTTTTGAAAAGCCAAAAGAGAAAAGATGAAAAAGAAACTAATAAATCGAGGTAAACAAAAGTGAAAGGGACTGGGCAAAGTGGACTCTGGTGTTGCTTCACCTAGCAGAAAGCTTTTCTTTTTTCTATTATATATTTTTTTTAACATAGTTGATGTTGCTATTGCTAATTGCTCCTTACCGTCAAACTAATAATACCAATTGGTTTTTGGTATAATTAGAGATCAAACCTCAAATATTTTATTCAAAGACAAAAGTATTTACCAGTTAAATTAACTGAAACTCACACCTAATGAAAGTTATCTATTTTGCTGTAAATAATTGGGCATTGTTGGTCAAGAATGTGATTGAACCAGAAAAAAATATTTTATATATATGAGCCCCTTGTAACATTGTCCCTTTATCCAACTTTTACACGACTTTAAACTTTAAAATGATACATAAATCTTTTTTATAAAGCCACTAGAAAGCAAAGCACCATTTAGCACTATATTTTTGTGCTACTTTCTTCCTTTAATGAAAAAGGTCTACAAGTTTTCTTTAGCATCACTTGTCAAAGGAAACAAGAGGCGGGGGAGAAAGACAAACAGCTCTACCTCTACCAGCCAGATTCACATATGTATAGAAAAATTGGAAACAGGGTAGTTGGCTAATTTAGTACCATTAAAATGAATCAAAATAGTGGGATTTGGAAGATAGCAAAATCACTTTGGCTCTCTCTGAATGGACACAGAATCTCCTATGCCCACTCTATGGAGTAGGCTAAGAAATTTACAGCTTTTTGAATGATCAAATAGTTACCAAGATATGCTTTTTTAGTTCAACACGTTTATAAACTTTTTTTAAATTAGATTTAAATGATTATAGTGCATTCGGACAATAGGACTGAAGGTTACATAACAAGGTAGTCTTGGCTCCACTATAATCAACGACAAAAAATATATCACATCAGGAGGGCAATAATTTAAAATAAAACAGATTGTACAAGGAATATTGCACCTTCTAGTCCTCTTTCATTATTTTTATGAGTTTGGCTGTTCATGTGCACCCATTTCTTTTTATTAGATACCATTTTTTTTTTTTTTTGAGAAGCTATTAGATACCATATAATTTGGAATTGTAGTGTGAATTTCATGATGATTCTCTTTATTATAACATGTTTAGACACTAATGGTTTTTTTTTTTTTTTAGTATAGTATAGGCAAAATTCGATTACAATTTTCTTATTCAACAACAACAAATTTGATCAATTAAAACTCACTGTGCCTATTTTAAATATAATAAAAATTCAAAAGTATTTTTCATATGAAGAAATTTTATACTATTTTGATTATAAAAATCAATTTAATTATCAGATACATTTCCCATCAAAAGGTGTATCACTCTAATAAGTCTCGTCCAGTTCATTTCATCGTGTGGTCTATGAAAACACAATGAACCAGTGATTCAAGCAATGAGAATTAAACTGATTGAGGTGACAAAGTCAGAGTGTCAGACCAACCCTCGGGCTATTGGTTCATGAATTGTCAATTTCTTGTTTAGGCTACGAATGAATTGACACTACAAGATAATATACAAATAAGTCTAGTCACTAAAATAGTACAATTTGATAAATTTTCGTTTAGTTGAAGTTAGCTTAATTGGTAATATAGGGTCCGTTTGGATAGCATTTATTGTTGCTGAAAGTTGTTAAAAACTGATTGTTGCTGAAAACACTGTAGCAAAATAATTTTTAAATGTGTGAATAGTGTTGTGGGACCCACTTTTAATATTAAATATTGTTTGTGCGTGAACAGTATACACACAGTACATGCACAGTAAATTTTGTCCCCCAAGGTCAAAAAAGCCGGCCAAAAAAAAAAAAAAAAAAGAGGGAGAAAACGCACAGTCTAAAACGCACCGCAACTAACCATTGTATCCAAACCCATTCATAGTCCATTGATAAAAGACAATTATCATGGAGTGGAGTGGCTGTGTTAAAATTCTATCTTATCTATAAATAAAAAATAAATATAATAAAAAAAATTCATGGCCTTTTCCTTTTGACAACTATAGAGATAACGAAATATAATTGACTTACAATAATTACAATAAAAACAGTGTAGATTCATGTAAAAATAATGTTGCACAAATTATTACTTATCATTTCAAAAAAAATTGTATAATTTTTTTTAGATGGGTCTAACATTGTTCAAGGATAAATGGATAATATTATCTATCCTTGAACAAGTGGTTGATCCAATTAGCAAATCAGCAGAGACTGAGAAAAGATTTGTGTAGAAAGTGAGACTTATCAATGAAGGCCTTCTTCTTCTCCTGGGCTTTTAGAGAGGCAAATCTAACTCGTTGGCCCTTGAGTCAAGGCCCTTGACTTTTGATTTTGTTGGACCCTCTCTCCTTCATTCGTGCCTGTGAGGATAGTCTTCTGTTGTTCCCTTTGTCGTTGTTTCAATAAAGTTTATCATTCATTAACAAAATAAATAAATAAGTTTATCGTTCAAGCACAAAAAAGAATTTTTTTAAAAAAAAATGATAAATATTATCTGTGTCTCCAAAAAGTGTACGGCCCTTTAGCAAAAAAGTGTATTGGTGTACTATGCCCAGGCAAAAGTGTCGGAGAATCTGAAAAAAAAAAAAAAAAAAACCAGAGAATGGCCAAGTAGATTTGGAGAGACTTTTTATATTCATGAGAAGTTTTTGGAAAATTTAATCCACTATAAGAATGACTCTATTGTGTAAAACAAAACATCATCATTCGGCAAATATCGGTGCTTATGTTGAAACAATCCCTTCAACTATTAGTTTGCTGCTTACTCCAATTTCTAATGAACTAATCATGCTTATGACTTGTATTTACTAGGAATGGTAATGAGACGAGGAAAGGTCAGATCATGGATGTTTTATCTTTGCCTCTATCCCGTAAGGTCATTAATCATTATCCTATCGATTGACAAACTACGAACTTCCTTAGTGTCGCTCGTGTAGATTTCCTCAATCATGCATAATCACTATGTAAGATTAAATAGAATTTTGATCATCTCTACTATTTTAGGTATTATATTCTGTCACAGTGATATTTTTACTGAACTCATAAAATAAATCCAAATCTTCATAACTTTACCATCCACTATGAAACCGTAGTTTGTGGTTGTATAAGGCTTGAGAAGATAATCTCCATAAAAATTATCAAACCTTTTAAAATTTCCAATAGTCTACTCTAAAATTAGCTAGGTAAAAGTATCATTTTTTATTTTTATTTTTTATTGTAGAGTTAATCCAATAATCCAAAACTCATAGCACCATACAATTTTATAATCCTTAACCGTCTATCAACATTGAACCATTGGTACTGCAACCGTAATCACAGTCATAACTTCAAAATACAATTGTCTTTCAAAATAAAATCTGTTGCCACTTACATTTAATCAACTCAAGGATCAACATCCTACCAAAATATGGGTCATTAGTTTAATTTAAATATAGTACAAGCCATGGCATTTTTCACAATTTGCAACGTTACAATTCATCTTCTAGTGAAAATTATAATCCATCAACTTCAATTCACTCAAAAAAAAAAAAAAAAAATGAGAAAAAAAATTCACATTTATAATTCAAAACCTTAAACCCTAAAATGTTAAACATTTTTTAGTCCAAAAAAGAAGAAGAAAAGAACAAGAACTTCTAGATCACAAAACATATCCCAAAACATATAGTTATTACTTCTCTGATAATTAAAGCTACGATAATCCCTTTAAATCAAATCTAGAGCCATTTTGTTGTCATGCTCCAATCCCAATGTATGACTTAGATACATGACAATGGCCACACACCCATAAAAATTCCTTGTAAAAGTGTGTAAGGCCACATTAAAATTCAATATTTATTTTCATAAAAGCAATTCAAGTGACAAATAAAATCCTGTTGACATTTCTTTTTGTTTTATTTATAAAAAACAGTTCCTGTAGTCGATAGTTTATCAAAAACCATTTTCCAATTGTTCAACAACTAAAAGAGAATTCCTAGAAAATTGCAAAAAGTTAACAAATTTCAAATATTCCAACATTCACACTATGAGACAAAGGCCATTACTTTTTTTTAAGGCCATTACTTTTTTTTAAGGGGAAAATTGCATTGACCTCCGATTTAAGGGGAAAATTGCATTGACCTCCGATGCGGTTTTTCGTTATTACACTTACCTCCCATCTAATTTCAAATAAGACTCACCTCTCTTGAAATGCAAACTATTTACAATAACATCCCTTAGATGATTAAAAAAAGGCTTTAAAAAATATAGAATTTCATATTTTATCCTCTACTTAAACTGTTGTCCAATTCACTTAAATATAGAATTTCATATTTTTCATATATTCAAGAGAGGTCAATGCAATTTTTCCTATTTTTTAAGTGTAATTTTGTGAAACATTAATTGCAATTGATATATTTACCAAAAAAAATTTTAAAAAAAAGAAAAAGATAGTCAAAAGTCTTGTAAATTGTAGCTCAATTGGCACATCTATGTGTTTCCAAATAAAGACATCCACAATTTAAATCCCTATCCTCCAACTAAAAAAAAAAAAAAACCTGCCTTGCTTTTTTTTTTTTTTTTTTTTTTTGATAGAGTTGGGGTTCACTCCTGATGATTGCTCTTTAATGTAGACAGTGATCGAACCCACATCTCTTATTCAACGACAACAGATTTTACCAATTGAATTAAGTTAGACAATTGAGCAATTGAGCAAGATTTGTGTAGAAAGTGAATCTATCACTGCCTCACTGGAGGCTTTCTCAGTTTCTCTTTCTCCTTGGGTTTTAGAGAGGCAGAGGCAAATCCCTTCGTTCGTTGGGCCTTGACTTTTGATTTTGTTGGGCCGTTTGATGTTAATTTGGACCCTCCGTAGCCCATCCTTCATTCGTGCCATGGTCCTTTGCTGTGCCCGTTGTCGTTGTTTCAATAAAGTTTTATCATTCATTAACAAAATAAATAAATAAATTTATCATTCAAGAAAAAAAAGAAAAAGAAAAAAGGATAATATTATCTGTCCCCAAAAGATATAAGTGTACGGACCTTTAGCATAAAATGAAAAAAAAAAAAAAAAATCACATTTATAATTAACAACCTTTTTTTTTTAGAAGAGTTATAATTCAAAACCTTAAACCTTAGAATGTTAAACATTTTTTGGTCCAAAAACAGAAAAGAGCAAGAATGCGAACTTCTAAATCGCAAAACATTCTAATAAAAAAAAAATCGCAAAACATATTCCAAAACATGTAGTTATTGCTTCTCTAATAATTAAACCTATGATAATCCCTTTAGATCAAACCTAGAGCCATTTTATTTGCATGCCCCAATCCTAATGTATGAGCTAGATACATGACAATGGCCACACACCCATAAAAATTCATCATCAAAGTGTGCAAGGCCATATTAAATTCAATATTTATTTTCATAAAAGCAATTCAAGTGACAAATAAAATTTCATTCACATCTCTTTTTAATTTTATATATATATATGTATATAAACAGTTCCTATTGTCGACAGTTTATCAACATCCAATTTCCAATGGTTCAACAGCTAAAAGAAAATTCCTAGAAAATTGCAACTAACAGCAAAGTTAACAAATTTCAAATATTCCAATATTCACACTATAAGACAAAGGCCATTCCTTTTTTTTAAGGGGACAATTGCACTAACCTCCAATGCGGTTTTTTCGTTATTATAATTACCTCTTCTCTACAAATAAGACACACTCCTCTCATAAAATGCAAACTATTTACACTAACATCCCTTAAATGACTGAAAAAAGGCTCTAAAAAATATGGAATTTCCTATTTTAGTGTCCACTTAAACTGTTGTCCACACCATGTCTTATTGGAAATTAAGGTTTTTAAATTTTTTTTTTCTTAATAGCCTTTTTTTTTTTTTCATTCATTCATTCAAGGGAGGTCGGGTCGGTACAAATTTTCCCATGTTTTTTAGGTCTTATTTTGTGAAACATTAATTGTCGTTGATGCATTTACCAAAAGTATTTTTTTTTAAAAAGATAGCCAAAAACTTTGTAAGTTGTAGCTTAATGTCAACCTCCAAGTGTTTCCAAATAAAAACATTCACGATTTAAATCCCCTAAACCCATCAATTATCAAATTATAACCAAAAAAACAAAAACAAAAAACCCAAATCCCATGCTAAATGGACAACTCTGCCTCGTTTTTTTTTTTTTTGTTGATAAATATGATATAGTAGGTGTCCGCTTTTGATAATTGTTGTTTTGTATAGCCACGAATCAACTCTTGTATATCTTATTTGACAAAAAAAAAAAAAAACTTTACTAGTAATTATCAATTAATTGCAACCCACAACTCTACCTTACTCAAAAATGGTTGAAGCTACCATCGCACATTCTTAACGCGATGATTGCGATGGTCACTCTACAACTATAAGTGCTTGTGGAGTGTGAGGGGTAAAAGCTGGGTTTAAGTTTTTACACACATATACTAGATTAGGTTAAAGTAAAATTTCTATTTAAAAAAAAAAAAAAAAGTTTTTAGCTACACATGAAATGATGAAAGACAATATAGCGAAAAACAAATTGCTCATAAACGGCTCACTTGATAAGGCCTCCTCCCTCCCTCTAAACCCCCCAAAATAAACACAGAGAGAGCAAAGAGAGAGGGAAATGGCTTACCATCTCTGCTCTTCACCTTCCTCCCTTTTCCACGACCGTCAACCTCTCTGCAACTCTCTTTCCTCTCCACCAAAACTTGGTTCCAAAACCTCCACTTTCACCTACTCTTTCAAGCCCACTCTTCTCCCATCTCAACCAAAAACCTTACTTCAAATAACCCATGTTTCTCTACAAGACCCAATCCCACAAGAAACCCAGAACTTAAACCCCTCAAAGGGCAATGATTCTCAATACCCAGATGGGAAATCCGGGTCCTCCTCCAAAAACTATATCTGGGTCAATCCCAAAAGCTCCAGAGCCTCACAGCTTCGCAAGAATTCCTATGATGCAAGGTATGCTTCTCTTGTGAAAATGGCTGAGTCTTTGAATTCATGTAGTCCAAATGAGGAAGATGTTGTTGAAGTTCTTAGGGGTTTAGGTGACAGAATTTTAGAACAAGATGCTGTGACTGTTATTAATAATATGGTGAATCCAGAAACTGCATACCTTGCACTTAGATACTTTCAACAAAGGTTGAAGCTAAGTAGGGAGGTGATACTTTATAATGTGACTTTGAAAGTGTTTAGAAAGTGTAGGGATTTTGATAGAGCAGAGAAGCTGTTTGATGAAATGCTTGAGAGAGGAGTTAAACCTGTTAACACTACGTTTTCGACTATGATTACTTGTGCTAGGCTATGTTCTTTTCCACATAAGGCTGTCGAGTGGTTTGAGAAGATGCCCAGTTTTGGGTGTGTTCCTGATGGTGTTACCTATTCGGCTATGATAGATGCCTATGGACGGGCTGGTAATGTTAATATGGCTTTGAGCTTGTATGACAGAGCTAGAAGTCAAAAATGGCGTATTGATCCAGTGACATTCTCAACATTGATTAAAATCTATGGATCGTCGGGAAATTTTGATGGGTGCTTGAATGTTTATGAAGAGATGAAAGCTCTTGGTGTGAAGCCTAACTTGGTTATATATAACACTTTGATTGATGCAATGGGAAGAGCTAAGAGGCCTTGGCAAGCTAAGATCATTTACAGAGAGATGAAAAAAAATGGATTTTTGCCGAATTTCGGGACATATGCATCTCTTTTACGGGCTTATGGTAGAGCTCGATATGGTGAAGATGCGCTTAGTGTGTATAAGGAGGTGAAGGAGAAGGGGGTGGAGTTGACTGTAGTTCTCTACAACACACTTTTGGCATTGTGTGCTGATCTTGGCTATGTTGATGAGGCTGTTGAGATTGTTGAAGATATGAAAAATTCCGGGACCTGCAAGCCTGACAGTTGGTCTTTTTCATCCTTGATTACCGTATATTCCTGCAGTGGTAAAGTCTCAGAGGCTGAGATGACATTGAATGAAATGTTTGAAGCAGGTTATGAGCCAAACATCTTTGTTCTGACATCACTCATACAATGTTATGGGAAAGCTCAGCGTACTGATGATGTTGTGAGGACATTCCATCGACTCCTGGAGTTGGGAATTACTCCAGATGAACGCTTCTGCTGTTGTCTTCTGAATGTCATGACCCAAACACCAAAGGAAGAACTTAGTAAGCTTACTGATTGTGTTGAGAAGGCTGATTCCAAGCTTGGTCATGTGGTACAACTATTGGTGGGGGAGCAAGATAATGATGAAGAATTTAAAAGGGGATCATCAGAACTCTTTTACTCCATTGGTTCTGATGTAAGGAAGGCATATTGCAATTGCTTAATTGATATCTGTGTCAAACTAGATCTGTTGCAGAGAGCATGTGAGCTACTAGACTTGGGGATTACACTAGAGATATACACAGATATTCAGTCTAGGTCTTCAACCCAGTGGTCTCTATATCTAAAGGGTCTCTCTCTTGGTGCAGCCTTGACTGCATTACATGTATGGATAAATGATTTGACCAAGGCATTGGAATCTGGGGAGGAGCTTCCTCCGTTGCTTGGAATCAATACTGGACATGGGAAGCACAAGTACTCAGACAAGGGATTAGCAGCTGTTTTTGAGTCACATTTGAAGGAACTCAATGCTCCATTCCATGAGGCTCCAGATAAGGTTGGCTGGTTTTTGACTACAAAGGTTGCGGCCCAATCGTGGTTAGAGTCTAGAAGTTCACCTGGATTAGTTGCTGCTTAGGTGTTTCATGAACTGCTCTTCTCATTGATATGTAATGCTTAGAAGTGGTATGTGCTGCTTCTCGAATGCTTCTTTTATTTGTTTTTTATCTTATCTCTCAGAGGAGATGATATTAGACGATGAAATCTATTTATACTTTAATCTCTTGTAGAGTTAATGAAGTTTTAAGAATTGTTGGATAAAATTGCCAATAGTTGTACTCTGATTCCTTAATACATTATACGTCAGATCTTATAGGTCCATGATTGAATAAATTCAAGAACAGCTACATGGGAATTGGGAAAGTATTGTTTTGTATTTTACTATTTTTCAAGCAAAAAAAAAAAAAGAAAAAAAAAAAAGGAAGAAGCTGTTGCTGTGATAATGGAAGATAAAGATGGAGAGGTAATAAGTGATTCGAGACTTGAAGCAACTGGTGCCTTGCCGGTGTTGTTTCCATGGACAGCCGATAAGATGTGATTTTGAATTCTGTTCTGTTGATGCTGGATGTGTCAAATATCCTTTGACCTATATCATTGTGGACTTTATGAAAGAATATATTGAATAATTGGAAGGAAGTAGTTTACAAGCACAAGGTTATGATACTAGTAGGTAAGCTATTGGCAAGAAGATAAACAAATTAATAAAACATTGTTGAAGAACTTAGATGATTTAATCAGCTTAGATATTCAATTTGGCACATTTCTTATGATTAGATTTACATCTCTTGGGGTATGTGATCCTATCTTTTCTCAGGAAAATCTTGATAAAAAAATTCAGATCTTTTATAAGAATTATTACACCCTTGAATAACCTGGCAAATGACTTTTTTTTTTGCATGATCATGAGATTCATGCTCCCTTGTCTTGCACAATGTATTGGGCTGTTCACTTGCTAATCCCAAAGACGGGTGTGCATGGGTTGAGTTGGGTTTGGAATAGTTTCAATCCCAACACGACCTTATTAGGTTAAGAAATTTCCAACCAAATTCAGTTCATGGTAACTCTAAAACAAACCCAATCAGGTATTGAGTTGGGTTGGGTTGAGACTATTTTGCTTGATCAAATAAAAAAAATTGGGTTTTAATCCAACTATTTAAACTTATTCAAGAAATAAGTACGAATTACATAGTTAAGCCTAATATTTCAATTAAGTCTCAAAATAGTGAAAATACCAAATAAATTAAACCAACCAAGTTAAACTAAATCCCAAAATCTAAACAACTCAAGGTTAAAATTTTTAAACAATTATATTTTTTAAACTATTAATAGTGTGGGTTGGGTCGTATTACTTGCGTTGAAAATTTGTCAACCTAAATTTGATCCTACCCAAACTTCAAAATAAAATTTTAACCCAACTGAACCCGTCAACCCTCAAAAAACTTAGTTGTGATGTTAGGTTGGGTTTGATCTTGTTTGTCGGGTTGGTCGATTGAATGTACACCCCTGCTCATAGCATGGAGATAAAGATAATAAATCTGTATAAAAACTGAGTAGAAGGAAACAAATCTGTTAATGCAAAGTCACGAATTCACTTTGATTTTATTGCCAAAAACTCTAAAGTCTAAAGTCAGTTGGACGATTTTAAATTGTAGATAATTGTAATACCACAGGAGAGGATACTGGCCTTGGTGCGTGAACCTCAGCTAAGCACCTTTTCTGACTGTGACTTAACCATGGCAATTTCCTTTGTGGCCCTAAATTCGTTGACTTCTATTCTGCTAAACGCTTAAAAAAAAAGACTCTAAAATTCCGCTTAAAAAATGAGTTGGCTTTTGACATCTGAATAAATATTATGTTTTTTGATAAAGGACTGCAATAAAAAACGCACAGACCTCTGACTTTGTTGACATCAAGATTATCAAAATGAAATAGTGGGATCTCTTCATGTGGGCAGGGGGCTTACTTGAAAATCCCTACCCTTGACTTGGGCAACTAAGAATGGTTATATAAATAAAATTGAACTGATAATGAGGTAGTGGTGGTATTGGTTTGCACGTTGAACTGCCTCCAACTTGAAATATGGCCATGCCAAATTATAAATTGATGATCCTAATTTGTTTGTTTTCAAGCACAATGGGAAACTGCATGAATGTACTGTCCTATTCACAAAAGAAGAAGATCAAAGTTCTCATCTTTAATGGAGGAGAGAAAGAGTTCAATGCCTCAACACCAGTTGGGAAGATCACTTCTGGTCCTTACAATGGCTTTAAGCTGGTACACCATGCCCAGCCTTATTCAACATTGCCACCCAACACTAGGCTAGAACCTGGGGAGGTTTATTACCTTGTACCACTCCTGACACAGCCTAATTACCCATGGATGTCTTTGAAAACGGCCAACCACAAAACTGGCAAGAGAAGGACAATAAAGATTGTAGTGACTAAGGAACAGTTTCAGTTCCTGTTAAGAAGCACAAAGAAGTTCCTATCTGAAGAAATTTCAGTCAGATCTTTGGGGGGCTTTCAAGTAGGAGAAGGTTGTCAGAAATGGCAGCCATCCTTAGCTACCATTCCTGAGGTATATTAGCATCCTCCTCATTTGGAATAGATCCATATGATGGTTCAGATTAGATATTACAAATCTATAGGTGTATCTAAGGCTATGTTATTTAAATTATAAATGACATGGAACTCTGTACACTGTCAGATTAAGGAAACACAATCTTAACTGCTCTATTTCAAGTAAAATAGAGATTAGTGATAGGACAACTTCTGGTATCTTTCTTCCTTTTTCTAACTAGTTGTGCCATAACCATTTCACCATGGAAATTGTATATATAGTATATAACTATATATTTCAATCAAACAATGGTGAAGAGAACAGCAGTTTGGGATTCTCAAAATTTTCAATATATTTCTTCTTTTTGTTCTAGCAATGTAGGGAAAATTTTCAGTGTAGGATGTAGAATATGTTTATGACAGTTGTAATTTCTGTCTACAATTTGCTACAGTACAGTTGTATATGACTTGTGGCTTGTATTAACTAATGACATTTTACAGTTGCTTCTTGCTACGATTGTTGTACGGATTGCTTTCCATCCTATCTAGTTACGAAAGCCATAGGACTTGTCATTATAGAGTAACAAGTGACAGTAGTATATCTCACTAGAATTCTGCAAAAGTATTAGTTTCACAATAGATGTGTATATTACATAGTTCAAAAGAATCTCGTAATCATTTAGTATCTTTGTATTAATTTCACACTTCCATGATTTTGTGGCACCCGTGCTCTTATGCTGAAGAGTTGCTTTAGCAATTTCAGAGGCCAGCCAAACTCTAGCTTTGTTACCTAAGTTCTTGGAATGAATATTTTCTGACTCTGGGTAAGTTTAATGCCATAGTTACCATAACAGAAGACATGTTTGTTGTGGAGCATGCAGGTATGTAGCAAATGCCTTATAAAAAATTTCAGGAAGACTAAAATCCAGTGAGAGTATTTAGTTTCATAAAAGGTTATAAAATGTATGCTTTCAAGTACTTTGTTATAAGGATTGGGTTTCCCAATGTGTTTTGTTGATACATAATATCTTCATGTTAGAAACTTCAGCATCTTGTCAAGATTTCCCATTTAGGCTCACATAACTTTCTTGAAAGCCTGATATTTATTTATGTCAAATGATTTCTCATTTCCCAAATTTATCATAAAGTCGCAGTTTTCAATTATGTTTCAAATTCAACATGATTTTGCCATTGAGTCCTGGCTCAAATGGCAGTTCCTCTTTCCACAAGAACGTTTGGAAGGTGAGGTCATGAGTTCAAAAACTCATTATGTGTGTAAGTCATTAATAATTAAAAAAAAATCAGCACCATTTCGGTCCATAAAAAAAAAAAAAAAAAAAAAAAAAAAGGCAGTTGAAAGTTCATTTCCTTCTTACTATTCACAAGTATGGACGCAAAACCATATTGGATACAATTTACACAATATCAAACAGTAGACAAAACAAATCTAACACATCACAAAGTCAATTCCCCCCATTCCAATCAGACCTTTATTTCTTCTAACTATCTTGGTTAAACTTCGTTTATGTATCTACATTTGAAATCACACAAAGTGGCTGATGAATCAAATGATTTCAGATTTCCTCTCCAATGTAGGGAATATTCACAATGCTTTTGTTACCCTGCAGCAATTGGAAACCACAAGAAATTTAATATTTGACAGCCAAAGTTAATGCAAAAGTCATCTTTAAATCATCTAGGACTTTCAATGCATTAGGCTAAATTAGTAATAGCTGTACCAAGAATGCTGAGTAAACAGAGGAAAAAACCTTGTAGATGAGTTTGCATGTCTATTCTTTCTATTATCATCCACCTTCATTGATGCAGCTTCCTTTTCTCTAGCTGCTGCTTCTCTCTTCATTTTCTTGGACTCTACTTCGATGGCTTTTGTCAATGCATCAACCTTCTTTATGAGCACCTGCATGAAATTTTACCACATGCAATCAATACTCTCTCAGAGAGAGAGAGAGAGAGAGATTTATGAGCACGTGCATGGAATTTTACCACATGCAATCAATACTCTCTGAGAGTTAGAGAGAGAGAGAGCATAGTTTCTTATACATTACCTTTATTTCTTCATCTTTAGTATTCAAAGTACTTTCCTTCACATCACAAAGCTTCCTTAAGTTGATGACTTCCTTTTGAAGTCTATCATACAGCAATCCTGAAACCACATCTTCATTACTTCCTTTGTTTTGTGGATCTTCATCTCCTCCACTTTTGGATTTTCTTTTTGGTGAGGCTGTTGTTTCATCATTATCTGTGTTCTCCTTTTCATTGCTATCAACAACTTTACTTCTAGATGCCCATATACTTTTTTTCAGCATATTTTCTCCAGAAGCATGTTTCTTTTTCAAGTTATTTGCTTGTTTGAGCTCTAGAGTAACATTGGCTGTTTCATTTTCTACAATGGGGTTTTGCAATGGAGAGCTTATACTGACAGTAGAAGCCCTTGGCTGGGATGTAGACCTCTTTCTTAGTCAACCATTGCTTGTTAAAAAGCCAAATATGTTGCTGGACTTTTCAGTTTTTGGGGACTTACAGAATCTGTTAGGGTTGACTAAGAAACTCGAGGAATCCTTCAAACCTTCTTCAATTATTTTAAGTCTCAGCTTTAATTTATCCTGAATTAAATTCACATTAGTACAGATATTTTACTGATTTAAGAGATCAAAAGAAAAAACAAGATCTGAAATTATATGTTCACCTTAAGTTGTGCTTCTGCCTTAGCTGTTCTCTCTGATATGGCTAGTTTGTCTCTCAGTCGCTGCATCTCTGCCTACATTTGCAAGGTATGATTAATCAAACAGAAAATATATGTAACAAATGCCTTCTTCTGTATATTTACTTGAGTTCTAACATTAACATTGCTTTAATTGTTTATACTTCAATGATCTTTTTTGTTCTTGTTTTTAAATATCTTTGATCTTGTATGGATTTAGCTAGCTAATTAAAACTGCAGAACCAGTCCCACATTCACAATAAGGGTATGTTTAAAGTGGAAAATGTTTAAAAAATTGGGCTTCCTATAATTTTATGGGAAGGAAAATACCTGCAGAATTCTTCTCTCTTCCAACCATTGCTTGACAGGCATTACTTTGTCATTTTCATCTTTCCACTCATTAGCCACCACAGTTGCAACTCTGTTTGCTGAAACTTTGACTCTTGCTAGCTCCCTTTCCAGTGTCCTGTTTTCCTCCTGAGAAGTTGGACAAAACCATGGTTAGAAATTTGAACAAAATCCAAAAAATCGAAATCATCAGAAGACTTGGTAAATAAATTTTCAGTGGAACACTTGAAATCACCACATATCTATGAAACATACGTGCAATTCTTCTATCTGCCGCCGGTAGTCACGTATAGCATTAGCAGCAGCCCCACCTGCTAGAATAGCCTCCTCAAGTTCTTGAATGGTTTGGCTCAGCTTTTCAACCTCTAAAACCTTTTGGCGATTGGTTTTCTCAAGAATTCTGTTCTCCTCCTGCATGTGTTATGTATAAACTGGGTTAATTACTCAAACTTCATTATCTTGATCAGAATAAAAGCATCTGATGCAAAATCATGCCTGGCAAATCTCTATCTGTCTCTTCAATTCATAGTTTTGATTTTGAACCTCCTCTACTATTAAAGCCCTTTCTAGAGCACTTCTCAAAATTCTCTCTGCTTCAAGCAGGGCAGATTCTTTTGATTTAGTGAGACGTTCCAGAGCCTTTTTATCCTCCTGCATTGCTGCAATCTGAAAAGGCCAAGAGTGAAGGAAAAATGTATGCATTGTGAGCTATCAAAAAAGTTGGTATATTGCATTGGTTTCTAAAAGCAATTTCCTTATAAATTTCATCACCTACCTCATTCTTGTACATCTTGATTTCAGCCTCAAGAGGAGCAATGACTGATTCTATAGGAAGAGAATCATCCTCTTTTTGGTTTGCATACACCCTTCTTAGTGTTGCTTCAGCCGCATACTGTGCTGCCAATGCATCTTTCTTCTCACTTGTTAGTTTCTTGACTTCAAGATTCTGCATTTCATCAGATTTTGACACAATGAAGTATCTCACATTTAAACACACCATAATTCCAAACAATATTTAGTGACTGCTAAATATACCTTATGGTCAAGAAGATTTTCAGTAACTCGGAGTTTCTCTTCCATTTTATCAACTTCATTTCTGAGCTGGAAAAAATTAATGAAATTCAAACAGAATTTTAGTAGTGAAAATTTGTTAAAAAATAGTTTCTTCCTACAAAACCAAAAACTTCCAATGTACTTAGTACTACAAAATTTGGTCCTGAAATGTGAAATAATAGCACAGATTAACATATTACTCGCATGTCTGTCCTGTTAATGTGCACAAATGTGTGGAAATTGAGTGCCAATGTTTGCATATATTTTTTTGATTACCTCTTCTACAGCCTTATCCTTCAAAGCTTCAGTGGCTCTCAATGCCTTGATTTCACCTTGAGCAGCCCCCAACTCCCTATCCTTCTCTGAACATTCAAATCATGAAATGCCTAAGCTCTTTTTTTTCTTTAAAGAAAAAAGGAAATCATGCTTTGAGGTGGTTATATACTCCATAAGCTAAATAAATTGGAAATAAGCCTTGAAAACGAGCCCTTAGAATAGTGTAAAATAGTGGAAAAAAAAAAAAAAAAACTAAGAGAGATACAAAGAGAATAGCAAGAATTTATTAGTAATGGCATAGTTCAACTCTAAAAACTCATGGGGAAAAGAAGAAACTTGTACACGTAGTACAGGCAGCATCACACGAACCACAACACTGGTCCCTAATACGTATGAACTCTAGGATAACATAGAACTAAATCAGAAAGCAGAACTAAGATAGACCCAAAAACCTTAACATCCAATTCAATGATCCTATTGAACTCGCTGTAGCAATGGACACATTAACAAGTTTAATGTCGTGCTAGGCAGTGTGTGTGTGTGTGTTTGTTTCGAAAAGAGAAACCTTTGAGCAGGTTCTGGAGGCGATTGAGCTCTAACACAAGAGGGTCTGGGTGAGAAAGAGAGAGCTCATCACATGCAACTTGTTCTTCATAGCTCACCATTTTTGGTTTTGGTTTCTTTTTTTTTTTTTTTTGGTGCTTGGAAGTTCAAGGAATACAAAAAATCAAGTACAAGAATAAGAACAAAGAAGGGGGTTTTAAAGGGTTTGAATGGGTGATTGAATGACAGACTTTATCTGAGGAAGAGTCATATATTTCAAGGAAATTGACCACAAAGAGAGCGATGGCTTTCCCTTGTTGTGAAGCAAAAAATTGAAAGGCACATATCATGACTTATAAGCCGGCCTAGCCGGCTGTTTTTGCTCCTCTCTTCCCTCCTTTTTACAGTAACGGTTACTTCTTCCTTATCATCATTTTTATTTTGAACCTCACGATCTTAAACTAATCCATAACCTATAGATATTCTTTCTTCCAAATATGTATATGTATATATATATACACACATATTAGTATTTTGTTTTTTAGAAAGAAAAAAAATATACATATAAGTTGAGTATAAAAAAATTCATACCTTTTCCATGGTTCTAAGTGATGATGACTCTATTCTGGTGCAAGCTGCATATAAATGTTTTAAATTACAATTTCATATAGGAACAAACAAATGTGAAATGCTTAATTATTTAATCTATGTGGCGATAGTGTATTTCATGGTTAAGAATTTATATCTTTTTATGTCTAACTGTAAATATGATGCCATATCATTTTAAATTTTAAATGGTGTAATATAAATACCTTTTAAAATTTGTAATATCTAATTTGAATAATTTGAACTTTTGAAGTAAGAAATGATTTTCCTATTTAACTTTTATATTATATAAAAAGTAAAAGACTATTATATTTGGTTATTTAAGAATGGGAATGCCCACTTACATTGTTGAAGAGAAGGATCAAAGGGATAGGGATGAGTTGGTTACATGTGTTGCAACATGAGTTGCAAACTAATACGTGATTAGATAAATAAAACCCAAATATGTGAAAAATTAAAACAAGAAAGATAGAATACAAACCATTAGAATATCTAATCTTCCCACTAAAAATATAGTTTAAAATTACTACCAATTTTACTATAAAAAACTTACAAATTGATACATTAAGGGTGTGTTTGGATACCGCTTATTTTGCTGAAACTAAAAAATTATTGCTGAAAGTACTGTAGATAAAGATAAAAGTTAGTTGAAATAGTACAATGTGACCCATGAATAATGCCAAAAAGTGCAGTGGGGCTATGAATAGTAGCAAAAATAAGCTGAATAGTGAAATAATTTTCATTTTTCATTCCACCTAAACGCACACTAATAATATAATAGTAAAAAACATTTTCAAATAATTTTTTGAAGGTGATTCTCTTGTGATTTCAGTGGCACTCACTGGAAAATCTCTCCCTCCATCATTAGTAGCCTTGGTTGTTTATGGAATCATCTTCTTCTCGCATGAGTTTCATCAGTTTGAGATCTCACATACCCGAAGGAAAGGAAACCAATTAGCTCATTATGTTACTTGAATTGAGGAGAGCTCTTGCTTCTTAAAACATACTCTCTCAAATGATGTAATCCATTTTCATTCAACTTAATGAAATTTCATTTTTCCTATAATAAAAAATATATAATAGTAAATAAAATTGTCAAAGAATTGTTTGTCTTACTTACTTTTAAAGTTGACACATTATTTTTTATTTTTTTGAGCCTTAAAATTGGTAATATTCCTATCATCAACAAAAAAAATCACAAAGAAAAAAGAATAAAATCCGTGAGATAAACATGCATTTTTTTTTTGTCCTTATCTTGATGAAAGTGGTTGATGATAGGTCTAGTTCTATTATTGTTATTATTTATGTGTTAAAGACTTTAATTACATAGTAATGTATATCCAATATCATAGAAAAATCCATTTCCTCCGCTAGAGTCCTTTGCAAATGATAAGAAGGAGCAGTGTTGGGTCTGGTCATTATCTGAATATATTGATGGAAAGCTCTTGTTTTGGAGTAACTCAATTGCTTGAGCGCTAAATCAGTCTTTAAAAGGCTATGACTTTCTACTTAGTGGAAGTCACTCAAACAATTTTTTGAATAAAAACTAAGAAAATGAGGTATTTGATGACCTCTTGATTGAAAGGAACCAACTAAAAGTGGCTTGAAAGAACAACATATTCACTAGTGTAGATGGAGCCATTCATCTTTGCTTAAAAGCATTATTGTATATACGAAAATTATATGAAGCTCCAGCAGCATTTGGACACTTAGCCATTTGGCAAATTCTTTTTTAGGGTATATGTTGGTGTGGCTGTTTGATTAGACGACAAAGGGAAGACTTCACCACCCCTCACCAACACCAAGTAACCCTTTAAAATAGTGAAAAACAAAAAAAAAACAAAACCAAACCACCAAAATAGTCAAAAGGGTTCTTGATTATTTATATGTTAATTATTTCTTGATTAATTTCTGACCAAAGTAGCTGTGAAAGTGATGTGAAAGTGGGATCAAGCTAAGCCTTGAGTTGTTCTGTTTATTTTGTGTTCCTTATTGGTTTGAGTAGGTAGATTAAAATAACTCTTTTAGAGTACTCAAAAGGGTGTCTCGCCCAGGTGTACAATTTGTGGAATGGTTGAGATGGAGGGACCATTGATCATCTAAAAGGATCATAGAAGGGTTATAATTTAAAAAGAAAAGGCATCATAGTATTTTACTTCTATTAGGTTTTCATAAACTCAAAACTTTTGATATTTTATTTAGCAATTGCAGCTGGTTATAGAGCCCTGGACTAGGACCTTCCTTCTTCTCAAAAAAATAAAAAATAATAAAACTAAAAAACTAGGACCTTCCATGTCTTGTATGGTAGATTCAAATGAATAATTTGGGAGCCAAAGTACCACAAGAAGGGCAGAGCTACACGTATGAGTGGGGGCCATGGCCCCCCAAAAATTTTAAAAATATTTTAATACTATGTATAAATATTTAACATGTTAATTATTAGCCTACAAAAATGGAACTCGGCCCCTCCAAATATTTGAGCTAGTCTAATGATGCTTTTTAAAAAATTGTCCAATTGATCTAGTAGTTATAAAGAATGTTTTTTTTCTTCTCATATTTATTTTTTATTGTAAAATGTGTTCTTGTGTCTGTTAAAGTTTTTTATTATTCATGTCTTTGAATACTTCATTAGTTCAACTGAAATTTTTTTACTCACTTTGATAGACAATTTGGTAACTAATATTAAAAATAAAAACTTTAAGAGATTCACTATGAAGGATACTAAGTTATATGCATATAGATGTATGTGTTTGTGCATGTTTATGAAAGTTTGTATAACTTAATAAATAGTATCATAAGTTCGCCCTCCAAACAAAAATTTCTAGCTATGCCCGTGACCACAAGTCATCAAAATCGCATTTATGTTGAACTTGTTGTTGAACTCTAATTTGGCCACCAAAAAAAAAAATGGAAATTATTTGCTTAAGTGTTTAAACCAATTATTTGCATAAGCAATTTAACAAAAGCAATTTATTTGCTTAAGAGTTTAAACCTATATTTGGTCATGAAACCGGTGAACTAATTTAAGAAGCTTCTATGCAGCTATGCCTAGGTCAAATTAGTTCATAGGTCTTTTTCATTTTCCATAAAACAAGAACAACAACAACAGTAAAGCAACAACTATAATGTTGAAAAAGACAATCTAGAAGTAAACAACTCTTCGAATCTTAAGACGACAAAGAATCCCAATTAAAAGGCGGTAAACCAAACTTTACCCTTTGTAGCAATTCAATGAACAAAGAACAATGATGAAAGTAAATTTAAAGTCTCAGAATCCTTTGGATTGGCCCAAAAAAATTCTCTGTCTCTGGCCAATTGGTCTCCCAAAACATTTCGAGTTGAGCTGGTGGATTTTATATCTGTCCAACTTGTGGAGGGGCTAACTTTAGCCCATACTATCTTCACTACCCAATTGGCCTGGGCTTGTTCATTCCAATTGAGTTATAAGAATAGGTAGTTAATTGTATTTAGTCCTAAGCTTCTTCCACATTTCCATAGAAAAGCCATGGTGGGCTTTTATTGTCCACTGTCCAATCAAGCCCAATTAGAGATCCCAGCAGCTTCCTATGTGCCTATAAAAGTTATAGCAGGTAGTAACTCGCTACTATTCAGCAAAAACAAGAAAAAAAAAGTTTTAGTAACTAGTAATTATACTCATGATTTTCCTTATCTTATTGACTGCAATGTATTGAGATCATCATTCCAAATATAAGATTAATTTCATGGGACAGAAGAATCTATTTGGCTGCACATCTGAAGAGACTTTTGGCTATTATCTTAACCGACCAGAGTGACACTTTCTCCTTTGTAACAAAAAATCAATAATGTCCTCCAAGGCTTTTATTATATTATCCCTTGACTAGAATCTGCCAATGGCATGGGAAAGAGAAACTGTTTGCTTTCCAGAAACCCTTGAAGAAGTTATCCTTTTTGGCTTTTCATTAAACGAAGTGCAAAAGAAGAATCAATTTAGCCAAGATAACTCTCCATGTATTCTTCTTTGATCAACTAATTCTTTATCAACTAATTCTTTTCCTGGATTCCATAAATACAAAGAAGAAAAAAAAAGTTATTCCTTTCCTAACTTCTAATCTTCATTTAAATTGAAAAAGGACCATTTGAAAATGGACAAGGCAACCAAGCAATCAGGTAAATGAAGAATCTTAACAAAACATTCCATTAGATCCATTTCAATGACTAATCTGCCCTTCCAGCAATCAATGTTGACAAATTAACTGGAGTGAAAACTAGGCATAAAAAGGTTTTTATTTTTATATGTTTATGAGTGAGTTTTTTGGCTAAGGAAAGGGGGTTGGAGAGATTTAAACAAGTAACTTCCATTACATGAGGCATGATCCTTGAGGACTCGAACCAAGTGTACTGCCTTTGGACTCTCCCTTGTGTGTGTCGGTTTTGTTTTTAAAAGAATATTAAAATCATGATCTGAATGCATTTGCTGCTCCCTTACAAATTGGTCTAACTTATAATGACATTAGATTGGCAATCTTTTATGGTTTTACTAGTTTAACCATGTGATCCCTTTGCCATGAGCAGTACCACGTACATGCACAATATTTTTTATAACAAATTTCATAACTGCTGAGTTGTTAAGTTGTTATTAATATCATCTCATTTACAACTCGCCACCTCAATGGTTATGAAAAATTTGGGAGGGGGAGGGGGTGGAATTTGTGACTCTAGACTAGAGGCTAGAGACTTATTGGTTTGGCATATCAATTTGTAAATCAAAGAATAAATTAGTTAAATTAAGGGAGGACATCTTGGGAAACCATGTGTACTATGAAAATAAGTAGAGGCCAAGCAAACTATAAAATTATTGAAACCATCATTTCCAGCATAGAACCTTAGGAAGAGATATAGATAACCATATTCCCCAACAGAGAACCTCAAGAAAGGATATTTATATATAATCACAATCTCTCTCTCTCTCTCTCTCTGTGGGGTTATAATCCAAGAAGCCATGGACATCCCAGATAAGCTTCTGCAGTACAGATATCATTTTACCATAGCAGCCATTGTTTCATTAGTTCTTTCCTTACTATTGTATGCAGCTCCTCGGCTTCTCACCATCCTGGCCTATTTTTGGCCTCTCTTTGCATCTACAGCAGTTTTGTTGATGGCATTAATAGCCTTTGGTGGTCTATCCCAGTTTTCGAATGAAGCTCATGGTGAAAAAGCAGGCGCAGGAATTCTAGATTACGTTGGAGGACAGCCAGAACATAGTTAAGAGCCTCAAAATCATGTGTAAACTTATGAGGTTCAGATATAGATTCAGTATCCATTGATCAATGACCTCATTTTCTCTGTAACAATGTCTGCAAGTAAAGAATTTTCAAATTCCCACCTTGTTTCCCCCCCCCCCCCCCCCCCCCCCCCCTAAATCTTAAAGTGACTTGGATGACAGTGACAATGTAAATTCTGGTAATAATAAATGAAAGACAGTTTGGTTCTCTATGTACATAATACCAACTTTTATGGCCTGAGAAATTTACTTTGTGACACCATTTCTTTTGTCATTTTTGTTGTATACTTCTAATGGATTGATTGGGTTGTTGTGCATCTTGTCACCAGTTCAATGAATTCATAGTCATTCCTTCCCTAGCAAAGGTACATTTGCACTTAGCTTTCATATATAGCTACAAAATAAAAGATCTCAACATCTTCAATAGTTATTATACCTTATACAAAGGGGTTAACAGGATGGTGTTAGTCAGATCTGAACTTAGGATGACTGAGATGACATAAGATCAGATACTGTCAAAGCTCCGGATTGATCAACATCAAGTCTCTTAAATGTCTCTATCACAACTGAAACATCCTCATGGCTAATCTTCCCCATTTCCTCAAGCTTATATATGACAAATTCTGCAACACTGATAACAGAAACCAACAAGACACACATAAGAATCATAGGGAAAAAACTCAGCCAATTAATGAAAACGTCATTTACAAGATCATAAAATTTTACATAGAAGGGAATAGGCATGTGTGGTGAAAGAAAGAACCTAAAGTTACTGCTAGTTATTTTCTCTTCCTTTAGGTTTAATGTGTTCAGCACTACACAAATGACTCTTACCTAACAGTCTTATCATGATCAAGATCTGCTGCCTCAAGATCCGAGGGTGTCAAATTTCGTTTAAGAACCCATTTCACGAATGAGCTTTGCCTTCTTTCAGTGTATAGTTCAGCAAGGTAGAGAAAGAACTGAGCTAAGCAAATGGTACTGCTCAATATCCAGAAAATAGCAAAAATACGACCCCGTTTAGTTGAGAAGCTCTCATCCCCATAACCCAGAGTGGTGATGGTTGAACAGACACAATAGAATGCATCCATAAAATTGAATTCTTCAACTACAAATAAGAAGACAGTTCCAACTATTATAAGAACAAAAAGAAGGATCCCTGCCATGATAAACTTATATTTAACTTTGTGAGTTTCAAACTCCTTAAGAATCTCAGTTGGACCCTTTTTGCGCATGTAAATGGTTCTAACTAGAAGGATTTCCTGTTTTTCTACTATATAATCTGCAGCCTGACTAAGAATCAGCCCCACAAGAACCATGCCTGTGAAGACATAAATAGTTGCAAGTAGTTTTGCCAGCATGCTATTTGGCACAAGGTCCCCATATCCAACAGTAGTCATTGTAACAACACAAAAGTAAATGGAATCAAGAATTCCATTTGTTTTTTGACCCTTGATCTGATGCCTGATGAGGAAGAAACAAATGGTGCCTCCACCTAGGTAAGCAGCCAACCACATGAACACTTGCTTGAAATTAAATTGTGGTTTCGCAGGTATTGATTCAGGATGTAAAGGGGATTCAACTCCATTTTCTTCAGGGCGATTGGTCTCAGCTAAAGAAGCAGCACTACCACGTTGTTGTCTGAACTCCGAAAGCAATGATTCATTAGCATCATTATAAGCCATCAGAAAACTAAACTTAGGTTCATCTGAATGGGAAACCTGCAGCACAATTGTAAAAGGAGCTGAAATTAGCCATGTGACATAATGTGTCTGAACTCTAACCTTACATAAAATCATTGAACATAAGTCATTTTACATCAATTTCTAGTGGCCAGTAGTTAATAACTATAATCATCATTGCTTGCCAAAAATCAATGGATTTAATGTACAAAACTTTTCACTTCCCTAATAGCTCATAAACAGTGACACTAATTTCTTCGATATGCACTGATGAGAATGAATTATTTTGTTTCTGTACAATTTGCATTGCCATATTCATTGCTGAGCACTATTAACTGAAATTCAGTCATTAAAAAAGCAATCATGCTTCTGCCCATTCAATAGCAGTTTGACAAATTTTTTCCTTGTAAGTGACCCCATGCGATTTTAGCATATAAAATGCACTTGCAGTTAACAATTGCACTTGTTGCCATTTCAGAGAGATTACTGTGCGTGGGGGACAAAGGAATTACACATACCAAGGAATAGTCAAGTACTCAAAGAGCTCAAGACACCTTCGCTAGGAAAAAAAAGAAACTAATAACATTTACATTTGAATTGAAATCAAGGTAAACATGGTTAGAAGGTTAGCCAACTTGTTCCAAAGGAAATCAAGGAAAACGAACATTATTTATCCTAGTTTTATCATTAATTATCTATTTGAAACACAAAGGTCCTGGCTTTTAACTGAATATCCATTATAACTGAATCAAACAACATGCAATTCTTACCATCATATTGGATCCTAACATGTATAACAAATCAACTTTCTCTCGTTAGATATGCAATCAAATAAAATGGCTTCTCAGAAACTATAAATTTGTTTTGAAAAATTAGAAGAAAAAAAAAAGTTAATAGAAGAAAGAATGAATATGAATTAATATGCTTTTAGAATATTATAGTTCTTAAAATCATAAAAATAAAATGTTATATGTGAAGATTAGGCAAACTTAAGCACCATACCAATATGAACATTCACACAAAGAAAGAGAAAAAGGAAAAAGAAAGTAGATGAATTACACGAGAAAGCCGTTATTGCAAATCACTTTGATAGAAACAGAACCCAGAGGGTATTGTAAATTGGAGATTTTGTCTTACACGAGAAAGCCGTTATTGCAAATCAATTGCTCAATTTGAAAGTGATGTGCCTGTACTTTTGCATGACCCACAGAGAACTCAGAAACATAGAACCCGAAAGAACTGTCATATCCCAGGAAAGTAGTATCAAAGTGATAAAAAAAAAGGAACCAAGATTCACTCTGATGCTTCCAACTGGCCAGTTTCTCACCACTAATAAGAACCAAACATGGACTTTGACCTCCAACTATTAAGACCCATATGGCCAATGTCACATACCAGAAAGCATGCTCTAATCTTCTTCTGTTTTTATCTTTTGATAATATAAAAATAGTATGCTATAATCTAGAATGCCATAAAAGCTAACAAGTAACAATTACTTAAGACCCATATGGCTAATGTCACATACCAGAAAGCATGCTCTAATCTTCTTCTGTTTTTATCTTTTAATAATATAAAAATAGTATGCTATAATCTAGAATGCCATAAAAGCTAACAAGTAACAATTACTTGAAACTAGGGAACTATTTTTTTTATTTTTTTATTAGTTTTTATGTGGTATCCCAACTTTGTTAAATTAATCTACTTATTGTCTATGAGATAGTTTGAAAATCTCATGAATCAGTAGTATGGTAGATAGAACTTAGAATCTTCTAGTTTACCGTATATCTTATAAGTCTGTTAAACATTTAAACCCACTGCTCGCTATTCCAAAATGAACACTAATATTAAATCCATAATTCAACCCAAAATTGACATATCACATGTCTCTAAAGTTGAATGATCATTATTTAGTTGAAATTAGTTAAATATACATGAACACGCACCCAACATAAACAAAAATGAGGGCACAATCCCAATTAAGAAACACATACACACATGAACACGCCAACTATGATAGAATGTTTGCATTATCTTGCTTGGTGGATATAACTACATACACTATTTGAATAGGAACTTACCAGTAACTAATGGAACAAATGATACAAATATAAATATGATTTGTATTTTGTCGGGTTGACATGGATAGTTCTAAACAAAATGTGAAATCTATGACCCTTATTTGGTCTTTTCAGGTTAGGTCAACTCGTTATAATTTGTATTTTTTTCAAATGCAAAATAAAAATAAAATTGAAACTTTTTAATATTGACTTTATCCCCTTTTCAACACACAAAAAAAAAAAAAAAAAAAATAATAATAATAATAGAGCCAATAAACAAAAACACTCGTAGGAGTAAATTTTGTATTTTAACCACCAAAACCATTGCAAAAATTACATACACCCAGCCACTTAGGCCATAGTTATTAAACTCAACTCCAACATTGACCTGATTTATGAGCTGGGTTAATTAAAGATTAATAGTTATGTCATCAATAAATTGTTTAAATTGCAAGTTTTTGTAGTTTAAAATTGTACATAAAATTTAAGATTATAGATCATATAATAAATAACATCTGATTGACACAAAAGTTGACATGTGCATTAAGAGTGTAAAGAACATACAACTCAATAATTAGATTTTCCAAATATGCAGTAATGCTTATTTTATTGAGTAAAGTTGTAACTTTATGCTACAACTAATTTTGTAAATAAACTTTGTCCTTACCATATTATAACATATTAAGCAGTAAAACAAGTCAAAAAAGTGGATCTATATATGTAAGTTTACAAATTTCACAAACTCAATCGGGTGATAAAAACTCATTCGGGTTACACGGGCCACTTCAAACCCACCGGGTTTGACTGAGTTTAACCGATGTAGGTTCCGGGTCATTGGGTTTTCGGTCCAACCAGCTGAGTAGGTCCATGTTTAACAATTATGACCCAAGCCCAATCTGTGGTCTTAATGACTTATTTCTCTTTACAGGCCCAATAAAAAGTAAAAAGAAAAGGGTCCGGCTCTACACATACACACCGTGAGAGTTGGAGTTGGACTTCAATTTAGTTCCAGTTTTTTTTTTTTTTTTGGTCAGAGACTCTGTGTAGAGGGAAAATCCAGAAGTAGAACTGTAGAAGCACTCGACCTGGGGAAGAAAGAAGAAGAAAAACAAGGGTTTAAGGCTTTAAGCACTTCCCCTCCCTCTCTCACTGGTACAACACTTACTAAGTTTTCTTACACTAACTCAAGCTTCAATTACACATTTACTTTGTTTGCTTCTTTCTCTGTATATTTTCAAACCCTTTGCAGCTTAAAACCCATATTTCTCATACCATTTGTAGTTCATAAATCTTAGCATTTCTGGGTATTAGCTCTTTACTTTGTTCTAGCAAAAAGAACCCATTTTTGTTTTACCTTTTAATTTTCTGTTTCTTAGACCATTTGTTGAATTTGCACTACCAGCTAGCTTTTGGGGCTTTGAGTAGCTTTAATTGAAGTTTATGCTTTAAAAGTATTAATTTTGTAGTCTGTTGTATATCCTATGCTAGCAAGAATAGACCATTTTTGTTCTATCTTTTGGTTTTCTGTTTCTAATGCCATTTTTGAATTTGTACTGCCAGCTAGCTTTTGGGGCTTTGGGTAACTATAATTGTAACTGTATACTTTAGTCCAAGTGTAAGTAATGACATCGTTACCGTCGAAAAATATATGGATACGGCGGCAACAGTGCCCATGTGGGGATTGGAAATGTTATGTTTCATATGAGGGCGATGCTGAAGAAACATCCATAGCATCTCAATTGGTAAAGAATGATATGGTGCCATCGGAATCTATGGTTGCTCCTTATGTTGGAATGGTGTTTAAGAGTGATGATGACGCATTTGAGTATTATGGAAATTTTGCTAGAAAGAATGGATTTTCAATTAGGAAAGAGAGGTCAAGACTTAGCCCGCAATTGGGTATTTATAAACGTGACTTTGTTTGTTATCGTTCTGGATTTGCACCTGCAAAGAAAAAGCCCGTCGGGGAGCACCATAGGGATAGGAAATCGGTGAGATGTGGATGTGATGCAAAAATGTATTTATCAAAAGAGATAGTTGAAGGAGTTTCTCAGTGGTTTGTTGTACAGTTCAGTAATGTTCATAACCATGAACTTTTGGAGGATGACCAAGTACGCCTCCTTCCAGCATATCGTAAAATTCACGAGGCAGATCAAGAGCGCATACTGTTACTTTCTAAAGCTGGGTTTCCTATTCATCGTATAGTGAAGGTTCTGGAGTTGGAAAAGGGGATTCAAGGTGGGCATTTACCGTTTTTGGAGAGGGATGTCAGAAATTTTGTTCAGAACCGTAAGAAGGTTGTTCAAGAAAATGATGCTTTGCTTACTGAAAAAAGGGAAAATGATACGCTGGAACTGCTGGAGGCATGCAAGGCCACAAAAGAAACAGATGAAGACTTTGTTTATGATTTTTCTGTGGATGAGAATGATAAGGTTGAAAATATTGCTTGGTCCTATGGTGACTCAATTCATGCATACACCATGTTTGGTGATGTGGTTTATTTTGACACTACTTATCGATCGATCACATATGGAATGCTTTTTGGAGCATGGCTTGGCATTGACAACCATGGTAGAACCATATTCTTTGGTTGTGTCCTGTTACAGGATGAAACATCCTGTTCCTTCTCATGGGCTTTACAGGTTTACTGCTAATATCCTTTATAATGGTTTTAGTTATGTATTCATATATCTTCCCTTGCAATAATTATTTCCCACCTTGAATACAGACTTTTGTCCGTTTCATGAGAGGAAGATGTCCACAAACAATTCTAACTGATTTGGACCCTGGGCTTATAGATGCCATAAGAAGTGAGCTACCAAACACTAAACATGTCACTTCTATATGGAATATTATCTCCAAACTACCAAGTTGGTTCTCTCTTCTGCTTGGATCTCGCTATGCAGAATTTAAATCTGAGTTTGATGTGTTATATCATGTGGATACCGTGGATGAATTTGATCTTCGATGGAATCAAATGCTTTCCATGTTTGGACTTGGTTCAGACAAACACATTGCTTTACTCTTTTCTTTCCGGGCATCTTGGGCACTATCCTATATGAGAGGTTACTTTCTTGCTCGAATGGCGACGACAGCATATTCAAAGTCTGTAGATTCATTCTTGAAAGGGGTTTTCAGTGCACAAACATGTTTGCGTAGCTTTTTTGAGCAGGTATATTAGTTAAAAGTTATTTTCCCTATTCTCCTTGCATTTATGTTTTACCTGTAGTCCATGTACTGATATTGCTTCTCTTGCTTGATCTCTTTCAGGTTGGTATTTCTGCTAACTTTCAAAATCATGCACATCTAGCAATGCAGTATATGCGTATAAAAACATGCATACCCATTGAAGATCATGCACGAAGCATTCTTACGCCTTTTGCCTTCAATGCTTTGCAAAATGAGTTGGTGATGACCATGCAGTATGCAACATCTGAGATGGCTAATGGATCATATATTGTCCGCCACTTCAAGAAGATGGATGGAGAGCATCTTGTCATATGGATACCAGAAGATGAACAGATCCATTGTTCCTGTAAAGAATTTGAGTCTTCAGGAATTTTGTGCAGACATGCTCTTAAGATACTTATAGTAAAAAATTACTTTCATCTTCCTGATAAATATTTTCTGAGTAGATGGCGCCGAGAAAGTTCTCCAGTTATTTATGAAGATAATTGTACTCAAAATGGTGAGGATGAATGGTTTCAAGAATATCATTGCCTTACTGAAACTCTATTCTCAGAATCATCTATTACAAAGGAGCGTTCTGATTATGTTCGTATTGAACTCACTAAAGAGCTCACAAGGCTCCTTAATGAGGTCAGAAACCTCCCAGAGATTGATGGAGTTGCTATGGATTTGACACTTTCCCCGACTTGTTGATTTGAAGTGAAGGGTTCTATGCATGCTAGCAAATGCAGCTTTATTTTCATCTAATGGAGAGCAAAGACAGGTGAAAGAAAGTATGAGCAAAAGTTGAAGAAGGTGAAAAAGAGGGGACAAAATGTTAATGGATTCTCATTGACCACTTTCAATCAGAAGAGGTAACATTTTGAGAAGGGTTAACCAGAAGTGTATATTACAATATTTATTGTTGTCAATAGCCAGCTGTGACTGTGGCTTCCTGGATGAATAATTAGGCTGAAAAGAATGCAGATGGGGTCAATAGATATACCTAGGAAGGTGTACTTTGTAACATGTGACAATGTTCTTTTAGTAATGAAGCAGAAGCATAGTTTCTATCTTATACTGTTCTTAACTTGGAACAGGTGCATTTCAATAAGTGTTTGCTTGATTTATTAAGGTGTAAGAATGATTTTTCGTTGATACTGCAGCCATGCTGTCTTTTGCATAAGATACTTTTGACATAAAATACCTTTTCATCATTTTATCCCTTTTGACAAATAAATTGATCGTGATGGCACAACCGACTCCAAACCATCTATATATATAAATACCTTGACTCGTGTCTTGCCATCCAAGCCTTGTATTGTATTTCTTACACATCATGTATTGGGCATACCAATGAGGTTTTATCCAGTAGCTTATTTAACCATCTATTTTAGTTTCAAATGTCTAATGCTTTTTTTTTTATGCTATAAAAAGTAGCTGTTTGTAAATGTTTTGAGTCTGTTTTCCTCTAAATTGGTGATGTCATTGATTATTTGATGATTATGCTGTTTAAACCTATGTTGATGGACTGTGTATTAAATGAATGTGAGAACATGTTGATCTAAATTCTCTTTTACTTAAATTTATAACAGCATATATGCCTAAGTTTCTTTGTAAATTGGATTCATGACTAAAATTATCACCACAATAGAAAGTAGAAACTATCTCATCTTTACACCTGTCCTTGTAACACGACAACAACAACGCCTTAGACCCAAAATGTTGGTATCTGCTATATGTCCTTGACAAATTAATTTGAATCAACCACATGTATTCTTTTTTCCATTCTATCCTATCCAAAATCATACTCTATGTACCTTAATTAGCATGTCCCTTTTTATTACTTCTGCTAATATTATTTTAGGTCTTTCTCTACCTCTTTTTGTTCCCTCAACTTAAATCCACTTTTTTCTCATTGGTGCATCAATTGCTCTCCTTTGCAATGTTATACAGTTTCTCAACACCTTTAAAACATAACATAATGGATTCATCTTGGACATATAAGAATAACATGAAGGGTTCAATTCCGAAGTCTCTTGTATCCTTGGATATTGCCAATAACTAATTAGATTTTACAGCAACTAAGGTACTTAGCAGCAAAAAAAAAAGGGTATCTAGTTTCCTTGGATACACTAGTCCTTGATGCTTACCCTAACTTTTTTTTTTTCTACTATTGACTAACTATAGATTCATCTGGTGCTCTTGTATCCAACAGGCTTTTTATCATTGAATGTACTTGCCCTCATCTGTTGAACATCAAGAACAGTAGTACATACTATTGAATAATTTCTGATCTCTAGTGGACCTCTCAATAGGATTCGAACCTAGATGAAGTTCTAACCATCTGTCAGAGAAAAAAGAACGAATGGATCTTGTAGGATTCCCAAGAAATTCTTTGATTTCTTCCGGCCATGCATAAAAGAATCTTAAAATGATTGGTTTGTAGATTCATGTTGGAAATTTACAGTCCAGAGTCCATACACAACTGCTAATGGTTTGAATGATAAAGTTTCTCTTGTCTGGATGATGTATTTGTTAAAGATATTGGGTTTATGTTGATGTATGTATGTAATGGCCCAAGAGGCCTAGTTATGTTGTAAGCCCATCTAGGGCTAACCCTAGCTTCTAGTCTCTGAACCTTGTTAAGGGTTCACTATAATCATTGACTTGAGTATACACTAAAGATGTAGCCGCTAAGGCTTTATCCTATGGATGTAGGCTGTTGGTCAAACCATGTAATCCCTCGTTTTCTTCTCTCTTTTTAGCTTCTGCTTCTCTATATTATTTTATTCTCATCTTTAACAGTTATTGTTTCTGGAGCAGTTGGACCAGGCAGTAAATTTCCTTGCTTGAGGCACTACCTGCAATGTTAGGGTGATGCATCTTAATTGATCCTTCCTAGTTGGTTTCAATTAAAGAGATAATGGGGGTAAATTTTCACTTATTAGACTGGTAGATGTATAATCAGGTGAGATGTTTGAAAGAGAGTTTCCATTATTTATTGATAATTTTTCACAGTTGAACCCAGGAGTGCTTCAGGGAGGGACTCACAAATCATGAATGCATGATTGAGGTTCCCCTTCTATTCCATTAGGGAGAAATTGTCTCATCCATTGGATATATTTATCCTCCCTCTCACAATGCGTAGGTCCCACATGATCGTAGGGCCCACATTGTAAGAGGGAGGATGCATGAGATAATTATTGTCCTTAAGGAGTGCTTTAATTAGTTTTCTGCTGTCTCAGTCTTTTAATAGTATGTGTCTCTGCAAGGATCACAAATTGATAGGGCAGGTTAGTATGCACAATATATGTGAAGTTACCAATGCCATTAATTTGATCTAATTTGTCCAATGGTTGACTTTTCTACTTACCTGAAATGATTTTTGAGGCTCTACTTAATTCAAATGACTTCAGGCTGGATGATCTGGATCCACATTCACTAGCCTCATTTGGATAAGGACAGTAACATTGTACTGATCTTCATACTATCCAAATCCCTTGTTTCTTCCATAAAAAATTTGTGTTCTCTTAAAATGGTTGTTGAGCTGCACCATACTTGAGTCATTGACAATTATTTAGCACCAACATTCTTGTCCCCACTTGCAGGCAGATAAATCTGGTCTTTTCCAAGTTGCAATGATGCTCATCAATCTGGGCTCCTTCCAGATCTCACTTCCATAAATGAATGGCAGTGGCAGGTAACAATTTTATTGACTCACTCAACTTGAATCTTAACTCAATAGAGGGTCCCTTTTGGGAGTAGCCCTGTCCCTGATATTTGTTATTAAATATAAATTTTAAAAGAATGAAAATGATAGTTGCAACTTCTAGCCACATGAGTGCAGACACATGAATGGTCGGTTTCCTGTACTGTACAATATTAGACATGACAAAAATTTGCCAAGAAAGATAGTTGTCAAGTAAATATCAACCCTCAATTATAAGTGTTCCTATGTGAAATTTTGTCCTGTAACCTTTTCATGAAATGGTTAATTGATATTTGCTTTTTGGAACCATCTTAATCACCTAGGCGGACCTACAGCTTTTTTTTGGAGGGATGGGCTTGACCTGGGGTTCATGTCTGGTTGCACCTTTATGAATCCTAAAAGTTCTGAACGTGTGTCTGTATTAGTGGTCTCATTTGTATGTATTTGGCTGCAATGAAATGGAGGCTTGTGGAAAGTTTAGTCGGAAGGAAATGCAAGGATGTGGTTTCTTTTATTTGTCTAATGGGGGTGCATTAACGAGAGACTATATGCTTAAAAGTTAAAAGCTGATTAAAGGTATTCTTTTCTTTTTCTTTTGTTCTTTATCCTTAAGAAAGTTATGTAGGAGTTGAAATCTGAGTATTCTTTTATTGGTTTCAATAGAATAATTTCTATGGAATGTCCTTTACTCTTCACTTTGGAGAGAGAATAAAAATTTTATGTTAACCTGTTAACCCACATATTCACCTTGGGGAAAAGAGGTAGATTTATCTCTTTGATAACACTTGTTCCAAAAGTTTAAGTTGTTACAAAATAATGATCTTAATTATTTTACTATTATTCTAATGCTAACAAGTTTCCAAAATGTTTAAAAAACACCACTGTAATAAAATAAAATAAAAATTATAGAGCAGTAGTCAATTAATCAAAAAAAAAAAAAAATGACAATTACTTTGCGCACCTTGAATTTGGCATTAAGATTCTCTCAATTCGTTTTTGAAATGGAGTAATTTGAAACAGAGAAGGATCATTTCACGGAAACATATTTTTCATTAAGAATACTCTCTGGTTTTTAATGGAAGGATAGGAACTATTTTATGGAAAATATTTAGTTTTTTGTGAATCTAAATGTATAATAGTTAACGGTGCAATCATATAAACTTTCTTTGAAAGATAGACAGTAAAGTAGTTCTACTGTCAATCTTTTCTCCAACCTCTAATTTGATAATTAGTGGGAAGGAAATTTAAACCTTAAATGTCTTTGTTGGAGATACTAAGAGGTGCTAGTTGAGCTATAAAGATCTTGTCATTCCTCTAATTTGTTGTGTACAGTAGTGCATTAATAGGCATTGAGAACTCAAATGACATAAGAATGAGATGGAGGTGAGATAATGGGTCAATGAAGATTACCAATAAACAAAAAATAATTCACTACCATGATCTCATTGAGAACTTAAATGACATAAGAGTGAGATGGAGGTGAGATAATGGGTCAATGAAGATTAATAATAATAATAATAATATAATTCATGGGTGTGGCTTGTGCCCAGTGGAAGTTTTCACTGGACACGTTGGATGGTGGACACGTGTCCAAATCTGGACGTGTCCAGTGGAAATTTCCACTGGACAAAAGCCTTACCCATAATTCATTACCATGACCTCTAGAGGTCGGGCCTTGAGCAAGTGTCTTCCACTAAAAGCGACCTCCTACCAAAAGCGACAAGTTGCGGGTTCAAATTTGGTACTCAATCTCTCCAATAAAAATTGGGGGTAGGTTGCCTAATCAGCTCTCCCAGATGTCACAAAAGTGAGAGTTTTGTGCATGAGTACAACTAGCGTGATTTCATAAATAATTATCTATGTTATGAAAAAAAAGTAAAAGAAACTCCATAAACAATTATCCTTGTTAGTGCTGTAGTATATACTTGATTTATATTTGATTTCTTAAAGTAGTGTCAATAAATGAATCCATGTGAAATTGATTGTAGTTTAGCAAAAAAAAAAAAATGTGAAATTGATTGTACTCTAATTCTGAGGAAATTGTGAAATAAGTTGTGTCTCAAGGAGTGCTCTCTATAACAATTGCTATCTCTAACACATTTGCAATACACAAATTTTCACTGCTATTAAGGCTACATCTTATTGCTACGTATTAAAGCGGTGTCAATAATGGATTTATGTGAAAGTTGTATTGTTCCGTTATATTATTTTAAAAGGGTTAGTGTACATCCTTAATGACTTTCTCTATTTATTTTTTTATTAAAATTTTTACTTATCACGAAAAAAGAGGTGATATTGCTCCTATTATTATAACTTGTCACCTTAAAAGATGCGAAAAAAAAAAAAAAAGGGTTGTCTACTAACATTTCTCTTTGATTTAATGTATTAATATATTCTTCAGTAACTAGAAATGTTCTGCGTGGTCTTGTCGTTTCTAGTATTTTCCACAAAACTCCGGCCAGGAGTCCACCAAAATATTTTATCGTCTTCAAGGGTAGGCTCAAGGCTGGACTGGGAATATCTTCCACTTCAAACTCTTTGTTTATTTATTAATTTATTATTATTTTCCTGATCCTTCAAACTCTTCTTCAAGTCATACTATTTGTTGTCTTGTCTAATTAATCTCATAACCAACAAACTAGCGGTTTTAATTAAAATTATTTTGCTGCTTTGCCTAATTTGGTGAAGTAAAAGAACAAGAAGAAAGTAGCATAATTTATTCAGACTCATGGCGTTTTACAAGCCTAAGTTACATTACAACAAAGGAGAACTTAACAAGAAGCAAAGCTCTGCATGCATACATAATATGAAAAAGGGCTTGAAAAAAAACCATTAGAGCTTTAGGCATCTTAAAAGAAACCAAAGCTATATGCCAATGACATTGAAAAAGGACTTTAGACATATATAGGAGAGAACTTAGTGATTTTGAAAGTGACCAAATCATTTTGTTGAGCTTCAATCCTGATTGATATGATATATCTCTAAAAATATATACATATCAGACTGCAATTAGATGTTGTTGAGCTTCAATCCTGATTTCTTCCTTCATTTTCCTTATGAATTCTTCAAATTTTTTGTTTAATTCATCTGTACTAGGAAATTCCTCATTTACTGCAGCTGCTGCAAGTTCTTTGTCACCATCTGTTCTCAACACAACCCCATTCTCTTCTTCCTCTATCCCTTCATCTTCTGCAGGAAAAGCTTCACTCTCTCTTTCTTCTTTCTCTGTATTTGAAGACCCATCTTCCTGTTCTTCTACTCTTTCAGCTTCAGCTACTTCTTCTCTCTCAGCTACAAGGTCAACATTCTCCAGTGATCCAATATCATTCTCGGTACATGAAGAGCTGCAAGAAACTGCGCTTTTGGCTAGAATAGCAAGTATTCCATTACAAATGAGAAACATGTACTTCCTTTCAATTGTGTGGGTGAATAGGGAGAAAAAGAATGTGGAGAAGTAGACATTGTAGAAATAAGGAAAGAAGCAGAAGCCTGAAGTATAGCAAATAAACAAAGTAATTAGAGAGACTGAGAAAACAAACAGCAAAGTCCTTTTCAAGAACTGGAACTTGTTGAATTTGCAAACAGTTTGGAACTTCTGGTCCTCAATTTGCTCCATCTTTGTTTGTTCTTTTTTTCTGTAAAGCAAAAGTTAAAGCTCTAGGTAGAGAAGAATCTTATAAGGATGGCCTTGAAAGAGGTGTCTTTGTTTGTCTTTTGGGTTCTTGAATTTGTGGTAACGGTGGGTTCTTGAATTTGTATCTTGGTTGGGCATTCATGCCCCTCTCTATTTATAGGACTTTTAAAAACTTCTACAGTTTCATGGACTATTGAATTCACATAAGAATGAGAGTGGGAATAAAACTTTTTACAAATTTTCATTTGCTAAAATAGTAAGACAGTATGAAACTTTAACATAGCTACTATTTTCTTATTAATACACATGGATCATGTTAATGGGTCCTTTAGGACATTTATTAATTGATCATTTTAGAAAAAATTTAATAACACTTACATGAAAAATATAAAAAGTTGTTGAAAAAATCAATAATTTTTTTTTCCATTTTTCATAAAAAATTTTAAAAATATATTCTAAACCAATACTCTTAAGATATCGGTTAACTTTTTACATACACTAATTATAACTACTAATATAATGGTTGTAAAAAAAAGTTACAAAAACTTCTATTTCACTAGATTTATTGTTTACAAAAATACCTACCTTTTTTTTTTTTTTTTTGATAACATACATGCTTGATTGTAGGAAATGAATTGGAACTTTCTAAGCAATCATGACCATGAGACCCAAGTCACTTAACTTTCCGCTTATATGACTCTATTGAAAGAATCAAAGGTTAAAGAAACGGAAAGATGCCGTTGTAATCTTGTAGAGGATTTTCTTTGAAGGTTCTAGCGTTCACAAAACGATATACTACGTAAATAACACGGTATGAAGTCAAGGATAGACTTCATATGTATTTCCCATAAAGTTCAAAATCTGCGTACATTGTTGAAAAATATGGACTCAATAATACAGTATTCAAGGTCATGGTCTACTTCTGAATTAGTGACCACTACAGGGAAGCAATTTTTTTATATAAAAAAAAATTCACTTCATATGTATTTCCCATAAAGGTTAATATCTGCGTACATTGTTAAAAAATATGGACTCAATAATACAGTATTCAAGGTCATGGTCTACCTTCTGAATTAGTGACCACTACAGGGAAGCAATTTTTTATATAAAAAAAAAAATTACTTTTTTTTAATTACTAATTACTCCATATAATTTAGCTATATTAAAAACTAGTTATTAACCCGTGCAATATACAAGAATAGCTACTAAATGAGTTTTAAGAAAAAAAAAATATTTTATTTTTTAGTTGGAGTAGTTAGAAAAAATGTATGAAATTAAAAAAAAAATGACATTGAAAGAAATAGCACAAAATTTTATTAGTTAAACAAAAGAAAGCAATGTTGTTTTATTTATTAATTTTTTATGGAAGGAATAAGAGACATAATGTTGCATCTCTATTTTAGTTTGTGTTGTATGTATAGGATATATGAGATATGTTGTAATATATATGCAAAAAAATGTCTATTGGCCGAAAATGTGTCTATTGAATGAAAAAGTGATTACCAAAATGTATCTATTGAAATGTCATAACTCTTTATATTGGATATACCAAAAGATGTCTACTGGCCAAAAATATACCTATTGAATAAAAATGTGTCTATTGACCGAAAATATGCTTGTTGTGAAGTCAAGAATAAACTTCATATGAATTTCCCATGAAGGTCAATATTTGCAGACATTATGGAAAAATATGGACCCAATAATTTAATACATTATTCAAGGTCATGGTCAACCTTCTGAATTAGTGACCACTACAGGGAAGCAATTAAAAAATAAATATATTACTAATTACTTCATATAATTTAGCCACATTAAAAACTAGTTATTACCTCGTGCAATACACAAGAATAGCTACTGAATGAGTTTTAAGGGGGGGGGAAAAGACATTATTTTTTAGTTGGAGTAGTAAGCAAAAATACATGAAATTAAAAAAAAAAAATGATATTGAAAGAAATAGCACAAAGTTTTATTAGTTGAACAGAAGAAAACAATGTTGTTTTATTTATTAATTTTTTGTGGGAATGAATTAGAGATAGAATATTGCGTCTCTAGTTTAGTTTGTGTTATATATATATATATGGGTATATATGAGATAGGTTGTAATATATATGCAAAAAAATACCTATTGGCTGAAAAATGTGTCTATTGAATGAAAAAATGATTACTAAAAGGTGTCTATTGAAAAGTCATAACCCTTCATTTTGGATATACCAAAAGGTGCCTATTGACTGAAAATGTGTCTATTGAATGAAAATGTGTCTGTTGACCGAAAAATGTGCCTATTAAATAAAAAAGGTGTCTATTGAAAGATCATAACCCTTCATATTGGATATACCAAGGTGTCTATTAACCGAAAATGTGTCTGTTGGCTGAAAAGGTATCTATTGAATGAAAATGTGCATATTGACCAAAAAGATGTCAATTGAAAAATGAAAAGTCACAATTGTTTGGTGTTTTTAAATGTATACGTAGCATTAATTTATGTAGCCATATGGCGTACTAAGGAGCGGTTAACAAAAAGTCAAATGTTTCAATTTTATATTATACTAATCGCAAACTCGTGTGATGCACGGAAATAGCTACTGGATGCGTCTCTAGGTTTTTTTTTTTTTTTTTAAACCTCTCTAGTTTAGTTTGTGTTGTATTTATAGGAATATATGGTTAGAAATATAGTATGGAGTGAATAAAAAATTGACTCCTAATAAGTTCACTTGAAGATGTTATTAAAAGTGGTAAAAATTCTTGAGTCCACATAGGAAAGGAAATAGATAATATATGAGTTTATACACTCATGGGCTGGATATTGAGTTGGGCTTTGGCATATGTGGACTAGGCCCTTTTGTCCAAATAATAATATATATATATTTTTTGAGTCAGTTAGTCTGTGCATAACAGTTATTCTTGAGCAATGTGTCTATTCAGTTATTTTTGAACAATGTGTCTATTACTAATGTATATATATTCATAGTCCATCATTCATAAAAACTGCCTTTTTAAGAGAAACTCTCCTAAAGAAACTGAGCATGTGCTCACTTGTGTGCTCAGAGGCTATTCTCCGTGCCGTAAATCATTTTATCCTTAAAGGTAGATGTTCATAAGTCTCAAAACATCACAAATTATGTGAAGGTCGAAATATTAAAGCAGAATTTGGTTTTTCTTAATTTATTTTTGTGATATATGTGAAAGGATTTAGCGTTGGATCCGCTATTGAGAAATTTGATTTTGTTTATTCGTGTTTCTTCGAATCTGGCAAATACTATGGTTTTGGCGTTTTGTAATGGTTCGTAAACGTAGACACGTAGGGTCCGTTTGGATTGAACTTATTGTTGCTGAAACTGAAAACTGAAAACTGAAAACTGAAAATACTGTAGAAAAATAATTTTTAAATTGTGAATAGTACCGATAGGACCCATTTTTAATATTTTTTAGTGCGTGAACAGTGCTGTGAACAATGATGAACAGTGATTTTTGTCCCCTGTACAATGAACCCATATGATGTTACTGTTCACACGTAGGGGAAAAAAAAAAATCTGAAAATGCAAACTGAAAAACGCAGACGCCCAATCCAAACGGCCACGTCTGCGTTTTTCCTTCGGCGTTTTCAAATTTTTTTTTTTTTCCCTACGCGTGAACAGTAACCTCACATGGATTCACTGTGCAGGGGACAAAAATCACTGTTCACGCACTGTTTATCACTATTCACAATACTGTTCATGCACTAAAAAAATTAAAAATAGATCTCACGGTACTATTCATACATTTAAAAATTATTTTGCTACAGTATTTTCAGTTTTCAGTTTTCAATTTTAGCAACAATAAGTTCAATCCAAACGGACCTAGTAGTATCAATTTTCCTTCTATATTTCCTTTACCGTGACGTAAGGTAATTTACATTGTTATTAAATTACAAACACTGTTACTATGTCGTATCAGATTGGTTCATTGAATATGTTTATAAAGTCATATAAACAAATATGTGGTATAGAATCTAGTTTTGTTTATGTGATTCATTTATAAACAAACTGGTTGACAATTTGATCCGGGTAAAAATTTAAATGGTTTTGTCAATCTATTATTAACTCTTTTGCAAGAGGAAGCAATTTCATTAAATCTTGGGCAGAATGGCTTTTATAATTTGATGAGATTGTGTTAAATATAAGACTTGATCGGTATCATTCATCCTCCACACATTTGGTCTATGAGTTCTTAATTTTTTTGCAGGTTTCTTTTTATATATATAATATACAGTATTTATTTATTATTTTTTCCTATCGCATCTTTTTGTGTTATTGCTTATAATTAGATTTGTAAGTTGTTTTCAAAAAAGTAAATTGTTGAAATATATACAACATATACAGAATAAGTTGTAATATATATACCAAAAAGTGCCTATTGAAAGGTTATAACCCTTCAAATTAGATATACCAAAAGGTATTTATTGAAAGGTCATAATCATTTATATTAGATATACCAAAAGGTACCTATTGAAAGGTTATAACCTTTCATATTGGATATTTATTAAAGGTGTCTATTGAATGAAAATGTGTCTATAAATGAAAATGCACAACTATTCGGTGTTTTTAAATGTATATGTGGTATAAATTTATGTAACCACATGACACAATAAGGAGTGGTCAATAAAAAGTCAAACATTTCGTTTTTATATTATATATAGATATAGACTAATCGCTAACTCATTCGATATACGGAAATAATTACTAAATGAGTTTAAGGGAAAAGAAAAAAAAACCATTATTTTTAGTTTGAATAGTAAGCAAAAATGCATAAAATTAAAAAAAAAATGATATTAAAAGATATAGTACAAATTTTTATCTGTTAGTTTTATTTATTAGTTTTTAATATGAAGAAATAAGAGATAGAATGTTGCATATTTAGTTTAGTTTGTGTTGTATATATAGGTATATACAAGATAAGTTGTAAGATATATACCAAAAGGAGCCTATTGAAATGTCATAATCTTTCAAATTGGATATATTAAAAGGTGCCTATTGAAATGTCACAACCCTTCATATTGTATATACCAAAAGATGTCTATTGAAAGGTCATAACTCTTCATATTGGATATACCAAAAAGTACTTATTAAAAAGTCATAACTCTTTATATGAGATATATATTAAAGGTACTTATCGAATGAAAATGTGCCTATTAACCGAAAATGTTTCTATTAACTGAATATATGTCTATTGCATGAAAATGTTCCTATTGACTAAAAATGTACTTATTGAATGAAAAAATGACTATTGGCCGAAAAATTGCATATTGAATGAAAATATATTTATTGAAGGGTCATAATCATTTGGGTATAAATAGTGGTTCATATTCATTTAGTAATTTCTTGTCAACTTCTTTTCTTTCATTTTTCTTAGAAACACAAAAAAACTTGTGAGTCTTCTCCAAAATTCCTATTTGTAGAACATAAAACACCTTGTTGTGTGTTTCTACAAATAAGGAGTGGTCATCAATATCTCCAACCAAGATAATCTATATTGATTCATTCATAAACACAACAGGTATATAAGAGCATCCACAGTGGAGCTAAAAATTTAGCTATTTGGCACCACAAAAAGTTACTTTATCTATTTTACCTACTCACTTTACAAAACATCCAGCAGCAGTGGATCTATTTTAGTTTCAACACAATAAAATAATATAAACATCACAATAAAAGAATATATCCACTACAATAAACAAGAATCACAACCAACGCAACTGCTACCGCTGCCACTACCGCTGCTGCCACCGACTCTTCCACCGCTGCCCCCACCGCCATCGACACACAATAGCAAATAATTGTCTAGTGTTAACAAATAATTTTTTTTAACCCCAAATTATATTTATACATTTTTTTTTTTTACTAAAACAATTTCTCAATTATCATGATAGCAAATAATAATCTAGTGTAACAATAATATTTTGTTTTAACCCCAAATTATATATATACAAATTCCCTGCACACAGAAAATTTCCAAACTAACATTTATATCAAAACTTAAAATACTTAGAAGTATAACAATAGAACATGATTATGCATAAATACTTAATTTGACATGTAGCTTAATCCCACTGATAAAGAAAACAACAAATTCATTTTTGAGTATCTCAAAACCAAACTAACAATTTCTCATTAAAACTAGAATTCATGATTCAAGTTTGTTTGTAAGAGTTTCGAAATCAAAAAATCAATTCCTCATAAATTAATTCCAAAGATTCACCAATCAAATATTCATCATACAGATGCTTGAGGATTTGGAAGGTTTTGCTCATTTAAGTATTGACCTAACAGTATGAAATTATATTAGATGAATATATAGTCTAAGTTTGCGTTTTTTATTGATCAGCATTGAAAGTTCAAAATGTGTCTAAAACACCCTTGAACGTTTAGACCCCCAAATACAAAAATACCAATTCAAGCTTTATATCAAACAATTAATGTGCGGAATATGATAACAAGCTTATAACATAATTGATAAACAATCTAAGCCAAATATAAACACATCCACAGCAGTAAATATAAGGCAAAGATAAAGGAAAGAAAGATGCAAACACACGGACAACACACGATGTGTTATCGAAGAGGAAACCGAAGTCCTCGGCGTAAAACCTCTCCGCCGCCCTCCAAGAGGTGATAAAATCCACTAAAGAATATAGTTGGGATACATGAACAGCAGAAGACCCTCCAAGCCTAATCTACCCAAGTACCTAAGCCCTCCAAGCTTCTTGCTCCAACGAGATTACGCCGAACCTATTTCTTCTTTAGCTTCCCGGATTCCGCTACTTGACCATAGCATCAACCAATGTATATTGGTTCCTTCCCAAACTGCTTCCCTAAGCACCAAATGGACCTTCTCACAGACGTGGGTGTGGTGAGATAAGGATTTGGTAAAAAACCTCTCAAGGGTATGACAATGGAGAGGAAGAGAGTAGAGGAATTTTGTAGAGTCTCTAAGGTAAAGATTGGGGATGAAGCAATCTTGTTTTTCTCTAGGGTTTTTTCTCACAAAATTCTCTCTGGAAGCTCTCTCAATATGATGGGTATAAGGGTGTATATATAGTAGGGTGAGAAGGGAATGCAAAACGTCAGTTTTTGCCAAACAGGGCAAATTGGCGACTTGGTCTCGCGGTTTGTCCAAGTCGCGAGTTCAAGTTGCGACGTAACGGCCTGGCCAGCCTGGGACTTTTGTCCTGTAGCATGACAGCTGGCGCGACCCTTCAGCTTCCTAGTGTGCATCTCACGTGCTAGCTTTTGGCGGCTTGCCAGTCGCGATCCACCCGCGAGCCCTAGCCGCGAACCTCTGTTTTTCTTGCACACTCTTGAGCTTTTCTTCACATCTTCTCACACACTACCCTTACAATTTTCCCACCTAAATACAGGGTTACTAAGTGCTAAATTACAAGCAAATTGGTCACGGAATAAAGCCAATTAGATGGTTGATTAAATTCAACCTTACAATCTCCCCCTTTGGCTATTCCGTGATAAAACCCTACAACAGACTCTAGACTTAAACGTGAGTTGGGAACAGTTGGAAAACTCACTCACACCTAACTCTAGATTCTGTAAAGCTCTTGAACATATGAATAAGTAACTCCTGAAACACAATAACATAGCAATATCATTGTATGCAGAAAACTTAATATGCATATGGAGCAAAATAAGCATGATCAAGCAAAAATGAACATAAGCATAAAAGCAATAATTCATGGCAAGATCAACAACAGTAGTCACTTAAGCAAAAGTGGTTACTATGTTCATTCACACAAGGAATGAACATCCGGACATGCAAAAATGATAAACTCAATTGAAGAGAATCATTTGCAAGTCCAACACTCAACCAATGCATACAAACATATATGCATCTAGGAACAATCCTACAAGGGCACAAGAGTGTTGTACTTAAGATAATACAAGGCATTAACAAGTACCAAAGCACAAAGCACAAAGGCTGCATATGCAAAGTTTTGCAAATACATGGCACAAACCATAAAAGCCTACAAACATGCATAAGTACAAGAAACAACCCTCAAAGCTTACAAAAGCAACAATGGGTACAGAGCAATCAACATAAAGTGCTGAATGATATAAGATGGATACAGAACTATGATAAAAACTAAAGATAGACAAAGGCAGTAAACAAAAATCTGTTAGCTGAAATCTCCCTCTTTCGTTGAGCTCTCCCCCTGCCAACAGCATCTCCCCCTTTTTGTCATGGAATAGCTAGTCGTCATTATCTTCTAGCTTTCTTTGAATTTCATCCAATTGAGTTTGAATCGAAGCAAACTTCGTATCCCATCGAAAGTTGAGAGGATGCAAGATGGAAGTAAGATCGGACATCTTTGAACTCAGCTCATGAACAGAAGCTACAATAGAGTCTAGCTTCTCGTCAGCGGGGAGTGAACTGGAGCGCAAGCCACTGTGGGACGCGGAAGCTTCTGTTTTGATTCCCTTTTTGCTATGACCAATGCTAGCGTTGAATGTGCGCATGTTGATTGGACATGGTTTTGCGCATGGAACTTCATTTTCAGACGGATGGAGCCCTTTACGCTTCAAAATCCGTGAGATGAGACAGCAAAATGGGATGCACATCCTTGATTCTGTTCTTAGAACAGTTTTGCGAAGGATATGAAAGATATGAGCACAGATGTCAATCTCGACATCAGAAATCAGATCATGAAGAAACAGTGCACGCCCAAGATTCATATACCCTGTGCTGGATAGGGGATACAGGTTGTGAAACATGACGATCGTGAGCACCCTCAATTTTGGAGGAAGAGATGAAACACTGACTGAGTTCCCATTTGAGGAAAATTCCAGATTGTCCCCAAGAGCTGCTTTAAGTAGGTCTTCACCCGGATGAAGATCATCATAGACCGGTGATATCCCAAGTATTGGCCTATTGATGTGCAAAATCTCTACTAGATATGCGGGAGAGACCGAGAAACTTTTTCCTCTAACCCAGCACTTAAGTTCATCTCCTTCAACAATTGCATTGGCATAAAACTCTTTTACCAGATCTTCATATGCATCATCAAGGTCAGAGAGGAGATAATTCCAGTCCTTGCGAGCAAACCATTGAGGAATGTTGGTGTCAAACAGAGAATGTTGGTCAAAGACTCTTTCAATCAGAGGTGTCGCCTTTTTGAAGTAATTGTCATGAGTCTGAAAGGCAGCATACGATCGAAACTTGTTGGGATCGAACACACCAGATGGGGAACGAGCCCGCTTTGGTCTAGGAGAGAAATCATCAATTTCAATGACATGTTCCTTCCCTTTGCTGCTTCCTCCTTTCACAGCTGATCTCTTGAATGGAGACATTTTCACTCTGCACTATGATTTAATACACACACAAACACCAAACAAGACAGCAAACATTATTAGCAATGTGTCAGTGTCATACCATGGATAATGAAGGAAACCCTAAACACTTGAAATTGAGGTTCAAAACATGACAATGAGTGTGTGTAAACAACCAACACCACAATAAGAACACAAGATAGAGATGATCAGTGTATGGACCAGCACAAACATACAGTATAATCCGAAAATCAGAAACCCATGTTCAAACATGATAAATCACAATACACAACAACATCTTCACAAAACGGAAAAAAAATTGCCCAAATTAGGAAGTATGAAGGGTAAGGAAGAAAACCCGTACCTTTTTGTTGAAGATTTGAGAGAAAATGATGCAGAAATGGAAGATTTTCAACGAGAAACTCGGAGTGTTTGTGAGAGTAAAATGAGGAAGACAATGAACAGTCACACAAGTACGAGGGAAAACTGAAAAACAATTTTAAAATTGTCTTTAAAACGCAAAACACGCGTTTTTCGCGACTGGATCAAGTCGCCAGTAAGTCGCCAGGTTAAGCCGCGAAACACTGTGGAAAAAAGAAACTTGAGAATTTCTCTAAGTGTTTTTCGCGACTGGAAGGTCTACTCGCAAGATAGTCGCGATATGAGCCGCGAAATTCCCTGAGTACCTCTCGCGACCGGACCTTCCACCCGCGAACCAATCGCCACACTGACCCGCGAAAGCTGGAAAACTCAAAAATTGGAAAAATTTTCTAAGTCTTTTTCGCGATAAGAGCATTTACTCGCCAGTTAGCCGCGACAAATCTCTGAATGATCTCGCGACTGGGACATGCGACTGGGCCAACCCGCGACTTAGTCGCCAAAACAGGGCAACACTGTTTTTGAAATTTTTGACATTTTGTAAAAGCAAAGTACTTTCCAAAAACAAAAACAAAACACTCAAAAATCTTTTTGTGTTTGACCAACAAAGATTGAGCATGTGAAAACACATTTAATCAAGTACAATCACACAAATGAATATGACATTCATTGAACATAGACTTGTGTGTTGTGTGTGGATATCAAAAATGAGATAGTCCTTAGTCCAATGTGAAGCTTCAATGATCAATTCAATCAAGGCATACACAACTAGCACTAGATAATGTGACCTATCTCAATTATAGAAACATGCATATATGACCTCCCACAAGAACATGATAACAATTCTTTGAAGCTTTTCATTTGGCTCCATATTCAACATATCATTTGCCATTTTTGAGCAAAGAAAATCTCATTGTGAGATAGATGCTTGAAATTTTTGATATTTCAATTAATGAGTTAGCCTTTGGCTTTTTGGGCATCTTTCATATATTTTATTTTGGTCGCTTTCCCTTTTTCCTAGTCAAATACTAGTATGTGCGACAGGCTTTTGCAGCTCTATATCTCTTTTCATTCGGAGATTTACATTTAGAGAGCTCTTTTAAAGCATAAAAATAAAAAGTGGGAAGATATATAGGCATGAGTCTATGCATGTCTCAAGATCAACAAAACCATTCACTAATCATTCATGAAAAGGTTGAAGATCTATTTACAACAATCACATAGATTTCAGAATTTCTTCCACAATGATATGAGTGCATGAGAGACAAGCTAAGCTCGTTAAATGCACAAAGCTATTAGTACAAAGGTACAAGGCTAAACATGCTTTGAGACAAAACTCAACAAAGTGATCAAACTTTTTGGATTTTCAACTTTTTACACAAAGGAAAAAATGATAAAAACAAAAATCAGCAAAGAGAAAAACAATTTAGTCAACACAACAAAATTTTCATCACAAACTAGCAAGAAGCAAAAACAACCAAGCATATACACAAACATGGGAAGTATTGATGCATGGACATGTTGTAATGCTTATGCATGAGTACCCTTCGTCACCCACACGTCACGTACGTTTGGGGTGATATCCTTTACGGATTGGGTACGAGAATTAGGACTATCAAACCTTCGTGTGAAGCTTTCAAGGCAGTTGGTGAAGGCACCGATCATCTTCATCACGTCCGTCATTCCTGGATCATTGTTTTGACTTCTTGGTTTCTTACCACCCCAAGACCTCTGTCATTCCTTCTTCCTCGTGACGAGGTGCGCTTGCATTGTTGTCCGCTCTCAGCTTTTGACAGTTGGGTCTAGTATGCCCTCGCAGTCCGCAATAGTGACACACATACTCTGTTCTAGGACCCCGTTGTGGTCTTGAGAGAGATCTTGCTCTGGTTTCGTGTCTGCCCATAGATTGATTTCGGGGCTTATTCACCATCCGTTGCTCACTCACATTCTTCTTCTCAGCCTTAACATTCTCAGGGATGGTTTCTTCTACAATAGGCTCTATGGCCTTCACAAATTTCACTTCTTGGTAGCTTTGGCTGATGAGCTACTTCATCCGGTATAACCCAATCCGGACTTATCTGAGAAATGTTTTTGAGACGAGATAACATCTTCCAGCTTTCTGGAGGAGACCCTTTCTATCTTGGCTTGCGCTTGCACCACCTCTTGCTCAAGGAATCTTACTTTGGTATAAGCTTCCGATAACTCTCCATTTAGTGTCTCAATCTCACATTTAGCCTCTTTAATATCTAGCCAGTAGACTTTTGTAGTCCTCTTCAACCCTTTTCATCTTCTTCACAGCGCCTTTGTAACCCTTGCATACTCACCTGATTTCTCAAGGAGTAAAGTGTAATTCTCTTGAAGACTCATGTACCTTCATCCTCTTCAGCTTCCGATTCTTCAACAACTCCAATAGACTCCAAATCAGAATGCTCACCAAGCTCCTTCACAAGTGTATCCAAGTCATCTGAGGATTCCACATGAGCAATGGTCATGAATGCGGAGTAATTTCTTCTCCGTCACAGCTTTCTTCAGAGTCAGATTTTGATGAGTCTGAGTCACTTAAAGTTGTGGCATAGACCTTTCCTTTTGATTTCAAATAATTTGGACATTCCTTTTTGAAGTGTCCATGTCCGTTGCACTCAAAGCAAGTGATTCCTTGTGAGGATTGGGAGTCTCTATCATCCTTCCTTCGGAATTCTTTCTTCTCCCTCCCGGAACTCTGAAATTTTCCTTTGTCACCAAATTTCCCACCATTCTTGAGCTTTAGGAATTTCGGAAGTTCTTCACAAGATAAGCCACATCTTTATCTACAGCTTCTTCTTCCAAAGAGTCATGAGATATCACTCTCTCATCAATTGTTTTAAGAGCAAGTGATTTGCTCTTCTTCTGAGAAGGCAGGGACAACTCATATGTCTGAAGAGAACCAACCAGCTCTTGAACCTTAATGTCGTCAAGATCTTTGCTCTCTTCAATGGCTGTAACTTTGGCACGAAAACTTTCTGGTAGTGATCGAAGAATCTTCCTTACAACTTTAGACTCCTCCGTCTTTTCCCCCAAATTAAATTTTCCAACAACTACCTCATTTAGCTTACTGTAAAAAGAATCAAAGGACTCATCCTCACCCATCTTTAGCTGCTCAAAACGAGTGGTCAACATCTGAAGTTTGGTGTCTTTCACCTTCTTGGTTCCTTCATAAGTCGTCTCTAGAATCTCCCATGCTTCCTTAGCAACGGTAATATGAGAAATCCGGTGGAATTCTTCTGGAGAGACACCATAGAAAATAGCATTCAATGCTTTACTGTTTGCATTAGCTGCCGCAAGAGCTGCCTTGTCCCAAGTGGATTTGGCATCCTCTGGCTTTGTCCATCCTACTTCAACTGCATCCCATACAGCCTCATCCATAGAACACAAAAATGCTCTCATTCGGACTTTCCAAAATGCATAATTATTACCATAAAAAAATGGTGGAACATTAAGAGATTGAGACCTATCCATCTCAACAAGGGGTCAAGGATCACACTCAGGTGTTAAAACCACAGCAAGTGTACCCGCTCTGATACCAATTGAAAGTTCAAAATGTGTCTAAAACACCCTTGAACGTTTAGACCCCCAAATACAAAAATACCAATTCAAGCTTTATATCAAACAATTAATGTGCGGAATATGATAACAAGCTTATAACAGAATTGATAAACAATCTAAGCCAAATATAAACACATCCACAGCAGTAAATATAAGGCAAAGATAAAGGAAAGAAAGATGCAAACACACGGACAACACACGATGTGTTATCGAAGAGGAAACCGAAGTCCTCGGCGTAAAACCTCTCCGCCGCCCTCCAAGAGGTGATAAAATCCACTAAAGAATATAGTTGGGATACATGAACAGCAGAAGACCCTCCAAGCCTAATCTACCCAAGTACCTAAGCCCTCCAAGCTTCTTGCTCCAACGAGATTACGCCGAACCTATTTCTTCTTTAGCTTCCCGGATTCCGCTACTTGACCATAGCATCAACCAATGTATATTGGTTCCTTCCCAAATTGCTTCCCTAAGCACCAAATGGACCTTCTCACAAACGTGGGTGTGGTGAGATAAGGATTTGGTAAAAAACCTCTCAAGGGTATGACAATGGAGAGGAAGAGAGTAGAGGAATTTTGTAGAGTCTCTAAGGTAAAGATTGGGGATGAAGCAATCTTGTTTTTCTCTAGGGTTTTCTCTCACAAAATTCTCTCTGGAAGCTCTCTCAATATGATGGGTATAAGGGTGTATATATAGTAGGGTGAGAAGGGAATGCAAAACGTCAGTTTTTGCCAAACAAGGCAAATTGGCGACTTGGTCTCGCGGCTTGTCCAAGTCGCGAGTTCAAGTCGCGACGTAACGGCCTGGCCAGCCTGGGACTTTTGTCCTGTAGCGTGACAGCTAGCGCGACCCTTTAGCTTCCCAGTGTGCATCTCACGTGCCAGCTTTTGGCGGCTTGCCAGTCGCGATCTACCCGCGAGCCCTAGCCGCGAACCTCTGTTTTTCTTGCACACTCTTGAGCTTTTCTTCACATCTTCTCACACACTACCCTTACAATTTTCCCACCTAAATACAGGGTTACTAAGTGCTAAATTACAAGCAAATTGGTCACGGAATAAAGCCAATTAGATGGTTGATTAAATTCAACCTTACAAGCATCATATACTTCAATTTCTAAGTGCTTAGCAAGTTCTTCAAATAGAGACAACATAGGTGATTAGGAAGAGTTTTAAAGGAATTTATAATGATTAAGAAGGCTCATGAGTCATGAAGGATTTTATTAGAAACAACAAACATAAACTTCCCTGCAACCAGAAAATTCCCAAAACAATTTCCAACTTGACATTTATTGTAATAAATTAGAGTCAACAAACAGAAAATCAGCAAGAAGCAAAAACAGAAACAAAAAAAAAATTGTAGCCTTCCCTTCACACATAAAATTCCCAAACTAACATTTAAAAACAAAAACATAAATTCCTGCAAACAGAATATTCCCAATACATTCCAATCCTCAACGATTTATCATTAGATTCAACAAATATTATAAATTTATCATTCCAATTACCCAAATAAAAAATCCTAAGCATGTAGATGAAGAAGACAGAGACAACTCACCTGAAGGCGAGTCAGGTCGGAGGCGTGGATTGGCGGCGACGGTGGCGGGACATAGAGGTGAGAGTTCAGAGGTGAGAGTTTGAGAGAGTTGAGAGGCATCAGAGAAGGCCGAGATGGATCGGAGGCGTGGATCGGCAGCGGATCGGAGGCGTGGGTCTGAGGCATGGATCAGCGGCTTGGGGCTTGGGAGTTCGACGAAGTGGGCCAGCTGGTGGGTCGATGACGTCGAGCTTCGGTGGGCCAATGAAGTTGAGGATCGAGTCAGGCCGGTGACAGTGAAACAGAGAGGTGAGAGTTTGAGAAGTGAGTTTGAGAGAGTTGAGTGTTTTGTCTTCAGAGGCACAGAGGCTTGCACGGTTGGAGAATAAAAGAATAGAAAAAAAACAAACAAACAAATATTATTTTAAAAGGATGGAGAATAAAAATGATTTTTTTTTTAGCTCTCAGCTACATATATTACCTTTAGCTCCACTACTACAACACTCTTTTTTATATGTAGTGGTGCTAAAAATAGCTTTTTAGCACCACTATTGCTAGTGCTCTAATAGCCATTTGTATTACATGAGTATCCAAGCATTTGAATCAGTGGAGTCAATACCGTACCGTTCCGGCCGGTACAGCCGGAATTTTTCGTACCGGCACCTTGACCGGAACAAAAACGTGGCTATTTCGTACCGCTTTTTGTACCGGAGCTTACCGGGTTGTACCGGAAAAACCGGGCAAAAAATCGGATACCGGCCGAAAAAAGGATACCGGACGGTAAAAGAAAAACAAGAAAAATGGAAGTGATTAACGGTAAAGGAAAATACCAAATAACCCATAATACTGCCATCGCCAGCACTGTTCCGAAAGTGACCACCCATTCTTCTTCTTCTTCACGCCCATCCCTCCATCCGTCTGCATCTCTTAGTTTTTAAGTTTTTATTTCTGAAGCTTTAGTTGATTGTTTAGTTGTGACTTTTAATAGTAAAAAACTAAAAGGAGAGTAGGTTTGGTTTTGTTTATAACTTGTGGCAGTGTGCCCTCTGACACACCCACCCACGTGAATTGTTATAAACTTTTGAGATTTCAAAAGTTGATTTTTTTTTTTTTTTTTTTTAATGCAAAGAAGTTTTAAACGGCATTTTAACTTTTAACTTTTAACTTATTATTATTATTATTATTAAAAAAGTAGGAACATCAATTCCCTATTATTGTTAATATTATCTAGTTGAAATTTTAACTAGAGATTAACATATTAAATGACATAAAGATTTATAAATTTAAACTTTTTAATAAATAATATAAATTTTGGTTATATATATATAAAATAGCGGTAAACCCGAAACGGTACACCGGTATTGACCGGTATCCGAAATATATCGTACCGGTGGCCAAACCGGTACAGCCTCCGGTACGGTATTGACTTCCTTGATTTGAATACAATATAAAATATAATATAACCATGGCCAAGAAACTCATCTATTCCTGAACATGTTAAAACAAATATAATATACAATAATCAAATCTTTTTTTTCTATTCTTTTTTATAATCGACAATCTACCTGTATATTCATAACAATCACAAAAAACCAAATAGTTTTAAAAGTTCTTAATGGTTAATAACTTAGGAAATCTCTGAAGCGTACAAATTTCCAAAGCAGATCATCGTCGCAAACAGATACCATACACAAGAGCCAAACCGAAATCATAATACCATGCAGAATTCACAAATCATTTCGCAGAATCAAACACAAGCACCACCGATTAATTCAAATGATTTAAAACACACGCAAAATTTTTTTTCCAATCGTCCCAAAATTAAATTATGAAAAGGTGATATATATAAATCTTATGTGAAACGGTGAATAGATACTGAAACTCAGTAGGAAAAATAAAAATGCATAACTATTAAGTATTTTTAAATGTAAACGTGGAATTAATTTATGTAGTCACATGATGCAATGAAGAATGATCAACAAAAAGTCAAACGTTTCACTTTTATATTATATATAGATATAGATTTAGTTCACAAATTTTCAATTATTACGTTTCATCTTTCAAGGTTTGGACTAAAATGAAATTTTTAGGATTTCTGTCTAAAATACTTTTAATGATTTTATTTTAATCCAAATTTTAAGGAGTGAAAATATGACAATTAAAAAAGTTTGTGTGATCGTGGGAAGTATTGGTTGTACACACAAATTTTGTAGGAGATAAATTTTATGGTCACGAAATAATGTAACAAATGATCAATTTATATTAATTTATATGAAAACTAGTAAAATTATTTATATGAATCTTTACAATGAAAAAAAATACAATAAACTCCTTTGATTCAATCTCCATAGTGCTTTACGATCCAAAGGGCTATGAAACTTGATCTTGAATCATACATTGATGTCTCCAAGTTGGATGTGTGATTGGATGTATTTGATTTGAAGTTAGTATGACTCCAAAATAGAGATGACTCTCTATTTTGGCAGAATGTTAGTTTGGGGAGTCCAAGAGTGGTACCCCCTGTGGGCTGAAGAACTGATGGGCCTAACCTGCCCACTAACCAAGCCAAGCCCGACCAAAGCGACCAATATCCCCAAGGAGCATACTATGCCCAAGGAGGTGCCAGAGGGGGCGCCCTGGGAGAGACGAGGAGAAACCATCTGAATAGAAGACCAGTGAGCCAAAGAAGGCCATAGTGGTTGATCTAGGCAATATGGAAGGGAAGCTTTCCCAATAAAGTAATCATCACCTCCGCATTAAATATGTTGCAACCACCCAACTTGCCGCATTTATGGTAGAATGACACTTGAACAGTGCTCACAACAGCTTGTATCTCACTCAGCTACCATTAGCAAGGCAAGGAAAAGACAAGTATCTGAAGGAGAAACAACCTCCCTCCAAGTGTAGGGCCAGGATTGAAGCAAGTCAACTATAAAAGGGGAAAGATCCCAAATGAACAGGGATCATAAAAAGTAAAAATTAGAATCAATAATAATTGATGATGTTTGAAAATCAGTAGGCTGTATGCTTTGAAATTTAACGGCAGATGGATGACCTGAAAAAGAAAGAAAGATATCGAAAGTGGCTGGGATGAATCGGTCAAGGACCTTACAATGGTTAAGTCAGTTTCTCTTTAGGACTCAAGTATGATCAGTGGATGAATAGTAGTGCGTACCTTGATTTGGTGAGGCTTGGTACATTTTATAGAGAGTTTGGAGTGGGTCTACTTGTTAAGTGCCACTAACATCGTGGGAGATGTGTGGACTTAGTGGGGAGAGTAGAGCGAATTTCGAGGATTTCACCCCACGTCTCGGAATAATGGATCGTGGTGCAACCGTTCTTAGTTTGCAGAGAAAACCTTAGAATTTACTAAGTGTTCGTTGGTCATTTACAATCTCTCGTCATGTGGACGATCTATCTTTCTTAGACAACCTTTCTTAAACAGCTCTCAAAGTTGTATCTTTGATCCTTGGACAACCCGAGGGAACGGAAGAAATAAGGGAAATCAATCTTTTCCACATTCTTGTTGTTAGTTAAATTCAAATTTGCTTTATCTTTTTCATTACCCAAATTGTTGAGTCAAGAAGCCCAAGTGCTGGTCCGCAATCCCATCTCTAAAAAATAAATTGTCTTGGGCCTAAATCAAAAGCCCAAAGTTTCTTGGTTTTTGTCACACACAGTTAGTATGATTTTTCTCTTTGAATGTTTGTACATATTTTCATATGAGAAACCTCTATATATAACTCAATAGCCTTTGATTTGAAATTCAAAATTTGAATTTAATTTGATCTTTTACTTAATAAGAACTTTCCATGTGAGTTTTTTCTTTTGACGTTGCCACACGGCTTTCTTCATTTGATGTTGTCATATGGCTTTATATGACTTGTGACACGTGTCAGTTTTATGCGAGTTGTGATAACTCAAAGACTTAACATATGGCTTGATTTCATTTGCTGATTATTCACTACTGACACATCATCAATTACAAATTAACTTGATCAAAAAGATTTGATCATGATCAATTGGACAGTTATAAATACATCATAAAATTTTGATGTCTACACTCGTGTTGCACCCGTTTCTTTTCTTCTCAACAAATAAAAGGTTTGTGTGACTAAGGTGTGACAGACCCAAACCATAAAGAGATAAATTATTGGTGAATGGAATCTCATTTTTAATCTTTTATTTTTTTTAGAGTTTCAACCTATGACGTTTGCTACTGATGATAACTTATTATTATTTGACCAAGATACTATGGAGACCGTAGATGGTCATTTATAACCACTGAGACTTTTTTTTTTCGCTTTGTTAGAGGGTCATTTATAACCATTGAAAGTTGAGAATAAATTATGATTTACCTTTTTGTGTCCGTCAATTTTTTTTCTGGCACCTTTGGCTTGGCTCATTAGTTTTGTGTTGCGTAATATTTTATACAGAAAGACTTTTTTTTTTTTTTTTTTCCCTTCTCAAAAAAAAGAAAAAAGAAAAAAGAAAGACACTTTTTTGAATAAGATTCATTTACAACAAATCATGACTACGGGATCAAAATTTTTTAAGAGAAATTCTTTAATTTCTTATTACAAACGAAATCTTAAATATAGAACTCAGGTTAATGTATAATTATGAATTATAAAACCTAAAATTTTCTTCTCTTCTTAATAATAAAAAATATATATTGAAAACTAATGCCAATATAATTATATTTTAACTGCAAAACTACAAAATAATTAATTTAACGATTAAGCGTGAACAATACATGATTCTCAAAAAAAAGTCTGAGCAATGCATGGGCCTACAACTTATGACTACGGGTGTGTGTGTGTATATATATATATATATATATATATAGGGTTAGGTTCAAGTTACACCTTATGTAACTCTAAGCAATGTTACACCACTCAATATTTTTTAATTAGATGCGAATAGTGACAAATCCACCGTTAAATTACATTATCTTTATATATTCTTCATGCTTGCAAAATTTCAAGGAGATCAAAAATTAATAACCATGTCATCAATTAATTGTTAAAATTCAAATTTTTGTAGTTTAAAATAATGCATAAAAGATGAGTATATGGATCAAATGGTAAATAACATCCGATTGATATAAAAATTGGTATGCATGTTAAGAACATATAGAATATGTAATTCAACGGTTGGATTTTCAAAATATTAATTCAATAATAAGTTATTAGATGATGTAATATTACTTAGAGTTACATCAGGTGTAACTTGAACCCAACTCATATATATATATTGTACAACCTTTTTTTAAACAATTACACTTAAAGAACGTGTTAACCATAAATTGTTAATTGTTATCAATAACATCATACTTCATTATCTTCTCAAAAAAAAAAGTCGTACTTTATTAATCCTTCTAATGTTGACGATCTTGATGACGATCTCCAAGCAATTATAATGAGGAGAAATGTTATATGACAACAACATTTTCACAACAAATTTTTTTTTTTTTAAATAAGTTGTTATTAGTGGGCCAAAAAAGTAGTATTAGTGGTAGGTTCAAATTAAAACTAATAACAACTAACCATTTATAATTTGTTGTGAAAGTGTTATGAAATATTGTGGACATAGCACTTCTCTTATAATAAGGAAGCTTCCAAAATATAATAGTAGTACTAATAAACATGTAGAAAGTAGGCACCAATTACATATGAATTCTTCATTTTATACACACACACACACACACACACACACATATATATAGTAACACTTAGTGTAACTTTAAGTAATGTTACACCACTCAATATTTTTTAATCAGATGTGAATTTTGAAAAATCCACCATTAGATTACATTATATTTATATATTCTCCATGCTTGCAAAATTTCAAGGTGATCAAAGATTAATAGCCATGACATCAATCAATTATTTAAATTCAAATTTTTGTAGTTTAAAATAATACATAAAAAATAAGTTATGGATCGAATAGTAAATAACAACTAATTGACATGAAAATTGGTATGAATGTTAAAAACATATAGAACATGTAATTCAACGGTAGGATTTTCAAAATATGAATTCTATAAAAAGTATTTGGGTAGTGTAACATTACTTAGAGTTATACTAGGTGTAACTTGAATGAGTTCAAGTTATACCTGGTGTAACACTATAAGAGTTGCACATTTTTTAAACAATTGATTTCTATTAGATTTAATGGTTAAAAATCACTAGTGCAACGTCAAATCTAATATCATTAAAGTCATTAAATTACCTTCTTAAAAAAAGTAATTATTAAATTCTTTCCTCCATTAACCGTTGTCTTCTGCGTTTTGCTTCAATCTTCAAGCATCTAACTCTATTTTTACAATTTATACGCAGCATAAAAAATTAAAAAAAAAAAAAAAAAAAATTGAATTAACAAAATACTGAGAGAGTGAATAGAAATCAATCTCTACTTTCTTTCTTTTTACTTTTCTTTAGTATCATACGAGGCCACTTGGTTGTCTTTTTCATCATCCACTGTACAAAATGACCCAAAAAAATCACAAAAACCAAAAATAAAAAGAAGAAAGAAAAGAAACCCGTAGATCCTAAAAGGCTAAAACCCAAAGAAGAAAAATGTGAAAACAGCTTATGTTTGCCCTTTGATAGAATGGATTGATACTTTGATACAATTCCCAATTTGTAAACTTTCTTAATTTTCGTATCACATGTTTTTTAATCCTTATTTATGTTAATTTTGAGTTATTTTTATTGTTTCAAATGTGTAATGGCCTAGAGGCCAACCTTTTTAGATTGTGATTTTTCAATATTTTTCTCTCTCTCTCTCTCTCTCTCTCTCTCTCTCTCGGATAAGCTTCCAAACGTTATGTTTTAGGTTATTGTGGTATTTTTCATATATGATTTCCCTTATTATGTTTTTCTTCTCTACCAACATTTTTTGTCTCTGCATATATTGGAATCCATCCCTTAATATTTTATGCCTAAGTTTTAAAAATTGGCAGGTGATTTATAAAGATATTTGGAGAAGAAGATTATGGATAAGCTTCCAAACGTTATGTTTTAGGTTATTGTGGTATTTTTCATATATGATTTCCCTTATTATGTTTTTTGTCTCTACCAATATTTTTTGTCTCTGCATATATTGGAATCCATCCCTTAATATTTTATGCCTAAGTTTTAAAAATTGACAGGTGATTTATAAAGATATTTGGAGAAGAAGATTATAGAACGATGTGAGCTTGGAGAGTTCCAGGCAAGAGAGAAAGAGAGAGAGAGATGGGGTGAAGAGGCTTAATAATCATTTAATGCTCTTACTCATTAATTTCTAAAAAGTAATGACATGAAACAAGTGTCTTTTTAACCATTAGATTTAATAGAAATTAATAATTTAAAAAATGTGTAATTTTATTTAAGTTATACTAGGTGTAACTTGAACTTATCTCATATATACTTACCTCACTGCCCAATAAGATCTAAGTCATAGTAAATCATGGTGCATTTTCCATCACCATATGGGCATGACAAAGTGTTCATCTTGATTTTCCAACAACAAATGGGGATGACAACAAACAAACAAAAAAAAAACACTTTGGTTATTGCAACTATTAACGTTGTGTTAGCGAGCCCCACAAATACGCGTGCACTTTGTCGCGTAGCTCGCTGACGCAGTAGGCAATAGACTTGGACGTTAGTTTGTAATTTGTATGAATATTCTTTAGAAACATCTAGGATTTTTTTTTCTAGGGTAGTCAGCACTAGCAGAGCTAAGAATTTGTTGTGAGGACGAGTAAAAAATAATATGATTAATTTTTTTTTTCTATATATACAACTTTCATATTATATATAATAATCTGAAATAGTATTTTAAATAAAATTTAGTCTACAATACTACTGTATTGTACAATAATTTTAAAGAATTATTAAAAGTTTAAATATTTGTAAGACAACGTACAAAAATAGAATGCATAAAATAATAGAATTTAATAACTAATCATACTCTTTTGTCAATTTAATAATAACTTACTTTATTTATGTAATATCAATTAAATAAAGTTTCTCAAAAAATTTTTTTTTTTAATAAAAAGATATGATAAAGAAATGGGTAATTCCATTAACATACCTTAAGATTTGGGCTAATACTAACCAAGTTCAAGACTTTTCAAAACTAGCTAATTTGGTCCTTAAAGCGGTAAAGCCAACTTATTCCCTAAATAGTTAGTTATTTTTTCTCAATTGTTTTAAGAACTAAATTAGCTTTAGGGATCAAATTGATTAGTTTTGAAATCCTTGAACCTAGTTGGCATTAGCCCAAACCTTAGGGGGTGTAAATGGATTTTACTCTAAATAAAAACACTAAAACACCTAGGAATATTGTTGGGAGTAAATGTGAAATTAAGAAAAACACTAATTATTCACGTGGTCACTCACTTGGAATTGGAGCAAGCACTAAAAGATTTCTTGGACTTGAAAATCTATAGAGCACTTATTAAACTACTTGATCGAATAGAGAGAAAAACTAGAGCATAGAGAAAAACTAAGAAAACATGAAAGGGAGAAAGAGAAATAGAGAAAATGGGGAAAGAATCACAAATGTAAATACTAATCTGCTGATTGTATCGATGGTGTAATTTGTTGCTGATGAAGAAAAGTGTAGTGAAAAACAACTTCATTCCGTTGTCAATGCCAAAGTCTTGAAGAGAAGGTTTATTTATTTTTAATGAATGAGCAAAAGATTGATTTTTTTTTTTCTTATAAAATTGAATATTTTAAGAGTACTGTTACTTTTAGAAAAATTTCACAACAAAATTTAGGATGCAATCTATTAAAGATAAGTAAAAAAGTGATGTTAATTGTGAGTTTAGATAAAAACCAATTACAACTTATCACTTAACTTTTATTGTAAAAATATTGTGAAAGTAACACTAAAATTATCATATTCAAGTTTATTTCAGTTGGATTTTAAAAAAAAAAAAAAAATTCCAGTCAGAGTATTCAAAATTTTATTTTAAGAGGTCAAAAAAAATAAAAATCTTAAATAAAATTTTTATATATAATATTCTTTTTTGAGACCAGGTCGGGGGGGTTCATTTGAACCCCTCACTTCTATGTAATGTCTGCCCTGATTGGTATAAAATTATTTAAAGTTACTCTAGGTGTAATTTGCACTCACTTATATATAAAAACTTATATTTTTAAAAATATTTTAAATATCTATAAACTTATCTTAAAATTTTCCAAAGGTATAAGAGAAACAAACGTAGTATAATGGTGGGTTTGTCCAAATTTCCATCAAATAAAAAAGAACATTAAGTGGAGTAACTTTGAGGAGGGTATTAAAAAAATGTAAAAATATTTTAAACATCTATAAACTTATCTTAAAATTTTCCAAAGGTATAAGAAAAACAAACGTAGTATAATGGTGGGTTTGTCCAAATTTCCATCAAATAAAAAAGAACATTAAGTGGAGTAACTTTTGAGGAGGGTATTAAAAAAATGTAGTACAACGATGGGTTTGTCTAAATTTCTATCAAACTAAAAAATATTTAGTGGAGTAATCATATATATATTCCTAATATAATATATATTCCTAATGATCCAAAATTGCACGGGGGATGATTTGATGTTTCCACCAACTCTGCCACAAGATTAATAGATTATTTTTTGCTGGGACTTTAATTTCCAGAAATTGGAAACCATATTTTCTCCCCACCGTAGGTAGAATATTTTTCTAACATGCGCCATATTTCATTAATTATTTGGTCAAGAGTCTCAAGACCACCTGTTAAACACTTTAAACCAGGAAATCGGCTCTGGAATCTGGTTGGTTTTACCAATATATATAGTTTAGATCTGTCATTTGAATGTTGGTTCCAGTAATATTGCTTGAAAACAAAAATAGGAATATTGACTTTCATGTTGTTACTAGCCACAAGGAGTACATACATATATTCATTTTAGGAGGAGGACCTTTAAATTTGTTGAAGTTACTTTGAATTCAACACACAAAAAAAACCTGGGATTTGAGGCGGTGTGTGTGAAACTGGTGATTGGACCAGCCACAAGATTATTTACAAAACAAGTCGAAGTCTTACCCACTAAAACATTATGAGCAAGAAAATATGCTCACTTTATCATTTATTCCATGCATATAACCATCTTAAGCTGCTAGCATCAGTTTTAGGCAGAAAATTACTACATAACATAGACTACAAATCATACTGACCACAAGGCCAAAACACATATAGAGAGAATGGACATGAACATGATTATGGCCTATCTTAAGCTGCTAGCATCAGTTTTAGGCAGAAAATTACTACATAACATAAACTACAAAACATACTGACCATAAGGCCAAAATACATATAGAGAGAATGGACATAAACATGATTATGGCATATATATATGCTCACTTTATCATTTATTCCATGCAAATAACTTCCTTTACTAATATTGATCAGGCCACAAGAATGCCCCCATTGCATATGCCCTCTTTTCATCAAGAGTGCCTTTGAAGCTCAGCCCATATTGGTTGAGAAGAAGGTCCAGTTTCGACTCCTCCATTTGCTCATAGTCAGCTTTCTTGTAGCGAGGATAATGAAGAGGCATTTGGAACCCTGAAGCTGAAGGTTTCATTTCCTTGCAAGCTGGTTGCATAATCTCAGGCACTCCATTAGGGGTCTTCAAGCTGCTATTGACATGCATATTAGTGATTTTTGGTGTCCCTAGAACATGACATGCAGAATGAAGAAGCCAACTCAAAGCCATGTCTCTCTCTCTCTCTCTCTCTCAGACCTTATGAGGGAGAGACACAAAGTTGCTTTGAGTTTTAAAACAAGTTTTGCTAGACTACACTTAAATTTATATAGACAGCAATTTGCAATAAGACCCGTGAACGACAAAACTGGGTAACTTATGCATTAATACAAGGAAAGTTTGGAATTTATACCATTTTTCAATTTAATATCTTTTCGTATAGAAGCCACGCCCTATAATAAAATAATAATGACTGAGTTGCGTATTGAGGTACTATGACCCTACTATGAAACATTTGACGTCATCTTCAATAATGTTGAGTGGCTTTGTAATTAAGCTTTCTACAGACCTTAATAATGGCTTTGTTTTGACACAAACCTATGCAATAATGCATGGAACCTGAATTGAGTGCGGGCAACGCATGGGACCTGCAATTGATGGCGGCTTGATGCAATTGGGAGCTTTACGGTTGTGGTGGGCCTTTTTGTAATGTTGGGCTGGGTTGCCTCCTGCCGTACTAGGTCTAAGTGTTCTGAATTAGGGAGTTGGGATTGCTCTAATTGTAACCCACCTTGATCCGGTTTGTGCACAAACTATGCCCAGTTTGCCAAAACTTTGATCATACGCCCACGATAGGCGGAGCTGCTATGGGAAAGTTATGACAAACAGATGTAATAAAGATAACAAAAGAAATGAGTCTATTGAATCAAAGAGGAAAATATCAATCTGCCATGCCAAATTATATTACAGGGCTGAAACCAAGAAGGCAACCATTTCCTCAATGCAAATAATCTCCCTCGAAAGAAATTAATTGCTTTAAGGGAACGGAGCTAAATGACCTGTGCCCAGAAAAATATTTTGCCTTTTGCAGAGAGTAGGGCTTTAGAGGGAGAGAGGGAATCAACCAATTGGTGCATGTCTACTATTCTATGCTTTCCGTTTTTCGTTCTTTCTAATTCTTCCTTTATTTTCTTTTCGTTTTCTTTCTTAGTGCTTGCTTATTTGTTGTGATTCTCTCCTAGAGGTTACCATTACTATGTTCGTGATACCCCGCTATGCACGACAAGAGTCCTTTATATAATGCCTGCCATGACTGGCTTTTACTGTTTTAGCCTTTAACTACCTTTGTCTGGTCTGGGTGTCCTTGCCGACCACCACTGGTTTTTTAGTCGCCCAACCACCACCACTTACTTGTTTCGGCTGTGCCACTCCTTATCACCAGACAAAGAATACTATCTTGTTTGTTTGTTTGCCGTGACACTCTTACCTGCTACAGTGTGGGAGCTCTCTCTCTCCCTATCCCTCATGGCATGCACCTAGTGGTTCCAACTCACCCTTACTTCTTCTAGGCGGTATGTCATCCTAGTAGGACATTTTCCCCAAAAGAGCCTAAGTAGGAACCCCAAAATAGGTTTTCTCCTCTCCCCACCGCCAGACCATGCCCTCTTACCTCTAACCCATGACCCACCACTTCTTGTATTGGCTAGGTACAGGCTGGTGATGTCTGGGCTTTGCGCGTGCTTCACTTTTGTGTATGTCCAAAACCTGCCTGTTGCTCATGCGTTCGCCGTGGTCTAGAGGCTCGTTTGCACATTCTGCCATCCATCCTTGACTTCTTATAGCGTGAGCTGTTTTCTGATTTCCCTTTCTTTATGGTTTGCTCCCCTTAGGGGCTAGGCTTTATTTGATTGTGGGCTTTTTTTTCTTCAGCCCATTCTTTTGCTCTTTTCTGCAGTCTTGCTACCATTTCCTACTGCACTACTCTGCCATTCCTACTGTGATGTCATTTGACTCAAGCCTGCTAGGCTCCTTTAAGCCTACTGCTTATTTTTCTCTCAATGACTCAGTATAGTCATTGGGCTTTTTATTACATTACTTACGGGCTCCTGTGTCCCATTTATTTCCTCTTGGGCAACCTTGGCCCATTTACTTTCCTTGGGCAACCTCGACCCTTTCTAATTTTGCATTCCCATGGGCTTTTACTAACTTCTTTGGGCTTCCCTGGCCCAATTACTTTATCCTTCATCCTTGGGGCTCATGGACTTTCCACCAACCTCTTACTTTTTTTACTTGCATTACTTCGGGCTTGCTATGGTTCATTCTCGCTTTTCTACATCACATACTGCCCATGAGTTTGCTACTTCTCTCTTTCCAGGCTCCTTTAGGCCTGTTTGCTTCTTCAAGGCCCATTTGTTTATTTTATGAGCCTATGATCCATTATTCCTGCCGCTTGGGCTTAATGACTTTTCTATCCAATCACTAACTCCTTTTTGCCCATGTTGCTAGGCTTCTTCCTTCTACTGGGCTTCCCAAAATGAGCATCAACAACGGTTCGTTTGGTTGGAGGGGTGGAAAAATGGAAGGATAGAAAATTGTGGGATGATGAAAAAGTGAGAGAATAGAAAATATTTTAATTTCCTTTCTTTTTGTTTGGTTAGGAGTGGAAAAGTGAAGAGATGGAAAAAGTGAGTTTGTATGAATTTACTCATATACCCTTATTAAAAAATGGTGCCCAATTAAAACCAAAAAAGTGACAAACAACCCAAAAAAAAGCGACAAACAACCAAAAAAAAAAAAAGCAATCACCTAAATTTATTTTTTTTTTAAATCATGTTCAGAAAAAAAAATTCACATCTAAACAAAAAAAGAAAAAAGAAAAAAGAAAACACACACACACACACACACACAAAGGAAAGCAAATATATATATATATATATATATATATATATATATGAGCAACGTACACTGGATTCCTGCCTAGTAAATCAAAAAAAAAAAAAAAAAAGGAAAGAAGAGGTAATGTCCAGGAAAAAAGAAGAAGAAGAATAAGAAGAGAAGACTACGTCCAAGAGGAAGGATAAAAAAAAAAATTTTAAAAGTGAAGAAGAGCAAGGTACAAATTAAGCTCATGTGCACATATTCGTCCATTAAACAGCTCTATTTTCTCCTTTCAGTTTTTTCTCCATTTTGGAGAGAAAATTTTTTGGTGGGCTTAGGGAGAAAACACCTAAGGCTCACCATTTATTTTCTTTTCTCCCCACCCAACCAAATACACTCCAAAAAAGTTTTCTTTCTCATTTTCTCTTCAAAGTTTTTCATTCACCCTATTTCACCTCCAAACAAACATACCTTAGAGTAGTGAAAACTAAATTGAAATATTTTATATATTTAAATATGACTTAAAAATATATATATAATGGTAGAGCCAAGATATTTTTCTAGGGAGGCCAAGTTAATTATGTTTACATTATGTCGATAGGTTATGCCTACGTTAGTTGGGCTTATGTCAACTCAAAATGCAAAATTTCCAAGCTACTTTCGCCTAAATCATGATCCAAAATAAAATCTTTATTCCATAAACTAACTTGAGCTCAATAAAGTTGTGCCTACATTCTTTCATCGTACAAAAATTATTTATACTTAATTTCAAACCTTTTTTTTTATTTTTATACATCTTATAGCTTTTTTAAGGGGTTCAACACTATTTTCAAATATAAATAGATAATCTAATACTATTAACCATACTATTATAAAAAAACAAAACTAATATAAATATATATATATATATATATATATATATATATTATCTTGTCTGCCTTATAAAATGTATAAGTTTACAAAACTACCCTTAAATAAATATATCAGATTTTTTTCAAAAGAGTTATTCTTAATGAGGCAACTAAAAAGATGATTCAATTAGATTGATTTTTTAAATATTTGTTAGTTTTCTTTCAAATACTTTTGAAAATAATGTAGGGGTATAATAGGAACATAAGTAAATTAATAACTTTTATTTTTAGAAATATGACAATATTTTGGGACATCTCAAAATGAAATAGAGGACAAACAAACTAGGACAAAGGGAGTATTATAAAAACAATAAAATAAAACAAAACTATTTATATGTAAAATGCTGTACAGCTGTAGAGAACTTCATTGCTAGTCTAGAAGTTTAGAGCATCCGTAGTAGATGTTGCAAAAAAAATGACATTTTGACACACCAAAAGCCTACTTCATTATTTTACCATATCATTTTACAATATCTCATTTATCAGATGTTCTATCATTCAATTCTATACATTAAAATAATATTTACTACACATTAAAATAATATATTATCTCTACCTTCTCATTACCATCAACAACATCAACCACAACAACGACACATCCACCACAACCACAACAACCATTGCTGCAACAACACTGATAGCCACCACCAGCACAAACACAACAAACCACCAAGACCCACCATCATAAACCTGGCAAAACACCAAGACCCACCACCATTCACATCGAAAAATACTGAGAACCACCCCAAAAACCCATACCAAACCAACCGAACCACCACCATAGGACCGCCAAACATCACATGATTCACAACAAACCACCAAACCCACGATCAACGACCAACCATCGCCGAGTATCGCAAAAAACCAAAAAACTTTGAATATCAACAAAAACCCATTGATCCAAACCACGATCAACCACTGACCCAAACCACAAAACGCACAAAATCAACCAAAACCCACTGACCCAAACCTCAATCCATCAGACCCAAACCTCAATCCTATAACCATCAAACCACCATCACACAAAGTACCAGCCAACCAAACAGCTAGCTGCCACCGATTCTCAAACCAGAACCCAGCAACTCAGCAACTCGAAACTCAAACCCAAAACCCCATCCTCAGGACCAGACCCATCAACTTAGCAACCTGAAACTTAACTTAGCAATGGCACATCCACCACTGCCGCAACAACAGCCACCAACAACCACTACTACGACCCACCTCGCTATAACCCACCTTGCCGCGACCCACCAGGCCGCCATACCTACGACCCACACCATCACCTGACCCACGCCGGAGCCCATGCCAGAATATACCCACATTGGAACCCATCCTTCACTAGAGAGAGGGCGATTAGAGAGAGAGGGAAGAGGGAGGAGAGAGAGCAGGATCCGGAGAAGTGGAGATGGAGTGGTTGAGTGGGATAAGAGAGAAAGATGAATAATAAAAAAATAATTAAGTACAAATGCCATTTGAGTCGTACCATGGTAAAATGCATCGGTATTGTAGCATGTTGCAAAAATTTGGCACATTTGGCATATTTGATAAAGTTCCATTTTTGTGTTTGGTGTGCCAAATGTGCCAAATATTTGACATTTGGCACATCTGCTGTGAATGCTCTTACTTTAGTTGGCCAAAAGTTAACTGCACAGTAGTGCTTAGCAATTGGCACACAGACGACTAGATGAGAGAGAGAGAGAGGGGTGTACTTGTTTTTTTAGATGCAAATTGTACTCATTAAAATTTTGCATTTTTGTTCCACTAACATTTATTTTTTAGTTGGTAGTATAACAGGACTTATTCAGGCAATTCCCCCATTTCTTCCTTTGTCACAAGTTCTACGAAATCATCAGTAACTTGGACATGAAATTCTTCCCCTGGTTCGTAGACTCTTTTTTTGTTTGATCAGAATACAAAGCTTCATTGTTCATCTTGAGAGCTTCCCCATTACTCATCTATAGGGAGAGTAGGTGCTATGTGACTTGGATATGCCGAGTCATCCAGCACTTGAATTGCCTGACATGACAGGCTTTCAATGCCTGGGATGTCCATTCACTCAGGTGGCATAAACTCCTTGAGAGTTATTGGAAACTTAGACACGAAATCCATATACTCACTAGGTGAGTCTGAATTCCTTTGCTCTTTCTTTGGTCTACTTATTTATAAAAATAAAAAAAATAAAAAAAACCACCGTCCACAAAACCAACTATAATATATTTATAATGTTCTTTCGTTTCGACGATCTTTCCTTTCTGGACTTGTTACCCAAATTTTCTTTAATAGAATGAAATGTATTTCACATTTAAAAAAATCATGTTTACATTGTACTTGTAATGTGTTGTTCCTAAGAACAACAATTGGTAAATAAATTGAATTTCATTACATTCAACATATCATATAAATAATTAAAATTCTCATAATTGAAATTTACCATAAAATTAGAGAATAGTGGAGAGATGTTACCTTGGTGATACTTTAAAATTGATCTCATAATAAGAAGCAATTTACCGTCAATGCATATACGTTTAGATGACTAGGTTGAGATGTGGACCATGTCACTGTCTTGAGATGATACATGCGTCTACGGGGTTTCCAGAGTAATAGACTAAACATTTACATGCCGCCCCTGGGATACAACAACCTAGCTACCCTCGCTGATTATCCTTACAAGCCTACACCACTTGTAGGATTTGAAACTCTCAAATAGTACTTTCTTTTACCCAAAAAATATAATATATGAAGATAATATTTTTTTTTAGAAGTAGGAAGAAGAAGTAGAGAAGATAAAGCATCAGCTTTCTTTCTAAACTTTTTGTTCAATTCTCCCTTCATTGGCCTAACATGAAGGCCTCTAAATAGGCTAAGCAATCCATTTTTCAAAATTCATTTTTTATGGTCATAATGCTATTAAATCAATAGTCAATAAATAGTCCATAATGTGGCTGATAATAATGGGAAATTATTGTGTACTCCCGAAGTACTATAAATGCGTATTCTCTCCTCTCACATGAATGGTAGGTCCCTAAATTTATGGTGGGATTCACCGTTCATGTGAGAGGGGGGAGTACGCATTTATGGTACTCCTGAAGTACCTAATAATTTTCCGATAATAATAATATATCCATATTATAAATTTGATGTTTTGACTTCCCATTAATTGAAATAATAAACATTTATATACCAATATAAATTTCATAGAAAAAACGTCAGAATATATATTAAAAAAAAAAAAACATTTATAAGTAACTGTATTTGACAAGGAAATATTGCCATATACATTGAACCACTAAAATTCATTTAGTCAGTATCATTAAGGAAAAAAAAAAAAACTGACGTACTTGAAATTATTATCAGACTTGAATTTTAATAATAACAAAGAAACTGATATAGGCACTAAAGGATAAAAATTAATTTAATCAATTCACTTGAAAAAATAAATTTTAATATTTTTATCAAAATAATCCAACACAGTGTAAATTTACATTGTAAACACACACAAAGTGGCAAATGTGTACAACATTTATCACTTTTTATGTGTCTACAATGTAAACATATAAAGACCCTAAAAAAATGGCAAAATGTGGTGAACCAAAATATAATGAGGAAGCTTCCAAAACATAATAATTGTACTAATAAACATGTAGAAAGTAGGCACCAATTAGATATAAATTCTTCATTTTTTATAGATAATTTTAAAATACAAAAACTTGAATCGTTTTAAAATTTTGTAAGTACAAAAGAAAATACAAAAATTTGCAATTATGAAGGATATAAAAAGAAAGTAAAATATAATAGTAAGTTATTAAAATTCGCATTCGATAAAAAAAATATTAAAAGTGTGGGGCCAGAATAAGTCAGCAACCCCGGCCCACTCCAAGCCAGGCCCAGAGGCCCATGCCGAGGACTCCCCATGATCCGAGGTCCGAGGACCAAAGTTTAGAGCCCAGGACCCAAGGAGCATTGCCGAGGATGGTTGCATCCTCGGTAGTCCGAGAACAGAAAGTGGGCATACGGCACACCTTTAAGGGGAGTCTCCCCAAGCATCCAAGGAGCAAATAGCAAGAACCAATCACCGGACATTGAAGCATGGCGGAGAAGCAAGTCCCAGGCGAACTGTCACCTCCACATTAAATGCCCTCAACTAACGCTCTGGCCGCATTAATGAGGATAAGACCTCTGAACAGTGCCGTCTTGAGCGCTGCAACCCACTGGAGGTGTGGGAATGCGGCTGATGGGACAGGCACTCGAGTGGAAACCGGATCGATCAACAAATGTAGGGCTAGGATCAACTGAGTGAGGAGTATATAATGTAAAAATCCCTCTTGTGAAGGGGACGGATGAAAAACCAGAGAAAAAGGAATACTGTAGCAAAGTGTTCTCTCTCAACTCTTGTAACCCTACTGAAAAGAGATAACAGTAGTTTCCATCTCCATAAGGCACGTCCGAGGAGCCTCATTGTGTGTTTAAGCCCACGTTCTAGCTATTAGCAACCACGTACAACCATGCATGGCCGTTGCCTTCTTTACTGAGGCCTAGCTCTTGAGCCCATACTCTACAAATTTATTGAAGGGTTAGTTGGGCTCGGGCCCACTCTCTCAATCCTTAGAGAGCGCTCGAATCCACCCCCTACAATTGGCGCCGTCTGTGGGAAGAGCTTGTGCGTTGGTAAGGACAACAGTCAAACATGGTAGGATCAGGCCCTCACCAAGGAACTCCCAATCGACCTGAACCGGCGAAGTCACGGCATCAGGGTAAGTATGGCGACCCCGGGGGCGGTCAGAACGACAACAGGAGGTTTCGAGAAGGAAGCGTGCATACTTCAACGGCGAGCGAAAGTCGAGCGGACGGGCACATTCCCCAGAAGCGCGACGATGGCCAGGCCACGCGTTCACAAGAGGCCCACAGCCACGCTTCCCGGAGAAGGGACGATAAGGTGGCCATGCAACGCGAGATAGATGATCTAAAGAGGAAGCTGCGCCGTGCGCAACGAAGACGGTCTGAACCTAGCCCTGACCTGCCCTCCGACGATGAAAGCGATGATGAATACCGGCAAAGGTCAAGGACGCCCCCCAGCGAGACTTTCTCCCACGAGGAGGAGCGCTACCAGAGGCGTAGGCGTGCCAACCCGACCCCAAGGGACTTGGGAGGCGATGCCATGAGCAGGGCGCTGGACCGGCTCTCCAGGTCACCCTTCACGCGTCGTATAGAGGACGCGGAGCTTCCTCGGCGGTTCCAGCAGCCAACTTTCATTGCCTACAACGGCAAAACGGACCCTGTGGAGCACGTGAGCCAGTTCAACCAAAGGATGGCGGTCCACTCCAAGAACGAGGCGCTGATGTGCAAAGTCTTCCCATCCAGCTTGGGACCTGTGGCAATGAGGTGGTTCAACGGTCTAAGGACGAATTCCATAGACTCGTACAGGCAGCTGACCCAGGCTTTCGGCTCCCGCTTTGTCACAAATAGCAGGCCTCCTCGGCCCATGAGCGCGCTGCTGTCCTTGTCCATGCGCGACGGGGAGACCCTCAAGGCTTACTCGGACAAGTATTGGGAGATCTACAACGAGCTGGACGGCAAGTACGATGCTGTTGCCATCAACACGTTCCAGAACGGATTACCTATGGGGCACGACCTGAGGACGTCCCTAACCGGTAGGCCGGCCACCAGCGTGCGGCAGCTGATGGACCGGATCGACAAGTACAAGCGGGTGGAGGAAGATATGCTGCAAGGCAAAGGCAAAGAGAAGGCTATCCCCCAGGAGAGAAGGGATTTCAGGTCGGACCGTTATGACAATGCCCGTCCGAGGAGGGATTTCGGTGGGCATTCTGGAGCGACCCATGCACAGACGGTGGGCGCTGTGTTCCGAGAACCCGTGCACAGGGTGTTGGAGAAGATAAAGGACGAACCGTACTTCAGGTGGCCGAACAAGATGGCTGGGGAACCTGGAAGGCGCAATCAGAGTCGCTACTGCCAGTACCACCAGGATCATGGACACACTACGGAGGACTGCAGGGATCTTTGGAACCACCTGGACCAGCTGGTCCAGGAGGGGAGGCTGAAGCACCTCCTCCACCATTCCAGCGGCCAGCAAAACCGGACTTACCAAAAGCCTCGGAGGGACGCCGCCATGGGGCAACCCACCGGGACGATCAATATAATCCTGGCCGCGCCAGGAAGGACGGGCACGCCCCCTCTACGAGTGCTGTCTGTGGCCCAACTGCCCGCCGAGGACCCCCAGACGTGGCCAAAGAGGTCCAGGAGGAATCCTCCCCCAGCCCTGAGTTTCTCGGAGGAGGACAAGATTGGGACCATCCAACCACACGAGGACGCCCTGATCGTCACCCTCAGAATAGGGGGCTACGATGTGAAGAGGGTGATGGTGGACGGTGGCAGCGCAGCCGAGGTCATGTGTCCGGACCTCTACAAGGGGCTGGGGCTGAAGCAGGAAGACCTTACACCTTATAGCTCCCCCCTAATGAGCTTCGATGGGAAGCTCGTCATCCCAAAGGGCATGATCAGACTGCCCGTACAGACAGGTCCAGTGGTGGTGGAGGCGAACTTCATAGTGGTGGACACATACTCTCCCTACACAGCCATCGTAGGGAGGCCCTGGCTACACGCCCTGGATGGCGTGGCCTCCACCTTGCACCAGAAGGTGAAGTTCCTGTCAGGGGACCAGGTTCTGGAGATCCGAGGTTGCCAGTCCACGGCTAGGCATTGCACAGTGGCTGCCATATCCTGTCGGATCGATGCACAGTCCTCGGCCCCATCCGAGGAAAATTCATAGCAATCAAAGACCCAGGTGGCACCTCCAGATGCACCTGCCGAGGATGCTGAATGCGAAAACCTGGAGAAGGTGATAATTGGCGATGATCCGGAGAAGTTTTTTCAGGTCGGAATCCAGCTGCCTCCACGGGAGAAGGAGGAGTTACTTGAATTCCTCAAGAGGAACCTTGACGTGTTCGCATGGGACCCCTGCGATGCCCCTGGGATTGATCCATCTTTCATCTGTCACCACCTCAACGTCAACCCATTTGCGATCCCCAAGCAGCAGCCACCTCGGCGCCCATCGAAAGAGCACGCTGACGTGATCAGGGAAGAGGTCGATAAGCTCAAGCACGCGGGGGCTATCAAGGAGATCTTCTACCCCACATGGTTGGGCAACACTGTGGTGGTCAAGAAGAAAAGTGGGAAGTGGAGGGTCTGTGTAGACTTCACAGACCTGAACAAAGCATGCCCAAAAGACCCCTTCCCGATGCCACGAATAGACCAGCTGGTAGACGCGACTGCAGGCCATCCTCGGATGAGCTTCCTGGATGCTTTTCAGGGTTATCATCAAATTCCCCTAGCCTTGGAGGACCGAGAGAAGACGGCATTTGTGACACCCACTGGGAACTACCACTACAAGGTCATGCCGTTTGGCCTGAAAAACGCCGGATCCACCTACCAGAGGATGATGACGAGAATGTTCGAGCCGATGTTGGGCAAGAGCGTCGAAGTCTATGTTGACGATATGGTGGTGAAAAGCAAGTTGGTGTCCGAGCACTTGGAAGACCTCGGCCGCACATTTGGCGTCCTGAGGGAGCACAAGCTCCGCCTTAACGCCTCAAAATGCTCATTCGGCGTAAGCTCTGGCAAGTTCCTGGGGTATATGATCACCCACCGTGGGATCGAGGTCAACCCTGACCAGATCAAGGCCATCCACAATATGAAGCCTCCGCAGAATCCCAAGGAGATCCAAAAGCTTACTGGGATGATCGCGGCGCTGAACCGGTTCATTTCCAGGTCGGCTGACAGGTGTAGACCCTTTTACCTCCTGATCAACAAATGGAAGGGATTTGAGTGGTCTGAGGATTGTGTCGCAGCTTTCCAGCAACTCAAGGATTACCTCTCCCGACCGCCTATCATGTCCCATCCTGAGGTCGACGAGGTCCTATACGCGTACCTTGCTGTGGCGCCCCATGCGGTGAGCCTAGTACTGATACGGGAAGATAATGGCGTTCAAAGGCCAGTTTACTACGTCAGCAAGTCGCTGCACGAAGCGGAGGTGAGATACCTACCCTTAGAGAAGGCCATCCTGGCTGTAGTCCACGCCACGAGAAAGCTCCCCCATTACTTCCAAGCTCACACCGTGGTTGTCCTAACCCAGTTGCCCTTGAAGTCTGTGCTCCGGACTTCCATAAAGGGCCAGGTTCTGGCAGATTTGACGGCCGAGTTCGCCGAACCAACCGTAGAGGTGACGGCCGAGGATAAAAGCCGTGATGAGAAATCAGTTGGGGCTATCTCCATCCCAGGGGCACCATGTTGGAAAGTGTATGTGGATGGCGCGGCAAACCAAAGGGGGTCCGGGGTGGGGCTGGTCCTAGTATCCCCTGAGGATCATGTCATTGAGAAATCCCTAAGGCTCGGATTCGCGGCCACGAACAACGAGGCCGAGTATGAGGCATTACTACAAGGGATGATCATGGTACAGAGGATGGGCGGAAAGTCGATAGAGATGTTCTCGGACTCGATGTTGGTGGTAGGCTAGGTAAATGGGGAGATGGAGGCCAGGGATTCAAGAATGCAAGAATACCTGGACCAGGTCAGGCGCTTGCGAGTGGGGTTTAGCCTCTACAGCCTGTCTCATATCCCCAGGAGCGGGAACAGCCATGCCGACTCATTGGCCACGCTCGCAACCTCCTCGGCAGGGGATCTGCCTCGGATAATACTCGTGGAACATCTGGGGAGGGCAAGCGAAGTGCCAAGGGAAGGAATCCCCGTCCACCAGATTGAGGTGGGTTCCAGCTGGATGGACCCCATAGTGAGATTCCTAAAAGAAGACATCCTACCCGAGGACAAGTCAGAAGCCGAGAAGGTTAGAAGGAAGGCCCCTCGGTTCTGGTTGTCCGAGGATAACAAGCTATATAAGCGCTCCTACTCTGGACCATACCTACTGTGCGTCCACCCCGGAGCGGCGGAATTACTGCTCGAAGAGCTGCACGAGGGAATATGTGGGAGCCACACGGGGGGGAGATCTCTGGCTCACCGAGCCATCACTCAAGGATATTGGTGGCCGGGAATGCAGCAAGAGGCCCAAGAGTATGTCAAGAAGTGCGACCAGTGCCAAAGGTTCGCCCCAAACATCCATCAGCCAGGAGGGGTCCTCAATCCGTTATCCAGTCCATGGCCGTTCGCCCAATGGGGCTTGGACATCGTGGGACCTTTCCCCAAGGCCCCAGGGAACAAGAAGTATCTGTTGGTGGCCATGGACTACTTCACCAAGTGGGTCGAGGCCGAACCACTAGCCAACATCAGAGATGTAGACGTAAAGAAATTCCTTTGGAGGAACATAATTACGCGGTTCGGGGTCCCTCATACCCTCATCTCCGATAACGGACTCCAGTTCGATAGCAAGGCCTTCAGGGAGTACTGTTGCGAACTTGGGATCACAAACAGGTACTCAACGCCTGCCTACCCCCAGGGGAATGGACAGGCCGAGGCAGTCAACAAAGTCATTGTCAACGAGCTTAAGAAGAGACTGGATGACGCCAAAGGGAGATGGGCAGAAGAGCTGCCCCATGTCCTCTGGACATACCGGACTACGCCCCGGCGCTCAACAGGGGAAACACCTTTTGCCATGACCTATGGTGCGGAGGCAGTGATCCCCCTGGAAACTAATTTCCCGACACTAAGGACGAGCTCCTTCACCCCAGGCAGCAATGATGAGCTGCTGGGGCGGAGCCTGGACATGGTAGACGAACGACGAGAGCAAGCAATGATCCAGTTGGCCTACTATCAGCAAAAGCTCAAGCAGGGATATGACACCAACGTAAAGCTCAGACCACTGGCACCGGGAGACCTGGTGCTGAGAAAAGTTGTAGGAACTGCCAAGAACCCTTCCTGGGGAAAGCTCGGACCCAATTGGGAGGGCCCCTACCGAATCACCTCGGTGGCGGGGATAGGAGCGTACTATTTAGAAGATCTAGATGACAGACCTGTACCTCGTCCATGGAATGTAAACAACCTGAAAAGGTACTACTATTAATAAAGAAGTCACTTTGATTCATATTGTTAGCATATCTTAGTTATTTGCCTCGCGTCCTAAATACTTTAAGAAACTAAGTGTTAGGCAGAACCAGGGAACTGCATGGTCCTCGGACTCATTCCCATGGGGAAACTAACTACTTTAAGAAACTAAGTGTTAGACAGAACCACGGAACTGCATGGTCCTCGGACTCAGTCCCCCGGGGAAACTAGCTACTTAAGAATGCTAAGCTTTAGACAGAACCAAGGAACTGCATGGTCCACGAACCCAGTCCTATGGGGAAACTAACTGCTTCAGAAAGCTTAAGAGTTAGACAGAACCAGGGAACTGTATGGTCCTCGGACTCAGTCCCATGGGGAAACTAACCACTTAAAGGTAACCAAGTGTTAGACAGAACCACAGAACTACTGGGTCCTCGGACCTATGCCTAAGAAGAAACTAACCCCCTTTAAAAGATCCTAAGTGTCTACTTCAAAATTCCACCTTACGTTGTAATTATCAAATGCCGTGATTGGCCGAGGTACAATTGAAGTCAGAGTTATACAAAAAAAAATGAATAGCGTGCAAGTAAGGAAATAGCCACAACAAACAGAAAAGGAAATAAAGTTTTCATTTCATTAAACGCAAGGGAATTGCACCCAGGAAGTCACATTACAGGTAAAGCAAAAAAGGGAAAAAGAAAGAGATGCAGAAATAAAGTGCAGCAGGCAGAAGGGCCATGGGGCCTAATTGGCTGCTTCAGTGGGCGGCTGGCCCGTAGCTGCCTCAGGGCCCCCTGAGCCCTGACTGATGGGAATGGCCTGCAGAGGCACAGCAGGAATAGCCGCCCCCTCGGCAGAAGAGACCTGGGCAGCGGGGGAAGGCTCTACAACCTGCTGAGGCGCGTCCTCGTTGGAGCCATCACTCAACACAACCACCACGGGAGGATTGCTCCCTTGGATTGGTTCATCAGCAACCCCAGCATCCGAGGCCTCTTCGCCCGGAGTAGCAGCAGTTTCCACAGCAGCCTCCTCGGCTTCAGAGCCATCGTGGGCAGTCTCGCGGATAAAATGAGGGTAGTACACGTTCTCCTCCTTCCACAAGTCAGAAGAAGCCTCCACTCCAGCCTGCCTGAGGGCTTCGCTCCAAGTTTCGGAGCAGTAGCGCCTACATAGCCCAGGGACTTGGGATTTGTAGGCAGCTGCTGTCTCAGCTGCCCCGGCAGTAAAGGCTGCCTCCTCAGCTTCCTGCTTAGTGGCCCAGGCTTCCTCCCTGCCATGCTCTGCCTCAAGCTTGGCCCTCTCAGCCTCCCCTTTGGCCCATTCAGCCACCCTCTTGGCCTCCTCGGCATCTGCCACTTTCCTCGCCAGGCCAGCTATCTGATCCTCGGCGAGCTTCAACTGCTTCTCTGCCTCACCCAGACGCTTTGTCTGAGTCTCGGCCTGCCTTTGAGCACCCTCAAGGCCTGACGTTGCGCTTTCCTTAGCCTGGGTCATTGCCTTCAGCTCCTCCCTGGCCTTGGCAAGGTCCTCCTCCGACTTCTTGAGGGTCCTGGTAGCCACCAGGCGCCTATCGCGCTCCTGATCCAGGACCTTCCCATGCTCATTGGCCGCCTCTTCCAGCCTGAAGGTGGCCTGTACAGCCTGCCAAACGAAACAGACAAGTTGCAGTTAGCCGAGCTCAAAAAGAAATGAAAGCAAGAAAAAGGCAAGAAAAAGCACAAGTGTTAAGGTCTTACCATCCCCAAATACCGCTTGAGGCAGAGGAAGACATCCCTACTCCTCATGGTTCCTAGCTCCGCCATGTCCGCAGGCAAGAGCAGGCATCTCTCCACAGCGTCGGCCACATACGCGCCTTCGCCATCCTTAAAGTCCCTGAGGGAGGAGTCATCCCTCAAGGGAGCCCCGCGGAGCATTGGGGCGAGGAGCCAGGCCTGGATCTCGGGCGGGGGAGCAACTTGTTTATCCTGCGTTGAGGGGCCTATCCTCAATTGCTTCGACGGCCGCTGATTGCCCTCGCCCTCCCGCGTGGGCCCGGATTTGTCCTCAAGGGTCCTCTTACCCTTGTCCTTCTTCTGCTTTGGGTCAGCAGGCTCGTGCCTGGACGCCGGGCTCGCCTGAGGCGGAGGAGGAGGAAGCTTGGACTGTGTTGAAGCCGACCTGGTCTGAACAGGACGATTCTTTGGGGATGGGGGAGGAAGCTTCGGCTTGGACTTCCCCGGCTGCCCTTCTAGTAGTTCGGACAGGCTTGGCTGGTACTTCTTCTTGTAGCCCATCTTGCGCCGGGAAGACGTCTGTGCCGCGAAGAGGTCTGCCTCGGTTAGACGAGGATCACCCAAGTCTCCAGACGGGTCCTCGGACTGATGGAGTTGCTCAAAAACGCCGAAATCCTCCTCGGCAGTACCAAAATCTACAGGTTCCCCTTCCCTCTCTAAGTCCTCTTCCGCGGCCTCTGGGAACGAATGGGAAGACGAGGGGACTGCTACTGTGACGCCTTCTGAAGTGGAGGTGTCCTCGGGAAACTCGAACCCGTCCTCGGTCACTGCTATTTTCTGCAGCCGAGGATCGTTTGCTCTGATCACGTACTTTGGGGCCGCAAATGACTTCTGGATCGGAGTGTACCCCAAAATCTTGTGCGCAGCTCTAACTTGGTGGTCTTCTTCGTTCTCGAATTCCGCCGACCTGAGCACCTTCTGCAAGTCCTCCCTATTGATCAAGTTGAAATGGCGCGCATAGGAATGCAGATCTGCAAGGAAAGTACACGTCCGTGGTTAGAAACCGAACAACATAAGAAGAAATAACGCAGAGAAAGAAGCTAGAATCTATAAATCCCCTTTTGTTCCCATTACCCCACCTGGTTCTCCCTCCGTCGTCGGACAATGAAGGCCATCGTGCCACGCTCCGGACACGATGAGGAAATCCTCATTCATCCCCTTATTGGACTCGGGGAGGCACTGGATAAGCCGGACCCTGTCGTCCCTCGTCCTCATGTAATAGGACTTGTTCTTCAAATGCTGAAGATTGTAGCAGTAGTTGACATCGTGATAGGTCAGCCTCAGACCCATCTTTTCATTAAGGGCGTCCACACTGCCCAAAATTCTGAACATGTTGGAGGCGCACTGGGTGGGGGTCAACCGGAAGTAAGTGAGGTAACCCCTCATCACTGGCCCCATGGGGATCCTCATCCCCCCTTCAAGGAAGGCGATGACAGGAATCACCACTTCGCCCTCTCGCCTCGTGAGGTACCACTCTCCCTCCTCACAATACCTTAAGCCCACATTGGCTGGTATCTTGTAATCGGCGATGAATTTCTCCATCGCCTCCTCAGTGCCAACAAACTTCTTAAGTCTACCCATCCTAGATGACGCCTAAGCGGACTAAAAGATGAACGAATGAAAGAGAAGGACGAGTAGAGAGGGAGAAAGCTCAGAGAAAGACAGAGAGACTTACAGAAATGAGGAGGAGTCCTCGGACTGGCTTTTTGTGCTGGAGATGGAGGTGGAAGTTTGGCTGGACTCAGAATAGAGGCGCAGGAGCTCTCGATTGCAAATGAAGAATGAAGAAACGGCTCTAATGGGTACTTATACCCTAGAAAGAAGAGCTGCGCAAGTTTTCCCGCCCATAAGTGCCAGACGCATCTCCACCGTTAGATTGTCATCTGCCCGTTGAACGTGGGGAGCATAAAGCCGCCCGAATTTAATGCAAGACACGTTACGCACATCGAAGCGCCAGTAACGCACCTTGGGCAGTTGAAAAGGCGCCAACGCTGACGAGGGATAAGACTTGATTAGACGCGAAGCAGGCCCGAGGATATCAAAATCCTCCTTCCGCCCGAGGATGCGGACAGCATGATTTTGAGGGGCTATTGTGGGGCCAGAATAAGTCAGCAACCCCGGCCCACTCCAAGCCAGGCCCAGAGGCCCATGCCGAGGACTCCCCATGATCCGAGGTCCGAGGACCAAAGTTTAGAGCCCAGGACCCAAGGAGCATTGCCGAGGATGGTTGCATCCTCGGTAGTCCGAGAACAGAAAGTGGGCATACGGCACACCTTTAAGGGGAGTCTCCCCAAGCATCCAAGGAGCAAATAGCAAGAACCAATCACCGAACATTGAAGCATGGCGGAGAAGCAAGTCCCAGGCGAACTGTCACCTCCACATTAAATGCCCTCAACTAACGCTCTGGCCGCATTAATGAGGATAGGACCTCTGAACAATGCCGTCTTGAGCGCTGCAACCCACTGGAGGTATGGGAATGCGGCTGATGGGACAGGCACTCGAGTGGAAACCGGATCGATCAACAAATGTAGGGCTAGGATCAACTGAGTGAGGAGTATATAATGTAAAAATCCCTCTTGTGAAGGGGACGGATGAAAAACCAGAGAAAAAGGAATACTGTAGCAAAGTGTTCTCTCTCAACTCTTGTAACCCTACTGAAAAGAGATAACAGTAGTTTCCATCTCCATAAGGCACGTCCAAGGAGCCTCATTGTGTGTTTAAGCCCACGTTCTAGCTATTAGCAACCACGTACAACCATGCATGGCCGATGCCTTCTTTACTGAGGCCTAGCTCTTGAGCCCATACTCTACAAATTTATTGAAGGGTTAGTTGGGCTCGGGCCCACTCTCTCAATCCTTAGAGAGCGCTCGAATCCACCCCCTACAAAAAGGTATAACATTATTTAAAGTTACTTCAAGTTAGGGACGAACCCAAGTGGGGGCCCATGCCCCCCCCCCCCCCCACCCCCCAGTCCAAAATAATTTTTTTTATCTCACTTCTTTTATTATTTTAATGAATTGTTTGTATTATTTTAAATGAAATTAAAAAAAAAATAAAACATTTGATATTGGGTGTATTGTAAAGTGGGATGGTAAAATAGATAAAGTAACTTTTTAAGGTATTAAAAACTAAAAAATTTAGTACTACCAATGTGAATGCTCTAACTTCAACAAAAAAATAATAATAATAAAATCCTAGCCAACCTAGTATTAAAAAAAACATTATTTTGTTTTTGTTTGTCTTTCTTGGTAAATGATTGCATCTTAATGTATTTAGAAACAATGATTTTGAATATTTATAATTTTTTAAAACTATAAACATCCCTATTTGGAGTTTTTTCTTTTCTTTATACTCCGGCCTCCGCTAGCTTAAAATTCTAGGTCCGCCCTTGCTTCAAGTGTAACTTGTTGGTGTGGGTGTGTATTTCAAACACTTTTATTCTTATTTATTTTCTAGCCGTTGGAAATTTATGAGTAAAATAGACGTTGGGCAATTATGAGAAAAATAGTCATTATAAGAAAAATAGTTGTTAGGTAATAATTGATAATATAGCCGTTGGACTTTTAAGGGTTATTAGTAACCAATAATTGTAAACTATTATCTTCATAAGTAGCCTATATAATACTCATCATAACATATTTTCTAAATGGTCTTTTTACTACTCTATATTTTAGATATACACAACTCTACTATCTTTCTCTCCCATATATTTTTTCTTCAAAAATATTTGTTCTAAGGAAAGGCAATAGAGGGTTGTTCTTAAACCTTTTGTGAGTGGAAGTGTGTACATCACAAAGGTTGGCGCTATAGTCTAATCCTGGAGGGTTGTTTGGCCAAGAGAACGCACCAAGTTTTACTTTGGGTGGCACGAATCAACCTTTAAGGACAACACTTTTTGCGTGATTCTATAACACTGTGAGATTGTTCCTAATTTTACTTAAATTTATATTATTATTGCTTATTTACATTTTTGCTAATTATTTGGGATATTTTTTGTTGTATCAAACTTGTTTATTCACTAAAATATTTCGAACAATCTTAAAGGTTGAGTTCATGCTTCAAAATGGATAAACAAGTTATTGATCATGAAATTTTATATTGTGATATGATATTATGTTTATAAAGAAAAAATGCTAGTAGTTATGTTCTTAGATATAATTACTTATATATTTTGTGGAGTTTATTTTGCTATCTGGTTTATCTAAACAATTTGGTGGGCTAATATTTTAGAAGAAAAAATAAATGACGTCCATCCAAATGTGATTTTGATTTTCCAATCTAAATCAATATGTGAATAATATTATGTAACGTTGTATTGATATGTGGATATCAACTTATTGCATTTGCAATTATGTGATACGATATGTGTATTATATTTGGTGAAATTGTTTTATGACTATTGAAATCTGAGGAACATGAGATTGAAGAAAAACATATGTGTTTTGAGAAATGTTTTTTGGAATTCAAAAAAAAAAAAATATATATATATATATATACATACATATTTTTATTGGCTATATGTGTTGTTTTGAGATGGTGGATAGGTTTTTATGAATTTGAAACAAAAATACCTTGCAAATCCATCACAAGAGGAACCAAACTCTTTAGTTTGGTACATAATAATTTGGATGATTTAAAACACACAATGACTAAAGATGGTAAAAGATTTAATTTAATCTTTGTTGATGACCATTCTATATTTATTTAACTTTGTGTACTAGGAACCGAAGATGAGCTATTGGAAATTTTTATAAAATATACATAAGCCTAACTTGGTATACCTCGAATTGTGGGGGTGGTTAGCTAAGATATTACCCAAATCTAAAAAGAGAATACCTAAAAGTGTGGGGGTACTTGTCTAAGGTCATGCTACATGAACCTAAAAGGAGGAAACTTGATTCTTAAATATGTGATTGTGTGTTTATTCGTTATGTTTGTTATAATTCATGATATAGAATTATCTTCATCAATAGTGATGTATTAAGAATTTAATACTATTGTTAAATCTTAAAAATACTTTCTTTAAATATGAGTTTCCTTTGAAAAATAAGGAAAATATGTTTCATGAACCTATTGATACTTCTAATGATCTTGTTGTGATGTGCAAGAATTGAAAAGAAGTAAGCGAACTAGGGAGAAAAAGAGTTACAGTAACAATTTTCTTACCTATATTGTTGAAGATGAACATGTAAGTTATTATGATGCAATTAAATTTGTTGATGCACCATTATTGTTGGAAACTTTTAACAAATTATTAAATTATGTCTAATCACACTTGGAATGGGTTGAGCTTCCACCTAAGGTTAAGCCTATTGGTTGCAAGTGGGTGTTTAAAACAAAATTTGTATGGTTGCAAGTGGGTTTTTAAAAGAAACTTATAACTGAATGAGATCATAGATAAGCATAAGACATGCTCGGTAGCTAAAGGCTATAAGCAAAAATATCATGTTGATTATTTTATACTTATTCTTTGATTATTAGAATTACATCTATAAGAATGTTGTTTGTCATTGTATCTATTTACAAACCTATTATACATCATATGGATGTTAAAACTGTTTTTCTAATCGGTGAATTAGAAAGAAGAAAAAAAAAATTATTATATGGAGCAACCCAAGGGTTGTGTTGTCCTTGGACAATAACATAAAGTTTGTAAATTGGTTAAATCCTTGTATGGATTAAAACAAGCACTTATACAATGACATGGAAATTTTGATATATGATGCTTACACATAGATTTGTGACTTATGGTCATATAATAAGTTAAATAATAATGAAGGTGTCATTATTTGTATATATGTTGATGACTTACTTATATTTGGAACTAGCCATAATGTTGTGTATGATACTAAATGTTTTCTTACCTCTAAATTTGATATGAAAATTTTGGTTGAGGCAAATGTTATTTTAGGCATCAAGATCCTTATGGATAATGATTGCAGTATACTATCACAATTTCATTATGTGGAGAAAAAATAAATAAATAAACACTTAGATATGTGACCTATGTCTATTATGTATGACTTAAAGGTGCACTTGGTCAAAAATTGTGGTGATAATGTTTCACAAGATAAATAAGCACAAATTATTGGTTGTTTAATATTTTTGACAAACTGTAGTCGCTCTAATATTGCATATGATGTTGGTAGATTGAGTAGATACACTCATAGTCCTAGTGTTGAGCATTGGGATACAATATCTATATTATTGATATATTCAAATGGGACTTTTTATTTTTGTTTATCATATTGCGGTTATCTTGTTATTTTAAAAGAATATTGTGATGCTAACTGGATCTCTGATACAAATTATGTAAAGCCCACTAATGGATATGTGTTCACACTAGCTGGAAGGGCTGTCTCTTGGAAGTCATCCAAGAAGACTTGCATAGTGAGATCTAATATGGAAACATAGTTAGTGGCCTTAGAGAAGGCTGGGTCTGGAGCTGTATGGCTTAGGAGTATATTAATTGATATGCCTCATTTTACTAACTCTATTGTCTCTATTTGCTTTCCTTGTGATTGCTAGACTGCCATAACACATGTTAAGAGCAAAGTTTATAATGGGAAAAATCGACATATCCAATTGAGGTTAAGGCAAATTATTGATAATGATGTTATGTCATTGGGCTTTGTGAAATGGGAAAAGTCAACATATCCAATTAAGGCTAAGGCAGCTTATTGATAATGATGTTATGTCATTAGACTTTGTGAAGTCTGAAAGGAACTTGGTCGATCCTTTGACCAAACTACTAGCAAAAAGGCTGGTGAGTAAAACATCTAGGGGGATTGGACTGATACCCAAGTTGCGACACTGTGGCTAATGCCCAACCTCTATGATGGGTGATTCCACATAAGAGGTTAAATGGGTAGAGGTAATCAGTGGTCCATGGGCACTGTCATTTGTTATGTGTTTTCCACTATCTCGATAAGGAGATTAGTGATGAGTCTATCCTTATGGTGTGAAACAGTGCTAAGTTACAGAATTTGGTGAGGTTGAGCTTTAGGCTTTTTATGAATCCATATCCCTACCTGTTGGGATGGGGTGTATCTGCACGCACTCCTGATGGATGCCACCGACTAAGTTGCAGATTATTGGAGGTTGAGTTTTAGGCTCTTAATGGATCCATATCCCTACCTATTGGGATGGGGTGTATCTGCACGCACTCTTGATGGATGCCACCAACTAAGTTACAGATTATTAGAAGTTGAGCTTTAGGCTCTTAATGGATCCATACTCCCTACCTGTTGGGATGGGGTGTTCTGCACACACTCCTGATAGAAGCCACCTATGTGTGAGTGGAAGTTATGCCACTTCCTATGAGACTTTTTGGATAGGTCTCTAGAGCTCTCATGAAACCCAGTGGCGCATAGCCTGGATAAAGCGCCAACCTGCTTAAGAACAACCTTGATAAAGAAAGTTATGTGGGTGGTAAGTTTGGTTTACTAATAGCTTGGTTAAAAGAGTTTTAACTCCACCAATGTTTTTTAGTTCCTACTTATTTATCCTATGTATGGTTAAAACCTTCTGGTACCATATTGATGCATGCTTTCTTTAGTTGCTTGCCTTTCCTATTTTGTGTTTGTAACATGTGGGGGATTGTTGGTGTGGGTGTGTGTTCCAAACACTTTTATTCCTATTTATTTTCTAGCCGTTGGAAATTTATGAGAAAAATAGCCGTTGGGCAATTATGAGAAAAATAGCCGTTACGCAATAATTGATAATATAGCCATTGGGCTTTTGAGGGTTATTAGTAACCAATAACTATAGACTATTTTCTTCATAAGTAGTCAATATAATACTCATCATAACACATTTTCTAAAGGGTCTTTTTACTACTCTATATTTTAGATATGCACAACTCTACTATCTTTCTCTCCCACAACTCTACTCTATATTTTTTCTACAAGAATATTTGTTCTAAGGAAAGGCAATAGAGGGTTGTTCTTAAACCTTTTGTAAGTGGAAGTGTGTACATCACAAAGGTCGACGTTATAGTCTAATCCTGGGGAATTGTTTGGCCAAGAGAACCAATCGCACCAAGTTTTACTTTGGGTGGCACGAATCAACCTTTAAGGACAACGCTCTTTTCGTGATTCTATAGCACTGTGAGATTGTTCCTAATTTTACTTAAATTTATATTTTTATTGCTTATTTACATTCTTGCTAATTGTAGGGACCGGTTTTAGGCACTTCTACGGGTTGAGAGAGTGGACCCAAGCCCAGCTAACCCTGTAATGAATTTATAGAGAATGGGTTCAAGAACTAGGCCCTAGTGAGGAATGCAGCGGCCATGCATGGTTATACGTGAGTGCTTAATAACTTAAACGTTAACTGGGATGCACAATAACGCTCCTTGGACTAGCCCTTCAGGGCTTGGAGCTCTTATTATTTCTTTGAAGAATGGTTACAAGGTTTGAGAGAATGCAGGTCGCTACAGTACTTCCTAATTCTGGTTTTTCCATCCATCCCCCCTTCAAGAGGGACTTCTTACATTATATACATCTCTCTCAGTTGATCCTAGCCCTACATTTGTTGATCAGCCAAGCCACCACTTGAGAGCATGTCCCATCAGCCGCATTCCCATCCCTCCTGTGGGTTGCAGCGCCCAAGACGGCACTGTTCAGGGGTCCTATCCTCATTAATGCGGCCAGGGCGTTAGTTGAGGGCATTAAATGTGGATGTGACAGTTCATCTGGGACTCGCTCCTCCACCATGCTTCCTTCGCTGGTGCTTGGTACTTGCTTTTTGCTCCTTGGATGCTCGAGGAGACTCCCCTTGATGGTGTGCTGCTTGTCCACTTTCAGATCTCGGAGGTCCGAGGACGTTATCATCCTCGGCACTATTTCCTAGGTAACTGGGCTGTACACTTTCGTCCTCGGACCTTGGACGCGTCCTCGATGTGGGCCTTTGGGCCTGGCTCGAAGTGGGCCGGGGTTGCCTGACTCTTTCTGGCCCCACAATAGCCCCTCAAAATCTTGCTGTCCGCATCCTCGGGCGGAAAGGAGGATTTTGACATCCTCGGACCTGCTCCGTGTCCAATCGAGTCTTGTCCCTCGTCAGTGTTGGAGCCTTTTCATATGCCCCAGGCACGTTACTGACGCTTCGGTGCGCGTAACGTGTCATTCATTAAATTCGGGCGGCTCTGTGCTCCCCACGTTCAACGGGCAGATGACAATCGAACGGTGGGGATTCACCTAGCATTTATGGGCGGGAAAACCCGCACGGTTCCTCGATTTGGGGTATAAATACCCTCTCGAACTGCTTTTCCCCTTCTTTACTCGCAATCCAGAGCTCTTGCGCATACATATCCTGAGTCCAGCAAAGTTTCCACCTACATCCCCAGCATAAAAAGCCTGTCCGAGGAGCTCCTCCTCATTTCTGTAAGTCACTCTATCCCTCTCTGAGCTTTCTTCCTCTCTACTCCTCCTTCTCTTTTATTTGCTCTTTCTTTAGCTCTCTTAGGCGTCGTTTGGGATGGGTAGACTTAAGAAGTATGTTTATATTGAGGAGGCAATGGAGAAATTCATCGCCGACTATAAGATACCTGCCAACGTGGGCTTGAGGTATTGTGAGGAAGGGGAGTGGCTCCTCCGGAGGCAGGAGGGCGAGGTGGTGATACCCATCATCGCCTTCCTCGAAGGTGGCATGAGAATCCCCATGGGGCCGGTGACGAGGGGCTACCTTACATACTTCCGGTTAACCCCCACCCAGTGCGCCTCCAACATCTTCAGAATTCTGGGTTGTGTGGATGCTCTGAACGAGAAGATGGGGCTAAGGTTGACCCATCACGACGTGAACTACTGTTACAACCTTCAACACTTGAAGAACAAGTCGTACTACATGAGGACGAGGGACGATAGGGTCCGGCTTATCCAGTGCCTCCCTGAGTCCAACAAGGGGCTGAACGAGGATTTTCTCATCGTGTTCGGAGGGTGGCACGATGGCCTTCACTGCCCGACGACAGAGGGGACACTAGGTGGGGCAGTGGGAGTATGAGGGAGTTCAAAGATTTTAATTTGTTTCATGCGTCATTTCTTTTTTGCACTGTTTGGTTACTAACGTGAATGTGTCTTCTTTCTGCAGATCCGCACGCCTTCACACGCCACTTCAGCCTGATCAACAGGGAGGATTTGCAGAAGGTGCTCAGGGCGGCGGTTTTCGAGAACGAAGCTGACCATCAAGTTAGAGCCGCTCACAAAATCTTGGGGTACACCCCGCTCCAAAAATTGTTCACGGCCCCAAAGCACGTGATCAGAGCAAAGGATCCTCGGCTGCAGAAAATAACTATGACCGAGGACGGGTTCGAGTTTCCCGAGGATCCCTCCACTTCAGAAGGCGTCACATTAGCAGGCCCCTCTTCCTCCCACACATTCTCAGAGGCCGCGGAAGAGAACTTAGAGAGGGAAGAGGAAGTTGCAGATTTTGGCCCTGCCGAGGACGATTTTGACGTGTTTAAACAAGTCCACCAGTCCGAGGACCCCTCTAGAGACTTGGGTGATCCTCATCTGACCGAAGCAGACCTCCTAGCGTCAGAGACATCTTCTCGGCTTGAGATGGGTTACAAGAAGAAGCCCCAAGCCAGTCTGTTCGACCTAATAGAAGGGCAACCAGGGAAGTCCAAGCCAAAGCTTCCTCCTCCTTCTCCAAAGACTCGTCCTGCCCAGACCAGGTCGGCCTCTACTCAATCTAGGCCTCCTCCTCCTCCGCCTCAGACGAACCCGCCGTCCAGGCACGAGCCTGCTAATCCTAAGTAGAAAAAGGATAAGGGCAAGAGGCCTATCGAGGACAAATCTGGGCCAACGCGGGAGGGGGATGACACTCGGCGGCCCTCAAAGCAGCTGAAGATAGGCTCCAAAGCCCAGGACAAACAGGTCGATGCCTAGCCCGAGGTTCAGGCCTGGCTCCCCCGCCCCAATGCTCCATGGGGGTCCCTTGAGGGATGACTCTTCCCTCAGGGATTTTAGAGAGGGCGAAGGTGCATACGTGGCCGACGCGGTGGAGAGATGCCTGTTACTTCCTGCGGACATGGCGCAGCTGGGGACTATGAGGAGTAGGGAGGTCTTCCTCAGCCTCAAGCGATACCTGGGAATGGTAAGACCCTCAACACTTGTGATTTTTCTGGCTTCAGTTTTTTCTGCCTTCCTTTCTTTTTCGAGCTCGGCTTGTTATGTATCCGTTTTGTTTGGCAGGCTGTCCAGGCCACCTATAGGCTGGAGGAGGCGGCCCATGACCATGGAAAGGCCATGGATGCGGAGCGTGAGAAGCGCTTGGAGGCCACTCGGACCCTCAAGACCTCCGAGGACGACCTTGTCGCGGCCAGGGAGGAGCTGAAGGCAATGACCAGGGCTCGGGACAGCGCAGTGTCAGGCCTTGAGGGCGCCCAGAAGCAGGCCGAAGCTCAGACGAAGCGTCTGGGTGAGGTAGAGGAGCAGATGAAGATCGCCGATGAGCTGATAGCTGACCTGACGAAGAAGATGGCTGCTGCTGAGGAGGCCAAGAAGGTGGCTGAATGGGCCAAAGAGGAAGCTGTGAGGGCCAAGTTTGAGGCAGACCAAGGTAGGGAGGAGGCCTGGGCCACTAAGGAGGCAGCTTATGCTGCCGGGGCAACTGAGACAGCAGCTGCCTACAAATCCCAAGTCCCTGAGGTATGCAGGCACTACTGCTCCCAGACTTGGGGTGAAGCCCTCAAACAAGCTGGGGTAGAGGCCTCGTCTGACCTGTGGAAGGAGGAGAGTGTGTACTACCCCCCTGCCATCCGCGAGGCTACCCAAGATGGCTCTGAGGCCGAGGAGGCTGCTAAGGAAATTGCTGCTACTCCAGGTGAGGGAGCCTCGGTCGCTGGAGCTACTGATAGGCCAGTTCAAGGGAGTGATCCTCCCAGGGTGGTTGAACTGAGTGAAGGCCCTAATGAGGAAGCGCTCCAGCAGGTTGCAAAGCCCTCCTCTAATGCCCAGGTTTCTTCCTCCGGGGAAGTTGCCATTCCTGCCGTGCCTCTGCAAGCCATCCCACTTAGTCAGAGCTCAGAGGGTCCTGAGGCTGCCATGGTCCAGCCACCCACTGGGGCGGGCAATTAAATAGAAGGAGTAGGATCCTTGGCGCCTCCGCCTGCTTTGCTTTATTTTTGCATTTTTATTTATTTATTTGTAATGTGACTCCTATCATGTAATTTTCTGGACTTAATGTAATGCGAGCCTTACTTTCTCTTCTGACTTATGATGGCTGTTTGTTCATTTGCGTGTTATCCACTTTTTTTTTTTTTTTTTACTTGTATAATTTTAACTTCAATTGTATCTCGGCCAATCGCGGCATCAATTATTATAACGAGAGGGCATGTATGCTCGGGCGGACCTTTCGTGTCTTAAGGACCAGGTAGAATTTCTTCGAGTAGACACTTAGGATCCCTTCAAAGTAGTTAGTTTCCCCATAGGCCTGAGTCCGAGGACCATGCAGTGCCTTGGTTCGGTCTAACACTTAGTCTTGAAGTAGTTAGTTTTCCTATAGGCCTGAGTCCGAGGACCATGCAGTGCCTTGGTTCTGTCTAACACTTAGTCTTGAAGTAGTTAGTTTCCCCATAGGCCTGAGTCCGAGGACCATGCAGTGCCTTGGTTCTGTCTAACACTTAGTCTTCTGAAGTAGTTAGTTTTCCCATAGGCCTGAGTCCGAAGACCATGCAATGCCTTGGTTCTGTCTAACACTTAGTCTTGAAGTAGTTAGTTTCCCCATAAGATTGAGTCCGAGGACTATGCAATGCCTTGGTTCTGTCTAACACTTAGTCTTCTGTAAGTAACTAGTTTTCCCATAGGTTTGAGTCCGTGGACCATGCAAGACCTTGGTTCTGTCTAGTACCCAGGGATATTTGAGTGGTTAGTTTCCCCATAGGTTTGAGTCCGAGGACCATGCAAGACCTTGGTTCTGTCTAACGCTTCTGTTCTTCTGTAAGTAACTAGTTTTCCCATAAGTTTGAGTCCGTGGACCATGCAAGACTTTGGTTCTGTCTAGTACCCAGGGATATTTGAGTGGTTAGTTTCCCCATAGGTTTGAGTCCGAGGACCACGCAAGACCTTGGTTCTGTCTAACACTTCTGTTCTTCTGTAAGTAACTAGTTTTCCCATAGGTTTGAGTCTGTGGACCATGCAAGACCTTGGTTCTGTCTAGTACTTAGTCTGGCCGCCAGGACACGAGACACATAATCATGATAGGCTAAAAATCTGAATCAAAATAGACTTCTTTATTAATAGTAATACATTTTCAGGTTATTTACATTCCATGGACGAGGTACAGGTTTGTCATCTAAATCTTCTAAATAGTATGCTCCTGTCCCTGCTACTGAGGTAATTCGGTAGGGCCCCTCCCAGTTGGGTCCCAGCTTTCCCCAAGAAGGGTTCTTGGCAGCCCCTACAACTTTTCTCAGCACCAGGTCCCCCGGTGCTAGTGGTCTGAGTTTTACATTGGCGTCATATCCTGGTTTGAGCTTTTGCTGGTAATAGGCCAGGATCACTGCTCGCTCTCTTCGTTCGTCTACCAGGTCCAGGCTCCGCCCCAACAGTTCATCATTGCTGCCTGGAGTGAAGGAGCTCGTCCTTAGCGTCGGGAAGTTTGTTTCCAGGGGGATCACCGCCTCGGCACCATAAGTCATGGCAAAAGGTGTTTCCCCCGTTGATCGCTGGGGCGTAGTCCGGTATGTCCAGAGGACGTGGGGCAGCTCCTCTACCCATCTTCCCTTGGCATCATCCAGTCTTTTCTTAAGCCCATTGACGATGACCTTGTTGACGGCCTCGGCCTGTCCGTTTCCCTGAGGGTAGGCTGGCGTCGAGTATCTGTTTGTGATCCCAAGTTCGCAACAGTACCTCCTGAAGGCCTTATTATCGAATTGGAGCCCATTATCCAAGATGAGGGTATGAGGGACCCTGAATCGTGTAACTATGTTCCTCCAAAGGAATTTCTCTACGTCTACGTCCCTGATGTTGGCCAGTGGCTCGGCCTCGACCCACTTGGTGAAGTAGTCCATGGCTACCAACAGATACTTCTTATTCCCTGGTGCTCTGGGGAAAGGTCCTACAATGTCCAAGCCCCATTAGGCGAACGGCCATGGACTGGACAAAGGATTGAGGACCCCTCCTAGCTGATGGATATTTGGGGCGAACCTTTGGCACTGGTCACACTTCTTGACATACTCCTGGGCCTCTTGCTGCATCCCCGGCCACCAGTATCCTTGTGAGACGGCTCGATGAGCCAGGGATCTCCCCCCTGTGTGGCTCCCACAGATTCCTTCGTGCAGCTCTTCGAGCAAGAATTCTGCCGCTTTGGGGTGGACGCACAGCAGATATGGCCCAGAGTAGGAGCGCCTGTATAGTTTGTGATCCTCGGACAACCAGAACCGAGGAGCTTTCCTTCGTATCTTTTCTGCCTCTGACCTCTCCTCAGGCAGGACATCATCTTTGAGGAATCTCACTATGGGGTCCATCCAGCTAGGACCCATCTCAACCTGATGGACGGGGATCGCTCCCTTTGGCGCTTCACTCGCCCTCTCCAGATGCTCCACAAGTATGATCCGAGGTAGAGCCTCTACCGTGGAGTTTGTGAGTGTGGCTAATGAATCGGCATGGCTGTTCCCACTCCTAGGAATATGGGACAAGCTGAAGAGGCCAAACTCCAACTACAAGCGCTTGACTTGGCTCAGGTATTCTTGCATTCTCGAATCTCTGGCCTCCATCTCCCCCTTTACCTGTCCTACCACCAACCTCGAGTCTGAGAACATCTCTATCGACTTTCCTCCCATCTTTTGCTTGTGCTTTCTCAGGACGTCAAATGTGTGGCCGAGGTCCTCCAAGTGCTCGGACACCAGTTTGCTCTTTACCACCATATCGTCAACATAGACCTCGATGCTCTTGCCCAACATCGGCTCAAACATTCTCGTCATCATCCTCTGGTAGGTGGATCCGGCGTTTTTTAGGCCAAATGGCATAACCTTGTAGTGGTAGTTCCCAATGGGCGTCACAAAGGTTGTCTTCTCTTGGTCCTCCAAAGCTAGTGGGATCTAATGATAGCCCTGAAAGGCATCTAGGAAGCTCATCCGAGGATGGCCTGCCGTCGCATCTACTAGCTGGTCTATTCGTGGCATTGGGAAGGGGTCCTTTGGGCATGCTTTGTTCAGGTCTGTAAAGTCTACACAAACCCTCCACTTCCCACTTTTCTTCTTGACCACCACAGTGTTGGCCAACCATTCGGGGTAAAAGACTTCTTTGATCGCCCCCGCGCGCTTAAGATTATTGACCTCTTCCCTGATTGCGTCAGCATGCTCCTTTGACGGGCACCGGGGTGGCTGCTTCTTGGGGATCACGGATGGGTTGACGTTAAGGTGGTGACAGGAAGGATGGGTCAATCCCAGGGGCATCGCAGGGGTCCCATACGAACACGTCAAGGTTCCTTTTAAGGAACTCAAGTAACTCCTCCTTCTCCCGGGGAGGCATCTGGGCCCCGACCTGGAAGAATTTCTCCGGGTCATCATCGATTACCACCTTCTCCAGGTTCTTGCATTTAGCATCCTCGGCAGCTATATCGGGAGGCGCCACCAGGGTCTTTGATTTCTATAAACCTTCCTCAGCGGGGGCCGAGGGCTGTGCATCAAGCCGATAGGATATGGCAGCCACCGTGCACTGCCTCGCTGTGGGCTGGCAACCTCGGATCTCTAGAACCTGATCCCCTGATGGGAATTTCACCTTCTGGTGCAAGGAGGAGGCAACGCCCCCCAAGGTGTGTAGTCAGGGTCTTCCTACGATGGCCGTGTAGGGGGAGTATGTGTCCACCACTACAAAGTTCACCTCCACCACCTCTGGGCCTGTCTGTATGGGTAGCCTGATCATGCCCTTTAGGATGACGAGCTTCCCGTCGAAGCTCATTAGGGGGGAGCTATAAGGCGTCAGGTCCTCTGGTTTCAGCCCCAGCCCCTTGTAGAGGTCTGGATACATGACCTCGGCTGCGCTGCCACCATCCACCATCACCCTTTTCACGTCGTAGCCCCCGATTCTGAGGGTGACGATTAGAGCGTCATCGTGGGGTTAGGTGGTCCCAATCTTGTCCTCTTCCGAGAAGCTCAAGGCTGGGGGAAAACTCCTCCTGACCCTCTTCGGCTCAGTCCGGGACCCCTCGACAGGCCGTTGGGCTACAGACAACACTCGCGAAGGGCGTGCACCTGTTCTTCCTGGTGCCGCCAAGATTACATTAATCGTCCCAGCGGGCTGCCCCATGGCAGTGTCCCTCCGAGGCTTTTGGTAGGTCTGGCCTTGCTGGCCGCTGGAATGGTGCAGAAGGTGCTTCAGCTTTCCCTCCCGGACTAGCTGGTCCAGGTGGTTCCAGAGGTTCCTGCAGTCCTCCGTGGCATGTCCGTGGTCCTGGTGGTATTGGCAGTAACGGTTCTGGTTGCGCTTATCAGGTTCCCCAGACATCTTATTCGGCCACCTGAAGTATGGTTCGTTCTTTATCTTTTCCAGCACCCTATGTACGGGTTCTCAGAATACGGCGCCGACAGTCTGGGCATTGGTTGCCCCGGATTGCCCACCGAAATCCCTCCTCGGGCGGGCGTCGCTATACCGGTCCGACCTGAAATCCCTCATCTCCTGAGGGATAACCTTCTCCTTCCCCTTGCCCTATAGCATGTCTTCCTCTACCCGCTTGTATTTATCGATCCGATCCATCAATTGCCGCACGCTGGTGGCGGGCTTTCCGGTTAAGGACTTCCTCAGGTCATGCCCCATTGGTAGTCCATTCTGGAATGTATTGATGGCGACAGCGTCGTACTTGCCGTCCAGCTTGTTGTAAATCTCCCAGTACTTGTCCGAGTAAGCCTTGAGGGTCTCCCCGTCACGCATGGATAGGGACAGTAACGCGCTCATGGGCCGAGGAGGCCTGCTGTTCGTAACAAAGCGGGAACCAAAAGCCTGGGTCCGCTGCCTGTATGAGTCTATGGAATTCGTCCTTAGACCGTTGAACCACCTCATTGCCACAGGTCCCAAGCTGGATGGGAAGACTTTGCACATCAACGCCTCGTTCTTGGAGTGGACAGCCATCCTTTGGTTGAACTGGCTCACATGCTCCACGGGATCCGTTTTGCCGTTGTAAGCAGTGAAGGTTGGCTGCTGGAACTGCCGAGGAAGCACTGCCTCCTCTATACGACGCGTGAAGGGTGACTTGGAGAGCTGATCCAGCGCCTTGTTCATGGCGTCACCCCCTAAGCCCCTGGGGGTTGGGTTGCCACGCCTACGCCTTTGGTAGCGCTCCTCCTCGTGAGAGAAAGTCTCACTGGGGGGTGTTCTTGACCTTTGCCTGTATTCGTCATCACTCTCGTCGTCAGAGGGCAGGTTAGGGCTGGGTTCGGACCGTCTTCGTTGCGCACGGCGCAGCTTCCTCTTCAGATCATCTATCTCGCGCTGCATGGCCACCTTATCATCCTTTCTCTGGGAAGCGTGGCTTTGGGCCTCTTCTGATCGCGTGGCGTGGCCATTGTCGCGCTTCTGGGGAATGTGCCCGTCCTGGCGGGTTTGGCTTTCGTTCGCTGTTGAGGTATGCACACTTCCTTCTCGAAATCGTCCGTTCTCGTTCTGACCGCCCCCGGGGTCGCCATAGTTACCCTGGTGCCGGGATTTAGCCGGTTCAGGTCGATGGGGATTTCCTTGGTGAGGGCCTGATCCTACCATGCTTGGCTGTTATCCTTACTAACGCACAAGTTCTTCCCACAGACGGCGCCAATTGTAGGGACCAATTTTGGGCACTTCTACGGGTTGAGAGAGTGGACCCAAGCCCAGCTAACCCTGCAATGAATTTATAGAGAATAGGTTCAAGAACTAGGCCCTAGTAAGGAATGCAACGGCCATGCATGGTTATACATGAGTGCTTAATAACTTAAACGTTAACTGGGATGCACAATAACGCTCCTCGGACTGGCCCTTCAGGGCTTGGAGCTCTTATTATTTCTTTGAAGAATGGTTACAAGGTTTGAGAGAATGCAGGTCGCTATAGTACTTCCTAATTCTGGTTTTTCCGTCCGTCCCCCCTTCAAGAGGGACTTCTTACATTATATACATCTCTCTCAGTTGATCCTAGCCCTACATTTGTTGATCAGCCAGGCCACCACTTGAGAGCCTGTCCCATCAGCCGCATTCCCATCCCTCATGTGGGTTGCAGCGCCCAAGACGGCACTGTTCAAGGGTCCAATCCTCATTAATGCGGCCAGTGCGTTAGTTGAGGGCATTAAATGTGGAGGTGACAGTTCATCTGGGACTCGCTCCTCCACCATGCTTCCTTCGCTGGTGCTTGGTACTTGCTTTTTGCTCCTTGGATGCTCGGGGAGACTCCCCTTGATGGTGTGCTGCTTGTCCACTTTCAGATCTCGGAGGTTCGAGGACGTTATCATCCTCGGCACTGTTTCCTGGGCAATTGGGCTTTACACTTTCGTCCTCGGACCTTGGACGCGTCCTCGGCGTGGGCCTTTGGGCCTGGCTCGAAGTGGGCCGGGGTTGCCTGACTCTTTCTGGCCCCACACTAATTATTTGGGATATTGTTTGTTGTATAAAACTTGTTTATATATTCACTAAAATATTTCCAACATAACTTGCACTCATTCATATATAAAAACTTGTATTTTTGTAAATATTTTAAACATCTGTAAACTCATCTTAAAATTTTGCAAACACAGAGGGTATAAGAAAAACAATGTAGTACAATGTTGGGTTTGCCTAAATTTCCATCTAAAAAAAATATCGAATATAATAACTTTAAGGCTTATATATTCCTAATGATCCAAAATTGTATATTGGAAGGATGATTTGATGTTTCCAACATATTTTCCAGAAGATCATCTTTTGTTGGGACTTTGATTTCCAAAAATTGGAAACCTTATTTTTCACACTACTGTGGGCAGAATTTTTTTTTTTACAAAACTTAGGTTCAATACTTTAGATACTGTTCCTAGGTTCCTCACTTAAGATTGAGTTATGTGACTACTTAACTAAAAAATACACTTCCATCCCAAGAGGAAAAATTCACATGGCAGAATTTTAAGAGAGAACCTAAGGAACAACACATCATTTCATTAATTATTTGTGCCACATTTCATTAATTATTTGGTCACGTTCACCTGTTCAACCCTAGATTTTTTTTTTTTTTTTTTTTTGGTAATTCAGCTTTTATTCATTGAAACAAACAAATATTATAAAAGAAAATTAAAAAAAAACCAGCAAATAGGAAAACCTCCTTGCAACACTGATGAAGCCAAACAATGACCTTGTCAGTATGCTCCTCGTCAATGTTGATGGACGATCTCCGATACTTGTTGTCAAGAAAAAGAGAGGCAAGGGAGGTTTCTCCGATGTGGCGTCGACTGAAAATACTCCGATGCTTAAGTTAGCAAAAACAGCCTTCAAGGGAATTCCATTACAGGTAAGTATCTAAAATTCTTACATGCCTTTTACCTGAGTTCTATTCTCCTTTTTATAGCTTGCTATGGATTGGTGCAATTATGTTTGTTAATGTTGTTCTGAACGTTTTTCTCCTGAGAGAAACGTAACATTAATTGACACTGATGATTCCCTTTAAAGTATAACAGATAGCTGTTGGGTTATCATTACTCTTGTAACTGATCTGGCGCACTCATTGTTTGACAGCTGTCCTGTGGGCAGTTATTCGTACTTCAATGAGTGATGGCTTGCTTCGTCTATGAGGGTAACGTATGGCGACGGGGTCTTGCCTTCAATCTCTTCCCTGATTTGAGTGTGGCTAAGATCGTCTTTCATCTAGACAATCTCTATGTTGATATCCGTCAGTTGCCCCCCCTCCCCCTATTCCTTGGTCGTCAGGGTGTTGGACGATCTTTGGAATGTGACTGGACGTGACGCTTTGTATCTTTTAAATTCCCGAAATTCAGCCTCTCGTTTTAAATGCGAAGCGACTATTCTTCAGGAAACGAAAACATGTTAGTTTCCTGTTCGTGGCGTGTGCGAAGCTTTCTTGATTTTGGCGCGCCTTAATTCCAAGTTTTCCTTTTGAAGAAAACCGTTCCTCTTCCTCCGCCCTATTTGGTCTGAACTTCAAAGCGCTGAGAGATCTTCATCTTTCAAAATTTCTTGGTAAGGCTTCTTTTCCCTATGTTTTGATGGTTGGATTTGAATTCCTCAGTCAAGAGTGCCCCTTGGTCTCATTTTTCTTTGCCCGGTTGGGAGTTTTCTTAAAGTATTCTTCTAGTCGGCGTCCCCAAGTGGGTTTGTTCATGTCCCGTTGTTCTGCACTTAAGCCTGTTTTGCTCTCTCTCTACCCTTTAATCCGTCAATCTTTGATTAGGTATTGTTCCGAGATGGATCCCGTTGAGTACAGGGTAGATGATGTCAGGTCTAGTGAGTTGGAGATCGGATTGTCTTCTAGTGCTAAGTCTTTGAATAAGGTAGTTGATACCGCGGCTTCAAAATTTCCCTCATCTTCTTCCTCACGCCCTTTGCATGCCCTTTCCGAGTATTGCTCCTTAAAAGAGAGTCATTTAAAGGGTTTTAGGAAGAGGTTCCAATTTCCTAAGGGTACCTCTGTCAGATTGCCTCGCCTGGGTAAGAAAGCTTGTAACATTTCCCACGGAGAGGTGTGCTTTTACGAGGCTACCTTCTTGTGTGGCCTTCGTTTCCCAGTCCATCCGTTCATCATGCAGCTTTTGAACGAATTTCAAATCGCCCCAAGTCAACTTGTCCCCAATGCTTGGAGGATGATCATAAGTTGTATGTCAATCTGGGTTTCTGCTTGTGATGGGGAAATGATAACGTTGAATGAATTCTTATTTCTGTATCATTTAAAAGCTTCTACCCACTACCAGTATGTTGAACTTTTACCTTGGGACAGGAAATCTAGGGTTGTTAGAGGTTTTCCTTCGTCCTTTCGTGATTGGAAATCATGGTACTTTTTTATTTCTGGTAAGGGTTGGGAAACCCTGTTTAACGATTTCTGGGGGGAAGTCCCAAGGTTATTATGAAAATGGGAAGTCCCAGCACTTGGTGTGTATTTCAATTGTCTTTCCTTGTTTTTCTTTCAAATCATAATTGTTCGTCTAATAATATCTTCGTTTTGTCTTTTTACAGCACTTGATCATCCTGATTTAGAAGATAAACATCGTCATCGGGTCTGGGCTGCTCTCGCATACGCCCGTGAGATTGAGGACTTCGACGACCTCGTTAATCCTCGTCATTTGTTCGCCTACTGTTTAGGTCCCAAGCCTTCAAAATACGTATTGGAAAAAATTCGCCGAGAGGAAAAAAGTAAGGTCATTTGTTCATATGTTCTTAGCTTCATTTATTCCCTGCCTGACTTTCTTACTTGCTTCTCTTTCCTTCTAACAGAAATGGCCACTAGGTATAGCAAAGATAAGTACGCCCGTATGAAGGATCTGAAGAATGAACCCTTGTCTAATCTGACTGTTGACTTGAAGAAAAGGAAGTTGAGTGACAAGAAACCTGAGACTGCTGCTCCTCTGCCCGTTCATACAACCCCTTCTTCTCCTACTCCATCCTTAGAAGTGACTGCCTTCACTCCTTCAACTACTCGTGCAAAGGGAAAATCTAAAGTTGGGAGGAGTGTTTGGGATGATGAACTCAAGGGTTTGTCGTCTATCCCTTCCCATGAGTTAGTCAATCAACACATTCATAAGTTGGTACAGGTATGTAGTTTTGCTCTTCCAGCATCCTTTTTATAGTCGTTTATTCAAGTGATTATGCATAATGTTCTCCTTACTTAGTGGTTTCCTATTAGGTTCTTGGGGAGTTTTTGCGCATTACAACCAACTATTTAAACACTGAGGAGAAGGTCGTAGTGGCTACTTCGAAGGCGGAATCCGTTGAGGTTGAGTGCTCCACATTAAGGAAAGATTTGATTAATGCCATGAATGAGGTGAACGATGTGAAACAGAAGGTAAAGGAGCTTACTGAAGCTTTGCGCGTGGAAAAGGCGCTCGTCGTCCAGAAGGATGGAGAGATTCAGTCTGCCCTTTTAAAGATTGACGAAGAGAGAGAGAGAAGATAATTCAGAAGTTCAAACAGTCAGAGGAGTTTTCAAACCTTCAGTTTATGCAATACTTCAAAGGGTTCGAGCTTCTTCGTCGGTGGACAATGAAGCATCACAGCTTAGCCATAGACTTTTCTAACTTGGACTTCGAGAAAATTGATATGGAGATACTTGAAGACGAAGTTAAAGACCAAGAAGGAGCTAAAGCTATCGCCATGAAGAAAGATCCTGCTACGAACGAAACCATTGACGAATCTGTTGTTTCCCCTTCATAACTTCTTTCCCTTTTCTTTTTTACTTATTTGGAAGACAATGAGTGCTCCTCTTGTTTTAAGATTTTATCTTCTGATGATCATAGGTTGCCTCCTTGTTTTAAGGCTTTTATTTTTGGACAACTTTTTGACCTGTTGCTTGTGCTATAACTTGCTTGTTATCTTTGCGAATTAAGCTTGTAATTTTCATCACTTGATTTATGATTTGGACTTGTCAGGTACATTGGCTAGGCTTTCTATCCTCGCGATTTGAACTTAACATTCTTATCACATGTTTTGGATTTTTAGCTCCATCGAGGCTTCTATCCTTGTGATTAACTTAACGCTTTTATCGCCGTAATTGGATTTTTAACTTCGTCATTTAGTCTAACGAGGTTGTGATTTGAACTTAACATCTTTATCACAGAAGTTGAGTTTTTAACTTCGTCATTTATATTGACAAGGTTTTTAACCTTGTGATTTAAACTTGATGTTTTTATCACAGGATTTAGGTTTTTAACTTCGTCATCTATGTTGACGAGGTTTTTAACCTTGTGATTAAAACTTGATGTTTTTATCACCGGATTTTGGTTTTTAATTTCGTCATTTATTTTGACGAGGTTTTTAACCTTGTGATTTAAACTTGATGTTTTTATCACCGGATTTTGGTTTTTAACTTCGTCATTTATTTTGACGAGGTTTTTAACCTTGTGATTTAAACTTGATGCTTTTATCACAGGATCTAGGTTTTTAACTTCGTCATTTATGTTGACGAGGTTTTCTAACCTTGTGATTTAAACTTGACGTTTTTATCACAGGATCTAGGTTTTTAACTTCGTCATTTATGTTGACGAGGCTTTCTAACCTTGTGATTTAAACTTGATGTTTTTATCACAGGATCTAGGTTTTTAACTTTGTCATTTATGTTGACGAGGTTTTTAACCTTGTGATTTAAACTTGAAGTTTTTAACACAGGATCTAGGTTTTTAACTTCTTCATTTATGTTGACAAGGCTTTCTAACCTTGTGATTTTAAACTCGTTGGAGTTTTTATCATAACTGTTGTATTTTCCTTCCAGTTGACCAAGATTTTCAGCATAGAGTTTTTGGCATCAAAAGAAATGGCTCTATAGACGTTTTGTCTGTTTTATTCATCCTTGTTTGTAAAAAGGGTTACAAGGGTAATACCTCATGTAAACACAAAAAGTACTGAAAATAAAGTACTAAAAGAGAAAATGACATATGCATGAAAACAACGAAATTGAAGTCTTGCTTATCTGTGGATGAATAACCGAGATGTTCCAAATCCTAGAACTTATTAGAATTGAAATTTCAACGCCTCATTGGTAGTACTTTTTAAGATACTCTGTGTTCCAAGGACGTGGCAGAGTTTTCCCGCTTGCATCCTCTAAGTAATAGCTCCCTCTTCTTGAATAACGGACGATCTTGTATGAGCCTTCCCAGTTGGGGCCCAGCTTTCCTTCATTTGGATCCTTGGTGGCTTGTGAAACCTTTCACAAAACCATATCTCCGGGATTAAAGTGCTTCAGCTTCACCCTCTGGTTGTAGTACCTCGTCATTCTCTCCTAATACACGGCCATCCTCTGAGCTACATCATCTTTGACTTCGGGCAAACAATCCAGAGCTAGCTTGAGGCCCTCGTCATTGCTCTATTCGTCATAACAAGTCCGTCTGAGGCTTGACATTCCAACCTCTACAGGGATTACCTGCTTCGGTTCCAAATGCCATTTTGAAGGGTGTCTCTCCCGTTGGTGTCCTCACCGTCATCCTGTAAGCCCATAACACCCCTGGAAGTTTGTCAGGCCATGCTCCTTTTGCCCCCTCAAGTCGGGTTTTGATCAACTTGAGCAAAGTCCGATTTGTGACTTCAGTTTGGCCATTTGCCTGTGGATGTCCAGGGGAAGAATAGTGATTCTTTATTCCTAGCTCCTTGCAAAAATCCCTGAACTTGTGATTGTCAAATTGTCGTCCATTGTTGGCGATGATGACCTGTGGAATTCCAAACCAGCAGACAAGGTTTTTCCAGACGAAGTGTTGTATTTTGGCCTCCGTTATAACTGCCAAAGGCTCTGCTTCCACCCATTTTGTGAAATAATCAATGGCGACAACTATGAATTTCACCTGCATCTTACCACGAGGTAGGGGGCCCATTATGTCGATTCCCCATGTGGAGAATGGCCATGGTGAGGTGATGGTGGTCAAATGTTCTGCTGGGACATGTTGCATGTTTCCAAACCGCTGGCACCTGTCACATCTCAGGACGATCTGGGCTGCATCTTTTTGCATGGTTGGCTAGAAATGCCCTGACGAATAACTTGTCCAACGAGTGATCATGGTCCAGAGTGATTTCCACATACCCCTTCATGGATTTCCCTTAGTACATACTCAACATCTTCTGGATTGAGGCACTTCAAGTAAGGTTGTGAAAATCCCCTCTTGTAAAGCTCGTCATTCAAGATTGTAAATCTAGACGACCGAACTTTGACTTTTCTGGCTTCCGCGGGATTTGCAGGAAGGTCACCATGCTTGATGTATGCGATTATTGGATTCATCCAACTTTCTCCTGACTGGACGTAATTCACACCAAGCCCCTCAATGCTTGGGAGGTATTGAACCTCCATGTACAATCCAGGTTGTCGCTCATTGGTTTCCGACGATGCTAGCTTAGCAATCTCGTCCGCTTCGGAATTTTCCTCCCAGGGTACCTGAGTAATCTGGACATCATTAAAGTTAGAAATTAATTGACTGGTCAGTGCTAAGTACCTCTTCATCCTATCCTCTTTGGCCTTGTATTCATTCTTCATCTATCCTGTCACGAGCTTTGAATCAGAGTTCAATTTCAAGTTTCTCACGCCCAGAGCCTTTGTAACCCTCAAGCCTGTCAAGACTGCTTCATATTCAGCTTCATTATTTGTTGCCGGGAACTGAAGTTTTACCCCATATCTAAGGACGTCTTTCTCAGGAGTTGAGAGAATCACTCCTACTCCGCCTATACCTGATGCTAATGACCCGTCGGTATACATCGTCCAGTAATCTGCTTATGGATCTTAATCAGCCATAGTGAATCCAGCAACAAAATTTGCCAATGCCTGGGCCTTGATTGCCGCTCTAGGCTGATAATCAACATCGAATTGACTTAATTCCACTACCCACTGGACCATTCTCCCTACTGCGTCTGGTTTACCCATCGTTTTTCGTAAAGGTTGGTCTGTCATGACTATTATCGTGTGTGCCTGAAAATAGGGACGAAGCTTCCTTGACGCAATGACTAGCACAAAGGCTAACTTCTCTATTCTTGGGTATCTTGCTTCTATGCCCTGGAAAGCCTAACTTGTGTAGTAGATTGGTTTTTGTATCCTGAGCTCTTCATGGATCAGGGCCGAGCTCACAGATATTTGGTAAACGGCTAAATATAGGAATAAATCTTCTGCTACAACGGACGGGCTCAAGAGCGGTGGTCTAGATAGGTAGTCTTTGAGGGCTTGGAAGGCTTCTTCGCATTCCTCCGTCCATTGGAAAGCCTGCTTCAATGTTTTGAAAAATGGGAGGCATTTATCGGTGGCTATAGAGACGAACATGTTTAAGGCTGCAACTCATCCCGTCAGCCTTTGTACTTCCTTCACATTTCTTGGGGAAGTCATGTCCAGTATAGCTTTGACTTTCTCCGGATTAGCCTCTATGCATCGTTGCGAAACCATAAACCCTAAAAACTTGCCTGATGAGACCCCAAATACACATTTCGCTGGGTTCAACCTCATCTGATACTCCTTTAATGTATTAAAAGTCTCTAAGGTCGTCCAGGTGTACTTCTGCTTTCCTGCTCTTCACAAGCATGTCATCCACATAGACTTCCATGTTTCATCCAATCTGTTTACTAAACATCTGATTCACTAGTCCCTAATAAGTCACCCCTGCATTCTTCAGGCCAAATGGCATGACCCTATAGCAGTATAACCCCTGGCTAGTAACAAATGTTATTTTCTCCTGGTCTTCCTTGTTCATGCAGATTTGGTTGTAGCCTGAAAATGCGTCCATGAAGGTTAGCAGCTCATGGCCTGCTGTTGAATCCACTAGTTGGTCAATCTTGGGGAGTGGAAAGCTATCCTTCGGGCAAGCACGATTGAGATCTGTAAAATCAACACACATGCACCATTTCCCGTTGGACTTCTTCACCATGACGACATTGGCTAGCCATTCAGGGTAGTATACTTCCCTGATGAACCCAGCAGTCAAAAGCTTCTCTACCTCTTCCACGATAGCTTTATTCCTTTCAGGAGCAAAAACTCGTCACTTCTGCTAGACGGGCTTTTTGGTTGGATCGACATTCAACTTGTGTTCTATCACTCTATTATCTATGCCTGGCATTTCTTCATGAGTCCAGGCGAAAATGTCCAGATTCTGCTTCAGGAACTCCACAATCTTGCCCTTCAGGTCTAAGTCAAGTCCTACTCCCACCTTTGTTACTTTGGTAGGGTCTCCTTCTACTAGGTTCACATCTTCTAGCTCTTGAGTAGGTTTCCTTAGTTCTTCTTCCACCACCCAGGCATGGTTCTCTCTTAAAGCCAATACTTCTTGGTAACACTCTCTAGCCAAAAGCTGATCCTTACATATTTGCCCGATCCCGTGTGGGGTTGGAAACTTCACTTTCAGGCAATAAGTCGAGGTTACAGCCTTAAGCTGATTCAGTGTAGGACGTCCCAGAATGACATTATAGGACGATAGGCAATCAACAATCAAGAAATCGACTTGGTGTGTTATTTGGGTTGGATGTGTTCTAGCTATAAAGGACAATGAGACAACTCCTCTGGGATAAATTCTATCTCCACTGAAACTGACCAGTGGGGAGTTGAAAGGCCTATGCTTCTTCGAATCCAACCTCAACTGTTGGTAGGCCGTCATGTACATTATGTCTGTGGAGCTCCCGTTATCAACCAATACTCTCCTTGTGTTGAAACCTTCAATTTTCAACATAATGACAAGCGGATCATCGTGGGGTTGCTTAATCCCACTTGCATCTCATTCAGAAAACGTGATATTGTCGCTATCCGATCGTCGACACTTTGGAGACGGGTGTTTGATGTGAACACTATTGATCTGCCTATAATAAGTCTTCTTCAAAGACTTGTACGACCCTCCTGATACGGGTCCCCCAGTTATCGTTCGGATTTCTCCTACAGCTTGCTTTGGATGATCTCGTCCGTCATCCTTGACATTGTCATGTGGTTTGTCATCAGCCCTTGATCGGGGTTGGTGGTCCCTTTTGATGAACTTTTGGAGTTTTCCTCCTCTTCTATATGTTCTTTCAGATCGCGACATTCATCAGTGTAATGGTCGTGATCCTTATGAAAACGACAGTACTTCTTCGGGTCACGCTTCCTAGAGGACGTGCTTAACGGCTTAGGCCATTTTAACCCTAGTTCATCCTTAATGTGCATTAGGATTTTGTCTACAGGCATCACTAATGGAGTGAAGTTCATCTTCTTCTTCAGAGTGTCAGAACTGCTCTTGCTGCTTTTAGTCTCCGAATATGAATCCTTACGATCTTTCTTTTTACCATGAGAATCACCAAGTTCTTCTTTTTTTTCGTTTTCCTGTTAGCCCCTTTGTAGTAAGGGCGTCCTCTCCGTCCATATGCTTCTAGGCTTTGAACAGGAGATCTATCATAGAGGTTGGCGGCATCTTTCCCAAAGAAAAGATTAGATTGGGATTATTAAGCCCAACCTGAAAGGTCGACATTATTACCTGGTCGTCAGCCTCTTCAATTTCTAACACAGCCTTGTTAAAACGTTTTACATAATCCCTTAGGCTTTTCCCTTCCTGCTGCCTTACTGTTAGCAAGTAAGAGGTTGGCCTATTGTGACGCTGTCCTCCAATGAAATGGCGAAAAAACGAGTCGCTGAGCTGTTCAAAATTTTCGATGGAAGATGCTGGCAACTTACTAAACCACACCCTAGCAGCCCCTCTGAGAGTGGCAGGGGAAGATCTGCAGATAACTTCGTCCAGGGTTTGTTGGCGGTTCAGGATAGTCTTGAAGGCCCCTATGTGATCAAAAGGGTCCTTCGTACCATCATAGAACTTTAGCTGTGGTAAACGAAATTTTGAGGCAATGGGCACTCCAACACGTTGGCTGTGAAAGGAAAATCTGTTCGTTTGAGCATGCCATCCAAATTCATCGTCTTCTTCCCTTTCATTGCATTCTTCACTTCGTCAAGTTCCCTTCTTAAGCTTTTCATCATGTGATCATTATCATGCGTGGACTGCCCTGTGTATTTGGTTGCATCTTTTCCCTTACTGTTTTCAGGGCTACTAGCCTCCTCGTCATGTCTGCTACGACTACGTCGATGATGGGAGGCATTGCTGCCCTCAGGACGGGCTCGTCGCTTCAACTCTTCATTTTGCTTCATCAGCTCTTGTACATTCATTGTTAGGGCTTGGATCTATTGAGCCATTACCATAAGATCTGGGGCTGGCGCTGGTGCAAAGTCCATCTAGTGATAGGAGCTTTATCAGTAGGAGCACGATGATTTGAGAAAGGATCAACCAGTTGTATTTCCCATAAACGACGCTAAACTGATGAAGCCAAATAATGACCTCGTTAGTATGCTCCTCGTCAATGTTGATGGACGATCTCCGATACCTGTTGTCAAGAAAAAGGGAGGCAAGGGAGGTTTCTCCGGCGTGGCACCAATTGAAAATAATCTGATGCTTAAATTAGCAAAAACAGCCTTCAAGGGAATTCTATTACAGGTGAGTATCTAAAATTCTTACATGCCTTTTACCTAAATTCTATTCTCCTTTTTATAGCTTGCTATGGATTGGTGCAATTATGTCTGTTAATGTTGTTCTGAACATTTTTCTGAACGTTGGGTTATCATTGCTCTTGTAACTGATCCGACGCACTCATTGTTTGACAGTTGTCCTATGGGCAATTATTCGTACTTCAATGAGTGATGGCTTGCTTCGTCTATGAGGGTAACGTATGGCAACGGGGTCTTGCCCTCAATCTCTTCCTTGATTTGAGTGTGGCTAATATCGTCTTTCATCTAGATGATCTCTATGTTGATATCGTCAAACACCAACCCAAAAAACAAAACTAACTATAAAACCAAAGCAAGCCAAAACAAATAGCAAAGCAAAACACACTAACTACACTAACAACTAAACAAAAATTGGTGGAGCCATAAATTTATCAATTTGGCACCACAAAAAGTTACTTTATCTATTTTATCACCTCATTTTACAAAATACACAACATCAGTGATTTTATTTTAGCTTTCAACACAATAAAATAATATATCTACTATAATAATCAATAACCACCACCATTACTAACACAATAAAACAATGTATCTTATAATAAAATATTAATATTTTTTTACTTTCTTTGTTATGTGCACAGCCATCTTTGGTTGTGCGCTACACTGTGCACTGTAGCGCATCAGCCAAATGGTATGGCTATAGCTCCACCAATGCACTAGCTTTTTGTGCCACTTTTATTATATCTAGTTGCTAAATTTAGCATTTTAACTATATGCCTCCACCAATACAAATGCTCTAGGCATCCAAACTAGCACCTTTAGCGGGTTTCAGTTAACTTAATTAGTAAAGTCTTTGACGATCAAATAATAGATCTGGGGTTCAACCCTTACCTACATCAAAAACCAATTAGTGTTTTGGTCTGATAATAAAGAGCTATCATCAGAAGCGAATGTCATAGGTTGAAACTCTATATATATATATATATAAATAAATAAATAAAAACTAGCACCTTCAACACAATAGCACAATGACTAGCACTTTGGCAAAACACAACAACACAAGATTTCAAGGATCCAATTAAAATACTACTTGGATCAATCCCCCAATTACAACAAATGGTAGCATTCAAAACTAACTTCTTGAACTTGGTTTTAGACCCCAGCCTAGCTTTAACATCCTTAGTGATGATTCTTTTTAGCCGCACTTCAGTTCAAATTCTTTCTTCATGAACTATATATATACCGCAATCCTTTGCAGCCAAATATGGTAGATTGTTGCCCACCAAGATTGTTGCCCATCCGGTTGGTTTTACCAATATATATAGTTTAGATGTTTCATTTGAATGTTTTGCAGTAATATTGCTTGAAAAAAAAAATATGGGAATATCGACTTTCACGCTGTTGCTAGCCACAAGGAGTAGTACATATATTCATTTTAGGAGGAGGACCTTTAAATTTATTGAAGTTACTTTGAATTGAAACACACACACACAAAAAAAAACCCTGGGATTGAGGCAGCGAGTGTGAAACACTACTGAAACTGGTGATTGGACCTGCCACAAGATTATTTACAAAACAAGTCGAAGTCTTACCACTAAAACATTATGAGCAAGAAAATATGCTCACGTTATCATTTATTCCCTGCAGATAACTATCTTAAGCTGCAAACCAGCTTTAGGTAGAAAATTACCACATAAAGTGAGCATAATATATAATGGCATATAATATATATATTATATGCCATAAATGAACTTCCTTTATTAATATTGATCAGGCCACAAGAATGCCCCCATTGCAGATGCCCTCTTTTCATCAAGAGTGCCTTTGAAGCTTAGCCCATATTGGTTGAGAAGAAGGTCCAATTTCCATTCCTCCATTTGCTCATAGTCAGCTTTCTTGTAGCGAGGATAATGAAGAGGCATTTGGAACCCTGAAGCTGAAGGTTTCATTTCCTTGCAAGCTGGTTGCATCATCTCAGGCACTCCATTAGGGGTCTTCAAGCTGCTATTGACATGCATATTAGTGATTTTTGGTGACCCTAGAACATGACATGCAGAATGAAGAAGCCAAGTCAAAGCCATCTCTCTCTCTCTCTCTCTCCTTATGAGAAAGACACAAAGTTGCTTGAGTTTTAAACAAGTTTTGATAGGCTACACTTGTTTATATAGGCAACAATTAGCAATAAGAACCGTGAACAACAAAACTGGGTGCCTTATGCATTAATACAAGCAAAGTTTGGAATTTATACCACTTTTCAATTTATTAATTATAAAACATTAATATATAATAACTAGTCGCTAACTCATGCGATACATGGATTAGTTGAACAAAAATTTTAAATTTTAAATTTACCTAAAGTTATGATCACTTGAAAAAATAAATTATAATTTAAGAGAGAAAAAAAAAATACTAACACCAATAATGTTAGGCATGCCATGTCTATTATTAATGATAGGGGCGGAGCCAGGGGGGTCGAGGGGGGGCACTTGCCCCCCGGCCCCACCCAAAAAATCTATTAATTTTTCTTCTATTATATTATATAATACAATAAATGCATTTAAAAATTATATAAATAAATGGTTAATAAATAGGATGGTTTTTTAAACCAAAACCAAAACCCTCCTGATATAACATTTTTATAATTACAATTTCAAAATGATTCATTATGTAAATAAACCCCTAATAGATAAATAATATAATGAATATGTTATTTTATTTTGAATTTTCTTGCATTCAAATATTGCTTAATATATACAAGAATGAATTGTTATTTTTCAAATTGATCTCAAATACTATATATACATTCGCTTGCACGTGCATAAATGTGATGTCAAATGTAATTTTTGCCCTCCTTCAAGTCAGATCCTGGCTCCGCCACTGATCAATGACATCCTTTCTTTAATGAAAATTAAGGTCTCAATCATTTTTTTAATATATATATATATATTGGAAAAGAATATAATATAATCCCTCTCATTGCTCAATTAGTTTGCAAAACCCTAGATTTCTTTCTTGCCATATAAAATGCAACCAAGAAATCCAAAAATAAGAAAATAGAAACTATAGAAGTTTTTACATAGGAAACAGTAATTAATTACACTCAGAAATTGATTGACACTCAGAAAGAGAGGAATTAATCTAGAGCAATAGGTTTTGGAAAAGCTTTTTTTTTTTTTTTTTTTTTTTTGAGAGAGAGAGAGAGAATTGGAAAAGCTAATTTAGTGTTATAGGCAATAGTTATAATTATTTTAAACCGTAGAAGTACAAAAACAAAAAGGCGTATCAGAAGAAAAAATTGACTTTCTTAGAGAATAAAGACAAATAAATGCACTGGAAAGAATAGATTTTGGAATATATGAATGTAAAAAAAAGAAAAAGGTAGTACAAGTTGAAAGGCCATAGAGTTTTAATCGAGATAGCAGACGACCAATCTAGGACGCACTTGGAACGCTCCTATTATCTGCATAGCCTCAGCTGCCACCTTCTTGCTTCTCATTTACTTATGATTCCAACTTTTATTCTTGGCGAGAGAAAGGGGCTCTTGCCTTCAGGAAAAAATGCCACAAGAAACATATCAACACCCTTTTTGGTTCTTAAATAATAAAAATTTAAAGAACAAATTTATGAGGTTAACGCATAACCTAAGCTTGTTCATCAGATAATAAAACACACTAATCAATTTATACTGACTTAGGTTAAAAGAGTCCTATCATACTACTATTACTTTTTTTTAATTCGAGTCTATTAGGATTTGGGATTGAGAATTCAAGTCCTATCAGGATTTTTTGTATGTGTAAGTATTTGTTCAATTTATATGGTTAAAAGAGTCTTATACTATCAGTGATGGTTATAGTCTATCACAAATTCTTTTCCTAAATTCGAGTCCTATTATGGTGAAATTCAAGTCATTTGGTGTATGTAACAATGTGTAAGTATTCTTGATCTTATCTATTTTTTGTTCCCAGTTCCCACCCCTCCACAGACTCATTGATTGAAAAGAGATATACACAATATCTCTACTACTTATCCAAACCAAAAACAAAACTGAAAAGAGTACCAGTGTTTTGATGCGCTTTTGCATTTAACTCTGGAATTTAAAGGTAGCCAATCGCGATGCAGGATTTCTGTCAATAGGAAATCCGGGAGATTGTTCAAACTCATTGCCATTGCTATTCTTCTCTTTGCCTTGGAGTTTTAGAGAACATCGAAAACATTGCTGTCTATATAATATTGTAATGGGATAAAAAGATTTCATAGATTCAGTGGGGATTGAATTCCGAATTTGTGTGGGAATGGAAGTCCAAAACATTTCAAATTAAATATTCACCTAATATAATGGGATAAAAAGATTTCATAGAGACCCAATCGGAATTGAATTCATAATTAAAATTACAACCTTAAAAGAAAATAAGAACGATAAAAAAATAGGACATTAAAAATTAAAAAGAAATAACAATGATGTGTAAAATTGTGAAGGCTGAGGTGACACACTCTCAAGAGGTCAAAATTATATATATATTTTTAAAACTAAAAATCTAAAAAATTTCTGCAATATGGTAAAACCACTTAATGCAACCACGGCGTATAAGACCAAATTTTATTATATAGTGTATGATATATATATATATATAAAATAGTGTTTTTAATTTTATTATTTATTTTTTAAATATTATGCTAACGTGAAAAATTGCAAAAGTTTAATAAGTTTTGGTTATATATATATATATATATAGACGTCATGTTCAATAATGTTGAGTGGTTTTCTAATTAAGCTTTCTATATACAGACATTAATATGAATAAAATGGGATTTATTGGCTAAGCAATTAGATAAAAAGGGAAATCAATTAATATTGGCTTTGTTTTGACAAAAACCTATGCAATCATGCATGGAACCTGCAATGAAAGCTTTGAATTTTAAGAGAGAGAGAGAGTGCTGCCACGCATGGAACCTGCATTGCAATGAAAGCTTTGAATTTTAAAAGGGACAGAACTCTATATATTGTGCTGCCACGTTCACACCAAGCCTTAAATATTCTGCTGCTATTTTTTTATTAAGTTGCTGAGATAGTTTAAGTGTAGTGGTTGAAGTTGTAATGACGAGTTCTTTGTGTAAGATCTGATAAGGAGTTTTATATATAGCAAGTTTGAAATGTCGGTAAGGGCTATTTTTTTTTAATAAGAAGTGAAGCTATTGACCCCACGTTGATAAACAAGTGTAAGTTTTATATTTCTTTTAGATTAGGTAAAGAAATGAGTTGCTTTAGAGCATTCACAGCAATACTCTTAAAATAGCTTATTTTATAGCTCTAAACACACAAAAACACCCCACAATAATGTTGTTAAACTTAAAATATTTTACCAACTTGCTACAGTAAGCTGTTAGTACTAAATACAATGAGAGAGAGAGAGAGAGACTAATTTAACCCGTGCTATGCACGGGAACTTACTTATTTGTGAGGTAGACTAAAATAATTTTATAAAGTCTTAAATTGATTAAGAAACTACATCATTGCAATGGCTTACAAAAAATTTAGAAATAGAAAATTGGGTCAATAATATGCATATTATAGACATTTTGCAAACAAAAATCAATCAACCAAAAATCATAACTTTAATTAAGAAAACAAAAAATCACATGAACCCAAATAAAAATTCTCAATAAAGCAAAAACATATAAGGTAAAGAATTAAGATCAAAAAATTCATATATAATATACCAAATAAAAATTTACCACTCCTTGGGCTGGAAGATATAGGTTGCAGTTTTGATTTTTCTCCAAAAAAATAGAGATGCTTCATCTGCCATATACAATATAAAATAATTATTAGAAATTTCAACTCAAAAACTAAACCCACAAAAACACTATCAAAATATAGAGATTAACCCAAATACTCAAAAGAAAATCAATTCTAAACATAACAAAAAAAAAAAAGATAGAATGAAAATCTCAAGCACATATGAAAGCAAATAAAAAAGAAAGAACCTACGTTTTTTTTTTTTTTTAGCGAGTCTCTCTTCTTGTTCTTTTTTTAATCTTAAAGTGAATTTAAGTTTAGGGTTTTGAGATGGTAATTGCTAGCGTTTTAAGGAGAGAGAGTCCTAATAGGAGTCTCTCTCTTTTTTTCTTAAATCCTAAAGTTTTTTTTTTTTTTTTTTTTTTTTTTGACGTGAGTCTTTCTGTTTTCTTTTTTTTTTTTAAACCTAAAGTGAGTCTTTTTTTTTTTTAATTCTAACGTGAGGTATCTTAAAAAATTAATTAATTTTTAATCTTCAATTTTATATTATATATAAATAATAATGATGTGATAAGCTCTGGAGAGGTCAACAAAATATATCTAATAGAGTTTTACTTAAACTAAACTATTGTAACACTAAAAAGATAATTACACATTGAAGAAAAATAATAAATATATAAGATATAAAACCTAGAATAAAAAGAATCTAAAATTAAAAAATTAAAAAAAAATAGTGGTGACGTAGAAAATTGTGGAAGTTTCAGAAGTTTCGGTTTTATATATATATATATATATATATATATATATATAGATAATGAGAAAAGAAAGAGAAAATAATTTAATATTTGTAGCAACTTGCTACAATGAGTTGCTACAGTAGTACAGCTCACTGTAGCAACTCATTGTAGCAAGTTGCTACAAATATTAAATTATTTTCTCTTTATTTTCTCATTATTAAATTAGTCTCTCTCTCTCTCTCTCTCTCTCTCTCTCTCTCTCAAATCTGTCCATGTGCAGTATTTATTATATTTATTTTATTTGTTTGTTTATATTATTTTAATGTGTTGTTTGTTAAAATAAATAAATTAAAATTTTGAATTACTAAAAAGTTGTCCATTCCTAATTGGTTGTACTTTCTCAACTAATTCACTCCTAAAGAAAATTGCTTGATTTGATATTCTATTTTTTTTTTTTTTTTTTTTGAGAGAGATTTGATATTCTAATTGGTTGTCACATCAAGTAACTTTTTTTTTTTTTTAGTATAGAAAAAACAGCTTGATTTGACAAAAACTTGTTAAAAATTAATAAATAAAGAAGCATGCCTATGTAGGCTAAAATAGTTTTAGTTGCAATTTCATAGAGCAACACAAATAGGCTTCCATTTGTGTGAAAGTGTCTAGCATGTAACTTATTTCTAGATCCTCAAATTTTGCAAGTAGCCCCAACTCACTTAGCAAAATTCACATTTTTTGTCCAAGAAAAAGCCTAAATAGGACCAATTTTACTCTCCTAATCACATTTTATTAAATCCTCGTAAAGATTGCATGGGCTTGGGCCATGGAAAAGAAATAAAATGTTACTAAAGCATGTGTAATGATTAGGCTTGGCTTGCACTGGAATTTGTAGAACTCTTTTGTGAGAATGGCCATAAAAAATGATCCACCTACTATTGAGGCCCAATGGCTTTTTTATTATTATTCTATTTTGGGTAAAACCTATTGACGTGCATGTGGTTGAAATCTCACATTTATAATCTGTAAATACTATATAACCGAAACTTTTGATTTTTTATTAACTAATTTATATTGTGCCACCTAAACTTTGGAACCGTCATAATTTTACACATTAAAGTTTTGTTATTTTTTAATGTTTCTTTTCTTTTCTTTTCTTTTACTAATCAATTTTTATCTTCAATGGATGTTCCCTAACACTTTTTCTTCCTCTCCTCTTACACTCTCAAATCTCATTGTCTCTGTTCAAAGTTGAAGGCCCTCTCGCTCAGTCATTTTCTGTCCCAACTTCTTCTGGGTGCAATACAATCTCTCCTCTTTCTCTCAAACTTGATCTATTGGAAGAAGTATGGGGTCTCTCGGTCTCTTTTCTTCTTATTCATTGTGTTTTTTTCTACTTTGCGTTGCTTCTTTTTCTTCGTTTTCTCTATGTGCTTCTCCGTCTTCTATTTCTTCGTTTTTTCTCTATAACCGCCTCTCTCTATTTCTTTCAGGGATATGGAGATTGAGGTGCTAGGGCTTTAAGTGTAAAAGATATACATCCAATTGTGCATGAATTCCAACAAAAGTTCCTCGGATAACTAAATCTCTAGCCTCAACACTAATGACGAAAGAGAGTTTAGAGAGACTAGTAATGAAGCATCAACATATTGATTGGCTTGGTAGGAAGCGAAGTGCATTGATGTTGGTGGCATCTCTTACTGCAATTGTGGCCTTCCAAGCTAGAATAACCCTAGTGGGAACATGTGAAGGAGTTTAAAAAATAAAAAATAAAAACAACAACAACAACAACAACATAAAAGCTAATGAGAATAAAAGGAGGTTAACAAAAAAACGTTGGTGTAGGGACTCAATTTAGAAAGGCCCTAACAATACATTTCTAGAGAGTGGGATGGAGAATTAGGCCCTAACAGACTAACAACAGTGCACCAGGTACCCTCCACTATTGAAGGGGAATGAACCCAACTTATTCCTAAAGGTAGCTCCTCGGCGCTGGTCCGAGGAGGTTCTTTCTCCCTCTCATCCCCCCCCCCCTCCCTCAACTGCTTTTCTCGCCCTTCTTATATAGTCCCTTCCTCCTGTCTCTTTCTTCCATTTGTTGATCATCCACTTGCCTTCCCTCTGACCGTCTGTCCCATCAGAGGCCTTATCAGTACTCGAGTGGTTCACAATGACCAATGTTACCCTGCCCAGGGGTTACATCCCCATTAATGCGGCCAGGGGGTTAGATGAGTGCATTTAGTGTGGAGGTGACAACCTGTTCTGGGCCTGTTCCCCCACCTGGAATCAGCCTCGGTACGCCGAGAACAGGGATGTCCTCAGCGTGGATCCAAAAAAGCATAGGTCTTCACACACCATCCTCGGACGATCATCCTTCCTCGGCATGGGCCTTGGGCCAAATGCAAGATGGGCCGAGGCTACCAGGCCCACGGGCCCCACAATAGCCCCTCAAAATCCTGCTGCCTGTTCCCTCGGACGGGGAGGAGGGTTTTGATACCCACGGGCCCTCTAGATGATTCACCGCACCTCGGCCCACGTCAGGGCTGGTGACTTTTCGCCTGCCCAATGTACGTTTTGGCGTTTCAAGACTCAGTGTGCGCCCGCATTAACTTTTGGGTGGCTCCACGTTTCCCACTTCCAACGGTGTGATGGTAATCGTTCGGTGGGGACTTCTTGCTTTTATGGGCGGAAGGTTACGCTTGGTGAACTTAAATTGGGGATATAAATACTTGTTTGAACCGCTTGGCTTCCTTATTTGCGCGCTCACGAACTTTTGGTGTATATACCTTGAATCTGGTTCAACTCCCACACTGCCCGAGGAGGATCTCCACATTTCTGTAAGTCTTCTTCTCTCAGTAACACAAAATTTTCTTTGATTCTACTCTTTCTTTCCTTCTTTCGGATCCTTTAGTCGTTGCTAGGAATGGGTAAGTTTAAGAAGTTGGTTGAGTCCGAGGAGATGATGAAGAAATTCATTGCTGATTATGGGATACCCAGTAATGTGAGTTTGAGGTATTGTGAGGAAGGGGAGTGGTATATTAAAAGAAACGAGGGTGAAGTTGTGATCCCCATAGTCGCCTTCGTAGAGGGAGGGATGAGAATCCCTATGAGGTCAGTGACGAGCGGATACCTTAGGCATTTTCGACTGGCTCCTACCCAGTGTGCCGTTAATGTATTTAGGATATTAGGGTGTGTAGACGCCTTGAATGAGAAGATGGGGTTGAGATTAACTCACCATGACGTAAACTAGTGCTACAACCTTCAGCACTTGAGGGGTAAGACGTATTATATGAAGACGAGGGACGATAGGGTCCGACTTATCCAGTGCCTTCCCGATTCTAATAAGGGGCTAACTCAAGATTTCCTCATTGTGTCGGGGGGATGGCACGACGGTCTTCACTGCCCGACAGTAGAGGGAGAGCCAGGTAGGGTACTCGAAATAGGAGGCGGTTCAGATTCTTGTATTTTTTCTCCGTTGCGTATCTGCTTTGATTGATTGATCACAGGAGCTTTGTTTCTGTTTCTGCAGATCCGCACGCCTTCGCGCGTCATTTTCACCTGGTCAACAAGGAGGATTTGGAAGCCGTTCTTAGGGCGGAACTCTTTTTGAACGAGGCTGATAACCAGGTTAGAGCCGCCCACCAGATCCTCGGATGCGACCCAGCCTAGAAGTCGTTCCCGGTCCCAAAGCACGTTATTAGGGCTCGTGATCCTCGGCTTAGGCAAATCACTGTGGTGGAGGACGGTTTTGGATTTTCTAAGGGATCTTATATTCCGGAAGGCACTTCGTTGGCAGGCTCTTCCTCATCCCATCAAGCAACAGAGACCGAGGAAGGGAAACCTAAGAGGACAGGGGAAGTGGTCGAACTGAGCTCATCTGAGGACGAATTTAGTGTGTTTAACCTAGCTGATCAGTCCGAGGATCCCTCTGGTGATCTGGGGGGCCCCCATTTGTCCGAAGCCGATCTTCAGTCCCCAAGGGTTGGTATTCAGGCCGAGATGGGTTTAAAGAGACAGCCCCAAACCAGCCTTCTTGACCTGCTTGAGGGCAACTCCAAGAAAGGTGTGCCAAGAGAGTCACAGCCTAAGCCCCCATCACCTCTGCCCTAGCCTTTGTCTATGCGCACCAGGTCGTCCTCTATCCCTCCAGTCTCAGACCCTCAGTCCGAGTCTTCCGACCCAAAAAGGAAAAGATCTTCTAAGGGCAAGGATCCAATGGATGGGGGCAAATCCCATTCTTCGCCAGAGGAAGGTGGAGTCCACCGGCCATCCAAACAACTGAGGCTCGGTGGTCAACTTAAAGGAAAGGAGATCGTCCAGCAGTCCGAGGCCCAAGCCTGGCTGCCCGCTGCCATGCTCCATGGTCAACCCTTGATGGATGACGCAACGATTTGGGAATCCCGGGGAGGCGAGGAGGCTCTCGTAGCTGACGCCCTGGAGAAGTCTCTTCTCCTTCCCGCCGACATGGCTGAGCTTAGGAGCATGAATGGGCCAGAGGTTGCCCTTAACCTTAAGAGATATCTAGGCATGGTGGGTCCCCTGGTACTTGTTTATTCTACTTGAATTTTGTTGCTTAGCACCTTCCTTTCTCTTTACGGCGTACCTGTTTTTGTTGGCAGGCTGGATGAGGAGGTCGATGGCCAGAGTAACGCTTTAGCGCAAGAGCGTGACAAGTTCTTGAAAGCTGCAAGTTCCCTTAAGAGATCTGAGGCAGATCTAAAAAATGCGATCGAAAATCTGGAGGAGATGACAAAGGCCAGAGATAGCACGGCCTCTGATTTAGCCGCAGCTACAAAGTAGGCCGAGGATCATATGAAGCGACTGCAAGAGGTTGAGGGCCGACTGCGATCCGCTGAAGAGAACATCGCCGACCTGAAGAAAAAGCTGGCCGAGGTGATTTGGACGAAGGGTGTTACCGAATATGCCAGGGATGAGGCCATGAGGGCCAAAGAAGAGGCTGTGTTTGCGAAAACAGACACTGAGCGTTCCTTAGAACAAGCGGAAGAGGAGGCTTTTGCCGAAGGGGTGGCTAAGACTGAAGCTACCTTCAAGGACCAAATCCCTGAAGTATGCAGGCGCTTTTGCTCCCAGACCTGGACCGAAGCGCTCAACCAAGCAGGAGTTGAAGCCTCGTCTGATCTTAGAAGGGCAGAAAGAGTATATTATCCCCCAGCAATACTCGAGGTTATCCCCATTACTTCCGAGGAAGAGACTACATTACCGGTGGCAGGTGAAAGTCAGACCAAAGCAGCCGAGGACACACCTTCAGCTGACAGACCTATTGAGGAGGCTGGGCCCCCTAGAGCGTTGGAGGGGGCTAGAATCGAGGGTCAAGAAGTACCCTAAGATGTGGTGGGGCTTCCTGCTAACTCCCCAGCCACACTCACGATTCCTCCGATTTCTCCTACCGTGGAAGGGTCCTCTGAAGTAGCCCCTCCGAGACAAGGTCCCTAGGTATTGGTTAAAGCCTTTTGACAAGCCCCTCAAGACAATTTGCCTACTGAGTTGGGGGGAAATGGCAAATGGCATAGGACAATGTTATTTGCTTTCTTTTTCATTTCATTTTGCTTCTTGCCTCGGGGGCATTGTAATGAAACTATACACTTTCTATTTGAAATGAATATTCAATATTTTGCTTCTAGTTATTGATGCTTCCTTTTACCTGCCGTACTCTAATATTTTGCTTAATACCTTGGTTCTGTTCTGGACTTAGTCTCATGAGACCATCAGTATCCTTCAGACATGAATCCGAGGATCGTATCACAATTCGGTTCTAGCTAACGCTTTGGTTCTTCTGCAAATAGTTAGTTTAACCCTTCGGTTCTTCTGCAAATAGTTAGTTTAACCCTTCGGTTCTTCTGCAAGTAACTAGTTTCCCCATAGGTTTGAGTCCTTGGACCATGCGATACCTTGGTTCTGTCTAGTACCCAGGTATAGCTGTGTGGTTAGTTTTCCCATAAGCTTGAGTCCGAGGAACATGCAATGCCTTGGTTCTGTCTAACACTTCTATTCTTCTGTAAGTATCTAGTTTTCCCATAGGTTTGAGTCCTTGGACCATGCAATACCTTGGTTCTGTCTAGTACCCAAGTATAGCTGTGTGGTTAGTTTTCCCATAGGCTTGAGTCCGAAGACCATGCAATGCCTTGGTTCTGTCTAACACTTCTATTCTTCCGTAAGTATCTAGTTTCCCCATAGGTTTGAGTCCTTGGACCATGCAATACCTTGGTTCTGTCTGGTACCCAGGTATAGCTGTGTGGTTAGTTTTCCCATAGGCTTGAGTCCAAGGACCATGCACTGCCTTGGTTCTGTCTAACACTTCTATTCTTCTGTAAGTATCTAGTTTCCCCATAGGTTTGAGTCCTTGGACCATGCAATACCTTGGTTTTGTCTAGTACCCAGCTATAGCTGTGTGGTTAGTTTTCCCATAGGCTTAAGTCTGAGGACCATGCAATGCCTTGGTTCTGTCTAACACTTCTATTCTTCTGTAAGTATCTAGTTTCCCCATAGGTTAGAGTCCTTGGACCATGCAATACCTTGGTTCTGTCTAGTACCCAGGTATAGCTGTGTGGTTAGTTTTCCCATAGGCATGAGTCCGAGGACCATGCAATGCCTTGGTTCTGTCTAACACTTCTATTCTTCTGTAAGTATCTAGGTTCCCCATAGGTTTGAGTCCTTGGACCATGCAATACCTTGGTTCTGTCTAGTACCCAGGTATAGCTGTGTGGTTAGTTTTCTCATAGGCTTGAGTCCGAGGACCCTGCAATGCCTTGGTTCTGTCTAACACTTCAATTCTTTTGTAAGTATCTAGTTTTCCCATAGGTTTGAGTCCTTGGACCATGTAATACCTTGGTTCTGTCTAGTACCCAGGTATAGCTGTGTGGTTAGTTTTCCCATCGGCTTGAGTCCGAGGACCATGCAATGCCTTGGTTCTGTCTAACACTTCTATTCTTCTGTAAGTATCTAGTTTCCCATAAGTTTGAGTCCTTGGACCATGCAATACCTTAGTTTTGTCTAGTACCCAGGTATAGCTGTGTGGTTAGTTTTCCCATAGGCATGAGTCCGAGGACCATGCAATGTCTTGGTTCTATCTAACACTTCTATTCTTCTGTAAGTATCTAGTTTCCCCATAGGTTTGAGTCCTTGGACCATGCAATACCTTGGTTCTGTCTAGTACCCAGGTATAGCTGTGTGGTTAGTTTTCTCATAGGCTTGAGTCCGAGGACCATCCAATGCCTTGGTTCTGTCTAACACTTCAATTCTTTTGTAAGTATCTAGTTTTCCCATAGGTTTGAGTCCTTGGACCATGCAATACCTTGGTTCTGTCTAGTACCCAGGTATAGCTGTGTGGTTAGTTTTCCCATCGGCTTGAGTCCGAGGACCATGCAATGCCTTGGTTCTGTCTAACACTTCTATTCTTCTGTAAGTATCTAGTTTCCCATAGGTTTGAGTCCTTGGACCATGCAATACCTTGGTTCTGTCTAGTACCCAGGTATAGCTGTGTGGTTAGTTTTCCCATAGGCTTGAGTCCGCGGACCATGCAATGCCTTGGTTCTGTCTAACACTTCTATTCTTCTGTAAGTATCTAGTTTCCCCATAGGTTTGAGTCCTTGGACCATGCAATACCTTGGTTCTGTCTAGTACCCAGCTATAGCTATGCGGTTAGTTTTCCCATAGGCTTGAGTCCGAGGACCATGCAATGCCTTGGTTCTGTCTAACACTTCTATTCTTCTGTAAGTATCTAGTTTCCCCATAGGTTTGAGTCCTTGGACCATGCAATACCTTGGTTCTGTCTAGTACCCAGGTATAGCTGTGTTGTTAGTTTTCCCATAGGCTTGAGTCTGAGGACCATGCAATGCCTTAGTTCTGTCTAACACTTCTATTCTTCTGTAAGTATCTAGTTTCCCCATAGGTTTGAGTCCTTGGACCATGCAATACCTTGGTTCTGTCTAGTACCCAGGTATAGCTGTGTGGTTAGTTTTCCCATAGGCTTAAGTCCGAGAACCATGCAATGCCTTGGTTCTGTCTAACACTTCTATTCTTCTGTAAGTATCTAGTTTCCCCATAGGTTTGAGTCCTTGGACCATGCAATACCTTGGTTCTGTCTAGTACCCAGGTATAGCTGTGTGGTTAGTTTTCCCATAGGCATGAGTCCGAGGACCCTGCAATGCCTTGGTTCTGTCTAACACTTCTATTCTTCTGTAAGTATCTAGTTTCCCCATAGGTTTGAGTCCTTGGACCATGCAATACCTTGGTTCTGTCTAGTACCCAGGTATAGCTGTGTGGTTAGTTTTCTCATAGGCTTGAGTCCGAGGACCATGCAATGCCTTGGTTCTGTCTAACACTTCAATTCTTTTGTAAGTATCTAGTTTTCCCATAGGTTTGAGTCCTTGGACCATGCAATACCTTGGTTCTGTCTAGTACCCAGGTATAGCTGTGTGGTTAGTTTTCCCATCGGCTTGAGTCCGAGGACCATGCAATGCCTTGGTTCTGTCTAACACTTCTATTCTTCTGTAAGTATCTAGTTTCCCATAGGTTTGAGTCCTTGGACCATGCAATACCTTAGTTCTGTCTAGTACCCAGGTATAGCTGTGTGGTTAGTTTTCCCATAGGCTTGAGTCCGAGGACCATGCAATGCCTTGGTTCTGTCTAACACTTCTATTCTTCTGTAAGTATCTAGTTTCCCCATAGGTTTGAGTCCTTGGACCATGCAATACCTTGGTTCTGTCTAGTACCCAGCTATAGCTATGCGGTTAGTTTTCCCATAGGCTTGAGTCCGAGGACCATGCAATGCCTTGGTTCTGTCTAACACTTCTATTCTTTTGTAAGTATCTAGTTTTCCCATAGGTTTGAGTCTTTGGACCATGCAATACCTTTGTTCTGTCTAGTACCCAGGTATAGCTGTGTGGTTAGTTTTCCCATCGGCTTGAGTCCGAGGACCATGCAATGCCTTGGTTCTGTCTAACACTTCTATTCTTCTGTAAGTATCTAGTTTCCCATAGGTTTGAGTCCTTGGACCATGCAATACCTTAGTTTTGTCTAGTACCCAGGTATAGCTGTGTGGTTAGTTTTCCCATAGGCATGAGTCCGAGGACCATGCAATGCCTTGGTTCTGTCTAACACTTCTATTCTTCTGTAAGTATCTAGTTTCCCCATAGGTTTGAGTCCTTGGACCATGCAATACCTTGGTTCTGTCTAGTACCCAGGTATAGCTGTGTGGTTAGTTTTCTCATAGGCTTGAGTCCGAGGACCATCCAATGCCTTGGTTCTGTCTAACACTTCAATTCTTTTGTAAGTATCTAGTTTTCCCATAGGTTTGAGTCCTTGGACCATGCAATACCTTGGTTCTGTCTAGTACCCAGGTATAGCTGTGTGGTTAGTTTTCCCATCGGCTTGAGTCCGAGGACCATGCAATGCCTTGGTTCTGTCTAACACTTCTATTCTTCTGTAAGTATCTAGTTTCCCATAGGTTTGAGTCCTTGGACCATGCAATACCTTGGTTCTGTCTAGTACCCAGGTATAGCTGTGTGGTTAGTTTTCCCATAGGCTTGAGTCCGCGGACCATGCAATGCCTTGGTTCTGTCTAACACTTCTATTCTTCTGTAAGTATCTAGTTTCCCCATAGGTTTGAGTCCTTGGACCATGCAATACCTTGGTTCTGTCTAGTACCCAGCTATAGCTATGCGGTTAGTTTTCCCATAGGCTTGAGTCCGAGGACCATGCAATGCCTTGGTTCTGTCTAACACTTCTATTCTTCTGTAAGTATCTAGTTTCCCCATAGGTTTGAGTCCGTGGACCATGCAATACCTTGGTTCTGTCTAGTACCCAGGTATAGCTGTGTGGTTAGTTTTCCCATAGGCTTGAGTCCGAGGACCATGCAATGCCTTGGTTCTGTCTAACACTTCTATTCTTTTGTAAGTATCTAGTTTTCCCATAGGTTTGAGTCTTTGGACCATGCAATACCTTAGTTCTGTCTAGTACCCAGGTATAGCTGTGTGGTTAGTTTTCCCATCGGCTTGAGTCCGAGGACCATGCAATGCCTTGGTTCTGTCTAACACTTCTATTCTTCTGTAAGTATCTAGTTTCCCATAGGTTTGAGTCCTTGGACCATGCAATACCTTGGTTCTGCTAGTACCCAGGTATAGCTATGTGGTTAGTTTTCTCATAGGCTTGAGTCCGAGGACCATGCAATGCCTTGGTTCTGTCTAACACTTCTATTCTTCTGTAAGTATCTAGTTTCCCCATAGGTTTGAGTCCTTGGACCATGCAATACCTTGGTTCTGTCTAGTACCCAGGTATAGCTATGCGGTTAGTTTTCCCATAGGCTTGAGTCCGAGGACCATGCAATGTCTTGGTTCTGTCTAACACTTCTATTCTTCTGTAAGTATCTAGTTTCCCCATAGGTTTGAGTCCTTGGACCATGCAATACCTTGGTTCTGTCTAGTACCCAGGTATAGCTGTGTGGTTAGTTTTCCCATAGGCTTGAGTCCGAGGACCATGCAATGCCTTGGTTCTGTCTAACACTTCTATTCTTCTGTAAGTATCTAGTTTCCCCATAGGTTTGAGTCCTTGGACCATGCAATACCTTGGTTCTGTCTAGTACCCAGGTATAGTTGAGGTGAAGGAATTTTTCCTCGGCGCAGGAAATATCATTTTCAGCGTGATGATAGCCTCGGCCCTACTTTGTCGGACGTGTTTCATCCTGCGGACTGGACCCTTGACTCCGCGGTGCCCTGGGCAAGAATGGCTTAGAATCCTAACCCTACGCGTGTTCGTAACCCCGCCTTCAGTTCAGGTTTCTGCCCTCTTCAATTACGAGGCGCCTCTTGACTGTTCGCGTTCCGCGCTTGACATTTCGACACGCGAGGCGCACTCGCATTAATGTCCTCATGGATTGATACAGATCGAACGGTTGACAACCGCCTTAAAATATGGTCGGAATTAATGTCACCGAAAATCCTTCTCTCAAATCCAGTGTAGATCATTTCTCACCAATCTCCCCCCTCTATAAAAGGCTATACGGGGGAAATGCCCTTCTATGCCCCACGAATCCTCTAACAAAGCAAGAAACATGTCCCATCAACCTTGAAAGCCCCCTTAATAACCTTACCAGAATTGTGATAAGAGTTTGGAGAAATGGAACGGCCTTGGATGGGAGTGAGGGCACACAGGCTGAAGGTCCTCCTCCCTTGACCGAGAACCGTTGTGGAAATGGGTCGCGCCAGACCTCCGGCGCGGCAAAGTTTGAGCGTCATCCTGATGGTGCCGTGCATAGCGGCCAAGAGGGGGGTCCCTGAAGCACATAACGCCCCTCTCCGGGGTGCGCTTACGTTGGTGGAGATGTACAAGATTACGTCATGTCTGGTGCCCGAGTGTTGCCGTCTCCAACAGCCAACCACCGTGGGGCTGGAAGAGAATCAAGGGAACATCATGGGGAAGGGCCATCAGGCGCCCTTGCATCTGCTCCTCTCTTCGTGCCAGCACCACCGCACCGGCGCGGGAGTTGTTGGTAGCCTTGAAAGAGGCCGGCCTCAGCCCCCCTCCCCTTAGTTAGCTTTAAAACAAGCCCATCTGGGCCTCTGTTTGTAGAATTGGCTTTAAAACAAGCCTGTCTGAGCCTCTGTTTGTATCTTGTACGATTTCTTTCCATTTAATAAAATACTGCAATGTTTCTTTTTTTCCTTTGAATCTTCTACTTTTGTGCAATGGTTTTTTTTTTTTTTTTTTTGTTGCAAAAGCTTAGTCGTTAACCTTCCGCAAGCTAGTTACTTAGGAACGATGGTCCGTTGCGTCTGTTGGTGCACAAATTCTTCCCACAGACGGCGCCAATTGTAGGGACTCAATTTAGAAAGGCCCTAACAATACATTTCTAGAGAGTGGGATGGAGAATTAGGCCCTAACAGACTAACAACAGTGCACCAGGTACCCTCCACTATTGAAGGGGAATGAACCCAACTTATTCCTAAGGGTAGCTCCTCGGCGCTCATCCGAGGAGGTTCTTTCTCCCTCTCATCCCCCCCCCCCTCCCTCAATTGCTTTTCTCGCCCTTCTTATATAGTCCCTTCCTCCTGTCTCTTTCTTCCATTTGTTGATCATCCACTTGCCTTCCCTCTGACCGTCCATCCCATCAGAGGCCTTATCAGTACTCGAGTGGTTCACAATGACCAATGTTACCCTGCCCAGGGGTTACATCCCCATTAATGCGGCCAAGGGGTTAGATGAGTGCATTTAGTGTGGAGGTGACAACCTGTTCTGGGTCTGTTCCCCCACCTGGAATCAGCCTCGGTACGCCGAGGACAGGGATGTCCTCGGCGTGGATCCAAAAAAGCATAGGTCTTCACACACCATCCTCGGACGATCATCCTTCCTCGGCATGGGCCTTGGGCCAAATGCAAAATGGGTCGAGGCTACTAGGCCCACGGGCCCCACAGTTGGTATGAAAGTCAGACTAAAAACAAATATAAATGATGCTAAAGATACAACAAATTTAATCATTAACCTCTAGAAACTAATGTCATTGGTCCCCAAAAAAATTGATATTTGTTTATTATTTATTATGATATTGCCATTTACCAATCACAATTATTATTACATCAATTTACAATATGTTAGTATGGCATAAAATTTGTAATATTTTTAGCATTTTGCAAACAATTAGTTTAGTGTGTATATATAGCATTAATTTCAAAATAGTATATTGGTATTGATCAGTACCGAAATATATCGTTCTCTTAGCCAAATTGAAATAGTATTCAATACGAAAATTGACTCTTTGCATGTACACAACGTGTCTGACAACATGTCTTACTTGTGCATTAGTTTAAGTCAACTTCAAGGTTTGTGCCTCTTGGTTTACGGCCTGTTTGGATTGGGGGAAGAGGGGGGGGGGGGGGGGAGGAGTAGAGTAGAGTTGGCCAAAAATTAGGCTAATTTCCAGCCAATTCTACTCTACTCCCCCTCCCTCTCCCTCAATCCAAACGAACCATTAGTTTCCACTAGTCTTTATTTTTTTTTTTCATGGGCATTTAGGCATACTAGGCCATCGACATAATTAGTATTTTTAGTTCATTAGAACTTTCATCATAAAAACCCAAAATTGCAACATTAGAATAATAGTCTTCTTACAATGGAATATTTCATGAATTATGTTTTTTGTATTAACATACGTTTGCAAAGAAAAATTAAATAATAGAGAAAATTATAAATTTAATAACATTTAAACATTAAGGGATAAGACCATTACTAAGTGAGAGATAGAGGGAGGGAAAAAATTCTTTGGAAAATATTAGTACTATTTTTTTTAAATCTCTTTAAATAGTTTTTCTATGCATAGCATGAGTTAGCTACTAATTAAATAATAATGATAAAAGTGAGTGCTTAATGAAATTGTTTTTAATAGTAATGTGATCAAATTTTATTATAACTATTATCACATTGATCACATTGATAAAAGTAAGTGCCTAATATTACATTGATGAGTAATTGTTTTTAATAATTATAATAAAATTTGATCACATTACTTCCATTCCATCATGATTTTTTTTATTTTTTTTTGGTAAGTAATAATGATTATATTATGTAGAAAACTAAGGATAGTCCCGGTCCATCTCAATCTTTAGAAGAGAAACCTAGGGTAGGGGAGATGAGATGAAAATGGGCCCATTTTAGTTATTATAAGCAGCCCAATGAACCAAGTTGTGAGGCAAAAATTTCACATTTCTAAAAACAATAGATAAATTCCAAACAAGTTAGGGAACTTCGTACTGTCTTTAGCTCAAAGAGGAAATTGACTAGGAACTAGGGATGAGGTGAGTGTGTGAGAGGGTGGGAAGATGTTAGAATGTGCGAACACAACCTCACCAAATTAATTTCTTCCCATAGCATCAATGACAATGAAATGGGATTTGATAGCAGTGTCAAAATTAAATTTTGATCCCGCCGATTTGGGGTGGAATCCATTTCATGGGCGACAAATGATTGAGCAGACTAAGCAATTTTTGTTCTTTATCAAAGACCCTAATATAGATCTTTTTGAGCGTATATGAATTTGGATCATTATATCTTTATTTCACAACAAGAAATTTTAATTGTTGAGATAACTTGAACTACTAAGGATGAGTATTAATTAAGAAATTCTCCTTCAACTTGAATACATAAACAAGTTAGGTCGAGTATTAAAAGTTAGGATTGTTAATTTTTTTTTTAACATGAGCCAAGTTCATTAACTAATTAGATTAGGTGTTCAAACTCTATTCATTTTCTTCTCAAACACGCTCGAACTTGTTCATACACGACTTGATTAACTAATTCTTTTACCATATACAGTAAATATTAGGACTAAAATTTTCATCCCTTCACAAATATATGCTAATAATTAATAATAAGTAACATGTTTTCTTGAGCTAAATTAAGGCAAGGAAACCTTTTCATACAAAAAAACTTACAAAGTTATAATCTAATATCCATAATCATAAGTGAAATCAGATACACCAACCATTGCAGAAAGAACTTGGGAAACAATGAAAATAGCTCCCCCAAAGACGGTTAGGATGAGAATTGCTGAAATGGGATTCTTCAGCAACTCGAATATAGGCTGAAAGATTGTGTAAATAGCACCTGTACTGACTGTGAGAGCGTAAAGACCATATCTCCTCACATTTTCCCAAAACTCTTCCACCAGAGGCCCTTCTGGACCCAGAGCCAAAGCTTTCTGGCCATCCATTCCCATAAGAAACAGCATCAGTCCTAGAGAAACAGCTCCAAATATCACAAACCTTGAATGCCCATTTTGGCATTTGGGAACGAGTTCTAAGTCTAAGGGCTTGCTTATGTGATTGGATTTTGTAGGAAAAACTAGATTTTGTCTTCGGATGGTAGTATTTTTTGAAAGTGGAACAGATGTGGGAGGATTTTTAATGTGTTTTGGATATGATGTGGTTTTGATGGGTGTGAGAAATGGAGGATTTGAAGTTGAATCGGTGAAAGTGGTGCAACGAGGGAGATTGAACTGGGATCTCAAGAAAAAGGTCTGCATTTTCTTGAACGTTATCTATGTTACCGAGCTCTCTAAAGTGGTAAAGTGATATGGGTGGGTAAGAAGACGCTCACAATGCCACCTTATCTTCTAGACTCTACAGCAGAAATATAAGCCATCTTATGTGTTGTCCCACTAGTGATAAAGATATATAGGTAACCTTTTCAATTAAGAAAAAAAAAAGAAAAAAGATTGGTAACCTGTACAGTTGTGATAATAATAATAATAATAGCAGGAAGAATAAGCCAAAAAAAAAAAAAAGCCTAAAATTATACCACATAGATTAGGTCCATTTTTTTCCAATTAAAATAATAAATTTATGGAAAATTTTCTAATTTGAAGTTTCTATTCATCTCTATTTTTCATTTTTGTTTTTCTGTGTTTTAATAGTCTAATTGAGTAGAGAAATGCAATAAATTGTTGAAAAAGTGATTGTCAGAAAATCAAAATTGGTTACTTTGGTGAAGCAGAAAGAGTTATCAACAATTTATCGTTTTTCTTTGTTTTGTTACTACCCATAAAAACAAAGATGGACATGAAATTTAAATTGAAATGGTTTCATGAGTTTGAAACTTTATGACCAAATGAAAAACCTAGAACATAATTTGAAACAAGTTATAAACTCCAGTCTTTTTTGTATAATTTCTCCTAACAACAACAATAATAATAAGGATAAAGTTTTGCAACAAATTTGGTTGTAACCTAAGGTTACAACTTTGCTCAATTACTTTTTATTGGATTGTGAATTTTGATAAATCCACCATTGGATTATAATTTCTTCTTAGGCTACAATTTTGGTCAATATCCCTTTATTGGATGTGAATTTTGATAAATCCACAATTGAATTACATTTTCTTCTTATATTTTCCATACTTGCAAAATTTCAAGAAATCAAAAATTAATAACTATGTCATCAATCAAATTTTTAAATTTCAAATTTTTGTAATCTAAAATTATGCTAAAAAAATAAGTTTATAGATCAAATAGTAAATAATATATGATTTGCAAAAAATTTGATACGTGTGTTAAGAACATAAAGAATATGCAATTCTTTTTTTTTTTTTTTTTTTGATAGGAAAGAACATGCAATTCAATGGTTAGATTTTCAAAATATATAATTATGTTAATTTTTTTAGTAGAAGATGTAATCTTAGGTTACAATCAAGTTTATGGTCAAACTTTGTCCTAATAATAATAATAATAATAATATGAATAATATGGTAGGCAAGTGGGACTGATCTTATGTCTTCCTTCCTCTCAATGACTCAATGACAAACTTTTAACTACAAAGGCCATTGTTCGAGTAAATTGGAAGAAGCCACCTTCGAGTTGGATCACTCTCAACATTGATGGATCAGCCACAAGTAACCCAAGGAGGGCAAGAGGTGGAGGTCTACTATGAAATAGTGAAGGAGAATGGATTTGAGGCTTCTCTAGACTAGAGGCTCAAGCATATTAGCTAGTTATACAACTGAGTTTTGAGTTTTGAAAGATGGTCTCAATCTTGCTTCAAACCTAGAAATTAAAAATCTTATTATAGAATTGATGCTTTAATTGTTGCCTAGCTTATGAAGAGTTCCACTACTGACCAGTTCTTAGAACCGTTGCTTAATGATTGTAGGAACCCATTGAGAGCAATTCTTAGGACTCACATTAAGCATGTGTACAAAATGAGTGTTTGGATCCACGGCACATTTTCACGTTTGCGTTTTCTGCCTTCTTCTTTTTTTCCCAGCGCGTGAACAGTAACATCACATGGATTCACTGTGCAAGAGACAAGTGCACTGTTCACGCACTGCTCACGGGTCCCACGACACTATTCACATATTTAAAAACTATTTTGCTACAATGTTTTCAGTTTTCAGTTTCAGCAAAAATAAGTTGTATCTAAACGGATCCTAGAAGCCAATCAGTGTATTGATGCACTAGCTAAGTTGGGCTATAATCTAGATTCAACTTTTGTGCTTTTTGACTACCCACTATTTGTGGTGAAGAAATTGCTTGCCCTTGATAGGGCAGCTAACATATGTAATAGACTCATTTATAATTTTGATTAGTCTAATATATTAGCCCCTCTCAACGAAAAAAAAGGTTTGTTTTAAGTTAAGGTCCAAAATGACAAGGAAGTCCAACCCATGATAACAAGGAAGGACCATGAGCCTTAATAAGAGAAAGTCTAGGAATTTTCTCTCCAAGCCCACCATTTGGAGGAGGTATACTATGTGTATGGTGCATGTATCCTCCCTCTCACATGGAGGTGGACCACATCTCTATGTGAGAGAGGGAGGATACATGCACCGGACACATGGTATACCTCCTCCAAATGATGGGCCTAGAGAGAAAATTCTTGAGCCTTATCATTTTTACTCCACCTTCCTTTCTTCAACCGAACACATTTTTCTCTCATATTTTCTCTTTTCCTCTCTCCTCCACAATTAAATAGACCCTTAGTTTCGATATTTTTAGAAGAGGGAAATGGATTGGACTCCTCCTCCCATGTTCTTGGAGAGAGAGAGAGAGAGTTTTGGTAATTGAATAATGGAGTATATGTTTATTAAGAGAATAGAACAAGGGTATTACCGTATTAGTTGGTGGCAATTACATCGAGGATGTAGAAAATAATTGACAAATGTCTCTAAATTAAATCAAATACCTAATTGGAATATGTAGTAGGTAAATCAAATACAAATGTCTCTAAAATACTATTTCTATAACTATTCTAGTAATATCAGGCGGTCAAACTTTCAAACTACAGCACTAAATATTACTAAATGTTTCAAGCTCCATAAATTACAATGAAAGTTGAAACCAATAAAAAAGTATTACTTGTCAGGGAAAATCTAATTTATTAATCTAATCAAGGCATTTGAATAAAGTATTAATATCAACAGTAATAAAATAGATTAGCATTAGTCAATATTCAATAATTTTCACCTTAAGCTTTTGTGCCGATTATTCCTTAGTTTATTAACTCCCGCTTTGTTATATTGTGACAAAATCAAATATGTAAATGAGTAAATCTCTGATTATATTATGTTACAAATCCCTAAACTACTTCTCTCCATTCGTCTTTGAAATGATAAAAGTTTATTTTATGATTAAGATTTAATCTTCAAGGATATAAGAACATACGTTGGTATAAACTTGAAAAGTAAGTAAATCTTGACCATAAATGATAAATCCTATCCGCTTCTTTTAATATAGATAGAATGATATTATAATCAAATCACTCCATTTATAAAATAAACTTGTGAAAATTTATTCCTCCAAAATATAAAGTATGATCAAAGTAGCACGGATCCTCTACCTATTCCAAGAGTCGGCATCGTAAATGAGAACAATCAAAATTGGTGATGATGATTGTTTTATTAATTTCACATAATTAATAATTTAAAAATTAAATTAAATGTGAGTTTTAGTTAGCTCAATTAGTGAAGTTTATTGTCATTTAATAAAGAATAATTATCATAAAGCGAATGTCATTCAGTTGAAACTATTGTATCAATCCATACACACACTAACACATAATTTAGAGATTGAAAATATAATATGTCATTTTGCTTAAAATCTTATTCTTACCCCCTTAAAAAAAGTAGAAATGAGGGGGAGTGTATTTTCTTCAAAATGTAATACTACCAAGTACCAACACAATTGCTGATGCATAGTTATTATACTCAGATGGGATGTTGACCTAGTTTAGAGGTTGGATTATTGGATCATTGATTCAACTAGTGTGTTATTAGTCAAACCGTAAAATCAATAAAAAAAAAATTTAAAATATAAAAATAAGATGGAAAAATAATAAAATAAATATATAAATTGAGAAAATACATTCGCCTAAATTACTAATTAAAATTGATTTTAACAAAGCTAGCCACGTTACACAATTAGTAAGACTAGAAACCATAAAATGAAAGAATGTTATAAAATTAGAGACACGTTTTTGCTTAATAAAATTTTATGACATTTTTTAAAATCATAGTAACAAAAAGTATATCTCATATCTCACTAGCTACTCCCAAAGATTACAAATTGAGCTATTAACTTGAACTCCAAAAACTTGAAGTTCTGTCTTCATTAAAATGTCTAGCATCAACTAGTATAAAATTCTCTATTTCCATTATGCTCCTTTTTAAGAAAATGATACTGCAATGGACTTGTAAAAATAATTTTATTCATATTCCAAAACTGATTTGGTGAAAACGACATGTTTGAGTCACAAAGAATTCACTAAATTTTACCAGTTTAATTGCAAGTGATCTAATTAGACAATCAGATTGATGTAGGTACCGATTCATCAAGTTAATGGCCTAACCAACTAGGTTAGTCCAAGTTTAATCAACCGCGAGTGGTTGGAAAAAACAAATGGTACATGTAAAAAGTCGTGTCCACCCTCACAGCTAATTTCAACAATTCTTTAAAAATAATTAAGGTAAAATATTATTTTTCATCACTAGACTTTACCAAAAGTTAGTTATTTGTCCTAAATAAACTTTAAGAAGTTTGTTTTCAGTCCCTAAACCAATAAAGATGTCTTATTTTTTATCTCTAGACTTAAAAGTAAATCTTTTTTTTACTCTTTAAACTATTAAAAAAATTTCCTTTTTTATTCTTATTTTTATATCTAAAATATTTATAAAAAAAAATTCTTTACAAAAGTGTATGAATAAAAAAAAAAAGTTTAATAAAATTTTATGACCAAAATAAAATTTTAGTCATAAATAAATTATTGTAAAAAGTTTTTTTTTTTTTTTTTTGGTTAAAAGGAAATATTATTGTAAAAAGTTTGTTCTAATAAGTAACATTACTGAAATCCGAATCCAATATCAAACTCTAATGCTGATGCGATGCATGTACTGATTCCTTGCCATGTGTACAAAATCAGATATCGAAGTTGACGGTACCAAGTATCTCCCTAAACCTTTCCCATAATTCCTTTCATGTCCATCCTCCTTTGCCTCCGCCTCTCTCTCTCAACCTGTTGTCTTGTTGGCCTTGCCTTTGTCCCTCAAAGCTCTGCAAAACCCTGAACCCTCTCTCTCTCTCTCTCTCTTTCTCTCTCTCTGTGTCACTCACACTCACTCGGTGCCTTTATGAACTTTTCATAGTTATTTGTATTACTAAGGAGACTGTGAAACTCTCAACAAAGTTGTACTTTTTTCTCTCGTTTTGATTTTTGTTTTGTTTATCCAAACCACCATTAGAGACCCTTTTGGTTTATTTACCTTGATTTTGCTTTTGAGCCTTCTCTGCTTTGTTCCAAGACTGAAACAACCAAACCCCTGTTCGGTTTTTGGACTGCTATCTTCCAGTCAATGCGTTTCTTTTCACTTTTGGCTAAACCCCAATTTGTTTGCTTCACAGATAGGATAGAACCATGTAATTTTTTTATGTATACTGCGTTTTTCCTCATAGATATTGAGTGTGGGTGAGTTTTGCTGAATTGGGTTTTGTCTGTTTTGTGTGTCTTTAGGTTTTCCTTGACTTGGGGGTGGAGTCTTTGTGAAGAACCAAAGTGCCATTTTTCTGTTTTGTGAACTGGGGTTCGATTGTTTTACCTTTTAGTGTATAAAAAGTTGGGTTTTGTTGAGTATCAAAGGTTTTGTTGCTTGATTTGGGGTTTTTTAGCTGAATGTGATAGAAAAGGCTCCTTGAACTCTTTTGGGGCTCTTTATAATTATGGATGTGAATGATCCTAGTTTTGTGTCTTGGGAGGAGCACATTATAAGTCATGAGCGTGGTAACCGTGTTACTCATTTTTATTTAAAGGGTGTATCTGGGGATGTAGTTCTTGCTGTTGTAGGAACTGAGAGGAGTGTAAGACACATGACCTATGTTGTCTCAGATGACTTTATTCAATTTTCCGGCTTCGAGAGATCTGTCAATGTGTGCAGAAAGTGGCGGGCGAGAAGAGAAGTGGTGGAGTGGCTTGAATCCTTGGTCTCAAGGCATCGTGTGCCGTATTCGGATATATCAAGTATGTATTGAATGTCTTACACTTTTTTATTCCTTAATTAGAAATATGAAGTTTGGGGATCTATATTGAATGAAATCAATGAATAGCATAATACTAGCCTCAACATGTTGCTTGCACCTAAATTGTATATATAAGAACACAAGCATTGAGATGCAGGGTTTACGATAGTAATTTGCGTGCATGATCAAAATTTACTGCTTGGGAGAAAAGAAATTTTCTATGATAGTGCAATGTGAAGATTGTTGTTACTTATCGAATTTTGTGTAACGTGTTGCTTCCATCTTGACAATTTGTTAACATGGGTTAAGTATTTCCACCTTTGGTCATGTTGAATTCGTTCCACCTAGATGTTGAATTATAAATTCCTTTCTATAATGTTTAATCATTGTAGTCTTTGTAGAGTAAATGGTAATTGATTGGAACTTATTGCAAAACTTTACAACAGCATTGGTGCTACCAACTTTTTCAAATCTCCCCTTGTACCTCTCCTTTCCGCCAAAACTTACTTATAAAAAGGAATTGGTGCAACAAATTGCACCAAATAAAATTTAATATGGAAGAAAACTAGCACTTGGGACACTTAGGTTTATGAATATGAAGTTCATGCAAGATTGTGTTCTACAAAGGGTAACAGTTTTGAAGTTAAAATTGTTACTCCTCAAATTGGTTTCTATGTAAGCTTCTATTCTCAAGTCAAAGCTAACAATTAATATAGTTGTTACCTGAAATATATGATCTGACTGAGAATGCCTTTGATTCAATATGTTATAGTCTCAATGGGTTTCAATATGCAGAGGTTTTTCTAAAACTTTTGGATACATACTAAAAGAGTATCCATGGAAAACTCTGTAAATGTTTGGCAATATCTTGTTGTAATTTACCAAAATAGATTTTACTCATTTATGATTCCCCCTTTCTCACGTGCATGTGCATGTGCAAGTGCACACAGTTATATGTTATCTACTGGCATGGTAAGTATTTAGGAGTAATAACTCATCATTTTTCATGAGTAACCGTTCATAGTGGTACTTTTTATTATTGGTCTTAACTTTATATTTTGAATGAATGTAGCTAGTCAGGCTGGAAAAATACTATTATAAGACCAATATGGTAATTTAGCATACCTTATAATTAAGATTGGAGTGATCCTTTATAGATTTGGGATTAGAAGATAGAAATTAACTTGATTCTACACGTTAGAGATACTGTTATTATAAGAGATGCTCTCATTTTAAGACAATATTTTGTATTAGGATGGGAATAGGTCATATTTTCTTTGAAATTCATTATACTCCTATGGCTCAGAATCGATTTCAGGGGTTGTAGTTTCTTTCTTAGCTTCAATTAAAGTAGTATCTAGTATGATGATCTGACTTTGAACCATCAAGTATAGATTGTTATATTAAGAGAAGTTTTGTGTCATAAGAAACACTTAATACTTTTGTGAAAAAAATTTTAGTCAATTTTATCAGACCATCTTTTGAGAAAGAGAGGTTGGTATTTGCATGTCTGACTATGTTGATAGAAGCATAAGCTCTTCTTGCCACCTCACCTTCTTCTTTTACTTCTTTGATTTTTAAAAAACTCAGCGCACCCAACTCAATTGAGAGAGAGAGAGAGAGAGAGAGTGGTCAGCCAGTTATATTGTACCATCTTTCCATGTATGAGTGGCTGATGTTACATGTCTGTGTATTTGCATGCTCTTATAAGATCTTGCTGCCTCGTCCTTTTCTCCTTCGATATTTACAAACCACTGCATCCACTTTTGAGAGAGAGAGAGAGAGAGAGAGAGAGATTTTATGAGTTTGTTGATAGGATCCTCAAGCAGCGACAACGAAGGGGGTACAGTAGCATACCTTGAAACCTTTGTCAATTTTTTTTTTCTTCATGCTTTGCATTATTTCTTTTCAATTGTTTATAATTGTTACAGATCCAACTCCTTTGTTCCTAAATCTATAACTTCAATGCCTTTTTTTTTTCCTCTTTGCCTTCTCAATTTAAAGCCTTAACTAGATCTCCACCTTTCTTCATTTGTGAATTTCAAAATGCTTATTATGCTGGTATTTTACTGCATCTGTTAAATCTTAGGAATTTTAGTTCACATCAGCAGTGAATTTCTGTCCAAAAATGCCAATTGACATTATGGCAATGGGTTCCATGGGTTGATTAAACAGAGTCTGTATGGTGAATCATGAAATTTACTTGTCTAGAAAACTGTATGATTGGGTTAACATGCAGTTACTCTAGTTTAAAGCATATGGGAAGTTTTAGTTCTTTAAGAGTTTTTCTAGTTTAAACTGTCTTAGAGTCTTTTCTCTTTGAGAGTGTAAGAGGAATGGCATTTTTACTTTATATGAGAATGGTTAGCTGTTGTATGATTTACTCTTGTGATTGTTTTTACTATATTTGGGAATCAATTATTTTTTGTTTGATTTAACTATTGTTTGACATATGCAATTACCAGTTATGGGAAAGGCAGAAAATTAATTTAGTGTGGTAATCATGCGATGAAATGGAATGCAGGGGTGGAAAAAATAAGGGGGAGTCACTTGAGATAGTTTGGTCATGTTCAAAGGAGAGCGACTAATACACCAATGAGAAAGAGTCAGTTGATTCAAGTTTAAGGAATGAAAAAAGATAGAAGAAGACCAAAAATACAATTAATAGAAGTAGTAAAAAGGGCATGTCGATTAAGGAAGTAATTAAGGGTATGACTTCAAATAGAATGGCAGAAAAGAATACATGTGATCTACCATGATTATTTTGTTGAGGATTCATAGCCAATCCCAAAAATTTTGGGACTAATGTTTGGTTTTTGTTGTGGTGGTGGAGCAAAATAGAATAGCCTTTCTTTAGTTTCTAATTCCTATTTTGTTTTTAGAAACTGATTACCAAGAGATTACAACTAAGAGTTTCCAGTTAAAGTAGGTATTATTAATTGAAGTAGGAATCATTTGCGTTATCGTTATAGGATAGAATTTTTTTTCTTTTTTCATCTTCAGAATAAATTATGCATGTTAAAAATAATTGTTCACAAGTATTTAAATAGCAATTACAATATATTTATCATTGTCTGTTTTATCCCCATAAGTCCAATATCTTTGGAACGAGAAGGGCAGATATCTCTCTCCAAAGTTTTGAGCACCCCCAGTTGCCTAACACTATGCATAGATAGATGGTTTAGTCTTGAGTGGGCTTGTTACCCTTATGATAAGCAGGCTGCTTATTTTTTTATTATTCAATTGAAACGGAATCAAAACATGCTAGGGGATTCAAATTGGCCAGGTTGGATCTTGGGTTGAACCAGGGGCCCCTTTACCTTTCCACTTGCCAGAAATGTATGGAAGCATTCTATGATTTATAAGTTGATGCATTCCTAAGTTTTTGCATCTTTTGGTATTTAATCGTGGGCATCACACTTGAATTTGTGCATTGTCTTCTTGTCACATTATTATATTTACATATATCCATAAACTTAATTCATGAAATCAGTCTTCAGTGAATTATCTGTGAGTGAAGCTTTCTTTCCATTATTGAAGGGGAAGATTTTAAAACAATATTAGTATATGTGAAACAGATACACCAACGGACTCAAGGCAAGCTTTAGGATCTCTTGAAGTATCAATGGCTGGGCGTCAAACATACTTTCCCGATCATATGGTATCCATTTACTGTAGTTTGTTATCTGCTTCTAGATTAGTGCATGTTCTTTATTATGAAATTTTGAATTCTCATAAATCCAGGTTCCAAGGAAACTGAAAGTTCAAAATTCAGACATTGTATGGTCTGGTGTTGCTTGGATCTGTGCCAAACAGCTAAAGCACTACCCAGCTTTTGACAGGAATGGCACCACCATAGCTGTAAGCACCAACACGTTGGTTGTTTCTACATTTAGTAATGGTCTTGCCCTTGTTAAGTGGTGTTACAATTTCTCTCACTTATATTCAGATCCTCAAGAATATCTTCTTCTTCTTTTTTCCTTGATTTTTCCCTGATGTGCAGGTTCATTCATTTGTATTTATTATGGGTGAAGAAGGACAATATCTTGGTTACTTGGAAGATATTTATGAAGACAAGAAAGGACTCAAAAAGGTGAAAGTACGGTGGTTTCTCCATAATAAGGAAGTTGAAGATTTAATCCCTCAACTTAATCCACATCCAAGAGAAGTTTTCATCACACCTCATGTTCAGGTGATCAGTGCTGAGTGTATTGATGGCCCTGCCACGGTGTTGACTCCTAAGCATTATGAAAAATTTGTGTCTGCTGTTGCACCTACTTCTTCTCCTGGAATCCACATGTGTTTTAGGCAGTTCAGGAACAATAAGATCAAGCCCTTTACTCTTCCTAAATTGTGCGGGTATTCTAATCAAGCAATCCTCTCTTCCTTAGATTGTTCTCTTGTGTCCAAGCAAAAACTTAAGCGCCATAAATTGCATGTGGTAGATGAGGAAGAGTTTGCACATGATGATTCTGTAAGGGTGGGTACTAAGAGGAACAGAAGTCACAAGGAGCATCAAGGACTTGTAACTGGTTCTTCTGGTGTCAGAAATTCACCCCCTAGGAATCAATTAACGAAGTGTGAACCAAATTATCCAAAGTTGAAATTAAGATTTTCAAGGAAAATGATGGGAATAAAGATCGTTGAACCCCAGGTCCAGTGTCCTGCTTCTTTTAAGGTTGATGAGAAGATAGAACTGCTCTGTCAAGATAGTGGCATTCGAGGCTGCTGGTTTAGGTGTAAGATCTTGCAGGCATCTGAGAAGCGTCTGAAAGTTCAATACAATGATGTGCAGGATGCAGATGAAAGTGGCAATCTAGAGGTAAATTCTCCATAAATTTAAGCTCTGAATTTTCCTTGGCTTTTATTGGGAACGAAACATAGGTTGTGGCAGAGGCAAATATTGGTAGAATGCCTATTCTTTTCTTCTTCTTTTTTGTCTTTTTTTCTTTTTTTCTATTGGGCCCCGCCTCAGTACATACACAATGAAGTTTGATAACATAAATTGGATGGTAAGCAATTAGGCTGTTAACGCTATACTGATGGTTCTGTTACTTGTTTATTGGTTGAAGTAATAATAATTCTGATGATTGCCAGCCTATAGAACCAGAGATAGGTGGCCCATCCCATCAATTGGTTTGAGCATGTGCATGTGCATTAAATGTTTCCTTTCAAATAAAGAACTAACCAGGAACAAAAATAGAATTTTATCGTTTTTTGTTAATATGTAGGAATGGGTCCTTGCATCTAGAGTTGCAGCTCCTGATAAATTGGGCATGAGATGCTCAGGCCGCTTGACAATTCGGCCAAGGCCTCCTAAGGATTTTACAGACTGTATGTTGGAGGTTGGTGCAGCAGTTGATGCATGGTGGAGTGATGGCTGGTGGGAAGGTGTTATAACTGGATTTGACACATCTGGAAATGATGCTGTGCGTGTTTACTTCCCTGGTATGTTTTAATATAGCAATATCTGATGCATTTAAACTTAATTTAATCTTGCCAATGAGCTCTAGCTCAACTGGCACCTCCTCATCCTATAAGTGCTAGGTGGAGGGTGAGGTCGTGGGTTCTAGACCCATTGGATTCGTGTGTAACATACCAATCAGAAAAAGTTCAACTTTTCTTGTGACATTGTATGGGGTGTACATGGGCTTATTGACCTGCTAATAAGTGATGAATAATGTTATGGTTATCCCCATCAGTTGTTATGTTGACTTACATGACCTATCCTGTGATATTAGGCGAAGACAAGTTTCTTAAGCTCAAGAGAACAAATCTTCGAACTTCCAGAGATTGGGTAGAGAACAGATGGGTTGATATTAAACCGAAGCCTGACATACTCAGCTATTTATCTGAAAATGTCAGTCCTAGCTTGAAGCTCTCAATGTGTTCTACTTCAGCTGAAGCATCTGAGTGTGGGGGCTCTGCATTGTTGGAGCCCAAAGTTTTCACAACTCCCAAACTTGAAGCAGTTGAAGAAGACAAGCAAGCATCACCCAATTTAGCCATACCCAATGACCTCCTGGAAAAAATGAAGGGGGTCAATTTCAGTAAGCGATCTTGTTGCGATGATGAGGATGAAGATGGTGACAATAACAATAATGGTGATCTTGATTCTGCCAACCAGAGATGTGATTAGCAGCTGAAGCCATAGCAAGTGGTCACTTAATGGAATTTACGAGGCAGAGAGTTTTGACCTCGAAGATTGATCCTTAAAGTTGGGTTCTTTCTTTGTGTAAATTTAGGTGCATGACTGTTGGTATAGGAAAACAGAAAATGATGATTATCGAGTTTTCTAACATTAGGCGAATTGGCGGTGTATAGATATCTGATAGGTTTAAACATGGCGGGGATGAAAAGTAGCATTATAGATGTAAGCAAAGTTTAAGGTCACTAATGCCAGGCTAGGCAGACAGGTAGTTCAATTCACTTATAGGACTACAGTGCTTTAATTTCCACCCGCAGTTTTATAGTGCAAGTATAGTTCTGAACTTTCAACTGTAAAGTTTATTTTAGTATGGGAAAGAAATTAAAGGTTGTGTTATTTTCAATATTGTCCTCTCTTTCCATGTTCTCTTTTTAAGCATTAAAAAAGGTGAGAATAAAGGAAATATGGTTTTGATACGGAGAAGTACTATTTTTTTGGTGTGGGAAGCAAAGGTAGTTTCAGGCCTATCTTAGGCCTTCATGGGCCTGTAATTTTGCGGTTTCATCAGTACTACCAAAATGCAAGAATCTTCTTATTTTTCAAGAAGTGCCCTGTCAAAGATCAAGGCAATTCAGCTGTGTGCTGTATTCTTTGTGGCTTTAAATTTTGTAGCTTTATTTTTTGATGCTCTCTCTCTCTCTCTCTCTCTCTCTCTCTCTCTGAACTGATGGAAAATTATCTTATGAGATAATCTTATAAGACATCTCTCACATAACATGTGGGATCTACAAATGTTACTATCTTAATGTTAAGACTCGCTTACTCTTTTAGGCCTTTAGCCAAGGCCCAGCTTTATTGGATGACAATTCTCAAATTTTCAATCCAAATTCATATATAATTAGGGTAAGGCCCATTAAATTTTCTCTGTGCAAAAATTGACCCATGGGCTTGGGTTAAGGGTTTCACAAATATTTCCTAGAAATAAATTCTATGGTAAAATATTATTTTCGTCCCTAAACTATCACAAAAGTTCATTTTTCGTTCTTAAACTTTCAAAAGTTCGTTTTCCGTCCCTAAACTATCACAAAAGTTCGTTTTTCGTCCCTAAACTTCCAAAAGTTCTATTTTCGTCCCTAAACTTTTCCAAATGTATTGATTTTCGTCCCTCCCACATCAGCACTCTGTCAAGAACTTTTGAAAGTTTAGGGACGAAAATCAATACATTTGGAAAAGTTTAGGGACGAAAATAGAACTTTTGGAAGTTTAGGGACGAAAAACGAACTTTTGTGATAGTTTAGGGACGAAAAACGAACTTTTGAAAGTTTAGGGACGAAAAATGAACTTTTGTGATAGTTTAGGGACGAAAATGATATTTTACCCTAAATTCTATTATGGTATTCAAGTTTCCCACTTCTGATGCTTCAGTTCCTCCGGGGAAAGCAGTTCTTTTGGATTATTTCTATCCCCTCTTTGGTCAGTGTCTTAAGTGTATTTATTTGGGATGTCATCGCTTCATGTATTATAGTATCTCGTGTATTATAATACATGAAACATACCAAATCAATATATATATATATATATATATATATATATATAAGTTGGGTTTAGAAGCCGTGATTGTGCCTAGCAAGGGTAGAGCCAAGGGGGGCAAGAGGGGGCAGCTGCCCCCTGACCTGCCCTAGAATTTGTATTTAATAGTGTAATATTAGAGTTTGATGTTAGAAAGCCTAAATTGCCCCTCTACACATATCAGAAAGCATGTTACTTTAAGAGGGGGGGAAAAAAATCACAATAATAGTTTTCGTCTTTTCTTAGTGGGCCACTTAAATAGTTAAATTCACTATTATAGAATTTTTTTGCTTCTCACATGGTCACAATATATAGTACAAACTACAAACTACTAGTATTTTTTAGACAATGGTCAATGATGAAAAAATTGAAATCGCCTTCTTTTTGTGTGTAGAGCATTAAAAAAATCTATTTTGTGTTTTTTTCATTCAGGATGTAAACCACAATATATGATTTAAATTTTTTTAATGACCCACATGTATGAGGTGATGTGCTAATTTGAGGAATATTGTGAAATTTCTATGAATTTTTAGTGTCTTTGACATGAATCATATTTTCTTCTAATTTTTCACAATTTCATACCCTTTCTATAAATCTAAACTTTAACTACTTAAACAAATAAAGAAACATATGCTTAATTCTACAAAAAATTTTAAAAGAATTCAAGGCACTGAAACATTAATACAACTTTATAGGTATATTATTATATTCTTAACACTCCTACATTAATTTATTTTCTCAATTTATTTTTGTAAGGACGTAATTCGAGTCCTAAGCCCAAAAGTTAAAAGTATCTAGGCCCAAAGAGCCTAATACAATGAATTTGTAGAGAGTGTGTTGGAAAATTATGCTCTAATGAGTTGGGTAGCAAATTATAGTGGATCCAAATGACAATAAAATAAAAATAGACTGATTTGATCTAATGAAAATCGTCCTCGACACAGTCCAAGGAAATCAATTCTTGTATATAATTCTTAAAGTTGATTATAGGTACAGTTCTTATTGCTACAGTATTTCTCTCTCAATTCTCTGATGCCCCCTTCTAAGGATCTTCTCTCTGTTTTATATTCTCTTCTTTCTTTCATCTCCACCTTCCACGTGTACATTAGATTGTAAGTGTTGATCCTTGTCCCATCAACCCCTTCCTGAAGTCTTTAGGAGTAGTTGTAAGGCTGAAAAATATTATTCAAATATCACTTCCTCATTAATGCGGCCAAAGAGTTAGCTACAGAGCATTCAATGCAGTGATAGCAGCTTTATCTTAGATATTTCTCAGCTCCCATTTGTCCTATACATTCATAATGCATATCTTTATCAATAGAATTTCCTAGAATGTCACTCTAGATGACAGAACACACTTTCTGATCTCTACTTCATTTAGCCGAGGATATACTCCTCCTCGGCCTACCTTCCCCAGCCTTCCCATTCGTAGCTTGCTCATGGAGTTCTGAGTCTTACATCTTCATTATTGTTTATCTGTCCTCGGACCACTAAGTGTCCTCAAACAAGGCCCAAGGCCCAACATATATTCTTGGGCCCCTTATCCCTACAATTTTAATTTCAACATTATGTATTTAGATTATTTTATTATTATTATTATTATTATTATTATTTACTATAATTTGATTATTTTTGTTTTCTTTATTTGAATGATATGAAATATATATATACATACTTGTAGTTAATTGAGCTTATGAAGAAACATGATCATAATAATGAGTATTGAGGTGTCATTCAATCTTGCCCTCCCTGAGTTGAAATTACTGCACCAAATTGCAGTAATTTTTAGATAAAAAATAACATTTCATTTGTTCTTATTAGTTTCTTTGGATAAAATAACAATAGGTGTTTTAACAAAACATGCAACCTACAATAAGTGTTTTCTAAAATTTCAAAAAGAGATTAAACTTAGTTGGTTGGTACCATACAACTACAACCTACAATTGTGTCTATCTTAAATATTATCAACAAAGCCTAAAATCAATAGGATAGAATTAGCTATAAAAAAAGATAGAATTTCAAAAAATAAAAATAAAAAAATACATAAAAGCAAATAAGATAGAATATCAATAGGATAAATATGCATTGTTAATTTTTATCGTGTGACTACCCAATTTGTTTTTTTTTACCAAGTAATGTCATCTTTTTCCTAATAATCAAGTAACAAAAGAAAGCATTTGATTTACAACTACAACTCTAATTGTGTCTATCTAAAATGTTATCAACAAAACCTAAAATCAATAGGATAGAATTACCTACATAGAAAAAAGGATAGAATTTAAATAAATAAATAAAAAGAGAGATAAAAAATACATAAAAGCAAATAAGATAGAATTTTTTTTCTTTTTACTACATTTTTTGGGGGGGGGGGGGGGGATAAATTTGCATCTTATGTCATCATTTTCCTAATAAATAATAATAAAGTAAAAAAAAATATTATTTGATTTTCACTTATACTCTTTCTTTTTGTTAATTTCAACTTCATCACAACCTAAAATTCTCTCTATATATACACACAATATTTTGGTGTATTATTCTTTCTACTAACTAACTTACAATTATTTTCTATATTCTTCACTTCTCCTCTCTACCCTACCTACAACCTTGCAAGTATTTTTTTTTCCTTTCATCAAATTGAATAGATTTTGTGTATTTGTTGCCTTTTTATTATATACTATATGATTTTATCAACAAGTTCAATAGATAGGCTAAAATTCTATGTCTGTGTTTACGAATTATGCTGAAAATATAAACTTTTGTCTCTCTTAATCTCATAGTCGTCGCACCTTTTAGTGTTTTTTTTAGACGTCAATATAGCAACCAATATATTTGTATCATTTATTTTCCCATCACATGATTATTTGTTGTTGACATCAATATTTTATTGTGGATTTAATTTGTTATAGTTTTTGTTTGGTACTTTGTTCCATGTAATCTATCTTCTTTAAAAGCAAAATTTGTTGTCAACATTGTCGACGCTTGACCCAGAACGAAGAACTGTCGGGCCTTCATTCGACCACCCGCCGTGGCGACGCTCCCGTGTGTGCGGGGCCCGTTGGAGGCCCCTCTCAATGAATTTGCGTGGTTCGCGTGGAGCTTTAGGTGCTTTCTCTCTCAGTGGAGGAAGGTAGGTCTACCTTTAGAGGTGTAGCAGGAATCTTGGCCAAATTTTAAGTGATTACCAAAAGTAAATGAAGTCGCCACCAATCATTGGGTTTTTCTAAGGTGTGATTGGTCACCTGTTTCTAGTTGGTTTTATTACCGATCCTAGGTTAAGAAAAATGGCATTTTTCCTAATATAACGTGGATGGCAAAAAATCTTGATTCTTGAGTTCGGAAGTTTGGTTACGTATGGGAAAGGTGTTAGGCACCCCACAACGCCTATCCAAGGACAGTCCTTTGTTTTGATAAAACCTCAATTTTCGGAGATTGGCAATAAAAAACATGATTTTGGCATTGGCTTTCGAGGCTTTGCATGCATGGGGGCTTTGAGGTTTGGCTTTTGAATGGGTGTGGTCTCAATCTATGCTTTCCTAAGACATTCAAGCAAAGTACCAGATTTCTACGGCGAAAATCCAACGACGTGTCACCTTACTTTCGTGGCGGAGATTAGGCATCGCTTTGCCTTAGGTGACACGGACTGTGACAATCACACCGGAAGGGGGCGAGCAAGTATATATATACATACATCATGCACAATGCAAGCACACAGAGCAGGAAAGTAAATGCCTACATCCCTAAAGCGTGGCCTAAAATATAGTTGTAGGAAAGTAAACAGGGGTCGCCATACTCTAGAGATGAGGACAAATGGTACATGGCATGATATACCTAATACAACCCATCTAAGAGAGAAAGAAGGGAGGCAGGAAGGGGATTTATAAGAGTACAAAACCAAATGGGAAAGGCTAAACCCCTAAATCTACTGAACACAGCCGCTTGGCTTATATCCACATGCTCACATCCTCACCCTTTTTGCTTGCGCTTGGGAGACCGTGCCCTAGCTCCATGCATCCTCGCTCTATATGTGTACATGCAAAGGAAAAAACAAAAAACCAGCAGACAAGCAATGGAAGGAAAAAAGATGCAAAGAGCATGTGAAAGAGGCATAAAGCAGATAAGCACAATAGACATAGCAAGCAAACAAGCGAGAAGGCAAACAAGCAAGAAAGCAAACAAAAGGTGGTGTCCACGAGGGACAAAGGTAGGTTTGGATCGAATGCCCGTAACTTCATTATGTTGAAGTATGGACGACACACTAGCAAGCAAGACTCATACATGGACATGTGAGCAAGCGTGTAAAGATGCATAGAAAGCCAATGGGTGGCGCAAACAAACATGGTAAGCATAGCATCGCACGAAGCGGAAAGGGAAGGATATACACGAAGCAACCAGCATCATGGCAATGCATCCCAAATGCTTACATCCAAACAAGGCCTCATGGGCATCAGATGTAACCACGCAACCACAAACCCGCTAAGGGCATCAAGCATGGCAAAGCCTAGAACTAGAGAGGCTAACATAAGAATAAAACATAGAAGCAAGTAAGCATAGACATGCAAATAGGAATGATCCAAACCCTTTTGATGTGGGCCTTGGTGTATGGACGATGACAAATACCATAGGGTCTAGATCGGGTCCGAACCAATAGGCCAAAACACAAGAAAATGCAATAAAAGGAACAAAAGGGCTACAATAACACATGGCATGACAAACATAGCCTAGGTCTAGGCACACAAACATGGCATGGAGCACACAAGCACATGGAAGATAGTATAAAGCATGTAGAGAACATAGATTTAGGCACACAAGCATGTGTAAACATAGATCTAGACAAGTAGGCATAGAAACATACACATCAACATGTACAAGCCTAGTACATAAACATGGAAGAACATGAATCCAAGCATATAAGCATGTGAAAACAAGGATCTAACCATATAGCATGGAAATAAACACATCAACACATAGATCCGAGCAAGGCATAGCTAACAGCATCGTGCAAGCATGTGAGCATGTAACCCTAACATCAACACAGAACAAAAAGAGGAACAAAGCATAGGAAAACATGGCATAAAGCATAAAGCATGTAGATCAAGACAAATAACATGTAAACAAGCATGGAATAACATGGATCTAAACTAAGAACATGCTAGGAGCAAGATAAAGCAAGAAACATGCTAAGGAAAGCAATAAATCATGTTATTAAGGCATAAAGGGGCAAGATAAATGCTAGAAAAAAATTTAGAAAGTTAGGGGTGTAGATAGTAGCTAAAAAGCTACATCCCTATAAGACTCTTCTTTTTGGACTAGGGCCTTTTATAGCCCCGCCACCAATGAAACTTCTCAAATGGGGTTGATCTTGACACCCCTGGAAAGATCTTGACTTACAGTTTCTAAAAGGGTATGGAACTTGAAAATCCAACAGTCGGATCAAAAGTTATGGCTCTTGGAAGTTAGCGGTGCATCGACTAGTGCGTTAACCCAGTTTTTATGATATCTCGGCAGTTCTAACTCCGATTTCGACCCATGAATAGTCTTTGTACTAAGAATTTGATAATCTTCGCAATGGCATTAGTTTCAACCCGTTCTGACGGCCAGATCAAAATTAGGATTTCTGGGCCTGTTGGGAGTCAACTCCGGGTCAAACTTGGTCAAAGTTGCCAAAAATCTTCGAGGAGCTCGGGTTTGATATAAAACCATGAAAAATGTTGTTTTGTGAAGATTTTGACATTGTTTGACCTTCGGTCAACTCAGGGTTGACTAGGTGCATTTTGGTCATTTTGGCTGAAAAAGGCACTTTGGGTGCTCCAATGTCGAACGGGTTGCGCCACATCATTATGGATGTTCTCACAACCCCATGGAGAAAAAATGATATTTTTGAATTTCGCGGTTCGGTACTCAAATCGAGGGCAGCCAAAATACGGTATCAATAAACATGAAATTGGTTTAGCAATTTAGATAGTTATTCATTAATGAATTGGGATTTTGGCTTAATTTTATTTTCAAATGTTTTAATTATTAAATTCATTATTTTTTCATGTGTAATATTAATATATGTGTTATATTTATTTATTAGGAAGTTAGAATGTTACATTAAGTTAGGGTATTGCTTTTATTTATTAGTAAATTAGAATGTTACATATGTCAGTTTTACAGCTAAGTGGGTGATATAACTTATAACTATTTGAATAAAATCAACACTACAAGTCTACAACAGATTATTTAAATATCAAAATAAGACAATATACAAAATTCATGACTAAAACCGTGCAACGCACGGGACTTTCACTAATATATATATATATATATATAATTAAAGTCCTTATGTTAGAGAGTATGAGGTTGTGTCATATGGCGCATCTCTTTATTTAGGGTTCTAAATCAACAAAGTTTGCATTTATATCTAAATACATATATTAATTATCTATAGTTGTGCATTATTTATTTATATTAAATGAATTTATATGATTATATTTATAAACTCTATATATAAGAGATACTTTTTAGTTGGAATAATAATAATAAATTTAGAATATGAAATTCGTACTCATGTTTAGTTGCTTTGACAACAATGGACACAAAAACCGTAAAAAATTAAATATTTGTGAATTTACTCAATCAAGAATGTAAAAAAATAATTGAAGAATATATGCATTTTTTTTAGTAAGCATGAAATATGCTTATCTATATCAACCAGTATATCGTGCAATTTTCAATTTGTGAACACATATATAATGTTATCAAATCACTACACTACTCTTAGTGTCTTTCTATTTTGTTTATAAAATAACTAAAAATTACAATTTTTTACAAGGAAATTTATTGAATTTTCTTTTTTTATACAGTGATAGTTGAGGGATCTGAATTATGAATGTCTCTATTAGAAATTGAGGTGCCAATCAATTAAGTTATAAGATTCTTGGTAAACTTATTGGAATATTGGAGAAAACTAATAATAAGTTGCACCGCACATCATGTGGGAATTCACTAGTGTATTCTAATATCTCATGACATGTTATGAAGAAACTTAAGGATGTTTATGACGCACCAAAACATAACAGCCTTCTAATGCCTTTTATAAAAAGAGCACTGGATGGGGAGATGATCCTGCATAAAATATAAAGTACATCACCCATAAATCTCCATTTTATCATTCTAATCTTTGCTTGTCAACCTATTTCTACCAGGTAACTTTTAGAGTACTATATCTTATGCATTCCCAAGTTTCAACACAAGTGAATTGGCCTAATTTAGAATGGAGCCAATATAGCTTTGTACGGGGTTGGGCCCCCAGGCCTCGCGAGCCTCGGGCCCAAACCTCGCGACAATTTATGGGACCCTACCCCCATCTCTGGTCCTTTAGTCTTGATCCGAACACCCCAAGGGCCAATCCGTGCCCCAAAGCTGAAACAGGACTTCGCTAATTTGAATACCCCAGGCAAATTCCCCCTCCCCCCCCCCCCCCGACGATCATCCATAACTTGGTCGAGGGTATCGTTGCTCAGAGATACCCTGTGCCCAATTACCCGAAAGTGCCTTCGAGAATATCACTGTCGGGCGTGCTTTTGGAGGTGGGAATCAGTTCCAATGCCACTACCACTTCGCCTCCAGAAACCCACCTAAAGATGATGGAATTGGACCTTCATTTGCACTAATAAGGGAGAGTAATCATAACACGTCCACTTATCTAAGGCTATAAATAGGAGAATTAAGGGAGAAGTTGGGGCTGGGAATTCTGGGGAGAACACTGAGAGGAAAGAGCAAACACTCAAAGAGAGTAAGGGAGTGACTCTGTGAAGAGAAAGACTTGAGGAAACAGGAGTGTATTTAGGTCCCCCGAGCATAGGACCACCCATAGTAGGAAATCCAAAACCCACAAAACAAATAGATTGTGAGCCTAAGTAGAGGTTAAGCCCAAAAGCCATATTTTGGGTGCGCATAATTGGCGTCGTCTATGGGGATCTCCTACGAAGCTGTGGTTCTGTCAGGATGTGCACGGGAAAATGTCTGCAAGTCAATCAGGGAGTTATGCTGAAAGTGGTTCTGGGAGGTCTTCACAGGGATCCACCTGGCAGGAAAAAAGGCAGAAAAGACGCGAAGATAGGGAGTATGAGGAGGAAGGGTAGTCTGGCCTCAGAGAAGGGTCGTTTCAAACGTACCGAACAATGTTCGGCACTTCGGGGCGTAATCATTTTGACAGAAGGGATGAAGAGCTTGAGCGAAGGGATAAGGAACTTGAGCACTTACCAAGGTTGATCAGGGATTTGGAGTTCAAAACGAGAGGTAGGCATCGGAGAAGGGGCCATAAGGAGAAAGGAGAAGGATCGGCCAGCCTGGGAGGTCATTATGGAGAAGGGTCCCATCAATCCAGATCCCACCGACATCGGGATCGTTCACAGGAATATACAGACTGTGACTCGATTTTCCCAGAGGAGCGACAACCCCAAAACGCTGCTATGGACTCTATGAGCCGTGCATTACATCGGGCTGCCCGATCACCACTCTTAAGGAACATCGAAGGGGCCCTTATGCTGAGCAGATTTACACAACCACCATTCAATTCATATGATGAAAAGACGGATCCGGTAGAACATGTAAGTCATTATATTCAAATGATGTCTTTGCACTCTCATAACGATGTGTTGATATGTAAGGTATTTCCTTTGAATCTTGGTCCCACTGCTTTGAGATGGTTTAATGGGTGGAGGAAAGGTTCAATCCACAGTTTCTCCGAATTGATTCAGGAGTTTAGCGTCCGGTTCATGACCTACAGCCAAGTTCCGCAGCCTGTAGATGCCTTGCTATCAATGAAAATGAGGGCCGAGGAAACCCTCCGTAGCTACGCTAACCGGTACTAGGAGTTGTATAACGAGATTGGCGGAGGCAATGAGAAAATTGCGGCGAGTACCTTTCGGATGGGATTGCTTGAGGATTCTGAGCCGCGAGATTCATTGACAAGGAGGCCACCCGAGGATATGATGCAGTTAATGAGGCACATTGAAGAATATAAACGGTTAGAGGATGACTGGTTGCAGAGTAAAGGTAAGGCCCCGGTAATAAATAATCCTCGGCAGAGCGGTTTTTCTGCAAGACCCCGAAAATATTTGAGGATCCAGGGGCTGGGAGCGTAAATGGGGGAGGTGAATGTGACATTCAAGGAGCCAATGCATAGGATCGTAGACCAGATTAAGAATGAGCCATACTTTCAGTGGCCAAACAAGATGGGGGAAGACCTATCTAGGAGAAATCATAACCTGTATTGTACTTACCATAAAGATAAGGGGCATACCACCGAACAGTGTAAGGTGTTAAAAGATCATCTACAGCAGTTGGTGAAGGCGGGATGATTGGTGGTGGATCATAGAAATCAGGAAGCTGGGCAGGGTGCCCGGCCTCGTGGGAATCCTCTCCCACCCCCACTGGGAGTGATAGAAGTCATCCATGCAACTCCAAGAGGTACTCAAGTGACCAGCAGAAAGGGGTACTGGCCGTAGTACCGGTGGAAAGTTGCACGGGTGATCAACCCTCCGAGAAGAAGTTGAGGTATACTCGGGAGCCCATCGCCTTTAATGACAATGATATGAAGGGCACGATTCAACCACACGATGATGCTTTAGTGGTTACGGTCCAGATAAATGGTTTTGTAGTAAAGAGGGTAATGATAGATCAGGGGAGTGGAGCTGAGGTGATGTATCCTAACCTGTACAGGGGGCTTAGCTTGAAGAATGAAGATCTGTCTAAGTACGATACGCCGTTGATGGGGTTTGATGGCCGGATGGTGATCCCAGAAGGGCAAATCTCGCTTCCCGTGAATATGGAAGGCAAGGAGGTGATGGTAACGTTCATAGTGGTCGCTTCGTTTTCTCCTTACACGGTGATCCTAGGAAGGCTATGGATTCATACAATGGGGGCAATACCATCCACCGTGCATGTGAAGGTCAAATTCTGCATGGAGCGAGGTATTGTCATAGTGAGGGGAAACCAGCAAGTGGCCAGGCAGTGCTTAGTAGCCACAGTTGGCCAGGGAATAAAACAAAAGGAGTCGACCGAGGAGGCTTCCTCATAGCAATTACAGAAACCCCAAGTGGGAACGGGGGCTAACTGTGCCGGGGACTTGGTAAGAGTAAGGATATTGCCGGATGATGATAAGAGTTTTCTGATAGAGCAAGTGTAGAGAACAAAGAAAGGGTAGAGATGTTGTTGTTCCTTATGCAGAATGTGGACGTGTTCGCTTGGAGCCCGTATGAGGTGCCCGAGGTGGATCCCGAATTCATAGTTCACAAGCTTAACATGGAACCCTTATACCCCCCTAAGAAGCAGAAGCCGAGGAGATCGACTAAGGAGCACATTAAAGCTGTCAGGCAAGAGGTTAAAAGACTAAAGGAAGCTGGGGCAATAAAGGAGATATTTTTTTTGGAATGGCTTGCAAATACCATGGTAGTAAAAAAGAAAAATGGCAAATGAAGGGTTTGTGTTGACTTACCGAACTGAACCGAGCGTGTCCGAAGGACCCGTTTCCTATGCCGAAGATTGATCAGTTGGTAGATGCCACTTATGGACACCAGAGGATGAGCTTTCTAGATGCTTTTCAGGGTAATCATCAGATCGCCTTGGCTGCCGAGGATCAGGAGAAAACGACATTTATTTCACCTGACGCTAACTATCATTATACCGTGTTGCCATTTGGGTTGAAGAATATTGGGGCCACATATCAACGAATGATGACAAGAATGTTCCAAGATAAGATCGAGCAGACAATCGAGGTGTACATTGATGATATGGTGGTAAAAAGCAAACAGAAGGCGCAGCATATTGAAGATCTTAAGGGGGTATTCGAAGTACTTCGGCAGCATAAACTGCGCCTCAATGCAGACAAGTGTGCCTTTGGAGTGGGGGCTGGCAAGTTCCTAGGATACTTGATCACGAACCGAGGAATACAAGTCAACCCCGACCAGATTGAAGCCGTGAAGTGCCTCAAGCCGCCGAGTAATTTGAAGGAAGTCCAAGTGCTGACCGGCATGTTAGCTGCCCTTAACTGGTTCATTTCCAAGTTTGCTGATCGTTGCTGTCCATTTTACCAGCTTTTGAAAAAAGTGGAGGGGATTCCAGTAGAATGAGGAGTGTGAAAAGGCTTTTCAGGACTTGAAGGAATATTTGATGCAGGCACCTATGTTGACGACCTAGAGCCCGAGGAGGATTTATTCATGTACCTCTCAGCATCGGAGCATGTCGTGAGTGTCGTGCTTCTGAGGGGTCGAGGAGTGCAACAACTCATGTATTATATAAGCAAGACCTTGGTTGATGCTAAGACAAGATACCTGCCCCTGGAGAAGTTAGTGTTAGCACTAGTGCACGCACTAGGAAGCTGCCTCATTATTTTCAAGCTCACACCGTCTATGTGTTGACCGAATATCCCTTACAGTCATTATTGAAGAGATCCGACTTCACGGGCCGAATAGCCAAATGGGGAACTCAGCTTGGCTCCTTTGATATCAGGTACTGGCCAAGGAGTTTGGTGAAAGGCCAAGTCCTTGCTGATTTTGTTGCAGAGTTTGCCCCGAGAAAAGAGATAGAGGTAATTTGTCATGTGGATTGTCGCCCGTGGAAGATATTCGTGGACGGCACTTCTAGTGCAATGGGAGCAGGGGCCGGGATTCTTATCATCACCCCAGAAGGGATAAGGTTGGAATACTCTTTCAAGTTGGAATTTAGGGCCTCCAACAATGAAGTTGAGTATGAAGCCCTGCTCGCTGGATTGAGAGTTATTCTGGATATGGGTGCACAGGAAGTAGAGTTCTACTCAGATTCTTGGTTGGTGGTTAGCCAGGTGCAAGGCAGTTTTGAAGCCCGAGATTCCCAAATGAAGGAATACTTGTGAATGGTAAGGCAGGTTATGAGTCAGTTTCTTAAGGCGAAGGTGGTCCAAATGGCCCAGGGGCAGAATATACACGTGGACTCTCTGGCCACATTGGCGTCGTCATTGATAGAGGAGGTACCTCGAATAATCAAGGTGGAGCTCGTAGCAGAATCGAGTATTAATGCAGGAGTAAGTGTCTCACAGGTGACAATGGCTGAACCATGTTGGATGGATCCGATCATCAACTTTTTAGTCAAGGATCGTGTACCTGCTGATGAGAAGGAAGTGGAAAAAGTACGTCGGACAACTGCTCGATATTGGTTATCAACTGATCATAAGTTGTATCGAAGATCTTTTGACGGGCCTTACTTACAGTGTCTACACCCCAGCAAGATTGAAGGACTTTTGGCCGAGCTACAGGAAGGAGTATGCGGCAGTCACGTGGGGGGACGTTCATTAGCTCATCAGGCAATGACTCAAGGATTTTGTTGGCCGCAAATGCAAAGGGATGCTAATGAGTATGCACAGAAATGTGAGTAGTGTCAGAAGTACGCCTCCATGATCCACCAACCGGCGGGGGGCTTGAATCCCATTAGTAGCCCTTGGCCTTTTACACAGTGGGGACTAGATATCGCTGGTCCATTCCCTCGAACAACAGGAAACCGAAGGTTTGTCTTAGTAGCCATGGATTACTTCACCAAATGGGTAGAGGCTAAGGCATTGGCAAACATTCGGGATGTGGATGTTAAGAAGTTCGTGTGGAGGAACATAGTGACAAGGTTTGGGGTACCAGAGTCCCTAGTGTCAGATAACGGGTTGCAATTTGACAGCAAAGCTTTCTGCGAATTTTGTGGCAGTCTCGGCATCACAAACCGGTATTATACCCCGGCATATCCGCAAAGCAATGGTCAAGCCGAGGCCACCAACAAGGCCATTGTGAACGGGTTAAAGAGGAGATTAGAAGGTGCTAAGGGCAAGTGGGCAGAGGAGTTGCCTAGTGTTCTGTGGGCATACTAAACAACCCTGAGAAGGTCCACGAGAGAAACCCCATTCTCTTTAGCATATGGAGCGGAAGCAGTCATACCAGCAGAAGTGAACTTATGCAGTGCCCGGGTTTCAGGATTCAACCCCACCAAGAATTCAGAGTTAAATCTGAAACAGTCGAACTTGCTAGAAGAACACCGGGAATCAACAGCTATACGACTGGCAGAATATCAATAAAAACTTGCCCGGAGATACAACAGGTTCGTGAGGAAAAGGGAATTTGGAGCGGGAGATTTGGTACTTTGGAAGGTAGTAGGGAATACGCGGGATATCAATGCGGGGAAGTTGGCACTAACTTGGGAGGGACCTTATAGAGTCACTGCCATTGCGGGCGCAGGGGCGTATTATTTGGAGGACTTGGACGAGAGACCACTTCCCCGGCCATGGAATGCCCACAATTTGAAAAAATTCTACCACTAATTATCAATACGCAGGGGTATGGGTTGAGTGTAATGTTATACATGCATACAAATTAATACGAAAGTGATGTTTATTCATGCAAGTGTATTTGTATTTACACGTTCGTTGTTAACTCATTATCCCCAGTCAACAAATGCGAGAACTGCAAAAAATTTTCTAAGGACAGAAACTTGTTCTCGGTTCGATCTTCATCACCGGACAAGTGGAAACCTAATCTCAAATTTTATCTAAGGACAGAAACCTGTTCCCGGTTCGATCTTCATCACCAGACAAGTGAAAACCTAATCTCAAATTTTATCTAAGGACAGAAACTTGTTCCCAGTTCAGTCTTCATCACCAGACAGGTGGAAACCTAATCTCAAATTTTACCTAAGGACGGAGATCGGTACTCGATTCGATCTTAATCACTGAACGGGAAGAAAACCTGACATTGAGTCATTCCTACGAACAAGCTTCCCGTCTCTATTCCAATCACTGGGCACGCAAAGGTTACATCGAATTATTCAGGGGACTGAAACCCATCTCCCAGATTTAATCTAAATCATGAGGAAGGTATCTACCCTACATTAAATTTTCCTAGATAAGTCTACGTATGTTAAACTAAGTTCTTATCGCCGAGGAGCCAATTCTTTCTAGATATAGACAATCCCTTCCGGACCGGTCCCGGTCATCATACGTGCACAGATATGACTTATCCTTTTTAAGATAAATGAGAAGGCAATCTCAGTCACCGTTCAGAGGCAAACTGAGATTAAACTACCCGGTCATTTGGAATACATACATAAAAGAGAAAGAAAATGAAATAACATAACAGAAAGAATAACTTCGTAGTAAACATTTATAAACATGTTTAAAACAAACGAATAAAGGTTGAACCAATGTTTTGTCACCACAACCCAGTGACTATAGGAAAATAAAACTTAGAAAAATAGGAGTAAAATCATTGTTCTGTCACCACATCCTGGTGACTTTAGGCAAACCAAGCAAGTAGAAGTAAAAATTGAACGTAAGCGGAAAATAAAAACAAGATAAAAACATAACTATCAAATAGAAGGATCGGTGAACGGGAGATGGGCTGCATCATCAGCTTGCCGGTCTGGGACGTCCTCAGCTGGATCGGTGGGAGGTTGCTGAGCTAGGGCATCTTCGGCAACATTGAGGTTGCTGGTGACCTCGAGATCAACGGTATCCACATGGGTGTCAATCGCTTGGACCAGTTCCCTCATACTAGGGGTATCTTCCTCGTCAACAGCACCAGCTTGACTCTAAACGGGGGTTGGAGGAGCCAGGTAAAGGATTTGTTCTGGGTTCCTCAGGGGGGGGAGTCCTCAGCCACCCCCATCGCCTGAAGGGCTGCCAGCCACCCCTCCCCAAACCCATGAAACTGTGCCTGGTGGACAATATGCTCCACGGAGTTCTCGGCATCCGCGAAGCCCTCATCGTACCACTTATTCTCGTAGGCTTCAAGGGTTGCCTTCAAATCGGCTATTTCATCAGCCTAGGCCAGGTTTAGACTGGCTGCCTCCACCAATTTAAGTTCTACACCCCCCAACTTGTCCTCCGCCTCAGCCAATTTCCTCTCTGCCACCAACCGAGCTTTCTCCGAGGATTGAGCCTTCTTCTCAATAGCCTCAGCAGCTTTGCCCTTCTCCTTTGTAGTGGCAGCAGCAACGTCCTTCAGAGCCTTCTTCCGTTCAGCATCCTCAGCGAGCTCCTTCAACCTCTCGTCGAGGATATGGGTCAGTTGTGCGGCTTGATATTGCAATAGTTGACAGTATAATGGTGAAGGAATACACACGCATTAAACAAATATGAAAGTGTGAGTGAAAATTACCGCTACGGTGTGCCACTATAACTACCTTGCCAACGATCCCTTGTCCCAGTCTAAGAAAAATCGAATGTCCTCAGGCAGTAGGAGGCCATGCACCAAGCTTTGGGCCACCCTCCCCCTTGGCCCTAGGCCCAGGTCCTTATGTTGGCGGTCGTTGGCAGATGCCCGTCGCCAAGCTTAAAGGTGGGCTGCCAGCTGACCTCGGGCTAGGAGGAAGATGCCACATCAACACCAACCTAGGCAGTTGGCTGGGAATCACCCACCGACTTCCGGATCACGATCCTGCCCAATGGCAGGGGAGGGGTTTTAGAAGGGGCATCACTAGGAATCTTAGGTGGTTGATCGTCAACGCGCTGCTTCTTTTTGGCGCAGCTAGCAAAAGGGGGAGGAGGAGTACGACCCTTGCCTTAGGGCTATTGAGGCTGAGCCGTAGGACAAGTGCCAGGCAAAAACCTATCAACAGTCATCTTCCGCCTGGTCACCATCTCTGCCTCTTGATCAGCCTCGGCTGCTTCTGGCTCGGCTACTTGGGCAGGGGCTTCAAGCTCTTCAACAGGCACGTGGACTTTACAGCTTTGAGATACACGTTCAGCCAATTCGTCTCGCACCGGTGCAAGGTCCTCCGCTGTAATATACCTTGGGCCGAGGTCCCGGGCTTCACCGACTGTCAAAGATGATGGAAGGAAATTGGCATGCTGAACGTCAATGTAAGACAGCAACGGGCTATCTACCAACAAAGCCGGCCCGAATGACTACCAGGTAATGTAGACGAGATTGCAGCCGAGGATAAGATGTGATGCCCGGAGCTGCCCGTTGGTATGCACAAATATTTCGGACCGAAGTATGAAGTTTAGGTCCCTCACGTGCACTACTCTGAGGTCTAGCCTAAACCTCTTGCTTTCTGCACCAAAACGATACAAAAGCTGGTTAGTAACTATTTAAGCTAAATAATTATAAGTAAAACGCAATTGACAAGAAAAAGTTGCTCGATACCGACCCACATCACGCGACGATAGCGGGCAAGGAAGCTCGTTGGCAAGCCAATTGCCACTCACCCGAACAAATTCTCCATCCGAGTTTCTATTTAAATCGGGCAGGCATGATATAAGCTGTACCCGCATGTCCCTAATCTTTAAGTAATAATCCGATCTAATGTTTCCGCATAAGCTATACATGAAGTTGATGTCATGGTGGTTCAGTTGCAACCCGAACATTTGATTTAGCCTACTGACACAACTCACGACTCGGTAAAAATTTGGGGGGAGTTAGTCGAGGCATAAGCCATAGAACCTAAAGGTGCCTATAACGAGAGGGTCCACGGGAAACCTAACCCAACCCTCTAATATGGCCATCAAGGGAAAGAATGCCATGTTTGGGCTGGAGCCCCTCTCGAGAGTAATATCGCCCTCGTGACAATAGGCAACGTCGATGTCCCCTGGGACGCCATAGGCCTCTCTAAAATTGGCCAAGGCAGTCCCAGGTGCAAGAAGATGAGAGTACCCCATTCCTAAACTATGGTGTGTGGAAAAATTGAAAGGAAGAAAGAGTAAAGAAAACTTACTTTGGGCTCTAAAGAGTGATGATCTGGAGTGGAGTGTTAACGCACAGGAGAAGGATGCTCAGCAAAGAAGAAATTGAAGGAGAAAGGATGCAAAGAGTGATATGGAAAATCAGGGGGAACTATTTATGGGGGCCAGATGGGGGTAGAAGCATTTAATGAAAGGGAGAGGCAGGAAAAACTTTCCGAATCCTTTTTGTAACTAACACACGCGCCGCTTCGATTCACGAACCGTCAGGTAGTGATGACAGTTAATACTTGACAATTTGGCACAGCGCACCTTTCAAGGGCACATAAATGAACGTCCCATCCGTTCAGCGTCTGACGCCTAAACTTCTTGGGAAATCTCAGGCACATGCCTTCCTTGATTCATGCCCGGGATCCGGACACGAATCAAGGGGGGGGGGGGGGCTATTGTACGGGGTTAGGCCCCCAGGCCCTTCGGGCCTAAACCTCGCGACAAGTTATTGGACCCTGCCCCTATCTCTAGTCCTTTAGCCTTGATCCGGACGCCCCGAGGGCCAATCCGGGCCCCAAAGTTGAAATAGGACTTCGCTAGTTTGAATACCCCAGGCAAATTCCCACCCTCCCCCCCTCGATCGTCCATAACCTGGTCGGGGGTATCGTTGCTCAGAGATACCCTGTGCCCAATTACCCTGAAATGCCTTCGGGAATATCACTACCAGGCGTGCTTTTGGAGGTGGGAATCAGTTCCAATGCCACTACCACTTCGCCACCAAAAACCCACCTAAAGATGATGGAATTGGACCTCCATTTGCACTAATATGGGTGAGTAATCATAACACATCCACTTATCTAAGGCTATAAATAGGAGAATTAAGAGAGAAGTGGGGGTTGGCAATTCTGGGGAGAACATTGAGAGAAAAGAGCAAACACTCTAAGAGAGTAAGGGAGTGACTCTGTGAAGAGAAAGACTTGAGGAAATAGGAGTGTATTTAGGTCCCCCAAACATAGGACCACCCATAGTAGAAAATCCAAAACCCACAAAACAAATAGATTGTGAGCCCAAGTAGAGATTAAGCCCAATAGCCATATTTTGGGTGGCACAAGCTTCTTTTCCCCAACTCAAGTAGAGTGAGCTTACACTAAATTGAAATTAGATCATCCAATATTGCAAGCTTAAGCTTCCAAAACCCAATCTTTCTCATGTAGCACACTAGGCAACTTTGCATTTTTGTTGCTAGCAGCATTAGATTCATATACTACTCTAAAACCATATTTCCAATAAAGCACTCCATTTGATTACCACCAATCATTCTAGTGGAAGATGTTTCTGCCAGATCTTGCAGTATATTTCAAGAAAGGTCAGTGCCAAATTTCTAAGTTTTACCAGCCAACTCAATACAGTTTGAGGTAAACTCAATACAATTTGAGGCGTAATGCAAAAAATTTAAATAGATATTTTATATTTAAATTACTTAAATAATATTTAATTTAATATTGTAAAAAAAAATTAATTTGAACTTTATTATTATTAGTTTTACTAAGACTAAATTCACTTAATAGTGATTGGATTGAATTTCAATTCCTTTATTTGGAAAAATGAGCTATTAAAATCTGATGTAATAATTAATGTAATTAGAGACTAATTCATTTAAATTCTTTTGTATGCTATAATTCTTGTTTTGTATTTAGAGACTCTAACTTTGTAGCTCATTCCCTAGCCCAATGGGCTTATTTTTGGGACAGGTTTGGGACTCCACCCTTCTATGTAGTTTCTGAGTTTGTAAAGGGAGGAGTTGGTTGAGTCCCATCCCTTCCTTGTGGTCTTGTTTGTTTTGTGTTGTTTGTGTTTTTCCTTTCTATGTTAATGCAATATCTTATTCAACAACAAAAAAATAATAAGATCATAAATAAGTAGTTGAATACAGTAAAATTTGTATCTCTAACATTACTCAATATTTTGGACCATTTTAAGAGTAGAGAAAAAATATATATACAACCCATATTGGGGAAAAAAATCACTTATTGCAACTCGCATTTCGAGGCCCTAGGCCATAGCTAAGTGGCCTAGACCTAGGGTTTGGCCTTGAAGTTTTAGAAGTTTTCTCCAACCCCATTTACTATTTTAAGGTATTTGCACCATTTATTAAATAAATAAATAAATAAAGTTTTTTCTTCCTTCAAAAGATTATTTATCCAAGCCACTCAAAGAAAACCTATATGAGAATTCCAATTATATTTCATTATAGTATCTGTATACCACTCTTCTAGTCCTTTCAAACCTAATCCACCTTTTTTTACCTTTTTAGGTGTGCATACATTCCAAGTTAGTTTCGCACAAAAAGTTAACTATCTTTACTCTTCCATAAAAACTGCTAAATTTCTATTCAAGGGGTCTAACAACAACCAAATAAAGGAGCAATAACAAGAAAACTTCACTCTTCAGTGAAGTTGCACAAAGTCCAAACAGATTCTTGAACTCCTTAATCACTTCCTATATCAAGCTTATGGATGGCAATTCAGCACCGGGTACCCATCAGGTCATTAGCAAAACAAAGATGAGTGAGCTTTAGACTTTTAGGGTGAAACTTGAAGGCTTAAACGTTCTGCACCATCAACCTGGAAAACACCTCAAATGCCACTTCAAACCTGTACAGGAATAAGGGATCACCTGGTTTAAAGTAGCCTACAAAGTTGCCATTGAAAATCGTTGGGATTTGGGAAGTAGTTTATACACTCCCTAACCTATGAAACAAACTTAAGAGAGAAACTCCAACGACAATCAAACGCACAATCAACTGAGTCATTGGCTTTCTTGAAAACACTTTAATGGTGCAACAGTGCAAATTCCTTTCTCTGTTTAACAATTTCTTGTACCAGCAACACATATTTTGCCACGTGGAACAAAAGCAAATTGACTTTGACTAATGATTTGTTCAAACTAAGCTTCCACCAATTAGCCAAAATCTTAGTGATATATTTATTTATGCACAATGTTGCAACATCGGCTTATATAATTCAGCAACCGCCATGATTTGAACCCCATGTTAGAGAATGTCCAATTAACCAATTGGCAAATATCATTTCTTTGTATACAGATAGAACAAACGAGGTACTTAGGATGGTTGAAGGGGCCCGCATGAAGGATAATTTCCATGTTGAAGTACATTTTATTTCCAAACTGTCTTAGGCTGTGTAATAATAAAATGTTGAATCATGTTCTTAAGTTCTAGTCATGCATACATCTCATAGTAACATGCAATGACAGTAGACCAAGAGTTCAGAGCACACAATCCGTATTTGAGTGTAATTTGCCAAGCACCAATTTCCCTCCCAGAGGTCCAGACTCCAGAGCACACATTGATCCCTTGCACTCGCAATTATTTCTGATAGAAATGGGGTACAACAGTACAAGTTCGACTCAAAAACATGGGACGGGGGATCAGAAACATGATGAGTAGTACCTACACTTTGCAACGAGGCCACAATATAGTGAAGAAAAGGGGTTTTATTTTCTCTAATTTCATTCAACTCATCTTGATTGATACACCATTCTGGATGTCTTATGAATACCTATACTATAAATATTTCAAAATAGACCACACAAAGATATACCATGCTTTTTATTTTCGGGGTCAAAATTGATACAAATGAAGCTAATTACAACTAAGACCAAGAACAATGGAAAACATGTGATAGTTTCATGGTTGAGCAATCCCCTTTTTCACAAGCATGTCATAAACCCTGTCAATTTTGCTTGTTTCAAGCTTGAACAAGCGGTGGGCATCGGCTTTCTTAGAGACATTTCCATTGATAATTTCGATTGACATAACCTCTTGCATGTTGAGATAAAGAGCTGGCGGTAGCCGAATCTCACTGCAGAGTCGTTTCTCCTGTAAACACATAGAAGCAGACTGCTTAAGTCATTGGTTCAATAAAAATGCACACATATACAGTGCACAGAAAACTTTAGGCTTAAACTGTTATTTGTGTCATAGTTTAATGAGCCCAAATAAGTTTTCATCCTATCAACGTTAAGGATATTTAGTAGCAAGTGGTACTTTTTTCTAGGAATCTGGTAAACAAACTGGATACCCTCATGTTTCTTTGTGGATTAAGAATTAGAAGATTGAGATGGCACACTTACACTTTCAGACAATAAATCTGCCCCATGAAGGCCTGTTATCTCCAAATCATTAATGGAGCTTGAAGTTGCCTGTACTGCTGGTCGTGAATTCGACTCCTTGCCACCAGACTCTGAAGCCATGAAAGGATTTGGACCAGCCTGACTGCTTGGACCAACTTGAGCACTTTCCTTTGCTCTACGAGCACTTTCTTCAGCTTCCCTTTTCCTTTTCTGTTCAAGGTATCTATCAGCCTCAGCTGCAGTGTGGCAACCAGCAGCTCGGGCTTCCTGAATGATGAAATTCATGTGGAGATGACATTAGTTTGACAAATTGAAAGCATCGTCATACTTAATACCAGAATGAAGCATTCCTATTTAGTATATATTATGTGTTTGTGTGCATGCATGGGTGTATAAAATATGATATCATGAATGGCAAGTTTCAAGAAAAGCCATGTGGCATGTGGCATGTGGCATGTGGCATGCTTGTTTTACAAAAAAGTGTCGGGTATACAATCTATGGTATGGGTATTTACCATATAAAATATTTTAGGCACAACTGCGTTTATTTTACATAGTCTAAACAACCTCTGTGGGGCTAACCATGTATCATACCTTAAGTTCTTGAATTCTTTTCAGGGTCCGATGCTCTGAAATAACAGTCTGAAGCAAATCTTCATGCTCTTCCTTGGAATGAAAGCGCATGAAGACATCATATCGCCGACAGATTGCCCTCTCTTCAGGCGATAAATCCTTCTCAAAATGATTTGGATACAACAAATTTCTTTCTAGTATGAAATCCTTCCTACGCTTCCTCTCATCAAGCCTGCCGACAAGTTTAAGTTAACCATGATGCAGAGAGAGAGTGTCTTAACATATTTATATACTATTAAATATAGTAAGCTTGTGCCATATTATGAAAGCCTAAACATAATCTTCATATAGTGATAACTAGTGAATAGTTTCATCAACAGATGAAGAAGAATCAAGAAATCACACACACAGATGGTAATCCTGTCTTCATCATAATTTATGACAATATTATCTCAATTCCTATTTTCCTCTCTTCTTTTTTTATTTTAATTTTTTTTACCATAATGAGAAGTTGATCTGAACTTAATGCTGTCTTACAAGTTTAATATGGCTAAATAAATGAATGTACCAGTAAGTGTGAAGCTATATGGAAATCAAATTATTTTGATAATTTGATAGGGGTGAAGGTATTTGAATCCTAGATGTCTTCGTTGGAGACACCAAGAGGTGCCAATTGCACTACTAGGATCAAATTATTGTCACCAAGTACCTCTTTGCATAGATACGCAGCACTCGCAACTTCAGCTCACGTTCATCCTCATTGTCTGTATCCTTAAATTCCATCTCAGCCAATAACTGCTCAGCATCATTGTCATATTCAGGATCAAACTCCAGTCTTTTATGGTTATAACCACTCAACTCAACTAAAGAAGGTCCCTTGCTCACTGAAGAGTGCGGTCTCTTCCCCCCAAAGCTCCTGTCTGCTTGATGATCTGCACGCAATATAAAAATAACATAATTTAATAACCAGCTATTTTATCATAACCATATTGATTATGAATGCACCACCAAGTTTTCAACCTTCTAGTAAGTGAAAATAGAAGGTAACAGATGCCAACAAACAACAAAATGCAAAAGTATAATTAATTGCACTCATTCAAGAAAGTCTTTCAGCTAGATTAACATCAAAATAAAATAGGATGAAATACATAATTCCTCCTATATTTTGGGGGTGATTTCAAATTAAACTCTAGATTTTAAAAAGTTTATTAGAACATGAATTTTTTCAATTGTTTCATTTAGCCTCCTCGGTGAGTTATTATTTAACAAAAAGTAACAAAAATTTGTATTAATGGTAATTATAATCAATCAAGATACCAGAAATTTTTTTTTTTTTTTTGATAAATAACGTAAGAGTATTATTAATAATAAAAAGATTGCCAAACCGAGTACATTGGGAATGTACTATGGGGGCACAAATCAGGAAACAAAAGAACAACGATAAAGAAAAATAGAAAAAGAAGAACAAGAAAAGTGAGAAAAGACCACACTCCATTCAAAGAGAGTGTGTAAGAAAAAAGACTAAATCTCCAGCAAAGAACGTTCACAACCCTCAAAGCTTCTAGCATTCCGTTCACGCCAAATGCACCAAATCAAGCAATGAGGCACTAATTTCCAAATATCAATGTGACGATGTCGCGCAAACTTTCCTTGCCAAGTCTTAAACAACTCAAGAACAGTATTAGGCATAACCCATTGAATACCAAACAAGCAGAACACCAAAGACCACAACTCCCAAGCTATGGAGTAATGAAGTAGAAGATGATCCACCGACTCCCCACACCTCTTACACATATAGCACTAGTCAAGCACTATCACTCGTCTTTTGCGAAGGTTGTCTGTTGTTAAGATCATATCTAAGGAAGAAGACCAAGAAAAGAAAGCCACCCTTGGAGGAACCTTTGATTGCCATATCATTCTCCATGAAAAGGAAACAAGAGTAGGAGGGTAGAAGGAGCTATAATAACCTCTAACCTCAAAACATCTATTCCTTGCAAGCTTCCAACAAACCTTATCTGGGCCAAATCCCCGCACTGTCGAAGAATAGACCAACCCCATAAACCGGTTAAAGGCTTCTTCTTCCTAATCTTGTGGTGCACGACGAAATTGCACATTCCAGTGAAACCTCCCCGCAGACCAACCCATAACTTCAGCCACCAAGGAATTAGACCTACTAAGGCAATAAAGCTCCGGAAAGGCCTCTTGGAGAGTACAATCCCCACACCACACATGCTTCCAAAATTTTACTCTAGTCCCATCTCCCACATCATAAACAAGGAATTTAGAGAAGTTCAACCAGCCACTTCTAATGTATCTCCACAAGCTAACCCCATAAGGACTTGTCACCTTTTTCGTACACCAACCACCCCAAATGTTCCCATATTTTGCCTTTATAACCCTCCACCATAAAGCATCAGTCTCCATACCATACCTCCACAACCATTTTTCTAGCAAAGCAGAATTAAAGTTTCCTAGCCTTCTTATACCCAACCCCCCATCCTGCAAAAGTCTACAAACCTTGGCCCAATTAACTAAATGTATTTTAGATTCACCACCAATCCCATTCCACAAAAAATATCTCTGTAATTTCTCCATACGCTTTGCCACCTTACCCGGTAAAGGAAGAAGGGAAAGAAAGTAGGTAGGTAAAGATGAGAGTGAGCATTTAATAAGTGTCACCTTACCCCCTTTAGATAAATACATTCTCTTCCAACCTGCTAATCTCCTCTCCATTCTCTTCAGGATAGGATTCCAAACAGATAAATCCTTAAATTTTGCACCTAATGGAAGGCCCAAATATTTCAAGGGCAAAGAAGACTGCCCACACCCCAGCATACCCACCAAAGTCTCCAAATTGTTTACCCCACCAACAGGTACCAACTCAGATTTCCCCAAATTAATATGAAGCCCTGACACCTCCTCAAATCTAGCAAGAATTGTCCTCAGATTAGCAATTTGAGAAGGTTCAACATCACAAAAAATCAGAGTGTCATCTGTGAACAAAAGGTGAGACACCATCATTGATCAATGTGATTCACATGGATTTTTTGTATGCTATTAATCCATGTGAATCACATATATCATTTTGCCACCAAAATAGCATACAAAATAACTTTTTAAAAAATCCACAAAAATGAATACAGTTTAATGAAGATGTGACCATTTTGTGAGGTTTTTTAGGGGGCAATAAAATTCCATATGATGTTTATATTACAGGTCCTTTGGTGCCCAAATAAGCATGTGGCAACTTACTTGATTTTTTGTTCCTTTTAGTTAACATTCGAATTGGAAAATTTTAAATAATCTATGTTTTTAATTGAAAGATTTTAAAATTTAAGAGTTTAATTTGAAACCACCCCCAAACTACAAGGGAATTATGTAATTAAACTGGAGTGTGTGTGTGTGTGTGTGTGTGTGTAAGAGAGAGAGAGGTGGTTAGTTGGCAAAATTATCCCCAATTTTAAGGAGGTTCACTCTCGGATTAATAGAAAATATATATTAACAAAAAAGAAACAAGAGCAAAAAAAATAAATAAATAAATAATAATAATAACTACCAACAACCATTTGCAACCTGTAGATAATATATTTGTCTCACCTTCCACTTTAATGACACCAGGGCCATCCTTAACTTGGGCCATGTTAGATGCCTTCTTGTTAGCAGCTGTTGCAGCCGAACTTGAGCTACTAGAACGGACCCCAGATTCCACTTCTGAAGTATAAGAAAACAAAGCAAAGAATCAAATATCATGATGTAATTGAATTAATTATTTAATAAATCATACATAGCTAGTCAGAAATATTTGCCTCACCAGCATTTAAGCTTGACAATAAGCGGCTAGAGGAACCACCTTTATGTGATTCTTCAACTCTGATTAAATTGGTAAAAAAAAAAACCACATAAGAAGTTATCTCAGCTAAATTGTATAATACGACCATGGTAGTGAATGATAGCCATACTTGACTCCTGAAGGAGAAAAAGGAGATTCTTCCTTCAAATTAAGCTCCCCCATCATAGGAAATCCTGTGATAGTCACCAGAAATTGATCATCAACAAATGAATAGCATAGCCCCACTAATCATAAGAAATAAATGGAAATCATTCATTGACAACCATGTATTGCCTCCTAATTCAGTAGATGTTTACTTTAGCAGAAGATATATATTACGAAACTGGAACACCCCACCCTTCCCCCCAAAAAAACCTAGGTCCAGATAAACCTCTCATGTCTTTAATTACAATTTTCTTTTATCACAAGGCACATTTCTATACCAAAGTGTGGCCTAGGGCTAAATTACAATTTTCTTTTATCACAAGGCACATTTCTATACCAAAGTGTGGCCTAGGGCTATAAACTTTATAGGCCAGAGCATCAGCTACCCTATCAGCATCCAGAATATGAAAATAATATTTCTTGTGATGTGACTACTGCATAAATTATGATATATCACCATGTAAGCAAGATAATTTTTTTATTAAAAAAAAAAAAAAAAGAAGGATTAAAGAGTTATCATAACATTATTGCACACCTTTCTTGTCCTCACTATGTCCCTTAGCCATAGCAAGAAGCTCCTTTCTATTTTTTCCAACAACATGAGACATGTCCTACAAAAAGAATATGTTCCACAACTTATTTGCTCTCTAAAAAGTTGCAAATCAGAAGATAATTGAGTCGTTGATTTTGTTTAAGATGTCATACCGGAAGAGGGAAGTATGGGGAGTTCTTATATTTGTTGGTATAGTGATCTATACATTGTTCTTTACTCTTAGTCCCCACATGCTCAGCAACTTCTGCCCAGTTACCCATGCCATACATTTCAATACCCTGAAATAAGAATTTTGATAATACAAAAGTCAAAACAGACTCCTCCAGGCCAGGTACCAAATATAGTGCTGAAAAAAATAATTAGGATCAGTCAACTCCATTGTAGGGATTAAAAACAAGATTGAAAGTACCTCTAGAAGTAGTATTTCATCATCTGCATTCCAATCAGGGCAAATAAGAGGGAAGGATAAATTGTCCTGTTGAAGTGAAAACACACGAGTATAAGCACAATTTATGGGTTTACATTCTTATGTCCACACTCTCTATTATCAGCAGCAGCATATCATGCTGAAACAGGCACAAAGTTACATCCACATTATAAAGACATGAAAAGCAGCTTCTATAGATAAATTAACACAATGAAAAACTCTATAAGTCTGCATGGTATCTACAGGAGAAATAATTTATTAACAGTATTGCTAACCATAACCCTGTAAGGGTGATTGCTCTTATGCGGTTGCACCTCAGCTCCAACAGAAAAACACTCTATACATAGGTCAAAATCAGGGCAATTGAAACACTTGATACGGATCTTCCCTGTAATGTCTTTGTTGCAATAATTACAGTGGTATAAAGCCCTTTTCCCTTCACTTGTTCCTTGACCTGACTCAAAGATAAAAGAAGAAAGAAAAACACACACACACAAAGAGAGAGAAAAAGGAAGGATCAGGGAAAAAAGAAAGAAAGTAAAAGCACATAGACAAAACAGTAGCACCAACAATGATGGCTTGGTTAGGATAAAATTAGCGCCATCATTTTCCTATAGAAGCTTCTACAATATACACATTTCTAACCGTCCATCAGAGGACTTTACAATGCCTAAATCATTTTTCTGAGGCAACCCTGTATCTTTGCCATTTGAGCCAAGACACCCACGGTCTCCCAGAGTTACAGACAATAAAGAAGAGTTCGAGTAAAAACAAAGTCAAATACACAAAGATTTAAGAATTATTGCAACAAAGACATTACAGGGAACAAGTAGAGGGATAGGTTAAGAAACAAGTCAAGTGACCTGACTCAAAGATAAAAATAGAAAGTTGCTGTAATTTCTTTGCATACTAAACACTTGATGCAGATGTTATCTGCAATATGTTTGTTGCAATAATTAACAAAGGTAAAACTTAGGTATAGTTCCTTAGGTGCTAGACATTAGGTTCCCCAGTTAGATTCAAACATGCGATTGCATTACCAATGAAGCACGAACAATGTTTCCTTTTCCAAGAACAATTAAATTCAATGTAACCATGCATTTTAATTTAATTCGGGAACCTAAATGTACTACACCTAAGGAACTATACCTAAACTTTACCCTAAAACAAGATAATAATAAAAAAGAGTTGGTGGTTTAGTTTTAATAAATTTTTACTAAAATATGGGCAGTTTAATAATTTCCAAATTTTCTGGAATGGGCTGCCCTAAAGGCCCATGAGTCTTATTTTATGTTTAGATTCATTTTCCTATTTGGTTTAAAAGTTCTAAAGTACTTTTTGTTTGTTGGAGCGTGTCCACTTTTGACACGTAATCATCACAACGATTCTAGTGCACTGGAGGCACAAGACCCAAGCTTTGCCCTTGTTTGTTATAAGTAATCCTAGTGAGTCCTAGTAAAAGGATTTAACAATAGCCTACATAAAGGCTTTATTGTAGTCCATAAAATTAGTAGTGTGATTGATTTTACTAAAATTCCAACAGCTTATTTTAAATTTGAGCTTTGAGAATGTGATTGCCTTCTCCTACTTAAGTGTGATTGCCTAGTGTTATTTCATGTTCTATTCATTGTTTTAAAACCAAACAGCTATCAACATATTCAAGATTCAATATTCAATATTTTCCTTAGCTAAACCCTTAAACATCAATCCTTATTCAAGAACTCTTCAAGATCTCATCAAGATATCTAATTCAGTGCTGAATTCTTAAAGATCCTACATCAAAAATTGGTATCACAGCCCATTAAGGCTTCCATCATGCATCAACCAAGTACCAACATCAGCCAGGACTTAACTAAATTTAAAAATAAAAAAAATGGATAACACCTGTGCCCAGGCAGAACCTTGATCAAATGACCAAATAACAAATATAAAATTATGTCGTGTAAAAGTACCTGCAGCTGCAGATTCTGAATTTTCACCACTGTTAGCATTCTTTTTTCTCCTTGATCTGCATAGAAAGTTTTGGTATTTAGAAATAAAACTTATAGTATGTGCCAACTATAAATCAATAACACAACTAATATGGCGCATCTCATATAAACCAACAAAACTTCGGCAAAATCCTAGTTACCAATTCAAGATTCGAATAAATACTACAGACAAGAGGGCACTTCAAGCCCAAAAGAAGAATAAAACCAGAAAGTTAATAAGACTACTTTGTTTGCAGAAAACTCAAAAACATTGATAAGTAATTATGTCAAAAATACTTGAGAAGTATTAATAAACACAATGTGTTCCTTCCTATAGTTCATTTTGTTGTTCTAGAAACACATGGAAAGATTGTCAAATTAAGTACAATATAACACTGACACAAGCTCTAACTTCTTCACTATAAAGATCACTAATAAAAACACCTGTCCATAGAATCTTCAGCCATAATGTTCAGTAGAGGATAGCACCAAAATGCAGTACCAAATTGAGAGGATTGAGTTTCGGACTTGGAATGGTGGGCAATGCTAAGTTTCTTAGAGTAAGCTAGGGGGTGTTTCAACTCTTCAAGAGACAAAATCTCGGAAAATGCCTCTCATGCTTTCTTTTTGATAATCAAAACTGACTACAACATGCACGACCTTGTCAATTTATAGTTACACAAGAATGCAAGCCATTGGCTAACTGCAATGCTATAGGCTCATAGCATTTGATTGGCTCTTTTATAACTAACTAGGCTTTGAAATAACTAACTAGTCCCCTAGCTTATCATCTTAACCAAATTGCTACAGAAACTGAAGTACAGTACACAAGTAGCTACTAAGATGCACAGCTACCCAAAAATAAAAACAAGCAAACGGATCTTTATTTTTTTTTTCCTCCTTCAGGATAAGTATTAGTACAACCCCATTTTGCATTTAGCCCATTATTTTCACTTTCACAATACTACACATTGCTGATCACATATAGCATTTCACAATTTTATTATAGTCTGCAACTATCAGGATATGAAACAGTAAGAACTAAGAACACGGAATGTATATCCCACAAAAAAAAAAATCAAATTTCACAGAAAAGAAAGAAAACCCACATACCATTCAAGCACAAATGTGAATTAAACTTCAAAAAAACAAAGGAAATCAATCAAATTTTCAAACCTTTGGGTTGGGTCCTCATCAGGAGAGTGGAAATTCCCACGAGACCGACCCATTGAATCCTGAAGAAGCTGAGAGAGTTCACGAACCCCTTTGAAATATATACTATATATAAACTACTTTTCTTAATTAAAAGGCACAATAAAAAGACTCAGAAGAAGACTGGTATTTTAAGGAGGGGGCAAGTAAAAAGTTAAAAAACCCTAACTTCTCACAGGGATTGTGAATTGGTTTTTGATAATTTCCCAAATAAGAATTAATGGGTTAATCTCAAAATCACATCATTTTTGGATGGTTTTTGAACATTAAACGAGGTTGGCGTAGATTTGGATTTTCTCAAACAGTTAAGGCTCTGTCTTCCTGTTTTGTTAGTTACTGCCAAAAAAAGGCTGTAAAACTGTTATTAGTTATGTAGTAAGGTAAAGTTACCGGTCAACGTTAAACTGAGTTTGGCTGTTTGACTGTTTTTTTTTTTTTTTTTAAATGTATGAACAAAAATGTTTCTCTGAGTCTGTGACTGTGTGTTTGTTTGGTAAAAAGTGCAAGCCAATAACACTTTAAAATTATAAGAAAAAAGTTTTAGTTTGTTTGGGCATGGGCTGAAATGCTGAATTATCGTAAAGAGAAAGTCAGACAAACAATTTGACCAAAAAAAATTGACCTTTTGCTAATGTTAAAGATGGTTAATGGTAAATATAAATGTGATATTAATTGTGAGTTCAAATAATAACCAATAAAATTTTGCTAAAATGTGAAAAATGTTGTTAAATTGGTTGTGTAATTCTACCATAATTGATAGATTTTTTATTTGATTGTAATGAATGGGAAATTGTAGCCTTTTTGTTTTGGGTAATTAAGATTGGAAGTGAATTGGGCATTTGGGCTCAAGTGTCATTATAATGTATAAATGGGATTACATGATAGAGTTTTGATCACCCACATAAGAGTAAATAAATAAATAAATGTTGAATTCTTTATGTAATAACAATTTTTTTTTTTATAGATATGATAATATTTAAGTTTATAGTGTCCACTTCACGATATTTATTCTCTATTATCAAATTAAGACACCAATTGACTTTTTGTGTAGATGGGCATTGAACCCCAAATATTTTATTCAACATCAATAGATTTTACAAAATGATTTAATTAAAACCTACCTTTAGTTGCTATACTCACCCAAAAATAATAATATTATTAACATAACCATATAACTATAATAAGCTTGAAGATTAAAGATGGAACGTGCAACTAAAGCTTATGCTAATAATTTGAAGAAAAAGTGAGGAAAACGATATTACTGTTAATTATGCATTAGAAAATTTATTTTTTCAATATTATTCTTACAAGATGAAGATGTATGGAAAGAGTGAATCACCCTGTTTGATGAGAAGTTATACAGTCTTCATGGTGGACTATGTCACTTGTCCACCATTGCATTAAAAGACTCCCACTTATTTAAAATTGTTGTATCGGTAATCAGTTTCTGTTTTTAAAAAAAAATTTGCTCAGCAATTTTAAATAGGTGGGAGTTTTTTAGTGAAATAGTGGACCATGTCACTTGTCTACCTTGTCCACCATGAGGACCTTATAATTTCTCCTGTTTGATACATCGAGGGTGCAAATTAAAGTAATTTCCCCACCATTAAAGTGAATTGAGATCTTGGGCGAAGTTATGCAACTCATAATTAACTTTTTAAGGTGGTTAGGAAAGTTAAAAAATATCAGCAGCATTTCTTGAATGGATCTTCATTCAATCCTATCATAACCTTTTTCTAAGTCAATTTTAAGACCATAGACCTAGTTTTAGGTTTTTTTTATTTTTTTTTATTTTTTATGATAATCTAGTTCTAGTTTTTTCAGTGTGAAGCCGATGCACCATTTCTCGAGCAATAATGAGGTCATCAACAACTCTACTCGACATGATGGCTAACTGTAAGGGAGATGAAATATGAATTAAAGATGGGCCTCCCATGATTGACATTAATTTTTGTAAGCTTCGTATGTAGTATTTCAGAGCCCCATAGGTGGATACTAATTGAGAGACTTGGAGACTTGGGACCCATGCATTTGGGGATCAGAGCATGAGAGATTGGTTCATAATATGGGAGAAAAGCTTGAGAAAATGTTTGTTGGATTTCATCTTATTTTTAAAAGAAAACTTTTTAAACAATCTTAGGACAAATAATTTCTTTTCCTTCTTTTTTTTTTTGGTCCTTCATTGATGCAAGGAAAAATATTGAACCCGAGAGTTTAGTGTAAATCAAACATAAGTACATAACACATAATCATGGCCATGTTAGGATGATCATGCCTCGCTCAGATTGGACCAACTTGTAGGCATGTAGCCCAAGATATTTAAACCTTCGGACTTATTTGGTTTTGAACCCAACATAACCCATAACATGGCCGTGATGTCAACAGTTTGGGCCCAATTCATCATATGGCCGAAGGCAACAAAAACAATACGTGCATAGAAATTTGATAATGGCTACAAGGCTATCTAATTGAACGTTTCTATAATTCAACTAGCATTCAAGACTTTGTTGTAATTATCGAATTTATTAAAAAAAATATTAAAAATAAAGTGTATATTTTTTACCCCTAAAGCTTGGAATTATTTTCATTTGGTCTTTTCTGTTTGAAATTTTCATTTTATTTCCTTATGTTTGATTACGGGTGTTCACGGGTTGGGTTTGTATCCAACTTGCAATTGACCCAACCAAATTTGGTGGAGAAATGTTAAACCCATCACCAACCAGTGAGAGTTAAATTGGACTAGTCAGATCACACATCGGGTGTCGGCCAGTTTGGTCAAAACTAGCAACAATGAAAAAACTGAAAACTTTGCCTAAATCCGGCAAAGATCTCATCGAATATGGTGAGATCTTGCCAGATCCTGAGGAAATCTCGTCTGATCTAGTGGATTTCCACTTATTTATCGCTAGAAAAAACTTAAAACTCGTCGAAATAATTGGATTTAACGGTTGGGTCAGGTGGCTCGAGTTTTGGAGGAGCAAACCCGTCAACTGACCCGCCAGTGTTAGATTTCAAGGGTGAAGACTTGTTGCCAACCACCGAAAAGTCGTTTCAAGCGGCAAGTTGATCAAGTTTGGTTGGGTCATTAGTTGGCTGGGACACACTTATGTTTGATTATGTTTTCATATTTAACTTTACCATCCTTCTCTATTAGTAATATGAGCTTTAAGTGTCAAACTAACAGTTAGATTACTAATTACTCATTTGGCACTTAATGATCATATTACCAACATAAATGAACGGCTAGGATAATATGAAAAATAGAATCAAATATGAAGGGACAAAAGTGTAGTTTAGTCAATTACTAACGTAAATTGATTAATCCATGGAAAAGGGTATCAAGTCTCAAGCTAAAGTTAGGGCCCAACTTATTAAAAAAAAGAAGGGTGAAATACAAAATTCATCCTAAGGTTTCAGATTATACTGGGTTTTACCAAATTTTCAAAAATTTTCAGTTTTGTCCCTAAGCGCAAGCAACACTTTAATGACGTTTGAAAGTTCGATGCTCCTTTAAGTCATCTATTTCCTTCCAACAGCTTGTCTTGACTACATAGGCCCCCCGCAATGATTGTACTATGGCAATTATACGCATAAGTGAGTATTTGGGTAACTAGGTAGATAAATAGCAACCAAATATGGACAAGAAAGCAAAAGGAGCAAGAAAATTTTCAAATTATGTTAAGTGATGTTTGTGCTTAGATATTAAATTTTTTTTTTAAAATTATTGTAAATATTTTGATAATAACTGGTATTAGCCCAAATTATAGGGATGTTTTTGGTATTTTATTATAAATAAATAAATAAAACCCTTGAGATAAACCTTTAGCCCTGTTTGGTATTGGGTTTGGAGACTAAAAATCGCTTTTGGACTCAAGAAGCAAAAGCACTTCCTTATAAAATCAAATACAGGGTCACCCCTACCTGAATATTATATGCACAGGTCTTGATTTTTCATCATAATTTTGCTTTTTGTACTTATAAATGATCTATATACCATTAGATTTTCTCTTTTTAGGCTTTTTTTTTTTTTAGTGGATTCTGATTGAACCGATGGTATTTCTCAATGTCATTGTTATTTCTGTAACTAGTCGCTAACCCGTGCTATGCACGGAAATCTACCTATTTGTGAGGTAGACTAAAATAATTTTATATAATCTTAAATTAATTAAGAAACTACACCATTGCATGATTTGCTCTTTTATGACTTCAATTTGTGTTACAATTTGATGAAGAAGCCATTGCTTGAACATGCAATGGCTTATTCAAAATTTCAAATATTAAAACTTCTAATGAAAGACCAAAAAAATTAAAGAATCAGATGATAAACTGCTTAGAAATTATTGAAACAAAACAAAATATATGACTAAACAATAGAGAAATATAAGAGAAATATAAATTTCATTCAAAAGAATAATCTATGGCTATAACTATTGAAAGAAATCAAAAGATTCAGAACCTACAAATTAAAGATAATCTATATATATGTGTGTATGTGCGTGTGTGTGTGTGACTAAACAACAGAGAAATATAAGAGAAAGATGTATTACCATCAAATAATTCAAATGTTAAAACTTTTGAAAGACTAAAAAATATTAAAGAATCATAAGATTTACTTCCTATAAATTTTTTAAATAAAACCAAATGTATATGATTACATAATAGAGAAATATAAAAGAAAAGGTGATTACCTTCAAAAGAATAATGCATGGTATAGTCATTGAAATCAGCTAAACATGTTTAAATATTGCAAAAACTAACACAAATTCAGATGTTAAAACTTCCAAAATGCCAAAAAATATATATAATTAAAGAATAAGTTATTGAAACAATTAAAAAATATATATGACTATTCAAAAGAGAAATATAAGAAAAAGAAAAAAGTACATGAACCCATAAAACAATAAGTTTTAAATTTTAACAGGTCTAAACTTTAAACGATGAAAAAACAATCATCAATTCTATAACTATTTAAACAATAAAATTGTAATCTTAAAAGAAAAAAAAATCAAATTACAATAATACCTATCACGCTTTACGCGGTCCTTTTTGTTTTAATTTTTTTTCAACCCTATTTAATTGGCTGGCTCAATATTTTTCAAATAATTCAAATTAAATAAAAACTGAAAAGTCAAAAACAATAAAAGTATTGGTAAAGAAAATACTCTACGTGGCCGAGAAGCACACTGCCTTTCCTCTTGTTTACATAGTTTATTCATTGGAAAAGAGGAAGACAAAACTCCTATATATGTGTGTGTGTGCGCGCGCGCGCGCGTGTGACTACACAACAGAGAAATATAAGAGAAATATGTGTTACCATCAAAAGAATAATTCAAATGTTAAAACTTTTGAAAGACTAAAAATATTAAAGAATCATAAGATTTACTTCCTATAAATTTTTGAAACAAAACCAAATGTATATGATTACACAATAGAGAAATATAAAAGAAAAAGTGATTACTTTCAAAAGAATAATACATGATATAGTCATTGAAATCAGCTAAACATGTTTAAACTTGCGAAAACTAACACAAATTCAGATGTTAAAACTTTCAAAATGCCAAAAAATATATATCATTAAATAATAAGTTATTGAAACAATTAAAAAATATATATGACTATTCAAAAGAGAAATGTAAGAAAGAGAAAAAAGTACATGAACCCATAAAACAATAAGTTTTAAATTTTAATAGGTCTAAACTTTAAACAATGAAAAAACAATCATCAATTCTATAATTATTTAGACAATAATATTGTAATCTTAAAAGAAAAATAAAATAAAATTACAATAATACCTACCACGCTTCACGCAGTCCTTTTTATTTTAATTTTTTTTCAACCCTATTTAATTGGCCGGCTCAATATTTTTCAAATAATTCAAATTAAATAAAAACCAAAAATTCAAAAACAATAAAAGTATTGGAAAAGGAAATACTCTACGTGGCCAAGAAGCACACCGCTTTTCTTCTTGTGTACATAGTTTTTCATGGAAAAGAGGAAGCCAAACTCCTATATATATGTGTGCGTGTTTGCGCGTGTGACTACACAACAGAGATATAAGAGAAAGATGTGTTACCATCAAATGAATAATTCAAATGTTAAAACTTTTGAAAGACTAAAAAATATTAAAGAATCATAAGATTTACTTCCTATAAATTTTTGAAACAAAACCAAATGTATATGATTACATAATAGAGAAATATAAAAGAAAAAGTGATTATCTTCAAAAGAATAATGCATGGTATAGTCATTGAAATCAGCTAAACATGTATTGCAAAAGCTAACACAAATTAAGATGTTAAAACTTCCAAAATGACAAAAAATATATATAATTAAAGAATAAGTTATTGAAACAATTCAAAAAAATATATGACTATTCAAAAGAGAAATATAAGAAAAATCAAAAAGTACATAAACCCATAAAACAATAAGTTTTAAATTTCAACAGGTCAAAACTTTAAACGATAAAAAACAATCATCAATTCTATAATTATTTAAACAATAAAATTTTAATTAAAAAAAAAAAAGCAAATTACAATAATACCTATCACGCTTCACGCAGTCCTTTTTATTTTACTCCCTCCGTCCCACTTTGTTTGTCCTGTTTGAAAAGTCAAATTTTTTAAGGGAACATCATTTATTGTCTTGTCTACCTTTTAAAAATGTATAAGTTTACAAAACTACCCTTAAATAAATTTATCAAAAAATTGAATTAGTAAATTAATAGGGGTATAATAGGAACATTAGTAAATTAATGACTTTTATTTTTAGAAACAGAACAATATTTTGAGACATTTCAAAATGGAATAGAGGACAAACAAAGTGGGACAGAGGGAGTAATTTTTTTTCAACCCTATTTAATTGGCCGGCTCAATATTTTTCAAATAATTCAAATTAAATAAAAACCAAAAGGTCAAAAACAATAAAAGTATTGGAAAAGGAAATACTCTGCGTGGCCAAGAAGCACACCGTCTTTCCGCTTGTGTACATAGTTTATTCATCGGAAAAGAGGAAGACAAAACTCCTACTCCTGATAATAACTCTATTTTGATTCTGTGCTGACTGCACCATAAAATAAATTTTTTTTTTTTAACAAAATAGATGAGAAGAAAATAATATAAGAAGAGTTCATACTTCTACTCGGCTTTAAAACAAATATATTGGGGTTTGCTTTGCTTTTAATAGTGTTCATGATTAATCTCGCAAATTTGGAGATAAATTATCAATGTTTGAGTTTGAGTTTAAGTTGGACTTGTTAGAGAGATAGAGTTTCACTCCTTGTTAAGTTTGGATTAAACAAAAATAATTTTGTTTTAAAAAAATGATAATGATGAGTTTGAGTTTCAGTTAGACTTGTTAGAAAGATAGAGTTTCATTCCTTGTTAAGTTTGGACTAAACAAAAATAATTTTATTTAAATATCGTGCTGACGTGGAAAATTGTGGGAGCTCCAGAGGTTTCGGTTTTACATATATACTAATCGCTAACCAGTGCGATGCACGGGAAAGCTATTGGGTATGAAGGTTTAATATTCTCAATTATTTAATAAATGTATGAAAGACAAATTTAAAGAACAAATTATTCAATATTTCTAATTAAGATGAACCACAACAATAGCAAATATGTTAACCCATCCAACAACAAAAATACAACTCATAAGCTTAAATTATATCCAAACACAAAAACAAAAAAAAACCAAAAAAAAAAGCCTCATATTAATACAAAGAGAGAAACAAAACAAAAGGCTAAATGCAAATTAAAATTATAAAACATTAATAGTGGTCATTGTAAACCACAAAACATATACACGGCTATTTAAAATCACTTCTATCAAAACAACTGTCAAAAGAGATAGCACTATTAATAAAATAAACAATCAAAACTTAATATAAAATAATATAAATAATAAAATAAACAATCAATACTAAATATAAAATAATATAAATAATAAAATAAATAATGCAAGCGCACAAAGTTAACACTTGATGGACGTGGCAGAGGCATATAAACTTGAATTTTTGAAAGCTTCACAAGCTTTGTTAGGCAAAGGCACACAAAACAAAATAAGGTTGAGAAGACAAAAGAATGAAAGGAAAAAGAAACAAAGCAAAAAGAAAGGAGCTTGAGCAAAAAAGAAAGAAAGGAGTCTTGGCGAAGAAGATGAAGAAGATGGAGGTGACTGCAGCTATCTGGTATCGACTTCCATTTTTCTCTATTGGTTTTTTTGTGTGTATAATATTTCAATGATCTGAGTTTTGGGTAATATTAAGGCTTGTATTTCTTTTATAGTGTTAATGATTAACCTCACAAATTTGGAGATAAATTATTAACGTTTGAGTTTGAGTTTAAGTTAGATTTGTTAGAGAGATAGAGTTTTACTCCTTATTAATAAATATTATTAATTATAATATTTATTTAAATGATGATGTGGAAAATTATTGAGAGATCAGAGGCTTCAGTTTTATATATATATATATATATATAGACTAGTTATAGGCTCATGCGTTGCACGATTTTATGAAAAAGCTTATAAAATAAATGTATAAATAATTATATATTTTAATAGATTCAATAAAGATAAAAGAAAAAAATTATCAAGTGTAAATAATTATCTCACTAAAATAAGGGGTAAGATTTCTTCCTAAAACTAAATTAAATTGATAATTCCAAATTGAATTTTAAATTGATAATTATTTTTAAAAATGTACTAAAAATTTGATAAATCTAAAATTAATATAATCTTGATAATATTATAAATTAAAATTAAAGTTGATAATTCAAGAATACACGTGTAGAACATCTTGATAATTTGATGTAACATAAAAATCAAATAAGAAAATTGTTAAAATTAATCTATTAATTCTAAGACCCTAACCCTAAGCATATAAATTAGATCAAAGCTAAGAAAATTAATTTAAACAAAAGGCAACCAATACACAAAACCTAATCAATTTAATAAAAAAAAAATACAAAAACAAAGAAGGAGCTTTTAGAAACTTGACAATGTTTTCAAATGTTTTGAATTCATTAATTAAAATCACATGAAGACAAAAAAAACCAATAATAACACTAAAGAAAATAAACAAAATGAAAATAATAATAATAAAAGAAGAAAGAATGCATACCTGCATTGTCATGGGATTTAGGCATTCACATATTGAAATAAGTTTCACTCCAAAAAGGATATATAGGGTTATATATATTGGTAGAGTTCCATTTGAAATATAATTCATTTAAATCTTATTAAAATTAAAGATATCTAATCAATGTGTTTGTTTTTATCCCAGAAAAATTGGAATTAAAAAAAGGTCATATGAATAGAATGAAAAAAAAAAAAAAAAGAGTTGATTCAACATAACGTAACATATAAAAAATTAAAAATTTAAAAAAAAAAAGAGAGAGAGAAAGAGAACGTGGTTGATACCTATAAGGAATTTGATATAAATATATATATATATATATATATATATATATATATTTTTAAATGTCATCAACATAGAAATTATCAAATTAATGGAGTTATATACTATTTTTTGGGATAGATAGAGATTATCAAATTATTGGAAATATATATTGTTTCTTGGGATAGATTTATATTAATCACCTCTTGAAGAATTTGGATTGTGTTTATCCCTTAATAATCAAGTTTTATAGCTTGATATTATGATAAAATAATATTAATTTAATAATATTAAAATTTTGAAAATTTAGACGATAAACTAATTTAAGAAATATATCCTAAAAAATAAAAAAATAATGTTAATTAGATGATAAATATTATCTAAATTAAATTTTTGTATGTTAAATATTATCCCTTAATATAAGAAATATATCCTAACAAATAAAAAATAATGTTAATCTAATTTTATTTTATGATAAGAATAAATTAGAGTCTTGGTAGTATACTATTCTTTTTTAGTTCTTAAAAAATCTAAAAATTTAATAAAATTTCTGCAATTTGATGTAGTCACGTGGCACAACTACGGCGTCTAAGCTCAACTTTTATTATAGATAATTGGTTTCATCATTATTGAAGTTGTTGATGCTTCAAATGGCCTCCGAACCCTTATCATCATTTGGTATGATTTGTGCCATTATCAAAGAAGTTGAGGAAGCCTGAGTTGCCTTTGGGACCTATTCAAAGAAGGTGTTGCCATTGTTTCAACTTTCAAGTTGAAGTAGGGTTAAACAAGACACTAATATAGAGGGTTGGCCAATGCCTTGGGTGAGTAAGGTAACCATCTAAGGCCCACAAATGAAATAAGGCTCCTAAATTTTAATTAATGGGTATCTTTTAATGTGTAGGAGTCAAGGTCTCAAATATTGTCCAAGAAATTTTTTTATTTTTAAATTAAATATAATCTTTGTTAGATGGGCTATAAACAGATGCTTCCATTGGTTTACGTTGAAGTTTTAGGAATGCAAATCCTCCATACCACTTTTTTATATTCTACTTTATGTATCACCAATTACAATTTGTCATGTATTTGATTGACTTTCCTTATAAAATAATCAAAGTTTAAAATGAGAAAAAAAAATCAAACACATGGCTAATTGTAATTGGAGGAACACAAAAAGTGGTACATAGAATTTGTATTCAAGTTTTAAAATGTACTGGCAATCTTAAAATCAAATATCTCTCTCTCTCTCAACAAAGAAAGACTAAAAAGAAATCAATTTCAAACCTTACTCTCTTTTTTTGTTTTCCTACCACTTTTTATCTTAGTCCAAAACCCGTCTTTTAGTACTATGCATTCATTGTTTTTTATAGGATTTGAAAATATAATGCTATGGGCATAACATTTTGATGATAAAGCATAGGTGACAAGCTGTTATTAGTTTTTATACAGACTCACCAGTGACATCGCTTTTTTACTTACCATTCATAGCTTGCCACTTAGGTTTTATTGTGAAATTGCTGTAAAAATGTTGTGCCTATACCTTTATTGGGATTGATAACCTTACCCTACCATTCATAATTTATAGTGAGTTTAGGTTTTCTTTTCTTTTTTGAAGTAATATAGTAGTCCATGTTCACATCTCACATTTGGCTCACCATATGCTATTTTTAGCAAATCAACCAAAAACCACCCCACATCAAGCTCAAATGCTCAACAATCCATTGCATAGTAGTAACATATGAATAGTACCTCTATTGAGGGTATTGTTCATCATTATTGTTTTTTTTTTTAACTATTCATTCACTCTCTCTCTCTCTCTCTCTCTCTCTCACAAGAACCGATCCACGTAGATCGGCAATTGTTAAGTTATTTAGGGTGCCGGAGGTCCAGTGGTGGAGCTTTGATTTGACTTGTGGAGGTGGTAAAACTCAAGTTACTTTAATCTAGGTTGTAATTTAGTTGATCAGAGTTGTGATTTTTTTTTTTTTTTTTTTTTTTATGAAATTCACAAAAATGCATAAAAAACAACTTTCATCCTAAATTGCATTTTGCATTTCTGATTTACAACATGCTACAATGTTATGTATATTTGCATAACACTGTAGCCTCTTGCAAATGTTATAACTTCTTTTTTTTATTCATCTCTCTCATTGATCAAAGTTGTGATTTCCGTTGGTTCATGTGGTGGAAAATCGGAGATTTATGGGCTAATACTTGATAAATTTTTGGGTTTGGTAGTTGTTATGGTGGTTGCTGCAATGGTAATTTGGGTTTTTTTAAAAAAAGAAAAAGAAAAGAAGGGCTAGTTGTTTGGTTTGATTTTTGGAAAGATGAAAAATAATATCTAAATGAGATGGATATAGAACATTGCGGCCAATGTGGTGGTATATGAATAGTAGATTAACTAAAGTAATAAAATAGAGATTTTTGGATAAATTTGACTAAAAGTGCATTGATACTGATGCTAATGCTCTAAGAGCATTCCTATTGGATCATGAAAAATCAAGGAAATCAATTCTGTATCGTACTGGTTGGTATGGCCGGTATATACCGTATAGATACAAACCGGTACAAATATCTCCTTGTTTCGTACCGAAAAAAATACGGACCGCGTACCAGCCGTAACGGCAAATATCGAACATTTCGGGCAGAAAGTAAAAACCGGCCGGTACAAAAAGCTTCTTAAAAGAAAAAAACACAAAACACCAAACAAAACATAAAAGTACCAAATGGATCACATCGCCTTCAGGCTCAGCACCACTTTGTTGGTTGTCGTTAACATTTAGCTGGTTTTCCCTTCGTCTTCCTCCTTCAGCTTCGTATGTTCACTTCCCTTCTTTTTTTCTATTTCTTTTTTCTCTTCTTCTTATCTGTTGTTTAGACTACAGCTGCACCCCCCTTGGTCCTTTTGTTTTGTGTGGTTCTTGTAGTCTTATTTTGTGTGTACTGACACCACACGTGTAGACATTAATATTTGAGTTGATGAGTATCAGGCACTGATAGCAAATCAAAGGACCTACTAGCTAGAATTTTAAGTTGTATTTTATTGGTTTATGTCTTGTCTACGGGCTCAGACTTACTAGCTAGAATTTCAATGACATCTTTTAATGACATCTTTCAATGACATCTTTTATTTCAAATTTTCAACTATTGTCACTCACTAGTTTTATATTTTTATTAATTAATAGGCTGATATGTGAGCTAGAGATAAACAATAAGTGAAATATTATATGCTTATTAATTTAAATTTAAGTGCTCATAATAAATTATTATTATGTGAACTTTAGCTACTAAACATATAAATATAAATATATGCTCCAGAATAGAGATTTTGTGTGTGTGTATATATATTAAATATATAAAATAGCGGTAAACCCGAAACGATACACCAGTAATGACCGGTATCCGAAATATATCATACCGGTGGCCAAACTGGTACGGTATTGACTTCCTTGTGCAAAACCCAAAACAATGCAAAATAGATAATAATATTCACAAAAATGCATAAAAAACAACTTTCATCCTGAATTGCATTTTGCATTTCTGATTTACAACATGCTACATTGTTATGTATATTTGCATAACACTGTAGCATCTTGCAAATGTTATAACTTCTTCTCTTCTTCTTTTTTTCATCTTTCTCTCTCTCCCTCTCTCTCTCCTTTGACATTCTCCCTCCTCCTTTACATTTGCTATTGTTGTTGTGGGTAGAAAATATATTATTTTAATGTGATGAAATGTAAAATAAAGATTTAGATGTATCGTGCGTTGATAAAGTAGTTGTGTAAGATAAATAAAATGACTTTTTAGTTATGCAAAAAAAAAAATATATATATATATATTGCATTTTCGAATAGGGAATGCTCTTATAGGTAGGTTTAGGTTTGGGCTTGATCAAAAAATAATTAAGGAAAAAACTATCACAGTTTTGGTTTAGTGAGGGTCGATCAAACTCTTAGAGACAACAAAGTCGTGCCACTTTCAAATGACTAGATGTTACTCTTTTCAAAACCAAAAGAGGTCAAAATTGTGTTTATTTTAAAGTTTAGGATTTCTACTTTTTACTTAAATAAGTTTTAGAAAAAATTTATTATAAGTATAAAGGATCTAAGCAAAAGACCATTAACTCATAAGCATATTATAACATCATTGTCTTTGAGTAGCTTCTGAACTAGACTGACCTAAACACAATTTTATTGATTAAACTCAAATTTGATATATTTTGATAGGTGAACCCATAAAAAAAAAATCGACAATATATCAAATATTTTGATAAACTCGTGTCTAAGTTGACAATGATCACAAAAATAGAAGGGTTAAAAAGGTAATATATTCACCCAGCTTAATTAAACTAGGGTTGAGTTAACTGACACCACAAGGTGCCCATTAATAACAATTTTTTTGAAATTTTTCTGATAATTTTTTTTGTCTTTTTTACAAGTTTATCTTTTTTTAAAAAACTTTATTAGTATTGCTTGGTGCTTTTTTTAAAAAAAAACTTTTTTCTAACATTTTTTTTTTGTCTTTTTTTTTTTTTTTTGGTTAACAGGAAATATTATTAAAAAACACTAAGCCAAATTGGCTAAGTTAGAGGTAGCAAGCCTACAAACAGATTCCCCAATAGTATCAGAAAATACAAAAGCTGAAATTACATCAGATGGGGAATTATCCCAAAATACAAAGTGTTCTTGCATCACACATCCTAACTTGGCCATAGCATCAGCAACTCTATTCACTTCCCTGAAAACATGCTGAACTCTGTAGTGCTGAAACCTGCCCAGGAGCGACCTACAATCAGCCAACAAGGAGGAATAATACGCATTAGAGAGAATGTGAGACTGCACCACCTTAACAAGTATGGCTAAGTACTCATTAACATTTCTCATTAAAATAAAATAAAATAAGTTGGTATATTCTTTTATATCCTTTTTTGTTCTCCAAGTATGTCTCATCATCATGATGTTTGAACATTTGACCATAATAAATGGAAGACTACAATTATGAAAAGAGTTCGTCATCACAAACGTCAGCTATTGTGGCGCTTGTAATCTGTTCATGAACCTTTAACGTTCTTTTCTTTTCTTTGTTTTTTTGTTGCTGAATCATTAACCTTTTACATTCAATAAACCATGTGTTACTGCCAAGAAACTTCTGGTACTGGGCATATTATAGTTGGCCTCCTCAACTAATATATAGCCCAACTCTTGTCTCCCAATTCCACCACGAGCACTCTCATTTCTCTCTTCATAACCAATCCTCCTTTTTCTTCTATATTTTCTGCTTCTGCTCGTTTCATCAAAATTCTAGCTTACATATTCAAGAAAGCCACCAAGAGCTAGCTCCCCAAAACAATGGCAGCTTGTATTGCTAATTTAAGAAGTGAAACTTCTAGTACTGATCCATTTACTTTGGACTTCAGCAAGTGCCAAATTGGTACTGGTTGCAGGACCCAACTTTGCAGACTCAATTTGTCAAATCTGGTTTCTGGTAAAACCAGCAACTGGGGTGGAAAGAAAGTCTCAAATTCATCAAAAACCATTCTGCATGATGAGGATGAAGATGGGTTGTGGTTGAAAATTCAAGAGGAAGCTTTACATGATTTAGAACAAGAGCCTATCTTGTTCAAGTACTACTACTCATCAATATTGTCGCATGTTTCACTAGAGTGCGCATTAGCGAGTCACCTAGCCATGAAGTTAAGCAATGCACATATTGCTAGTGATGCACTCATGGAAGTTTTCTTAAGCGTTTTTCATGAAGATCATGAGGTCAGGAGAGCCATCAGAGATGATCTCAAAGCTGTAAGAGAACGAGACCCAACTTGCATCAGTTATGTTCATTGCTTGTTGAATTTCAAAGGTTTCCTTGCATGCCAAGCTCATAGGGTGGCACATAAATTGTGGTCACAAGGTAGGGCAGTCATGGCACTTCTAATTCAGAGTAGAATATCCGAGGTTTTTGCAGTAGACATCCATCCTGGAGCGAAAATCGGACGGGGGATATTACTTGATCATGCCGTCGGAATTGTGATTGGAGAGACAGCAGTCATAGGTGACAACGTTACAATTCTACATAATGTGACATTAGGTGGTACAGGAAAAGTTTCTGGGGATAGGCATCCTAAGATAGGTGATGGGGTTTTAATAGGTGCAGGAACTAAGGTTTTGGGTAGTATAACAATTGGAGAAGGGGCTAAAATTGGTGCAGGGTCAGTGGTTCTAAAGGAGGTGCCTCCTAAGACTACAGCTGTTGGAAACCCAGCCAGATTGGTTGAAGGGAAAGAGAAACTTGTCATATGAGACAATTGTTGAAGGATCATCAGTTGATCTCCAACAATAGGATGTTAAGCTTCCTCATATTTTGGGAGGATCTGAGTCTTTGATAGATTATTTTTGAGAGCCTCTTTAACTTTCTTTGTAATGTAAAATATCTTCATGCACTCTGTTCGAACATGTGGTGGTTTGTATTTAGGGATTGAGTTGATAATGTAGATGAAGCCTCTTTCATCTTAAATCATTGTGACAATGTCAACTTACCAAAAAGTAAACGAGAAAACATGAAAATAAAATAAAAGTTTTGTATAGAAAAATGACTTGCATTAGCCACTTTCATTTGACTGATTCGACTCAAAGATATAATGATAGATTTCAAAGTATTCAGGGTATGACTCAGGTATCCACTATCAAAGTTCTTGATGTGATTCCTTGTGCCATTGACCACTCCAATACCTACAGGACTGTTCTTATTCAATTCCCTATTTAATTATTAATTCAATGATCAAAATTTCTCACTTCTCATCAATTATCCTTTTAATCTAAGTGACAATTTATCAATAGTTTCCTAGGAAATTTCTCTTTCATATTCTTCTTTGTATATATTATTAATGCAATGATTATGACAACCCGATCCCATATCAAAGATTATCCTTTTAATTTAATGGTATATACTATATATTATTTTCTCCAGATTCGTCTTTGGGAATGATTTTCAATAGCATCTTTGTGAGAGAGCTCCAATATTACCCTGCCCTGATCATTTCCTTTTCTCTTTGGTTTAGTTGTCAAGGTATATACTATATATAACACATGGTACACTTTGCCCTGCTCGATCAGTTCCTATGTCACAGGATGGGTTGAGTTTAAAAATTCAAACAATTAGATGGCTGGGAAAACAACTAGTTGCACTACAATTATGTGATCTTGTCAATGAAGGCTGGTCATAAACACTACTGATAACATTCATTGAGTGCATTAATGATAATGAATATTGAATCGTACCTCTCAAGTCTCACACAGAACCAACGCAACTCTCACCACTGCCTGAACTGAAAAAAAATAGATGGGGTAGCTTCCAATCACCTAATACAATTTGAAAAACATGGTGCAACAGCCAAAAAGCCTCAATTTCTATACATATATATATATATATATATATTTTGATATAAAAAGCTCTCACCAAGAATAAATGTGACAACTCAATAAAACTCTCATACAGGGAAGTAAAAGAAACACAAGTTACACTGATCGTGTAAAAGACCTTACAGAAAGAGGTCCAAAATACCTGCATAAATTTCTCTTCTGAAGAAAAATACAGATACAAAATCCCCTCACTCTCGTACAACTTCGGGATTGTGTTATATTTTATCCCTTCGGGTGTTCAATAGATAGCATTCCAGGAGAACATCACTAGCCCTTGCTATTTAAGGAACAAAACAACACAGGATGTCAATCATATCATAGCTTGATGACATCCACAGGATCAGCTTGTCCCAATTCCATGGACAGAATTTTCTAATATTCAAATGAAACTTTACTAGCAAAATGAAATAACACATGAATTATTCCTTTAAAGAGTAATTTTATTACGCTTCAATTTTGTAAAATTGTAACCTAAGTTTCAAGAGTTCATAGAAATTTATTTCCCTTCTCTTGATATCCAAATGAATGAATATTAATAAAAATAAGGCCAAAAATTAAAAATTATAAGCATTACAAAAAAATTCGAAATGAAAAATCTACTAGCAAAAACAGGAAGGCCCATTCTCACCTCTCCTCCAAAAACGACCTGTTTGATAACCATTGACTTGGCCTAGAGCTTTTGGTATCCATTGTATACAGATGAGATCCTCCCCTTTTACGGCCACCCTCATTCCAGGTTCCCTTACCTCCAACACTTCTCCTCTTCCTGCTACCCTCATTCCAGGTTCCCCTAGCTTCACCACCTCCCCTTGTCCAGCTACCCTCATTCCATGTTCCCCTATCAGTTCTTGTAAATTCCCGATGCTTTAACTCATTATTATTTTTGCCCCACTGTTTCCTACTAAATCCATTTCCCGCACAATCTCTCCATCCTCTATCTTCTAAAGTTCCATTATTCTGTCTAAATCTGCTTTCCCAAGGATTGTCACCACTATTTAAATTTTTTGGCACCTTTTGGTTCCGGCCCCAATCGTTATTCTCAAATTCACGCCATCCTTTATTTTTCACTGGCAAAGGATTGTCACCATTATCCCCCTGATTCCTACCCCATCCATTTCCCCCACAATCTCTCCATCCTCTATCTTTAAAAGCTCCTTTATTCTGTCTAAATCTGCTTTCCGAAGTATTGCCATCATTATTCAAATTCTTTGGCTCCCTCTGGTTCCAGCCCCAATATTTATTCCCAAAATCAGCCCATCCTTTATTCTTCACTGGCCAAGGGTTGTCACCATTATCCCACTCATTCCTACCCCATCTGTTTTCCTCACAATCTCCCCACCCTCTATCTTTTAAGGCACCATTATTCCGTTCAATTCGGCTTTCCCAAGTATTGTGACCATTATTCAAATTCTTTGGCTCTTGCTGGTTCCATCTCCTACCTTTATTCCCAAAATCATCCCATGCCTTATCCCCACCATTTCCCCAAGATTCCCACGGGTTCCACTCCTTTACTTCTTTTTTCAAAGCTCCAAGATCCACCACATTGGAAAATTCACAAGGATTGTTATTATTTTCTTGTTGCATGTTATGCAACTCTTCATCCAATTCCTTAATCAGTTCAGGATCAATGTTAGTATTCCAATCTATTTCATCAATATACATATCTGGATCAGGCAGAGAGATATCACAGAGGAGGCCATTGATCTCTGCCCAAAAACGTTTCTTCGCATTTTGAAATGCCACTTTACCAGCGGAATCATCCCAACTGAGCACATTATCTTGTAAGTGTATATACTTCTTATTATCTACTATCTTCCCCCATGGTATTCGTCCAACTGAAGTGCAAAATTTCTTTTCCCATAAAGGCACACCATCTTTCCCTCCTATAAGAGATAGAAAAGGGAAAGAAAAAAAAATCAATTTAATGAGCCCACTCAGATCCATGATTTGTGCTGATAAGAACTCTCCATCTAAACAAAATGAAACAGAGAACATACATGACAAAAGGAGCAAAAGACACCCATGAATTACAAATTTCCTCACCAGTAAAAGAAATTTACTCTCAGGAAAAGACATATAGCGTCGAAGCCAGTGTACCACATTCAAAACAAGCAGAATATTATGAGAATCACATAACATATGGCAGAAACTTTCAGAGAATTCCTTTCTATGTATAAGTATTTCAAGAGTTCGCATCAAAATTTCTAACATCAATAATGTACTAGACTGAGATACAAGGCAGGATGTAAGAGGCTTTGATTATAAAACTCAAGTTTGGAACTCTTTGCTGATATGGGTTATAGATTAGGGTAAGAACTTTTTAAACCAATAAAACGATAATCACTAAACTATTCCAACACGTAAAACCTTATTCATTTTGAAATACAATGCATAACTGTAAATGAGTTAGCTTCCAAACTAACGCAAGCAGACCTGTATTCATTTCCTAGGTCACAAATGTTTTCAAGATCATAAATTTCCTTCATATATTAAAAATAAAACATTTTAATGGTAAAACTTTCAATGATTTCACTCAAGTCTTTTATTCCTGAGATTGATGTATGATTGGATTAAAATATTAGCCAGCACAGAGTCCCCCTCTTTTGTAGAATTTGTTGATCTTTTAAAATCCATATTGCAATTTTTTAGGAGTTTCTCTAGTATGCTTCCTGTGTATTAGAGTAATCTTCTCCAATGATCCTATCAATAAATCGATCTTTGCTTATAAAAGAAAACAATATCAGGTTGCCAATGAGCATTAACTCGGATGGTGAGGTCATGGGTTCAAAACCCACTGAGTGTGAATTAAAGCATGTAAATATGTAAATTTGAGATAAGATTAGACTTTATGGCGCTCTCTCTCTATCTCCTTTGTTTACTGCTTGGATCACTCAAATCCAATGTTACAGTAAACCTACCATCCCTGGCCTCCCCAAAGATATAAAATTTACTAATTCAGTTTCTTTACTTTCCAAGAATTTTCTCAGTTATCAAACAGACAGCAATAAAAAATAAAAATAAAAAATTCCAAGAAATCAGTTTTAGAAAATATAGTACAGTAACAGAGATTTCATATAATACCCATCAAGAAAAACAACAATGCCAATGATTCTACAAAATTATAAAAACACCCAATTCAACAAAGAACCAATAAATATTCAAATTAAAAAAATTTATTAAAAAAAAAAAAAACAGAGTTACCTGGGGAAAATTTTTCGAAGTCGTATTCTCTCTGGGGAGGCCTTGGAGGCAGTTTTTTATGGTAAAATCTACGTAATGGGTGATTTCTCCAATTACCCATTGCATCCACATACACCAAAACCCAAAAGATTGGGGGGACATAAAAACTCTGCTCAAGCTTCTCTGGTTCTCTTATTTTCACTCAAGAAAGCAAGAGAAAGAGAAACACAGAGAAGTAGAAAGTAAAAGAAAGATATTCAAGGTGTTATTTGACATAATATGGAATTAGAAAAATAAAAGAATGGAAGTAAAGGAGATAACTATGGTTGAAGTGTGTGGTTTTTTTATATATATTGTAATCTTATGGCTGGTGAGTGGTGAGTGATAACACACTGAAACGATATAAACGCAACCCAATCCTTTAAACCCGGGAGAGGGAGAGTTTGTGTGTTGCAGAAACCTTTTAGTTTCTTCAGAAAAAATATTCTAAAAAAAATAACCTCTTAAGATTTATTGGCTCTACTTTTTTTTTTTTTTTTTTTTTTTTTTTTTTAAGGAAATAGTGATATTTATTAGTACATACAAATACGAAAATAATATATAAAGTTAAAGTAATAAATGTTCTCAAAAAAAAAAGTTAAAGTAATAAATAATGTTTATTAAACAAACTTATAATAGATTACATAACCGAATACCACTACAAAATGACCTAATCTTTGTAGTAGTAGCCTGTGGTTATAAAGACTGAAACTCTAACACATACAACCGAAGTGGGATAAACATCCCTATATATTTTTATGAGGAAACATTAATATTTATTAGAATACACAAACACGAACATAATATATAGAGTTTTTTAATTAGACTTATAATACATGATTGAATCTTAAGAGAGGAACTTAACTAATAGCAAGTATTATATAGCAAATCATATAATCCAAATCTTTGGTATTTTTATTACTTGATTTTTTTAGGATTTAAGCATTTTATAATGTGTTTATGTTGGATCTTTTTAGAACTTAGAACATATAGAAGAATAAAGAAAGAGCATAAAGAGAGAAGAGAGAATTCAGGGATTACGTGTTTCAACCTAACGACCTATATTCACAAAGGAAAATTTCTTACGATTGTTCGGGGGCCTTTTTCGGTTGCCCAGCCACGTGTGGTCCGTTGGAGGGATGACCTTACTAGGCCTAGGTTCTTTTTGGGGAGTTGTGTCCGGAACTCAACATTGGGTCATGTGGTCTAACGGCTACCGGCGTATTTTTAAGCCTACAAAATCATTAAGGCCAAAATCTAAGAATCACGATAATGGTTGAGTAAATATGTAATATGTATTTGATATGATAGCTTAGATTAGTAGTTGTAATAGTAATTGAAATAAAGTAATTTGTATTTAAATGTGAAGTAACTATGGAGTCAATGATGTAAATTTAAAGATATGGAAGTAAAGTCACTTATCTTTGTATGGTTTGTAGCCCAACTGTGTAGCATCAGTGAGCTGATAGGATTCCAGCAAAATGCCAGCGATAGAGGCTAGTTAATCCTTTGTATGGTTTATAGCTCCAGCTGTATAGCATCACTGAGCTGATAGGATTCTAGCAGAATGCCAGTGGTAGAGGCTAGTTAAGCTTGCCCCTCTTATCATGCATTTAAATGAGTTTAAAACTTGATTAATAGTTGTAATAGCAGTTGGAATAAAGTAATATGTATTTAAATGTGAAGTAATCATATACTCAATAATGTAAATTTAAAGATAAGGAAGCAAAGTCACTTATTTTTGTATGATTTGTAGTCCCAGCTGTATAGCTTCTGCGAGTTGAAAATATCTTAGCAGAATGACTCCAGCGGTAGAGAGACAATTTGCCATGATAACTTCAAGATTGAGGGGGAAAAATGGGTACAATTGAAGGGAGAAAGAGTATGCCCAACTGTGTGTAGGGGCTGGTTAAGCTTGCTCCTCTTATCATGCACTTAAATGAGTTTTCCACTTGACAATGCTCTTTTAGTTGTTGTGAAGTTATGAATAGTGTTGTCTTCCATGAGAAGGGCTTTTGTATGGAGTATTTGTGTCTTCTAAGAGAAGTGCTTTATGTAAGTTAGATTTGTGCCTTCTAGGAGAAGGGCTTTGATGCGAGATCTCAGTGCCTTCTAGGAGAAGAGCTTTAGTAATAGAAGTTCATGCATTCCATGAGAAGGGCTTTTATAAGATAGGTGGAGAAGAGTATTGAGATGTGCTTATGGTTAGCAAAACAGTAGAATTTCAGAGTATTGCTGTGAAATTATGAATAGTGTTGTCTTCCATGAGAAGGGCTTTTGTATGGAGTATTTATGCCTTCTATGAGAAGGGCTTTATGTAAGTTAGATTTGTGCATTCTAGGAGAAGGGCTTTGATGCGAGATCTCGGTGCCTTCTAGGAGAAGAGCTTTAGTAATAGAAGTTCATGCATTCCATGAAAAGGACTTTTATAAGATAGGTGGAGAAGAGTATTGAGATGTGCTTATGGTCAGCAAAACAGTAGAATTTCAGAGTGTTGCTGTGAAGTTATGAATAGTGTTGCTTTCCATGAGAAGGGCTTTTGTATGAAGTATTTGTGCCTTCTAAGAGAAGGGCTTTATGTAAGTTAGATTTGTGCCTTCTAGGAGAAAGGCTTTGATGCGAGATCTCGGTGCATTCTAGGAGAAAAGTTTTAGTAATAGAAGTTCATGCATTCCATGAGAAGGACTTTTATAAGATAGGTGGAGAAGAGTATTGAGATGTGCTTATGGTCAGCAAAGCAGTAGAATTTCAGAGTGTTGCTGTGAAGTTATGAATAGTGTTGCCTTCCATGAGAAGGGTTTTTGTATGGAGTATTTGTGCCTTCTAAGAGAAGGGCTTTATGTAAGTTAGATTTGTGCCTTCTAGGAGAAAGGCTTTGATGCGAGATCTCGGTGCCTTCTAGGAGAAGAGCTTTAGTAATAGAAGTTCATGCATTCCATGAGAAGGGTTTTTATAAGATAGGTGGAGAAGAGTATTGAGATGTGCTTATGGTCAGCAAAACAGTAGAATTTCAGAGTGAGAGAGTATGAGAGTGGAGCTTAGAAGAGTTGTGGTGTGTTATATGTAATGGTGTAGTAAGTGTGTATGAGATTGTGTAAGAGAAGTGATGAAAAAGATGTTTAGAGATATGGGCAACAAGATATATGTATTTTCAGAATATGGAGAGTGAGATAATGAATATAAGAGAATAATAGTATTGTAGTGTGTTTAGCAAAGCTGTTGGGATTTTCTACTGGGATTTTCTGCTGAAGGATGTATGAAAGCTTATGAAGGGCGTTTATGAGCTAAGGGCTGAAGAGTTTAGTTCTTGACTTAGAAAACTAAAAAACTCAGAAGCTCAGAACTTCCTTAAGAGCTTGAGAAGATCATTAGAGGGAGAGAGAATAGAGAAGTTTATGAGAGAGTTCTCCCCTATTGGTGTCCCCCTTGAGGTGTTGATGAAGGGTCCCCTTTAGAGCTAAGTTTAAGGGGATATTTTAGCAAATAATCTCAGCCAAAATCTGTACCAATCAGCAATGAATCTTCAGAAAATCTATCTTAAGATTTGGCCAAAAATGGTATATTTAGCTTTAAGGTATTCTTGCTATTTTGGGTAAGAGCTGCTAGGGAAAAAGTAGCAGAAAATGAAAGTATTTTAGCAATAGAAAGGTAGTTACAATAGTTGGTTTTGGTTTTAACCAAATGAGGAAAAAACAGTAATGCTTAGACTGCTGGGTCAGCTGTCACAGCTGTTCTGAAAAGACTGTCCCAGCTGTTAGGAAAAAGCTGTGACAGTTATTATGAAAAAGCTGTCTCAGCTGTCAGGAAAAGTTGTGACAGCTATCATGAGACAGCTGTCATAAGACAGCTATCATGAGACAGCTGTCATAAGACAGCTGTTTGTTTTGGGCAGAAGCCAATGAGGTCAGATGGGTGATTTCAAACTGCTGGATAGGTCATTTCATGGATTTGGCTGAAAAATGGTAAGATCTCTTTCAAGGGTATCTTGCTATTTTGGGTATAACAACTAGTTGTTGGGATTTCAGCATTAAATGGCTGATGATATCATTTCCAGCCAGGTGTCAAGTGCTGAATACACTGCTGGGGTTCAGTTGGAAATGTTTCCTTTTTGGGTGTTTGTGTTTTTGGTGCAAGGTTCCATTACAATACATTTCTAGCAAATAATAGAAGGATTGGTTGATAGTCAAAGAAGTTTTAGAGATTTAGTGAAGGTCTTATTGGGTTGTGACACAATCTTTGTGAGTAAGAAGAGTATTTAATGCTTTGCTCTGGCAGCTGGCAGAGAAATATATAGTCTGATTGTGGCAGACAGCAGCTGGATATTAGAGATATCATGAATATTTTGTATATAGAGAGAGATAAAAGATAGCCAATTAGATTAGGCCACGTGTTTGAGTTGGATTTTAGCTAAAAGTAGTAATGAGATTTATGTAGAATAATATAATGAAGTTTCTAAATTTGTATAGCAACAGCTGGGGATTAAATGAACAGTTATCTTCCTAGCAGTTAGATGGCTTGAGATATTGAATATTTGTCACATGATGAATATTAAGTTTTAGGAAAAAAGTAATAGGGATTTTTATCATCTAAAGTGCTATGTGATAAGAGACGCTTACCATATGTTACTCGCTATACACGGACTCGTCAGAGTTCAGGGAGTTGGAGAAGACACGCCAAACAACATGTTTCTTTTATCAACTTTAAACTGCTGGAGCTTTATCGAACATACCTCTTGGCCCTCCAAACCACGACTCCCAAAGTTTCCCCAAAGAGACTTATGAGTTTGGATCATAAGCCGAAGATGAGATGACGTACCTCGGGTTTTGTTGTCATTTTGTGTAAATATGGGCTCTTGTTGAAGAAGCTGCTTGTCATGAGTGTAAGAAAGGTAATATGGGCCGTGAGTTTTGATTCATTGCTTAAGCCCGATCTATATGTTGATGTTGATGATGTCGTGGGGTTATGATCCCAATTGATGAAGATGAAATGTGGACCATGAATCCGCCTCTTGAAGTAAGGATTTCGCGGGCCATGTAAGCCCAATCCATATAGTTGAATGAGATATGAGCTTAGTTTGGGGTTTAAATAGATTTACCCAACAAATCAATAATATGTTGATGTGGCATGGGTTGTCAATGAAGTAATGCCACGTGGGCCGAAAAAACGGTCCTCAACAACGATTACATCTTCACTATACTAAGTTATAAACTTACAATGAACCTAATATGAAGGTATTTATAGGAGATTAAGCCCTAATTAGTAGACTTGTGGATTATAACTTTATAACTAGTATTCTTTATCTGCACATTAAGGATTGTGCTTGAGCCATGACTAGAATTGGACTTGATATCTTTAAGAAATCTCAAGTCTAAGAGTTTGATATTTAGTCCGAGTTCAAGCTTCAGTTGGATTTGACTTAATAATCAGGTCGAGCCAAGCTGGCTTTAAGTTTTTAAACTTTCTAACGAGCTTAAATTCGAACTTTTTTTTTTTTTGGTAGGGATGATTCAAGCTCAAGATGAGTTTATGCTTTTTTTTTTTATATATAAAAGAAGTATGGGGGTGGGGCATGTCACCCCGTGGACTTTGGACCGAGAAGGAGATTCTAAATATTCACATTTGTGACAAGGGACCGACCCATATGCCCACAGGAAAGCCAAAGCCCAGAAGAAGAGAGACCACATGAGCCTGTTATCGAGGTAATCCGAGAGACTTGTTTGTCTCGAGATAAGGTGGCCCAACTGAGAAGCGATTAGCTGACTTACCGAGGATACAACTTCGACTATCTTCCTTGAGGAACACGAAGGAGAAGACGCAGAGCCCAATGAAATAGTCACCTCCACATTAATGAGCTCTTCTTAGCTAATTTAGCCTCATTAAATGCTGAATGACTGACCTGAACAGTAAGAACACCCCAAAAGTCTACCTTCATGATTAAGAAATGGTAGAGGAAGAGTCTGATGGGACAAATATCTCCATAAATCTAGCTAAGAAAGGAACAGCTAGAAAGGAGAGGATAAAGGAGGAAAGAGCCAACATGAAAAGGGATCTAGAAAGATTGAAGAAGAACAAGAGAGAGAAAAAAGTGAGAGAAAGAACTTGTATTTTCACTTAGAACTTCCGTTTGTACCTTGGGAAACCGATTTTCATCAATCAAAGTGTCCTTTTCTGTTTTCTTGACCTTTAATTATCTGTCTAATCTTTCCATGCGAAATTTCATCCATTTTGTTAGAAATTAGTTGTGTTAATCAAGAATTAGAGAATCTTTTTCCTTAGTTTGTGTTTTTGACACCCATAAGAAGCATTTTACTTTTATTGTTGAGTCAAGATCAAATATTTACTACTCCCCAAACTTGCCTCATTTACTTATACGATGTGCACAAACTCATTAAACACCATTGTACTCAACAATTCACAACACAAAAACTTTGCGCCCTCTAAATAGTTAGAGCACTCATATTAGTAAACGTACAATAGCATAAGGGGTAAATTTAGATTGTTGTTATAGAAACCATGTAAATATTCACATTTACTATTCAAATGCAAATCTATTTTTAATACTTATTTACTCATATAAATAAGGAGAGAGAGAGAGAGAGTAATAAAAAAATAATTTTTAATGAAATGTAGGGTAAAATATCTAATTTGATATGAATGTTTTAAAATGTTGTTTTGAAAAAAAAAAGTATATTTTTTTTGCTAAAAGAAACAAATTTTTGCAAGATTCAAAGCAAATGATCTATCAATAATTTCTCCAATAATACTAATAACTAGTTAAAACCCCGTGCATAGTATGGTTTTATCATAAACTTATAGAATATATATTTTATCTTATAAATAATAACCAAATAAATAATTATTATAATAAAAAAGGAATAAATTGTATTGGTATAATAACTATCAAATATAAAATGATAACACTTAAATACAAAATTACTAATTTGTTTCATACCAATTGTGCTCTAATGAGAATTTTGCATCCAGTGGATCTGCAATATAAATTATGAGTTTTGTAACTAATATTAATGAGAACAAAAATGTTGAACAATATTAGCAATAATATTAATGAGAAAAAAAATGTTAAAAGTTGTTTTTACTTTTGAGAGATTGTTGAATACCTCTTTGTACACTATATTTTTAGTGCATCCTTGTACTTGTTTGTTATTATTCTTTATTAAAATCTTTAGTCCTTTAGGCTTGTTACTCAAGACAAAGCAACGTACGACTGGCTGTGGCTGAACACTAGACTTAGCAAGTAGAGGCTAGCATTGTTTAGAGTTTGTTCTTGACTTTTGTTGATTGTCATAGCATAATAGATCTTTAAAGGAAATTGTATTATTTTTAGGATGAATGACCACTTTGATTCTGTAGGAGATAGAACTATTTGAGGAATAAGAACCTTTGTTTTGATTTTTGGACCTGTAATTATTTTTGTTTCTATTATCCAAGTTCCTAAATGTGTCACAATCAACCTTGTTCCATTAGACTTTAATTAACTTCTCTGCTTCCTTGTCAAACACTACAAAATTGGCATGTACTGTTGTATCGCCAACTTACATGTCATGCCCACATCTGAAAAATTATTTTCCACCTACATCAATTAGCATATATATATATATATATATATATATATATTCAAAATTAACCATTAGTAAATATATAAAATCACTTACCTAATTTTTGGAAATTCACATGCTTTCATACATGTGTCACACCATAGTTTTGATTCAAGTTTTTTCAATTTTTTAGGACACTCATCACAGGAGACATACCATCACCCATTCTTAGCATTGATCTTTTTAATAGAGGTCGTGCAATAAAATGTTGTCCTATAAAAAAACATGTGGTAAATGTTACCATTCTAACATAAATCCCAATATCAACAAAATATAATTTTTGGCCCTAACTTGTTCTTTTTAAGTCTCTATAAAGGTTAAAATTTCCAATAGTGTTCTTTTCATCTTAGAAATCTCATTAGAGTCAGGGACTGAACGTGATAGTTGATTCGGTTTCTTCAAGATTATATTGAAATTCAACATATTAAAATTGTCTATAGGTGGAATTTTTAAGTTCATAAAATAATAATTTAAGAAAGTATAAATTGAACTAACATAAATAAAGAAATTTAAAATTGTACTAACCTTTTTCTTAATTCTATGACCAGTGGAATATCTAAATTCACATGCAACTTTGAAGAGTTTGTAGAAGACAATGATAATTTCCCTACCATCATTCACACTTAATTAGTTTAAATTATGATGTTTAAATACATATCATGTAAATCAAGAGAAATAATTGCTTACTCATATATGTCTTAATAGTAGTTGATGCGATAATTATAATAGGACGCACAGAATTATCAAAACATATTTTTTCATTAATTGCTTGTGCAAATTTATCCCAAGATGTGATTCTAATTTTTTCCCTCTTGCATAAACATTTTTGTTAGACAATTAAAAATTTACCTCTTGACAAAATGTATGAATCTAAGTAATATATTTTCATTTTTGTGTTTTTGTTTTTTTACGTGTAGTAATATAATTTAAATAAAAAAAATAAGAATTAAATGAAGATTTTGGATTCTCATCAAATTAAGATTTTTTTTATCAACATATAAATTATAATAATAAAAGGATTAGTTGAAAATTTTGAATTATAATCAAATTAGAATTTTTATCAACTTAAGATTTTTATTAACTTAGAAATTATAGCAGAAAAAGATAAGAAAAAAAAAATTGTCTATTTTTTTTAAATCAAATTTCTTTTTTTAATTTGATGAAACCACTTGATATAATCACAGTTTTTAAATCCAACTTTTATTATATAATACACAGTACATGATATGATATTATGATGTAATTTGAACAAAAATTCAGGGGTCAAATTGAAATAATCAAATTAGTGTAGCCAAGACACAAAAACAAAAGCCGCGCGGTCCTCGCGAAAATTTGAATTGAATTCAGACAGCGCTCCAAAGTACAGCAACAAGCGAACCCATAGCCTGCCACGTGTCCTCCTCGTTTCTCCAAATCTTCAAAAAAAAAAAACAACCTTAAAATATTCACATTCATTCATAATCAAACAGCAAACTTCATCATCCTCTTCACTCTCTCTCAAAATTTAGAAAGTGTGTTTCGGAGTTTTGAATATTAATCTCCGAATAATGGCGTCTCTGAAGCTGAAGCCCCACTCGCGGTACAGCTCGTACGACACACGCTCCTCAACTTCCTCGCACTTTTCCGACCCATCTTCATCCACCGAACAACTAAACAAGCAGCTCAAGCTGAACTCATCATCTTCTTCTTCATCTTCAAGAGCACTCGTTGTCAAGTCCTCCAAGCCGTCCGATCTGTCCTCCCACACCAAATCCAAGCCTTCAAATCCCAACTTAGCCACAATGGTGAAGAAGTTCATGGAGAAGAAGCCGTCGTCTTCTTCGTCGAAGGCGGTGAAGATGGTGATTCCGTCGGATGTGATTGCAGAGGACTTGAAGAAGACGGCGAGGAAAGGCGCGAGCTTCAAGGGCTTGCATAAGAAGCTGTTTGGGGCTGGGAATGGGAATGAAACGACGGCCTTTGAGAGTAAGAAAAAGAAGGAGGTGAAGGCTTTGACTGAGGTGAAGGAGAACACGAGGACTTTGGCGATGGTGTTGAGGAGTGAGAGAGAGCTTCTGGGCATGAATAAGGAGCAAGAGATGGAGATTTCTCAGCTTAAGTTCATGCTTGAGGAGAAGAGCACAGAGGTCAGTAACTCAGTGGGTCTTTTTTTATTTTATTTCTTTTCTGGGGAAATGCTCTGTTTGGATTGGAGAAAGGGAGGAAAAAGAAAAGAAAAGAAAGTGGGAAATTTGGTTTGAACATTTTCTCTAATTTTTACAATTGCTATTATGGGCTCATATGAAATTCAACATGTCAATAGCTAAAAATAAAGATTTTCTTTTTGTATGTAGCATTCCTGTTTGTCTGATTCATGACTGGTTACTAAGAATAGACAGGGAAAGAAAAGGACTTAAGTATGATTGTGGATAAATTTTTTTTTTTTTGGTTAACAAAAAAAGTGCTTTCTGATTTGTTTCAAGTTTTCAATTTTTGCTTCATGTGTTTGTTGTTCAACTAAGTAGTAGTAGAAGAGGTGGAGCCTTGGTGATAAATTATCGATTGTCCCAAAATCTTAAACTATTAGGAAATGATGAATTTAATCACTTAATTATAATTCTAACACTCCTCCTCATGTGTGACCTTAAATTCTACCTTAATAAGTGGAGCCCAATGCATGAAAATTTTAAAATTTTAAATTGGAGGTAGAGTGGAGACTTAAGAAATAGTGAATTTAATCATAATTCTAACAATCCCCATCAAGCTTGGGTCTAAACTCTCTCTTAATAATGGAACTTGATGTGTGGTAATTTTAACATTTTAAATGGGAGGTAGAGTGGAGACAATGATCAAACCTGGGATCTCTTACTCTAATATCATGATAAATTACTGATTGTCCCAAAATCATTTAACCATAATGGAACACTTGGTACGATGAGCTAATGGCAATTACCTTCCATCAAAAGTGATAGGTCATAAGCTTGAGTATGAGAACCAGTCTCTTCAAAAAATAATATAGGGTGAATTTGTTTACCATTACCTCTTCTAAACCCTACGAAAAGTGAAAGTGTTGTAGTTTTGTATGCTAGGTGCAACCTTTTACTAATAGTAGTTCTAAAACTACAATTTAGTGGAGTGAACTTTGATTTTAGATGGCATAATTTCCAGACCCATGAAACAGTTCCTCAATCAATGCATATTCTTTACATTTCACTATTAATTGCCATATCAAATCTGATTAAGTGCAAAGGAGCTAATCCAGAATGTATTGAAATGTATGCATTTTGTGGACATGAAGGGAAGAGGGCCTTTGTAATTTGACGGTTTGTTTCTATGAGATTTGCAGGTTGAGAAGTTGAAGGATTTGTGTTTGAAGCAACGGGAAGAAATTAAGGCATTGAAGAGTGCCATACTATTCCCAGATGTTCTGAATTCTCAACTTCAAGGACTTCTAGAGAAGCAAAATTCAGAGTTGAAACAAGCAAAACAGCTCATCCCAACTCTCCAAAGGCAGGTCACTTCTCTCACAGGTCAACTACAATACCTTGCAGAAGATCTTGCTGAGGTATGATAAATGACAACACCTACATGGATTCTCATTCTCTGCCAAACTATTTGGTTTGGTGTTTCACAAACTATTGGGCTGCAGAAACTAGAGCAAACAATAAAAATTTAGAATTTTTGCATATATTTACACGATTTCACGACATAAGAAATAAATCATTACATATCTATGTTGTAAAATGACTATTAAGCTTCGCTACCAATATTTAATTAAGATTAAACTGTTAATTCTAGCTATTGAGTTGCCAATTGCTTGTGCTGATCTAATTACGTTGTCACTGCTGGATTCTTCCACTATAAAGAAATCTCCAATCTTGTGCCTTTGTAAAGAACTAGGTTAGAGTTAGGGTTAATGAGTTGTCTCAAGTGGATTCTTGAGATTTGGATGCTAGGATTTTATGTTTAAGGGCCTTGGGTTTTTGGGTGCAGCTATGGAATTAGGGTAATTGATGTGTTTAGTGGGTTCTTGAAGTGGAAAGTATTTAGGTTTTGGATGGGAACACTTCTAGGGTTTCGACATTAGTAATTAGTGATGGATTGCATGAAAATGATGATGGACTTGTGATTATTTCGAGAGAGTCACCACTTCCAATGATGAGACTTCTTCAAGAGAGACTACCTCCAAGAAAATCACCAAGAGAGAGAGTGAGAAACTAAGCAACAATTTGATTATCCCTCCATTCATCATTGAAGGTTACATTGCTCTCTATTTATACAATTCATGCCCTATTCTCATTGGCTCACTAATTGAGTACGTGCAATAGATAATATACACATCTGATTAATGTATTACATGTGCACTAACCCTAACTAATTCTATCTACCTATAACTAACTCTTGAACTAACTTCAAGAATCAATCCAAGCTTGAATAATATGTTCAATTGAGCTCATGGTTGTCCAATAGAAACTTCCACATGTGCATGATCCTTGAAATTTGGCAACAAATGGAACATCTGGGGCAATCTGCACTCCAAGTGGGAACTGAACTGCCAATGGGACAATTCTATCTCCTGATTGGCAGTTCAACTCTTGATTGCTGAACCTACTCTATTTTGGCTCCTAACAACCTTCTAGAACCAGGTCTACTTGTTGTTTTCATTCCAATGTCAAAGGGAATTCAACTGATAAATAATGTGGCTAGTAAAATAAATTCTAAAGGTGAACTCTTGTCTCGCCAAAAGGGGCTTGTTCAAATTTGCAGCTCCAATGGTTCATTTATTGTCTTGACAACTAAAATTTGTGCCAATTTCATTGATATAAAACTTCTTAGAAAGTTGTGCATGCAATAAATTCTAGAATAGGTGCTTCTTCAGTTGCCTAGTCTGTGTGCAGGAGTATATTGAACATGATACTCATATCAATTACAACCAAGAAGTGCAACCAAGAGACAGATGATTATTTCAAATGGTGGCCCTGAACAAGATTAACCATTAATATTATGATTAAGGAAATTATTCTCTAACTTTAAGGGTTAAATTTATCTATTGGATTTGGACCCAACATGAGTATAGGCTTTTGTTATGAGATATTTTACAAATTTAAAATGAAGATAATATTGCTGTATGTTTCTCTAAACATTTGCTTTTATAAGAAAAATTAGCATTTTTAATTTTTACTTTTTTATAGAGACTAACAACAATTCCTGAGCAGGTGAAAGCAGATAAACATTCAGCAAGAGCATGTTTCCAACATCATGGCAGTTCTCCCAGGACACCAATATATGATCTTGAACAGGCCTCTAATTCTTTGGTATGAATACTATAATAGAATGCAAATTTCAAGCTACAACTGATGGCTATGTTTAATTTAGTTATTGTTAATGCTGGATAGTTGTTCATGATATAAGTTCTGGTGTTTGATTTACAGTAGGCCTACTCATAGCAAAAACAAAAAAAAGGCATGACTATCTTTTCTATTTCCTCCAAAACTTGAGAAACTAACTGCTTTACTTGGATTGAACTATCTTCTCTAGTCCATGTCTTAGCATCATGACCTTTGAATTTTAATAATTTCAGTAACACTGTCCAAAATTTATTTAGGACTTTAGCTCTGGTGATCCAACAACTCCTGGTAGTCCAGATGACATGTTCCTCAAGGATGTAAATCCCTGCTTAACGCCCTATTGCGCCAAGTCAAAATCCAAAGTAAGCACGCAATACTAGATTCCATTTCTTTATACTGTCAATATACTCTAAGAGCACCTTTATGAGACTCAAATTTATTGTCATTATTTTGCAGGAATTTGAGGCAATGGGCTACGATTCTCCAGATGATGAATTCCTATTTGAAAACAATATGGAGATCGGATTTAACTCACGAGTGAGGAAGATGTCCAAAAGTTCTGATTGTTGCCAAAATGCTAATACAGGGAGCACAATGGCCAGAGCAGCTCGTAGATCAGATGAAACCAAATGCACATATGGAAAGCAAATGCACCATAAACTTTTCTAGATAATGTCAATCCCCCTTTTTTGTTAAGCATTGATCTCATCTCTAGTTCTTTTCCTACCTGTATCAGTGTATTGACTGTAATTTTGGTTGGTATTAAATACATCATTTCGTATATTGTTAGAAAATTAAGCCTAAATGATGTTAATCTATTTGAGCAGTACATTGCCCCCCTTTTCAAATAGCAGACTATGTATGTTCTTAAACATAAAAGGTTCCAGTTCTGTTCCCAGTTGTAAATGGTGTATTTAAAAAGCCTGTCAATAAAAGATGAGTGAAGTATAAGTTTGTTATTCTGTGAGACATTGTGATTATGAAACATGTTTAGTCTAAATTCTTAAGCAGAAAGATATTGTGGCTGTGAATTTTTGTTAACAAATAACCGAACAGAAATGGGGAGCATGGATTGCTTATTAATATAGCATAGATATATTCTACATATCTATAGCATAGGCCCACAACTCAGTTGACTTTGATCCCCTCATTTGCTTGGGCTTAATGCGGCCCTCGTTTTGTCAAAAGGGTTTTGTGGTTTGCCTTGTCGTATTTGTCCGAGAGTATGGGCCTTCAAGGCCCACTGTGTAGCATGTAAAAAAAAAAAAAAAAAGCCATGAACATTTTTTCTTTTGTTTGAACAAATTTGAGGTTTGTAATTAATTTTTGTGTTGTCGAATCACCTAAAGCTATATTAGGTTTGGTTTTTTTTTTTTTTAAACCCTAATAATCTCAATGGCTATTTGGTATGCTTTTTTAGGCGGTGACATTGATGGGATGCTTATGATGAATAGTTGGTAACTACAAGAAACAATAGCAAATTTGGATAAAACCACCTAAATCTTATCTGTAAATATTTATAGTGCTTTTGAAGGCAAATGACCCTTAAAATTTATTCCATGAAGTTATCCTATGTTATGTTTTATTGCTTTTTTGCACACAAAAAAAGTCGTAATTAGTGTATAAAACTTCCATTATGGTTTAGAAAAGATGATTGGTATCCTAATTTCTTTTGCAGATTTCTGCTTAGGTTTAAAAATGATTTGTGCTTAATCAGGGACACACCCACTAGGGCCCAAGGGGGCCTTGCCCCACTGAGTTGCATAGTTTTTTCTTTGTAAATATATGAGGGCATAATTCGAATTGGACCCGAGAAAAGGAGGGTTGGGTTTGTTTAAGATAGCTGAGTGGAGGAAAGATACTGTTTTCAGGTTTATTTGGAATTTTTTTGCATACAGCTCTATTTGGGCAGCTTAAACTCCTGTATATCTTCTTAAATGTAGATCTATACGACTCTGTGGTAGGTGGCTATTTTAACTAATTGCTCATGGAATTGGAGAAAAATCCTTTAACCAAGGGTGCTAGTCTTCACTATCAAAACATGTCGTAGGAAATAGGGAAAATTTTGTTGTACAGCATGATTCTTAACATATAGTGGTCCCTTGCCGCAAAAATATGGTAATAGGGTGATGCATGACACAAGTTGCTGCTTTGACAGTTTGTCTAAGTTTATAGTTAATGGTCTTTGGATGTGGCCTACTGACAAGTCAGAAAGCTTTGAACAAAATCAAAGTAAACTTTGTGAAGCGCAAATTGATGGTGAGGCTAGAGAAGATTGGGTGTTTGCTGCAAATAAATCATATAATTGCAGGGATACGCAGTGTGCAGTTAGAGATGTGAAGCCTATAGAGTTCCTTGGTGACAGCTGCTTTGGTTTTCTAAAAGCATCCCTACTAAAAGGATGCCTTCATTGCTTGGTTAGCTTTTCAGCATAAGCTTACAACCCAAGATAGTCTGGTTTCCTGGGGGTACAAAGGATACCTCTATGCTCTTTTGCAATGGATTTATTTTGATTGTGCCATCTCTAAAATGATTTGGATGCAGATTCTGACTAGGGTCAGGCAGGTTGGGTCATGGAGTGAGGAAGTTGATTAGGCTCTGAAGAAACTGAAAGGGAAGAGTTTTCAGAAGACTATATGCAAACTGGCTCTTGATGCTACTATGTAGTATCACATTTGACTTCATCATAATACTAGAAAATTTCAAGGAAACTTAAAGGCAGAAATGGAGCAGGTTCTAGCTACTATGTCTGATGTTAGGTATTGTTTTTTTTGGTCTAGGAATGTTAAGAAATTCGATTCTAAAAAGGCTTCCTGTTTCTCTTACTTTCTGTTTTGTTGATAGATCTACAGTGGTCTAGCTGCTGATGCTTGTTTAGCGTTGGCTGTTAAGGGCAGCTGGTTGCTGCTTCTTGTTCTGTTTATCATCCTTCATCAAATTAAAAAAAAAAAAAAAATCCTGGAATGGAAACAATATAAAATGAACTGGACAACGATACTGCTTTATTATTGCAAAGTAGGAAGCAAAGATGTTCTAACTTCACTACATGGTACATTGATGTCTTTGAAGACATCCATATTACACCAAACTTCCTTCTGCTCTTGCTCAGGCCATCCCACCGCTTGTAGCTGTCCTTATTATCTGAAAGAGGGCTGCCAACAAAAAGATCAGGAGAAATCAAGTGATCAATTGCGTGTTAAAAAAAAGGGCAACTTAATCACCTAAGAAAATCTAATGTCTATGTATATTAACAATGATACTATTCACCAGTTCAGTAACTATAGGTCCAAAAATAAACGTCCCCCCAATCAATTCTGTAGTCTTATCCCACCGGCATGCATCAAGGAATTTAGAATAAGCAAAATTAAAAACTGACACCCCTATATGCTACCAAATATTATGTTCTTGACCTGTAAAGTTGCAACAAGCAGATAATATCAATGTGAATGATAAACATTACAATGCACATATTTTTAGCATGCTCCAAGAGCTACATTAATGTTACTCAAACCCACACATCATAAATTAGTTCTATAGCCCACATCCCTGTCAGAATTACAAGAGAAAAGCAGTAACCACTAGATTCAGAATTACAAGAGAAAAGAAGTAACCACTAGATGAAGTCCACAATGTTACACAATAGCATGTTTATTGGACACATATTTTCATCTTTTTAGCAAGTTCATGCAACAACTTTATGTCACAGTAGACTTAAAAAAGAGTAAAAGACTCTGCCAAGATATAGTAAATATAAAACATGTGGAAAATTGAATGAGAGCCCCTTCACCCCCAATCCCCCCAAAAGGCGCTATTAAGAGCATTAATAGTATGTCAACAATAAGAAGTTAGAAAGGCCATACATGATCCAATGACAACAAAGACAAAGAAACCAAGAACGATAGGCCCAACTGGGTAGTCATATCCCTTCTTTGCAGTGGTTTCAGGCACTAATCCCCTCTTTGTGATGTTCTTCTGAAACTTTGCCACTTTCCTCTCAGAAAGGCGCTTTGAAGTAGTCTGTCAAATCCATAAAACAACCAATACATGTTTCCATAAGAACTATGAACCACTGAAATTAACAACATCTAAACTCCTGTAATCTTTCTGCTTATACCAAAATGCAAATTAAAAGAAAAACAAATAACATCACACAAAGAAACAATCATTTGGCATTCAACCTAACAACCAAAAATTTGAGGTCAGCACTGAATCCTCTGCAGACTAATCAGGGATAGTCACAGTATTCTATTTGGCATTCAACCCATATACGAAAAACCATTGAAAGCACCAACTGTTGTTCCTAAGAACATAAAATAAATTTCATAATCTTCAAATTTAATTAAAAAGAGGACTTTCTCAGCATCAAAGACCAAACCACACTCTACAACAGCATAGATAGTACTAGGATTCAATCATATATTTAAGTTCAAGCATTCACATAGAAAGGGGCTAACTTGTTTCTTTCACTAATCCTATCCATCCATCCAGCCAGGACCAAGCCAACATAGAAAAGTCACATAAACACACTTTATTTTAATCAAATTACAAAGCATTTGATAGTGATTTCTACTTTACCCAGAAAATGTAAAAGCTTTACAAACCCAGATTTTATACCCATAGCTGAACCTTTTGCCATAAAATTTGAGCACTGGAGCTCAAATGGGGTAAAAAATAAAGCAATAATAAGAGACAATTGAGCAGAAGTAGCAAAATCTACATGCAAAGGTGACTTTTATATAAGCGTGTTCATCCCAAAAATAAAATTTGTATGCAAAGCTATTTCCTTTTAAGCTTATTCATCCTAGAAATTAAAAAAAATTAGAAAAGAGAAAACAGAATTAACATGCAACTGTGATTTTTCTTTTAAATTAAGGTCAGCAGTAATATAATAAAATCACAAACCAGAAAAGCAAGAAGGGAAAAAAAAAATAGAACATAAATTTTGAGAAATTGGCAAAAAAAAAAAAAAAAAAAACCCTTTACAGACTGAATGGAACCAAAGAGAATTTGATTAGAATCTAGAGAGATTAAAATGGCAGAGAGAAATGAGGAGGAGGAAATCTAGGAATTTTACAGAGTTCTTACCATTTTGCGTCTTTGGGTGATGAAGGAAAACTGAGAAACCTGAAAAAGTGGCTTTGTTTTTATTTACTTTTCATTTTTTAGGGAAACCTAGGACTTTATATATTCCTGGTTCTAGACTTCTAGTAATACGTGTCGGAACAGAACGTATCAAGGTTTTTTTTTAATTTTTTTATTTTTAAATACATATCAGTTTTATTTATTTAGTTATTTATTTATTATTGGATAAGGCCTATACTCTAGTTTGACTATGTTTTTATTTGGTCTCTTTGGTTGCGGAGGAAATGAAATAGGATGGAAATAAATGAAGAAAATAATTTTAAAATATTCTTTCTTTTATTTACTTTGGAGTTTTAACTAAAAAAGTGAAAAATCTATTCCTTTATTTGAGATTTTAAGTAGGAGGAAAACGAATGAGTAGAGGAAACATTCATTCTTCTTTATTTTTTTAAAATTTCAAATTTTCATTCTTTTGCAAGTAGGAGGAATTGAAAGGAATGAAATTAGATTTAATGAAATTAGGAGTGACAATTAAATTATAAGACTCTTGTTAAATGCTATATGTCTTACACCATATGAAGCCGCTTCAGATTGTATCCATCCTCTAATTTCATTATGTCTTAAATTATAATCTCATTATAAGACTCTTGTAAGACATATATCTTTGAAATCTTTTAATCTGGCTCTTTTGGAGAAACAAGGCTAGCGGCTCCAGATGGCTCAAAATTCACTTGTTTACAATTTCTTCAAGGCAAGATACTTCAAAGATTTTGATTTTATTCAGGCTTCATTGGGAATAGGCCATCGTATGTTTGGAGAAGCGTTATGGCGGTTCAAGAGGTTGTTAATAAAGGTATTAGATGGCGTGTGGGGAATGGGTAGAATGTTTGGATCTGTGATGATAAGTGGGTACCGAATTCTTCCTTGTACAAGGTTGTCTCCTAGAAGTCTACTTCCATAGGTCTCTATGGTTAGTGATCTTATTGATTTGGATAATAAAAGCTGAAATTTGGATATGCTTATACTTCTTTCGTTTTGAGCCCGAAGATATGGGTGGAATTCGATTGAGTAATAGGCTACCTAAGGATAGGCAAATATGGGCAGAGACTACAAAAGGGGTAATTTTCGGTTAGGAGTGCTTATAAGGTTGCGTTGGACTTGGATAGGAATGATGTAGGTGGCTCTACTTCGAATGGAGGCAGCATGCGTCTTTTCTAGAGGAAAACTTTGGAAAATCCAAGTTCCTAATAAAATTAGACACTTTGCTTGGAGAGCTGCACATGATATTCTACCAACAAAAGCTAATCTATTTCATAAACATGTTCTTCTAGATTGTACTTGTGAGAAGTGTGGAGTCAATTCTAAATCTTTGCTTCATCTGTTCTGGGAGTGTCCTAAGGCTAGTGAAACATAGGCTTTATCCAGTCTTTTTCACTCCTTGTCTTCATTATACTTTTGGAGTTTCATGAATTTTCTATTGTATGTGTTAATGGAGGCTAAGTGGATAGGAGAGGATTTAGCAATGGTGGTCTCAATTGTATGGGCTTTATGGATAAATAGGAATGAGGTTAGACATGTTAGTTCAAGAAAGAATGGGAAGCAATTGATCCAATGGTGCATGCATTATTTGAAGGAATATTGGGTAGCTTTGGTTGTTCTGTTGAAGTTTTCTCAGCATTTGGAGTCAAAGTGGTTACTACCGTTAGCCCTATCATACAAGACTAATGCGGATGGGGCGGTTTTCTTGAATCAAAAAGAAGCTGGGGTAGTTGTTATTATCCAAGATCATGCGGGAAATTTTATTATTGGTCTGAGTAAGAAGCTCCAGATTCCGATGGGGGCTGTTGAAGTTGAAGCCAAGGCTTTTGAGGCTGGTATTGTGTTTGCAGAGGAAGTGGGCTTCCAGGACTTTGTGTTAGAAGGTGACTCTCTGTTCATAGTCCATGCCTTGTGTGAAAATTCCCTAGCTCCTTCGTCAGTGGCTCCTTTGATTTATGGGGTGCTAGCTGCTTCCTACGAGTTTGATAATGTTATATTCTCTCATGTTTGTAGGCAAGGCAATTAGCTTGCTCACCTTTTAGCTAAACATGCTTTAGGTATTAATGACTTTCTATTTTGATTGAAGAGTCTTTATTTTCTAGAACAAGATTTTCTCCATGATGTATTTATTGCTTTTATTTCTAAACAAAGTCTTTTGTCCTTTTCATCAAAAAAAAAAAAAAAAAAAGTTGGGATGTTTTAATTGTCACATTCTAGTTGTTATTATAACAGAAAGTAGGTGTTAGGATTAGTTCTCTATAATCCTATTGTATGTCATGTATGATATTATGTATGACATTGTGTTCTATGTAATAAACTTGTTTTATTATTATCTAAAATAATGATAGCATGAATGTTTGGACATTATCATATAGTCTTTGAGATGCATAGTATGTGATTTAGTCACAGAAGATATAAATCACAAATTTTTTGTAAACTCAAAATCTTAGTTCATAGTCGGTGATGAAATTGGGCATTTCATCTGCAAAGATTATAACATGTTAATTAAGATGATTTATCTTGATCATGGAAGTTGAGACTTCTAGTTGATATGTTTTAAGTGTATAAGTATAAAATATATTGAACTAGACCGCTATGAAATTTATTATTCTAGCAATAACTGTCAAATGAATGATAAATTTCACGACTTCTCAATTACATAAACTCTCAATTCTGAGGGAATAGTGAATTTGATCATGAAATGTAGGTTACTTTAATATATCAGGAGTGAGATCTAAACAAAAGGTCAAAATCTCAATATGTTGGGCAACCACACGTAAAGTTGAAGGAACACATATTCTCAAGATGAAATTTATAGTCTCTTTACAGAGATATAAAATATTCTCTTGAGATAAGTTTCATGGGTTTGGTTATTTGGAGTGTTAGGCCTAACCACTTTAGTAAAGAGTTACTAAAATTTATATTTTATGAAATTAGATTTCATAAAATATATATGAGTAAATTAAAGGATTAAATCGGTTACTCAAGGATCAAGAGGTAGTAATTTACAAAGTGACAGTTACACATTATGACTTTGTATTACTATGAATATTTTTATGAATGGGTTAAATGTTTAGTAAAAGTCTTGGGATATAATTTATTAATAAGGCCTAGAGTGCAATTATATTTATATAGTGGTATTAAATATAATTAATAATAATTTTGGGCTTATCAAGAGTTGACAGATAAGTCTAAAGCCTATTGGAGCTAGAGCTTTATTTGTCCCTTTTGGTCTCACTCCAAGTTATACACTAAAGCCCAATTGAGCTGTTTCAAAAGGCTAACCCAATTAGATAATTAGTTATTTATTTAATAAGAGTTATTAAATAAATGTAACTGTCTAAGTGAAAAAATATATGTGTGATTAAAAAGGGAGAAATAATAAGAGTTCTTCAATAAAGGAGACACTTGGTTATTTTTCTCTTGAACAATTTACATGTAGAGCTGATTGAGAGACTACACATCTTGGGTACATTATGGAATTGGAGTGAAGATTGAAAGGCATCTCAAGTCCAATCTTCATTTGTTTTGAATTTCACTGCATCAAGGTACGTTTTCTCATTTTTTGTTTCCAAAACTCAGATGTTACATGCTATCTCACATGAATGAAGTAGTTCCGTTCATATTCCGCTGCGTGTTTTTGTATGAGATACAAAACTCTTTTTTCCATATGTTTTTCCAACAGTAGGAACATCCCGTATTCAAATATTTTTCTTACAACTATTCAAATATCACAAAAGACATGACATTTAAATTAGTTGAAATGGTTCTATACCAAAATATTCCATAAAAAATGGACAAATTAAAATGGAGTCTTCAACGATATGAAAACTTTGGTTTGTAGTTTTTTTTGTCATATAAATTAAACAAAATCAAAAAGGCAAGTCTGTGAAGCCTGGTTTAGGAGAACATATTAGCATCTACGTTGGTGTTTCATATCCAATAAGTGGTTGACACCAATCCAAAAAAAAAAAAAAAAGGGGCCAGCTCAACTTAGTCCACCAATACAAGCCGAAAGACAATTTTGTCCCTAAAAATATTTCAACCCCCCCCCCCCCCCCTTATTTTATCTCTTTTTGATACTGTATTTTGTCTGGTTTTAAATTTCGATAGAAGTTTTGACCTAAAAATGAATGATTTCATGATTCTAATAGTCACCCCCCCCCCCTCTTTTTTTTTTTGTTGATTTCATCAATTTTTATGCAGTTGACTACATTTAGTTGAGTTTTATTGGAAATATAACCATGAGATGATATTATTTTTGGAGCTATGTTTAGGATCATGGAATTCCCTTTAATTCAAGGAAAATACCATATTTGCATTTTAATTGTGAAAAAGTACATAATTTTTTATGGAATGCTTGCTAATTTCTAGTATAATTTTCATGAAAAATTGGTATTAAATATACCATTTGAGATTCTTCATTTCTTCTATTGAGCATGCCATTAAAGTTTGAGCATCAGATTGATTAAGAAATTTAACTAATTTTTATAAATTATGTGTCTAGTTTTAATCTGGGTCCACTTACTTTGTCATATTCGGTCCCTTTTATATTTATCAGGTCATATACATGGTTTATTGAAAGATCAAGTTAATTTCCTTTAATTAATGATTATGTCAAGTTTTTTTCATAACTGTTGATTTAAGGTATAGTGCACTATAGTCTAGGTTTTATCCACTGCCCAGGTGAATCAAGGTTTGTCTCAAAGGGTGACACGTCACTTTCTTATCCACTTCTATTCCTATTCACATTCCCCTATATATTCATCTTTTTCTAAAGGACTAAAGAAGGATCTGCCCTCCTTCCCCTTGGGAGGGCACAACCCTAAAGAATTCTTCCTGTGTCCCACGGCTGGTCCTCAGCTTCTACCTAAAAATCCCAACAGCCAACATCACAAAATCCCAAGCAAAAGTCCCCATTTTTCCTTCACCTCCCCGAAGCTCCAAAACCCCATTTTCAGCCCTTTCCTTCATCACAAAATATACTACAAAAGAGCTCCTAAAAATAAGCAAGAAAACCACTTTCCTGACTCAAAAACCACATAAAAATCTCTCATTTCTTCCATTTACACCAACATACAGTCAGCCCTCCTATAAATCCAATGTTACCAACATGTATCCCTAAACATTAGAGGCATGTTTGGTAGACTGTAATAGGCCCTGTAATGTAATAGTTATTTCTATGGTTTAGTTATTCTTTAGTTTGGTTATATTCTTATTACAAGGAATAATCATTCCTTATGAATAGCTATTCTTCAAAATGAGGAATAACTATTCCTCTTTAATAGGTTGTATTAGCTATTCCTTAGTAAGTGCAATAATTTCAAAACTTAATATATTTCCAAGTAAACAAACTTTCCATATACATCTAACAATTATAAAAATAAAAAATCATAAAAAATAACACACATCTCTCTTAAATTTAAAAATAACAATTTTTAAGGAAATATAATTGCATGGGTAAGAAATTTCCTAAAATAAATGTTAAGTTTCATTCTAATGTTATAACTCACAACCAAACTAATGAATAGATTTAGTTATTACATTACAACACATTTTATTCCTAGTAATAAAGATTACACTTCCTATCGTAATTCTCATTCAGTGTACCAAACGTACCCTAGTAAAAGTTAAGGAGATTCCACCAAACGGTTCAAAGTTAAAACCAGATCCCTCACCGCTATCTGCCCCAAAGGTAGAAAGTTATATTGTCATCCCTCCATGTGGAAAGACCAATAAAAGAGGCCCCTTCAAGGGCTGAATCCTAAACCATCACTACAAGCATTTAGGATACGATTGGTGCACTGTAATAGACTCTGTAATGTAATAACTATTTCTTAGGAATACCTATTCGGTTATTTGGTTGTTTTTTTATTACAAGTAATAGTCATTCTTTAGGAATAAGTATTCCTTACCAAAATGGTTGTAATAACTATTCCTTAACCTGCATAATAAATACAAAAATAAAAATTACTAAAAGACCCCCAACACTAATAACTCTCTCTCCCTCTCTCTTAAGAATCAATTCATAATTTTTTTTTAACTATTTTTGGGCTTCGTTATTCTTTATGTTATTTTTTTTTCTACTATTATTCTCACTATATTGGTTCTACATTTGAAGCCTTTTTTTTTTTTTTTTTTTTTGAGAATGAAGTTCTACATTCGAAGCTCAATGATGTGAAAAGAGGAAAAAAAAAAAAACCCACTATGCCAGCATGTTCTTTATTATGATTTGGTATTAAAATTTTGAAAATTATAAATTGTATTTAGTTTTGTAAGGACACAATTTTGGCTCCCAAGCCCAAAGGATGGATGAACTTAGGCTCAAAGAGCCCAACATAATGAATTTGTAGAGGGTAGGTTGGAAAACTAGGCTTTAATGAGCTAGACAACAAGTAAGGTGGATCTAGATGATAAGAAAATGAAGATAGACTGGTTTAATCTAAAGAAAATCATCCTTGGCACAATTTGAGGAGATCAATTCTTATATATTTCTTCTCAAGTTTGATTACAAGTTCAACTCTTGATTGCTACAATGTTTTTCTCTCAATTTCTCGATCCCTTTCCTTTAAGGTCTTCTTTCTATTTTATACTCTCTTCCTTCCTTCATAGCTACCCTCCATGTGTAGAGTAGATGGCTGGTGTTGATCCTTGTCCCATTAGCACATTCCTGAAGTCTCTAGTAGTAGCTGTAAGGTTGAAGATTACTGTTCAGGTATCACTTCCTCATTAATGCGGCCAGAGAGTTAGCTACAAAGCATTCAATGCGGTGGTAGCAGCTTTCTCTTTAGATATTTTAGGACTTCCCCCATTCTCACACTTCTGTGATGCTTATCCGTATCAATAGAATCTCTTGGAACATTGCCCTAGATGGCAGACCACCCCTTCGGACCTCGACTTTGCTCAGCTGAGGAGGCATTCATCCTCGGACCACCTTCATGGACCCTTATGATCAAAATTATCCTCTTCACTTACTTACACAGACTCCCGTGATAATGTTCACCCCTCCTCGGACTACTTCATGTCCTCGGATTGGGCTCCCGGCCCAATATATATATATATTGCTGGGCCTAATGCCCCTACAATAGCCCCTTGAAATTCTCCACTTTGGCTCCTCGGGAAGAAAAGAGGATTTCGATGTCACTACAATGACCCCGTACCTTATCAAACATCATCCCTGTTTGCACAGACATCTTTTTAACTGCCCAACACACGCTTTTGACGCTTTAGCATCCGAGACGCGCCTTCATTAAATTTCTGTGGCTTTCTATTCCCCACATTCTACGGCGCGATGCAGATCCAACGGTTGAGAATTTTGTTGGAACTTAGGCGGGAGTTTTCCCGCTTGTCACTCTCTCTTGGATATAAATATCGCTTAAATGTTCCACTCACTCCACTTTTGCACTCATTCACTTTACTTGTGCACTATTCAATCCTCTCGTGCCTTCAAAAATACCAAGAGCCAGTCCGAGGAAAGCTTTCTTCCCTGCGTAAGTCTTTTCGATAAACCTCTCCACTTACTTTTCCTTCTACTTCTCTTTTTTCCATGTCCTTTGCTCCTCGGCCTTCTTAGTTTTTCCCTTTTACCATCTTAGTACCCCCAACTCTCCTTTAGCTATGGCTAGATTTGCTTACTTGGTAGACTCCGCAGAGGATATAGAGAGCTTTAGAGCTCAGTATAGGATTCCGCCAGGAGTGTTCATTAGGTATTGTAAGGAAGGGGAATAGTACAAGAAAAGGAAAGAGGGAGAAGTGGTAATCTCGATGATTGTCTTTATAGAGGGAGGGATCACTAGGAATTACCTTAGGGCCCACAGATTAGCTCCCACCCAATGTGCCCCAAACATGTTTAGGATTTTAGGTAGCGTCGATGCCCTTAATGAGAAAATGGGCTTAGGTCTTACCCATCACGATGTTAATTGGATTTACAACCTCCACCACCTAAAGGGGCAAGGGTATTACCTAAAATCTAGGCACCTCAAGGTTAGCCTCATCCAATGCCTCCCTAATTCCAATAAATGCCTGAACAAGGACTTCTTGATCGTTTCAGGGGAGTGGCACGATGGCCTCCTCTGCTCGACGAGAGAGGGGACACTAGGTGGGGCTTTAGGTTTAGGATAATTATTTCAAAGTCACCCCCTTTTCTTTTGTTTGTGTTTGTATATGAGTTTTTCTTTGATTCGCACTGTTTTTTGTTGATGATGTTTTTTTGTTTTTCCTAATGGTTTTGCAGAAAAGAACGCTGCTATTCCTAATTTCAGTCTTGTCAACCAGCCGAGCTTAGACAAGATACTAAAGGCCGAGGTGTTCGTCCATAGTGACGGTCAGCTACAAGTGGCACACCTAATCCTCGGCTACACCCCCATCTTTAAAAGCTTCCAAGTGTCGAAGTGTGTAATTAAAGCAAAAGACCTTCGCCTACATCAAATAAGTGTTGCCGTTCTAGGTTTTCTCACCATCGATCCTATCCCAAAAGGCATACCAAAAATAGCACTGCCCTCCCAACGTGCTGCTGAGGAAGAGGCAACCCCGTCCCAGCCTACGATTAAGGAAGAGGAAGAGATCATTAAAGTCTCTGACTCAGAAGACGACTTTGAGGTCTTCAACCGACCCTTATCCCCTGAGACCTCAGTTGGTGATCTCGACTACCTTCCTCTCATGCCGGCAAGTCAAACCCCAAAAGATTCTTCCATACCAGAAGCCATGGGGATACAATGTAAGCCAAGGTCTACCCTTTAAGAGCTGTTGGAGTCCTAACCCGGGGGAAATACGTAGATGGGGGCTGATAAGAGACAAGACTCTCAAGTTGGACCTCTAGTTTGGAACCTTGCCCTCATGTTGGACGGAGGCCCACTACCTACTGACGCGTTTATCAGGGAGTTCCAGCAGGGGTGCGTTGGCTACGTTGTCGATGTAGTGGAACAGGCGCAGCTGCTCCCCAACGACATGGTCGACCTCAGGTCAATGAGGAAACACAAAGTGTTCCTCAGCCTGAAAAGGGATCTTTCAATGGTAAGTCCTTCAATCAATTCCTTTTTTTTTTTTCTTAATTTTTAATATTTTAATATTACTCTATCTTCTACTCCTTTCTTTTCTTTTGACCTTGTCTCTTCCCTCCGCAGGCTATTCAAGCCACATTCAAAGCCTAGGAGATGATAAACTACTCCCACCGGCAGATGAAGGAAGGAGAAGGGAGACGTATAGCGGCCATGAAGGCCTTCCACGTGGCCGAAAAAAGTATACAAGAGCTCAAGAATAAGCTGACTGAGGCGGAGAGGGACAAAAGAAGTGCTGAAGTTGCCTTGGATAGCGTTGAGAGGTAGGCTGAAGGTCAACGAGTGCTCATTCGTCAGGTCGAGGATTAGTTGGCCGCCTCCAAAGAAAAAATTATAGCCCTAAAGAAGAAATTAGAGGAGGCCGAGAAGGCAAGGGACTAAGCCGAGCAAGACAATTATGATGTAGGGGTGGCAAAGATCGAGAAGGCCCTCAAGGCTGAGGTCTCGGGGGTATGTAGAAACTACTGCCTCCAGGTGTGGAATGAGGCCTTTAACCAAGCTAGGATTGAGGCCTCTTCTGCACTTAGAAAAGCAGAGAGTGTATACTACCCTCCTGCTATCAGCGCACCAAACTCAATCAGTTCCAAGGTTGACACCTCCTCCGAGGTGGCAGAACTTGGGATGGGTAGCCTGGCCAAGGTCCCTCCTTCCTTTGACAACCTTTCCGAGGAGGCTTAACAGCATGGGGTTGTTGAAAAAGAAGCTGATGCTAACAAGAGAATGGCCCCTGATGCCACCAAGCCCCCAACTGTTTCTCAAGATCCACTTAAAGAGAAAGAGGTGCCCTTTAAGATGGAGATAGTTCTAGCAACTCTCCCAGTGCCTGCCAAGGGTGATCTTAAAAGTAAAGACTTAGGATCTTCAGAGGCAGCACTCTCCCAATCTACCAAGGCCCCACAAAAAGAGAAAATTGTAATAAAAAAGAAGTAGTTTAGAGTAATAGTTTTTAGTTTTTTTTTTTTTTTTTTTATTAATTTTTTTTTACTGTTGTTCTTATTTCCAGAACTTGTAATTCAGTTTGATCTTTTGTAAGAAATTTAATGATAGTTATAAAATTTTCTTCCGTACTTGTGTTATTTATATGGATCCTATAGCATAACTTCTGTTTCATCTAACACTTAGCTAACATGGAAATGAGATATAACTCCTTTCATTTATCTACATAAGTGGTAGCATAATTACTACACCCCACATGATTGGCAACAGAACAAGTTAAACCTACTAAATCCATGATCTCAACAAAGTGTAACCTTAACCTCAAAAACATACATAATGGTAGAGCATATATTCATATCAAATTTCCCTTAGTTCTCCACTTATTAGTAAGTCTAAGGATTTGGGGATGATAATCGATTCTTAAATAGATCATAGATATACTTTCAAATGCTTTAAGTGATGTTCATGAGTGTCCATTTGATCATGTCACTACAACAAAGATCATTGCCATTTAGCATGGCTGGCTTTGTTTGATACTTAAATAAATAATAGAAAGCATTAACTTACTCAAGACATGTGGTCCGAGGAACCAAATATTACTAAGGTTCTATTTGATACTTAGAAAAATGATTATAAATATCAATTTACCCAAGGTATGTGGTTCGAGGAGCTAGGCATGACCAAGGTTCTGTTTGATACTTAGGAAAATGATTACAAATATCAATTTACCCAAGGTATGTAGTCCGAAGAGCCAGACATGACCAAGGTTCTGTTTGATACTTAGAAAAATGTCATGAAGTATTAATTTATCCAAAATAGGTGATCCGAGGAACCAAACATAACTAAGGTTCTATTTAACACTTAGAAAAATGATTTAAAATATCATTTTACCTAAGGTATATGGTCCAAGGAGCCAGGCATGACCAAGGTTTCGTTTGATACTTAGGAAAATGACATGAAGTGTTAATTTACCCAAAGTATATGGTCCGAGGAGCCAGACATAATTAAGGTTCTGTTTAACACTTAGAAAAATGATTTAAAATATCAATTTACCCAAGGTATATGGTCTGAGGAGCCAGGCATGACCAATGTTCTGTTTGATACTAAGGAAAATGACATGAAGTGTTAATTTACCCAAAATTTACCCAAAGTATGTGGTCCGAAGAGCCAGCTATAACTAAGGTTCTATTTAACACTTAGAAAAATGATTTAAAATATCAATTTACCCAAGGTATGTGATCCGAGGAGCCAGACATGACTAAGGTTCTGTTTGATACTTAGAAAAATGATTACCGATATCAATTTACCCAAGGTATGTGGTCCGAGGAGCCATGCATGACCAAGGTTTTCGTTTGATACTTAGGAAAATGTCATGAAGTATTAATTTACCCAAAGTAGGTGGTTCGAGGAACCAGGCATAACTAAGATTCTGTTTAACACTTAGAAAAATGATTTAAAATATCAATTTACCCAAGGTATGTGGTCCGAGGAGCCAGAGATGACCAAGGTTCTGTTTGATATCCGAATGAGTAAGAAGTGCAATGCATAATATAATAAGGAAAAATTTGGCAGAAAAGACTTTCATTAATAATAATACCTTCGCGAGTTATTTACATTTCAGGGGTGTGGTATGACATTTTCACCTAGGTCTTCAAGATAATAAGCACCTATTCTAGCCACTGAGGTGATGCAGTATGACCTTTCCCAGTTGGGTCCCAATTTTCCCCATGATGGGTTCTTGGCAGTACCCAAAACCCTTCTTAAAACCAAGTCCCCAGGTGCTAGCGGCCTTAACCTTACATTTGAATCATACCCTTGCCTGAGCTTGTGTTGATAGTACGCTAGTTGAACCATTGCATTTTCTCTCCGTTCTTCAATCCAGTCTAAGCTTTTTTATAACAAGCTATCATTGTTGCTCAGAGTGAAAGAGCTCATCCTCAGTGTTGGGAACCCGGTCTCAAGAGGAATTACAACCTTGGCCACATAAGTCATTGAAAAGGGGGTCTCCCTAGTGGACCTTCGAGGTGTAGTACGATACGTCCAAAGAATGTGTGGCAACTCTTTCACCAATTTTCCCTTTGCATCATCCAGCCTTTTTTTGAGCCCACTCACTATGACCTTATTAACAACCTCAACCTGTCCATTCCCCTGTGGATTTACCGGGGTGGAATATAATTAGGTCACAACAATACCTCCTGAAGGCTTTGCTATCAAACTGAAGACCATTGTCCGAGATGAGTGTACAAGAGATTCCAAATTGAGTGACAATATTTTTTCAGATAAATCTCTTGGCATCCATATTCCTAACATTTCCTAGTGGTTCAGCTTTAACCCATTTGGTGAAGTAATTCGTGCAGACTAGTAACCATCTCTTATTCCCTGATGCCTTAGGGAAGGGCCCTACAATATCAAAGCCCCTTGAGCAAAAGGCCAATGGCTGGACAGAGGATTAAGGACACCTCCTGGTTGATGAATGTTTGGGGCAAATATTTGGCATTGGTCGCATTTCTTCACATACTTTTGTGCTTCCTTCTACATATTTGGCCACCAATATCCCTGAATGGGGGCCCTGTGAGACAAAGACCTGCCTCCTGTGTGGCTTCCACAAATCCCTTCATGTAACTCTTCTAGGAGTAGTTCAACTGTTTCAGGGTGTATGCATAGCAAATATGGTCTAGAAGAGGAACGCTTGTACAACTTTTGGTTATCGGACAGCCAAAACCGAGGAGCCTTTCTCCGTACTTTGTCAGTCTCGGACTTACCCTCGGGTAAGATGTCCTCCTTAAGGAATAGCACAATAGAGTCCATCTAGCTAGGACCCACCCTAATTTGATGAATATGAATATCGTTTCTCCTTATTTCAGTAGGTTTACACAAGTTTTCCACAAGGATCACCCATGGTAAACTTTGTGCCGAAGAGGTTGCGAGCATGACAAGAGAGTCAGCATGTGTATTTCTACTTCTAGGGATTTGCAATAAAATGAAAGACTCAAATCTTGATTGCAAATGTCTAACCTGATTCAAATATTCCTGCATTCTAAGATCTCTGGCTTCCAACTCTCCCCCTACCTGGCCTACAACCAATCTCGAATCTGAAAACATCTCCACTGCCTTTCCTTCCATTATTTGAACCATAGTCATCTCTATCAATAGAGCCTTATACTTAGCCTCATTATTGGTGACCGAGAAGCCCAACCTTAAGGATTTTTCAATAACGATCCTCTCAGGAGAAATTATAACTAGCCCCACTCCATATCCTGTTTGATTCGCTACACCATTAACATGTACTCTCTAGGGTAAAGGCTCTTGCAAGGAGACCATGCCAACTGATTTTTCATCCATGTTTTGTTTCTCAACTTTTTTCTTAAATGGAGTTTCAGCAAACTCGGCCACCAAAGCAGCGAGGACTTGACCCTTGATAGAGGTGCAAGGCATGTATTTGATATCAAAAGCCCCTAGGATTGTACCCCACTTGGCAGTTCTTCCTGTATAATTAGCACTCTGAAGTAGAGATCTAAGCGGAAGTTTGGTTAAGACAACAACTGTGTGGGATTGAAAGTAATGGGGAAGCTTAAGCGTAGCATGCACCACTGCCAAAATGGCATTTTCCAGTGGTAAGTAACGAATCTCGGCCTTATGCAGTGATTTGCTCACATAATAAATTGGTCTCTGCACACCACCATCAACCCGTACAAGAACCAGGCTCACCGTATGGGAAGCCACAGCAATGTAAGCAAACAAAACCTCATCCACCTCGGGTTTGGACATAATGGGTGGCTGAGAAAGATATTCCTTCAACTGTTGGAAGGCCAAGACATACTCCTCGGTCCATTCAAATCCCTTCCATTTGTTCAACAATTGGAAGAAAGGCTTGCACCTGTCCACTGACCGAGAAATGAATCGATGCAGGGCAGCGGTCATCCCTGTCAACTTCTAGACCTCTTTGGAATTCCGAGGTGGATGTAAACTGTTAATTGCTTTAATTTGATCAGGGTTGACTTCAATTTCACGGTGAGTGACTATGTACCCTAAAAACTTTCCTGAACCAACACAAAAAGAACACTTAGAAGCATTGAGGCGCAACTTGTGTTTCCTTAATATCTCAAAGATATTGCCGAGGTCGTTAATGTGCTCAGACTCTAACTTACTTTTGACCACCATATTGTCTATATAAATCTTAATGTTTTTTCCTAACTGTGGCTCAAACATCCTGGTTATCATCATCTGATAAGTAGACCCTGCATTCTTTAGACCAAAGGGCATCACATTGTAGTGGTAATTCCTAGTAGGAATGATAAAAGCTATTTTTTCCTAATCATCCAAAGCTAAAGGTATCTGATGGTACCCTTGAAAGGCATCCAAAAAACTCATCTGAGGATGGCCTACCGTTGTGTCAACTAATTGATCAATTCGAGGCATGGGGAAGGGGTCCTTTGGACAGGTATTGTTCAAGTCTGTGAAGTCTACACATACTCGCCACTTCCCATTCTTCTTCTTCACTATCACTGTATTAGCTAACCATTTAGAGTAGAACATTTCCTTAATAGCCCCAGCCTACTTAAGCTTGTTCACATCCTTCTTAACGGTATCAGAATGCTCTTTAAATGAGCATCGAGGTGGTTGCTTCCTAGGGAGGATAGTTAGGTTGACATTTAGATGATGGAAAATGAAGTCTGGATCCACCCCAGGAGCTTCATAAGCATTCCATGTGAACACATCAATATTCCTCCTTAGAAATGATAACAGTTCTTCCTTCTCCCGAGGATGCAGTTGAGCTCTGACCTGAAAAAACTTCTCCGGATTACCATCTATAACAATTTCCTCCAACCTCTCACACTTTGCCTCTTCCGACACCGCATCCATAGATAAGACCGGAATCCTTGATTGCTATGAGCCCCCCTCAGCAGAAGCCGAGGACTCAGCTTCAGGCTGATGCATAATTGTAGCCACCTGGCACTGCCTAGCCATGGATTGACTCCCAACAAGCTCTTTAATCTTGTCCCCCGACGGATATTTCACCTTCAAATGCAGATTTGAAGAAACGGCCCCTAGGGCATGAAACTAGGGTCTTGCCATAATGGTCGTGTAGAGAAAATAAGCATCCACCACAATGAAGTCCACCTTCACTACCTCTAAACTTACCTGAACGGGTAGTCTAATTTGATCCCTTGGAATGACAATTTTCCCATCAAAGCTTACCAAAGGTGAATTATAGGCTGTTAAATCTTCAGGCTTCAAGTTCAGCCCATTGTATAAGTTAGGGTATATAATCTTTACACTGCTGCCTTGGTCTACTAACTCCCTCTTCATGTCATACCCACCTATCCTAAGTGTGACCATTAAAGCATCATTGTGTGGCTGTATAGTTCCAATCTTGTCCTCATCCGAAAAACGCAACGTTGGTCGGATCTTCACTCTAGCCCTTTTCGACTCAGAATTAGAGTCTTCGGCAGGTGGCCAAGCTACAGACATCACCCTAGAGGGATGAGAACTAGTTCTCTCAGGAGTAGCAAAGATGACATTAATTGTGCCCAGGCTATCAAACCACCTCATCGCCACAAGCCTCAAGTTGGATGGGAATACCTTACACATCAAGGCCTCATTCTTGGAGTGCATTGCCATCCTCTGGTTGAAGTGGCTTACATGTTCCATAGGGTCTGTATGACCATTGTACATGGTAAACGTTGGCTGAGTAAAACGCCGAGAAAGTCTTCCTCTTTCAATCTTACGTGTGAAAGGTGATCTGGAAATTTGGTTCAATGCCCTACTCATGGCGTCGTTCCCCAGACCTTTGTAGGATGGATTTTTACTTCTGCGCCTATGGTGGTAATCCTCATCGCCCGAGAAAGACTCACTAGAGGGAGTCCTTGATCTGGGCCTGTAACTGCCATCTCCTTCCTCACTAGAAGAAGAAATAGACTTTGAGGGAGTTTTCCTTTGTCGTTCACGTCGCAACTTCCTTCGCAAATGATCAATCTCCATTGCATATTCCTAGCATTTTACTCATGAGAGATGTGACTCCCAGTTCGTGATTGACTTCTACTAGTATGGGTGGTATGCACACTTCCCTTCCGATCCCTTCTTCGTTCAAGATGGAGGAAATGATCTTGACGTTGAGAACCCATAGATTCCTCTTGGTGTAGACCTAAACCTACCATATTTGAACGTTAAACTCACCACAACACCAAAATTTCCCACAAACAGTGCCAATTGTAAGGACACAATTCGGCTCCCAAGCCCAAAGGATGGATGAACTTAGGCCCAAAGAGCCCAACACAATGAATTTATAGAGAGTGGGTTGGGGTTTAATGAGTTAGACAACAAGTAAGGTGGATCCAGATGATAAGAAAATGAAGATAGACTGGTTTAATCTAAAGAAAATCGTCCTCGGCACAATTTGAGGAGATCAGTTCTTATATATTTCTTCTCAAGTTTGATTACAAGTTCAACTCTTGATTGCTACAATATTTTTCTCTCAATTTCTCAATGCCTTTCCTTCAGGGTCTTCTTTCTGTTTTATACTTTCTTCCTTCCTTCATCTCTACCCTCCACGTGTAGAGTAGATGGTTGGTGTTGATCCTTGTTCCATCAGCACCTTCTTGAAGTCTCTAGTAGTAGCTGTAAGGCTGGAAATTACTCTTCAGGTATCACTTCCTCATTAATGCAGTTAGAGAGTTAGCTACAGAGCATTCAATGCGGTGGTAGCAGTTTTCTCTTTAGATATTTTAGGACTTCCCCCCTATCCTGCACTTCTGTGATGCTTATCCGTATCAATAGAATCTCCTAGAATATTGCCCTGGATGGCATACCACCCCTTCAGACCTTGGCTTTGTTCAGCTGAAGAGGCATTCATCCTCGGACCATGCTTATGGACCCTTATGATCAAAATTAACCTCTTCACTTACTAACACGGACTCCCATGATAATGTTCACCCCTCCTTGGACTACTTCATGTGCTCGGATTGGGCCCCCAGCCCAATATATACATAGATATATATATTGCTGGGCCTAAGCCCCTACAAGTTTTATATTGTTTGTATTTATAAATTGGTATCTATATGTTGTTATAAAAATAACTATATTACTATGATATGATGCTATCAGTTTTTTATATTTATTAAAATTAATTAATAAAACTAATACTAATCAATTAATCATATATGTTTTTTCAATTTATAAAAGGATAGATATTAAGCCATATTGTAAAATATATATCTTTTTAAAATGGTATTTTAGGAAATTTGACAAAAATATAATGAAATTCTACTATCTTAAAATAGATTCAAGCATTCATTATAGTATTATCACCAAACAAATGAATAGGAAAAGTTATGTCATTCCAACTTCTTGTATTATTTGTAATATTTATTCCTATTATAATGTAATAACTATTATAGTGTACCAAATGTGCCCTTAGAGCATTCTCATCAAGAGTTTTAAAATTTTTAGCATTTAGCACCTAAAAAATTAACTTTATAGCATTTAATACATCATTTTACAATACACCTAACATCAAAACCTCTATTTTTTTTTTTACCAGTTCATTAAAATATTATTTATTTATCATTTTTTATTCTCACCACCCAAGCCACCACAAACCCACACAACTAACGGCCTCCACCACCAGCACAACCCATAGCACCAACCACAACACAACCAACCACCAGCCTCCACCCATAGCACCACCGCACAACCCTTGCTTTTCCCTCTCATCCTCTCTCTGCCTCAACCCACAACACACCAACCACCAAACCCACCTATTTCTTCTCAACCTAGCAAAACCCATATCCACATACCCACTGCTAGCTACCAACAGGCAACACCACCTAAAAAAAAAAAAAAATGAAAAACCACCACAACCCACTAACCATAAAACCAACTCAACCACTGTCACCACCACCCACAACCTCAACTCCCAACTACCAAAATCACAACCAAATCTCAAACCCAAACCCACAACCGCATCACTATATGTGGGTTGGGTTGATAGAAGTGGTGACTTGATGGAGTGTGTGGTGAAGAAATGGTGGTTGAGAGAGAGAGATGTGGGTTAGGTTTTGAAGGAGAGAGGGGGTTGAAAGGGAGAGAGTGACAGAGAAAAATTTGAGAGAGAGCAGAGAGTGTGAGATTTGAGAAGAGAGAGAGAAGGGGAATAAAAAATAATAAAAATGAGTAGCAACTTGCTACAGTAGGATGTTAGTAATAACTGTAGCAAGGTGCTAAAAAATTTAAAATTTAGTACCATTGATGTAGGGGCTTTTTTAGTGGCTTTGTTGCTAAAAATAGCTTTTAGCATTTATCATACCTTTGATGAGAATGCTCGTAGTTGCTTTTGTTTAGATGGAAGGAGATGAGAAGAAAGAAGAGGAAAGGAGAGAAAAAGGTGAACAAAAGCACCCCAAATATAAGCCTTCGGCTGGTCAATAATCAACAAGAATTGAGGTTGAGATCTATTGGCATCCTAATATAATTCCACAAGGCCAGTCGATTAGCCAGTGGCGGCGCCACGTGCAACTCAGGGTGTTCCCAGGAACACCCTGACCTGAAAAAAAATTATATATAATAATTAAAATTTTTTATATTTGCTCTGTATTAGGAACACCCTCAATCACAAAATTAGGAACACCCTCAAATTAAAAAAAAAAATTATTTGTTCTACTTTCAAGCAAAAAAAAAAAAAGCCCAAAAAAAATTTTGAACTAAAATCTGAGAAATTTTTTTTTTTTTTGTAATAGAGCCAAGCCCAACAGATTATAGAGGTAGCAAACCCACGGGTTCTCAAAAAAAAAAAAAAAACCAAACCCCAATACAGAGCAACTCAAATCAGAAATCACTTCTAAATCAGAAATCATTAAAGGCCTAAAGCAAACCTAAAGAGTAAAGACAGAGCAAGCAACGCCTTAGTCCCTTAGAACAACGCCTCAGGCTTAAGCCAACTGCGAACAGACGGAGTCACGAAGATCGGATTGGTCACGTTGCTCGCAACTTGCTCGTTGTCGGAGATCGGTCCAGTCCAGATCATCGTTGTCATCGCTCACCCCTCATCGTCGTCGCTCGTTGCTCGCCACTGCCCTTATTGAAGATTGCTTGTTGCCTCGTCACTGCCTCAACGGCCTCAGCCTTCAGGCCTCCCTGCTCGGCTGCTATGGTGCTCCATCCCTCAAGGTATTTCATTTTACTAAACTAACTTCTCTCTCTTTTTCTCTCTGACTCTCTCTTAGTCTCTCTCTCTTTCTCTCTCTCTCTCTCTCTCTCTCTCTCTCTCTCTAAATCACTGAAATGAAAATTATGAAATGAATAAAAGTCTCTCTCTCTCTCTCTCTCTATTCTGTGAGTCTGTGATTGGCCGAACTTTAACTTTATTAATATTTTGTCTGTTTTTGACTTTTTGAATTTGGCTTTATCTTATTCGTTGGTGTTGGTGTGTGTTGGTGAGATATTAATTGTCTTTTAGTGTAACGTATATTGTGATTTGTGATTGTGAAATTTTCTGATTGACAGCTGACTCTTGTGATTAGGGGCATCAGGCATGAGGCTTGTGCTTGTCTATTGAGTGGGGTGGGGGTGGATGGGCACATGGGGCTTGGTAAATAATAATTAAAGCAGTGTAATGTGCTGCACATTACACTGCTTAAATTGAGTCCAAATCTTCTGTCTCAGTTTTTCTGCTCCACTCTATACTCCATTAATAAAAACTTGCCACATGTTCACCTAACTAATTAAATACTACCATTATTGACTTATTAATATTACCATTATTAATTAATGGTAGTAATTAATTAATTAGGTGAATATGTGACAAGTTTTTATTGGTGGAGTATAGAGTGGAGCAGGAAAAGTGGGACAGAAGATTTGGACTCGCTTAAATTATTGTGTTGTACATGGGATGTGTAATGTGCACAACTGCACATGGTTGGCTCTATAATATAACAAATTAAAGCGGTATAATTAATGACAAACAATTAAAGCAATATAGTTTATTGTTAGGCTAAACAATAATAATTAAAGCAGTATAATTAACCAATACATTATAAAAGACAAATAAATTAAATTATGTTAGGCTAAACAACAATTAATAATTTTATAATTAATGAAACGACAATATAACAAATTATAGTTTATAAAAGACAAATAAATTAATGAAACAACTAAACAACAATAATTAATAATTTTATTAATATTTCAAATGAACTTACAGTTTATTGTACAGAATGCAAATTTGTTTTGGTTTTAAGAACTTTTTATTTTTATTTTTTTTTTAAGCACAAACTTCATGCCGGCCAAATCTTGAATTTTGGCCAGTATTTACTGAAACGTCCTAAAACACCCGAAATAGACCGAAATGACCTGAAATTTTTTTAAAGTAAAATAGGAACACCCTGGACAAAATTTCTGGAGCCGCCACTATGACTAGCAGTAATTAATACTTCACATCTCATATGAATTTATAGCAGGCATTTGCAGCACAATCCTGCAAAGGTTTCTATTGCCAAAATATTTAGAGTGAACCCAGATGCGTTCAAGCTTATTGCACTATTTTTTTTTTTTTTTTTGAAAGGGAACTGAGATATCATTAACTCAATAGAAGAAATACAACAGAGCTTAAATAACACACCCATCAGTCAGAGCTTGACCGAAGTAGGGAAACTAAAAACAAAGGAAAATCATCCTTCCATACATGACTAACATTGTTCCATTTTGCAAGCTGGGCGAGCCCATGCGCAGCACCATTAAAAGCCCTTTTCACGCGTCGAAATATGCAGCTAGTAAAAGAAGACTTTGCACTCTGAATCTCTTGAATTAAATGACCAGCTACTCCTCCAAAATGATCCTGTGAGATAGCTTGAATCACTAGTGCAGCATCTGATTCAAAAATGACGTTAGAAATGGCCAACTCTTGAGCCAATAGGACTCCTTGCTCCAAAGCAAAGAGCTCAGCCCACTCAGCTGGGTAGCACGAAGGCAGAGCCTTGCACAGCGCTGCAACCACCTTGCCTCCATCATTACTGACAATCACACCAACCCCAGAAATGCCACTGCCATCTAAAGGTGATGCGCCATCCACATTCACCTTAAAATACCTAGGCGGAGTGACCATCCAGCCATCATTTGTATCTTGCTTCCCAGAACAGAGCACATCGTTGGCTTCATGAAAATCCTCAACCACACTTCTTGCCAAATCCCAAGCTTGTTGCACTATTAAAAGTCTGCTTTTTGTATATCGCATTTTTATCAACGGCTTTCATAATTGCCAGTCTGAGATATGTGCACATCACTTCATTGTGGTTTACAGCTCTGTCAGTTTTTGTCAGCTTTATACAATTTCTCCTCTTTATCCATTTTTTTTAAAGTGAAACCCACGTTATTTTAACTAGCGTTCTTGTTAACATTTGCCATCAAAAAATAAATGGCTAAAACAATGCCAGCCATCATTACAAAAAAAGAAAAAAAAGAAAAAGAAAAAAAAAGCATTCTCTCATGTCAATTGCAACCAATTTAATATATATATTTATATGAACCATATAAGGACAGCAATTTTGTTTCAGAAGCAGGCCATTATCATTCCCTGGCCTGCTCAATTGTCTTATTCAGATACAAGAGGATAATACATGAATGAAGACAATTTTATTTGGAGCCTTTAACATTTAAAAGGAGGTAAAAAAAAAGGAAAATATAATAGAAAAAAGAAAAGATAAGAGATGGTGAATTACATAGCCACATAATTAATCTTTCTCTAGCTAACAGTCAAGTACGAAGTATATACATGAGTAAAAATTTGAAAAAGAACAAAAAAAATCCGTGTACTCTGTCAAAACTGGACTCCTCCATGGATGCATCCCCAGAACAAGAAGTGAGAGCCACACAAATCTGACGGGTTGAGCCAGTGGAGAGACAAATTTGGCAACTTTCAACGTAATTCAGGAAATCAGAGGTTAGGACAGCAAAACTTTTTACCAATTGTGCAACTGAGAAGTGATGCTTTTTACCACAGGGTGGTATGTTGTGTGCATGAATCTCTTAGCTTTCTCCGAGCCTGGTTGCTCTAGCCACTCATCATATAAGCTTTTTACAAGGGGATTCTTGAAAGGGTCAGCTACCAGAATCTGTATGGTAGTAAAAGCATAAACAATTAGAACCATAGAAGCATGACCATGCGCAAGCCAAAGAAAAGCTCAAGGCAAAGTAAATAACCAAATGAATGTGTGTGTGAATAATACATGCAAGCCAAATGAAATCATCCCCTAAAGCACCATGTAGCATTTTCAATAAGTTCATTTTAATCACCATACCATTTGAAGCATCATTAATTGCTCATATGTCTATGTACTTAAAACGGATTTAAGTTGGAGATTTTTGAGGGGCAGTTAATCCAATATGAAGGATATCTGTACTTTAAGATATGTCCTTGGATTAGAGTTAAAATTCCAATTGTGCAGATCAAGCATCAATAAGGCTCATTCCAGGGAGACAATTAAATAATAACATTGAAACCTAAGTTATCATGGGTAAGCAAAGTTGATGATTCAATAATGTATGATTACTGGATGCGTATGGACTAGACCCCCACCAATAGTAGATTAATTCATCATATAACAAACCAAGACATGCTTCAACATGAAAGTCCAATTTTGCAAGAAATAGAATCTAACAGCACAGAAAATTGTCTGAAAAACTTCCAGAATTCCAAATACACACTCACATTTTCCATATAAGCAGCTTCTAATAACTGAATCAACTCCTTTGCAGACTGCCCAGGCTTTGGCTTGATTTGACCTCCACCGTTCAAGCAACCTGTTTGATCATATCCAAATTTCAAATTTCTTATTAAAAAAAAAATTCAGGCCAAATATATTACGCACATGATCCATTCACAAGTAAAAAAATTTTTAAACGAAATAAAATAAGGAAAAATGAAAAATACCTGCAGGACATGCCATGATCTCCAGGAAATGGTAATCACATTTTCCAATTTTAATTTTCCTGACAACATTTTGCAGGTTCCGGAAACCATAACACAATGCAAATTTCAGAACAGTTTTCCCCTCCACCTACATTAAAAGATGGCATGATATCTTACACATAACAATGAGCAGCAAAATGCAGATACTTATTAATATGTCCTATGAAAAAATTTCAAATCTTTGTAGCGTGAGAAACCCAAAAGAGCACACAAAGATGTGAAACAATTAGAAAGGGTCAAGCATAAAAAAAGTGGTACCCAGGGCTCAAAGCTCTCTCTTTTGTGAGGTTTGAGAGAGGTCACGGTAGATAGCCTTACCCCCAATTTTTATAAATAGTCAAGCATGAGAATTAAAAAAAAAAAATGGAGCTAATTATCAGATTGGTCCCTAAGAAAAACACATATGACATTCTGAAGAGAGGGATGTCGGGACTGTTCAGAAATCAAAGTCCAATGAGGCTCATTTCAGTGGAAAGGTCTAACTAGAGGGAACATCAAATTCTCATGCCAATATCCCATAAAAAATGTATGGTTTCTGTTAAGCAAAGCATCTTACAAGTACATTCTCCATATGACTACAAGCTATATGAAGAAAATTCGATAGGCCTGAACTTACTTCAAGAGACACTTCTTGGAAATCTGAATTTCTAATCGTTCTGAAGTCAAGAGGACCTTCAATTTCTCTTCCAAAAAGTGATCTAGCAGCATATCGAAAAATTGTTTCAGCATAACCTCCAGAACTTCCATGGACCCCAAAAAGATGCCCTTCTTCGTCAACATTTGTCAGCCTGCAGGAAGATCACAAGAAACTAATGTAAATGACTCTATGACACAAGGGCAAACTTAAAAGGACATTGCGATTCTTACATTCTATCTGGCGGGGACTCTTCCATGGATATGAAATCCACTGATTTTAACTACAAAAATTGGCCACAAAAAATTAATATATATATATAGATAGCTGTTGTTAGAGAATGCAATATAATAATGGAGGTGCACATTAAATCTCACCTGTATCAATTCTAAAACTTCCCCTGTGGTTAACACAGAGTCTACCTCTGGAATGCTAAGACCATTTTCATGAGTTTCACTTTGGGGTTCTGCTTGAAACACGAAGTCCTCCCTGGCAGCCTCTAGCTTTTTATCATAACAGGGCATTACAGTTACGTGGTAAACCTCGTCTGGCCTAATAAGTTCATTGTAAAACCATCAAATCATAATCAAGAACTATCCAACTGCAGATTTTATAAGCCCAAATTCTAAATGCTGAAATTTCTTGACCAGCATAAATTAATCCTAGTTATAATAGCCTCAGAGAATAATACAACTTAGGTTATAAGAATTTTCTTATAAACCTATGACTCCAAGAGAAGATATGCTTCACATCACAGATACAAAAATGAGATGATTTGATATTAGGCTGGATAAATTACCTAAGACCCATTTCTCGACATACATGATGCTTAACAATCGATCCAATTGTCTGCTGGGGGCTCTTCACTGAAGATATATAAGGCAGAATATAGGACCCAAGTTGTTTTTCAGCATAACATATCCACCCTGCAAGTAAAGGAAAATTTTAACAAAATACAATGTCACAACACTCAGACATGCTCTACAGCACTATCTCTAATCAATAGGAAATTCAAAACCATAGACTCCATGCTGACTCCAAAATCAATGCAACCACATATCCACCAAACTGTACAACAAATTCTTGACAGGAGTTTCTTTTTTCGGTTGTGGGTTCTCTTTTAGGAGAGAAAAGAAGGGTTGGGGCCAGGGGCGGGAAGGAAGGGTCCAATAGCATCACAGAATCATTGTAGGCTGACATGTATACCTGGACATGCTGATGAAATCATGGGCAGTGACAAATTACATCTTTCATCATCAGTTGATTGGCTTTGTTTGTACCTACTGATGAACTCGTTACAAGTTTCAACAAGGGTTAAGTCTCTACTGCAACTTGTATCGAAGACTGCCTTTACTCCCAAGGATTTAAAAAATGTTGTAAGTTTCTTGAAAACCTGAAATTGGAAAAGAACTCACCGTTAGAAGTGAATGTGTGTAAACCATACCAATTATCGAAAAGCACCATGAGAGATTCAAGGCTTTTCCTATAACTGCAAACTAATGAAAACTTGAGGCATAGACCCCATAGATAGACTAATCTTCACCACAACAAAGAAAAATGGCAGTTATAATTAAACTCATCTTCAAACATAGGACGGAAGAATCAAGAATATAAGTAAATGAAAGCAGAAAATCAGAAAAAACAGTGTCAGTTTCACCTGTAGTGGAGAGATGCCAAAATGAACTGCAAGGGAAGCTCTAGACTGGGGTGAGAGTGAAACAATGACAGTCTTCCCATTATTAACATTAGCAAGAAATTCATCCAAACTTTGCTTCTCCAGCATAACTGTCTCAGCTGATGTTACGCATCCACTGCACAGTCAATTGAAATCATAAATTTTAAGAGCTTTATATGGGAAGAAAATCAAGAAAGAATTGTCCAAAGCAACCAGAGAGACAATATGTTCCAATTGAAGGTCACCAATACAAGGACAAAATATTGGCATCTAAAACATCTTATCTTGAATCTCTAAGCAGTTACTCTAACAACAATTTTGGCAAGTAGCCTCCTAACAGCTTGAAGGATTGGCACTATAGTAGAACCTATACATACTCATAAAGTCTACAATTTCACCTAATCCATTTGCATTAATTTCTGAGCATTTATAAGATGGTTGGCCACATGTTGATCCATTGTGGTGTTGAATGTTTTGTGGAGTGGTTTTTAGAGCTTTTTGGGATTCAATGGGTGATATAAAAGAGGGTAGCTGATCTATTGTTTAGGTGCACGAATTGGTTTGGGAAGCAATCATTAAGTATTTGGAACCTTGATCCGCTTTGTTTGATGTGTATATTGTGGAGGGAAAAAATACAGCCGTACTTTAGAAGATAGTGAAAGATCAATGGCTCAGTTGGAATCCCTAATGATTCAAACTCTGTTTGATTAGACACATGCTTGGGGTCTTACACATGGCAATGCCATCTAAAATTTTAAAGAATCTCTAAAACTTTTTTTTTTTTTTTTCTAATTATAAGTAATGAAATTTTATTGATATAAAAAAAAGATTAATCCAAGTATATACGGAATTTACAGCTGGGGGCTAAACAATCAAACACGTAAATTACATTAATCTATCAAATCAAAGAAACAGAACATAAAGGCTGACAATGCAAAGTTGATATCCATTCCAACAAAGTTTGAAAGAAAAATAATTTGATATCAGACATAGCTCTCTCTGTGTCCTTGAAACTCCGACTGTTCCTCTCTTGTGCATAATTCCTTGTAACTCTTTTAGATTACTTTGAGTACACCATTGTGAACATGAAGTAATCTACTTTCTCAAAAAAAAATATCATTACTTATAAAAAAAGGCCCAAGAAAATTAATCCACTTTATTAATTCTTACAACAAAACCCCAATCGGTGATAGTCATATACAACACAGATGACGTTAAAAAGTACGCCTGCCTTCACTTTACAGAATACAAGTGTAATTGCAACAGAAAGTTTCAATCAATACGATTTGCTTCAGCAGTTCTAAAACCACACTTTTTTTAAAGAACAGAGTTTTAAAACCCCATTTTAGCTTTTACAAAAAAGAACAGCCAAGAAACAGCAAGGCCACCAAATTCCCAAAACGCAACAGTAAAAATAACAGGTCCATGAAACCCACTTGGGGTGTGAGTCACGAGTACCAAAAAACAAGTGAAACCACAAAAGTTCACTAGCCTAAGAAACTATGATTGAATTAATTCAATTAAAAACATAACCCAAAAAAAAAAATATAAGCAACTAAATTATTGCAAGCCATATGCCATCAGGGTCTATGTCTAAATTTCTAATTAACATCATATATATTCAAATACAAGAGAAGTGTTATGCCTAAAACATTTTCACACCAAATCCTAAGTGGTAAGTTGTTATTCACTTATTCGATCTAATTTGAATCCACCATTAAAATTAATTTTATACCATTTATTGTGAAAGTGTTGTGGGCATAGCATTTCTCTGAATATAATACACCTCTATCAATAAAGCTACAAGCAGTTCACTCATTTATAATGGGCGTGTTTGTATAAGGTGGTTTAGGTTTAAAATGAGCGTTCAAAAAAAGAAAAAAAGAAAAAACTATGAGGAGTTGCAGTTGAGGAGTTTTGGGGGCTGTTTGGCACCTGCTTTTAAACAACAGTTTTTAGTGTTTAAACAATAATTTAAACAATAATAACACGTCTTATATGTATTTCTATAACACTCAAACACGTATTTCCACAATACTGAAAACTAAACAGCAATACTTAATCACTGCTACCAGACGAGGGGTTTTAAAAACGCACTTTTAAGCTCTCAAAACACCTAATCAAACGGACCCAATAAATGTTACAGCAAACAACTAATATTAGTTGATGTTTTTCATACAAAGCTTAATAAGAACTTCAATAAAAATTTCAGAACAAAGAAGAACAATTAAACAAACAGAAAGAAAATGGTATATGATAAAAGTGAAAATACCTGCATGCTAAGCAGTCCTTGAGTGAAATTTTAACCGGTTCACTTTGCAATTGCTTGTTAGAAATCGAAACCTTAAACCAACAATTTCAAAAATACAATCAGACCAATTAACTCATTAAAAAAATATATTTATTATGAATTCAATTCAAAACCCTTCAATACGAATACTTTTGCTTATCAAAACCCTAATTCTAAAAAAAAAAAAAAAAACCTCAGGTTTATCTGGCTTGGTTGGATTGGCTTTGAGGCCCTTGAGAGAGACTATGCAAGCCTGCGACGGCGCAATGAAATCGCTCAGATCTCCAATCCGCAGCGTCGCCGAGAATTTCTCCGACATCTCCTTCTCCTTCTTCTTCTCTAAATTCGCGAACTCAATCCTCCTTATTCTTCTTCTTCTTCTTCTTTGTTTTTAGGGTTCCGGAAGCTACGGAATTTCGTTACAGAGAGAGAGAGAGAAAGGCGAAAACTGAAAAGAGGGAAAGGAAAGAAGAGTTGGTTCAGAGGCGGTGAAAGGGAAAGTGATTATTGTATGTGAAACTATAACCTGTGAAGAAGCTGAGATATTAAGCTGAGATATTTTTTGCCGAACCAATGAGGTGTGATATTTTTGTTGAAAAAACAAGGTCAAATAAGGTTTGTTTGTTTGGTCTTGTGGTCCGCCGCGTAGAGTATGGAATTTGTCACTCAGTAAGGCACGTGTCGGCCACGGTCCACTGCTACCCACGTTACTTTGGAGATAGGATTGGGTAACGGGTAAGAACCAGGGGATGCAAAAATTGTCCAACCCGCCAGGCCTGAAAAGACTGTTGTTTTGCCGGGTTTTCTTTTTTATTTTTTTATTTTTTATTTTTTCAACTTAGATAAGATGATGAACCTAGACAAGATGATGAGAGGGGTCAGGTTTTACTTATGAGAGGGGTTAGGGTTTACTTATGGAAAATGATAAGAGTTATTAATTATTTTATTAAATTATTGGTAGTGAAAAAGTAATGTTAGTGATGGATTCAGACCAGTACCAAGACATCAAAGATCTCTTATTCAACTATCAGAGACTTTACCAGTTAAGCTTACTGGAACACACTCATCTTTATCTCATTAATATTAGAGATATCTCATTAAGGATGATAAAATACCTTAATTTGCCTTATTTCCACTATGACATGGTGCATCGCTTTGTCTCAAAATGAGCTTTTTATTTTTAAAATTTACATATATGAATTCGCGTGTAAATATAATTGACACACAATTAGTGTGTAATTGGAACGACACTTTGACATAGAGTATAAGTGTATTTAAAATCTTAAAACACTTGACATAAATAATAGGGTAATTTTTGATCTTTTAATTCAAAAAAATTGAGTAATTAGAAGAACATTTGGCACAAAATTGGAGTTTAATTAGAATCTAATTTAAATTCTAGACTAAGTTTTTCCACTTTAATATATTATGTATGATTTGTATAGAATGGTACATATTAGTCCAACTATTGTTGAAAGTGATGCAAATATCTATATAAATGCTATTACTAGGTCATCTATTGCTACTCCTTAGAGGATTCACGTTTTATACTTAGACACCACCAAGTTAGTAGGTCACTGCTAGTTTGTTCCATTCAAGTGGGCTTCTAGAGAGTGTTGAAGAAAGTTGTGAATCAGATCAGAAAGGAAGAAAAGGAACGAAGAAAAAGAAGAAAGAGGAGAAGAAATGAAGTCTGAGATAAGTAGTGTAGTGTGGTAGTTACAGAATTGTAGTGTTCAGTAATGTATATGTTCACACGTGAATTAGAAGAATTGTAGTGTTCAGTAATGTATATGTTCACACGTGAACTAGAATGTGTTCACACGTGAGTTAATTAGCTGGCATATGTACTGTAACTAATCCCGTGTAGTTTGGGATATTTTAGGCCTTACTCTGTTTTTGTATTTATTCTCCATTTGACTTGTACAATTTCATTCATTCACTTTTACAAGATCAGTTCAGTTAAAGGAAAGTTCCAGATTCTTTCAACTCTTTGTCATTTTGCATGGTATCAGAGCGTATTTTCCTTCATTTTCTTTCTTGCCAAATAGAAATTTTCTTCTGATTTTCTTCAGTCTTCTTCATTTTCTTGGTTGCTCATGGCTTCAAATTCGTCAAGTGCACCATCTTCTTCATCTGCACCTACTGCAAGTGCAGCTATGGCAAATGAATCTGCCAATAATCCATTTTTCCTACTAGCAAATGAAAATCTTGGTTTAATTCTCACATCTCAGCCTCTCATTGGTCCTGAGAATTACATGACTTAGGCGAGATCAATGTTTCTTGCTTTGAGTTCTAGAAATAAATTTGGATTTGTCAATGGTTCAATTTCAGAACCGGCTCCAACTTCACCTTTGTTCAATTCTTGGAACAGGTGTAACACTACAATCCTTTCATGGCTAACTAATTCACTCGGTCCTGATCTTAAGGCTAGTGTGATTTACATCAATTCTGCAAAAGATTTGTGAATTGATCTCAAGAACAGGTTATCTCAGGACAACACTCCAAGACTGTTTGAACTTCAAAAGGAAATTTCACATTTGGTTCAAGGATCAATGTCAATGAGTTCCTATTTTACCAAATTCAAGACTTTATGGGATGAATTTGTGAATAATTAGCCTTTCACAGTCTGTAATTGTCCTTGTGTTTGTGGTTCTAAGTCATCTCAGCTAAATGCACAGCATAAAGAGCATGTTTTTAGGTCTTTAATGGGGTTGAATGACAGTTATGGCACTCTAATTGGGCAAATCTTGCTAATTGAGCCTTTTCCCTCTCTTAGCAAGGTATGTTCATTGATTTTGCAAGAAGAGAAAAGGAGAAGCATAGGTAACATTGTCAATGTGGTTCAACAAGTTCAGCAATTGGATCCTATTGCTATGTATGTGAATGGTACTAGACCTTTTCAAGGCAATCAAGGTCATGCTCGAAACAATGGAGGAAAAGGAGGTAACTCTAAGAAGGAAAGACCAGTTTGTACTTACTGTGGTTTCACTAGTCATATTGCTGACAAATGCTACAAGCTTCATGGATATCCCCCAGGGTATAAGCCAAAAGGTGGGACTAAGGCTATGGCTAATCAAATCACAGGAGGTTTTGGTTTTGATGGTCATTCTAATGCTCATATGGTGATGTTACTCAGCCTAACAATGGTCTGCAGACTCCATTTGGTGTTTCACAGTCAGGATTTGGTGGTTTTCCTAGTGGTTTTGGTTTTCAGACTTGCCAACAAACCACTCAACCTCAGTGTCCAATCTCTCAGGTTCAATGTGAACAACTTCTCAATTTTCTGAAAGCTCATAATGCATCAGGTTCAAGTTTTGGTACTCCAAATGGACTTGGTGCTTAGACTGCATCATAGGTTGCATCAGTGATGGCACCTGCTCTTCCATTTTCCACAGCTACTTCTACTTCATCATCTTCTTCCAATTTCTCAGGTAATCCCTTTTGGATACCTCCCAATTTCACTCGTTCTATTTTTTCTGCTCAAGTCATTGATAAGCAATGTTCTAAGTCTAATTCTTGGATCATTGACACTGGGGCCATTGATCACATGGTGCACTCAGTTTCTCAATTGACCACAATCACTTTTATAATTCATTCTTGTGTCTATTTACCAAATGGGGAAAAGGCTGTTGTAACACACATAGGCATTGTGCAAATTTCTTCTACACTTACACTCACAAATGTTTTGCGTGTCCCTTCCTTTAGTTTTAATCTTATTTCTGTTAGCAAACTTACTCAGACCAAACATTGTTGCCTTATTTTTCTTGGTGATTGGTGTTTCATTTAGGACCTTGCTCAATGGAGCATGATTGGTCTGGGTAAGGAAAGCAATGGTTTATACCTGCTTCAAGCTACTGTTCCTCCTTCAAATTCAGCTGCTCTTGCCACCACTGTTAGTCGTATTTCTTCAGATTTGTGGCATTCTAGATTAGGTCACCCTTCTTTAGCCAAACTTCAATTGTTGAAGTCATTTGTAAATATTGATGTTTCCAATAAAGCTTCTTGCTGTGATGTTTGCCATTTTGCAAAATAGAGAAGGCTCTCTTTTCCCTCTAGCATTTATGTAACCACTAAATCATTTGAATTGATTCATTGTGACCTATGGGGTCCCTTTTCTACTCCTACTATTGATGGTTACAAGTTTTTCCTGACTATTGTGGATGATTTTACCAGATGCACATGGGTTTATTTGCTTAAACATAAATTTGAAACTCAATCTCTATTTCCTAAATTTGCAATTATGATTTCTAATCAATTTGATTGCACGATTAAAACCATTAGAAGTGACAATGGCACAGAGTTTTTCTTTTCTTTTTTTTCATTCTAATGGTATTTTGCATCAGTTATCATGTGTTGATACTCCTCAGTAGAATGGCATTGCTGAGAGGAAGCATCAACACATCCTAAATGTTGCATGGGCTTTGCAGTTTCAGTCTAAACCTCCTTTGTGTTTTTGGGGTGACTGCATCTTAACAACAGTTCATCTTATTAACAAGATTCCTTCTAAGGCTTTAAGTAATAAAAGTCCTTATGAAGTCCTTTTCCATTCTGCTCCTTCTTATCATCATCTAAGAAATTTTGATTGCTTGTGTTTTATTTCCACTTTATCTCACCTTAGGCACAAGTTTGCACCTAGGGCCAGAAAATGTGTGTTTCTTGGCTATCCTCATGGCATTAAGGGTTACAAAGTTCTTGATCTTTTGTCCAATTCTGTCTATGTTTCTAGAGACATTGTCTTTTATGAAACCATTTTTCCTTATGCTGAGTGTCCTTCATCTTCCACTTCAATTTTGGATAATTTTGTTCTTCCTCATGCTTCTGTTTCTGATGTTCATTCTAACCTTGTTTCATGCCCTTCTTTTTTCCCTCCATCTGATCCTATTCATGACATCCCTGACCTTTCACCAGACCATGTTTTTGCAGAACCACTTTTTGTAGATTCTATTTCTGTTGATCCTATTGTTGTTACAGATCCCTTTCTTGCTTCCTAGTCTTCTAATCCTATTCCATGTGATTCCAATTCCCTTGTTCCTCTTAGAAAATCCACTAGGTCTCACAAACCTCATTCCTACTTGTCTAATTACTCTTGTCAATTTGCTCGTACCAAACCATGTTCTAATATGCCTTATGTTCTTTCAGATCACTTGAGTTACTCACACCTTGGACCTACTTTTCACTCCTTTGTCATGGTTGTTTATTCCACTCCATCAAAACCTGTCTCTTTTCGACAGGCATTTTAATTTCCTGAGTGGAGAGCTACCATGAACAAAGAAATTGAGGTTTTAGAGGTGAATAACACTTGGACTTTAACCCCTTTGCCTCCTGGTAAGTTTGCCATTGGTTGCAAATGGGTATATAGAGTGAAATACTTACCTGATGGCACCATTGAGAGGTATAAGGCTAGGCTTGTTGCCAAGGGTTTTACTCAAAAGCATGGGCTGGATTACTCAGAAACTTTCTCCCCAGTTGCAAAATTAGTCTCAGTTAGAATTGTTTTGTCATTGGCTGTTGTGAAAGGGTGGTTTCTTCATCAAATGGATGTGAATAATGCATTTCTTCATGGTAAGCTGTTTGAGGATGTTTACATGTGTTTACCACCTGGCTTTCACAGCAAAGGGGAGCATCATTTGGTTTGTAAACTAAATAAGAGTTTATACGGTCTCAAACAAGCATCTAGACAATGGTTTGAGAAGTTTTCCTCAACTATTATACAAATGGGGTTTGTCTAATCAAAGTCTGACTACTCCTTGTTCACTCATACTCAAGGAGCTTCATTCACAGTTTTACTAGTATATGTTGATGATATACTCTTGACAGGAAATAATGTTGCTTGTGTTAATAGTTTGAAGAAAGTTCTTGATGATAAGTTTGGTTTGAAGGATCTAGGCTCATTGAGGTATTTTCTAGGATTGGAAGTGGCTAGAACTGATGAAGGAATCAGTCTTAACCAAAGAAAATATGCTTTGGAAATCCTCAAGGACATTGGTTTTATTGGCAGCAAACTTGTTAAGTTCCCCATGGAACAAAACTTGAAGTTATCCAAATATGAAGGCAAGTTGTTGGAGGAACCAGGTTTGTATAGAAGACTAATTGGAAGACTCTTATACCTTACCTTGACAAGACCTGGCTTGACTTATGCAGTGCATAGGTTGAGTCAGTTTGTCTCACAGCCAAGGGAACCACACTTGCAAGCAGCTCATAGAGTGCTTCAATTCATTAAAGGGTCACCAGGTAAAGGCATATTCTTCCCAAGCAGCACAGAGTTGCATATCAAGGCCTTCTATGATGCGGATTGGGCTGGATGCCCAGATACAAGGAGGTCTCTCACTGGTTATGTAGTATATTTGGGAGATTCCTTGATTTCTTGGAGATCAAAGAAACAAGGAGTTGTGTCCAGGTCCTCAGCTAAAGCTGAGTATAGAGCTATGGCAAGTGTGGCCTATGAAATCACTTGGGTTTTGCAATTGTTGAAGGACTTGAGGATTGAGCATTCAAGACTAGCTATGCTATTTTGTGATAACTAGGCTGCACTGTACATAACAGCAAATCCGGTCTTCCATGAAAGAACCAAGCGTATAGAAGTTGACTGTCATTTAGTGAGAGATAAAATTTTGGAGGGAATGATCAAGACTTTCCATGTTGCTACAAATTCTCAAGTTGCAGACATCTTCACTAAAGCTTTGGGTTTTTCATCCTTTGTGAGATTGTCAGAGAAACTAGGACTGAAAGACATTTTTCAACCTAAGCTGTTAAATGAGCAATCTAAGCAAGTACAAGTAGCTACTTTAGTTCAAGTCTCAGAGCCTAATACTCTGGACTTGAGGGGGAGTGTTGAAGAAAGTTGTGAATTAGATTAGAAAGGAAGAAAAGGAACGAAGAAAAAGAAGAAAGAGGAGAAGAAATGAAGTCTGAGATAAGTAGTGTAGTGTGGTAGTTGTAGAATTGTAGTGTTCAGTAATGTATATGTTCACACGTGAACTAGAATGTGTTCACACGTGAGTTAATTAGCTGGCATATGTACTGTAACTAATCCCGTGTAGTTTGGGATATTTCAGGCCTTACTCTGTTTTTGTATTTAGTCTCCATTTGACTTGTACAATTTCATTCATTCACTTTTACAAGATCAGTTCAGTTAAAGGAAAGTTCTAGATTCTTTCAACTCTCTGTCATTTTGCAGAGAGGCTAAACAAGTTGATTATGTTTCGTTTTGTCTTTTAACAACGGATATTCAGGTTGTTTTGTTCTTGGCTCTACTCTTTCTATATTTTGTGATGTAATAGCTTTGGAGCAATCTATCTATATATATAAAAAAGGTTTGGAGCAATCTAGGTTTTTGGTATCTTAGCTGTTGTTTTTGTCTCTTTTCTTAATAATATTGTTGTTTATCTAAAAAAAAAACAACAACAACAACAACAAACAAACAAAAAAAAACAAAAACAAAAATGGGTGCACAGTGCAAGTCCTCATAGCTTCAATGGTAATTGGTAATTAATCCAAAATTCTGGCAATCTTTTTTACTCGTGTGAATAGAGTAATGTCACAATCACATAAACTCACAAGTGACACCACTTTTATTAGCCCTAATTACAACATACCAACTCCACAGTTATGGGGGAAATTTGTAATTTTTTCTCTAGATTTTTTGTTCATGTTGTCTGTTTGTTTCTAAGCTATAATATTTTCAATCAAACGTTTATAAGTTTTCTTCTAATTACATTTCCATTTATATCCTAAAACAGAAATTTGTGTATAAGTTAAAGGGACCTATCACTATTAATGCCACTCAAATTACTTGAGTTCTAATATATGTTACCCTTTTTAACATGCGGTCTAATTACTACATGTTTATATCAAAATAGTTAGAGCATCCACATCAGACCATAGGAAATAGAATAAGAGATTAATTTTACACATTGCACCCCAAAAAGCCTACATCAGTTGGGCTAAAGTTGTCTAAATATCCAAAATTATTACAGTACCCATGTAAATATACATGATTACTGTTCACTAGATCTGATCTCTCTCTCTCTCTCTCTCATCAAATTTGCTCTCCAAACACAAGATCCCCTAAAGAGAGTCAACATCGAATACTTCACCTACATAAACTCATAATCAAGACCAAACCCACATCTCAGCCATGCCGTCAACAAACACATACACTGCTACTGAAGCTCCAGCGAAGCTCCACTTCACTCCAAAGCCGACACAAACATCAAGCCACTATCACCGCAAGGAAGCAAGTTGGGCAATTAAATTAAGACTCTTAGGCTAGGTTTGGATAGCAACGCGTTTACGTTTTTTGGCTGGGTCCCGTGCACTGTTCATGAGACCTGCAAGTACGGAAAAACATAAATCTAACTTTAAAACTAGATCCCACGACACTATTCACACATTTAAAAATGATTTTGCTACAGTGTTTTTAGTTTTCAGTAATAAGCAGTATCCAAACAGACCCTTAGACTCATTTTAGTGAGAGAAAAAGAGCAGAAATTGAAGAAACCAACTGCCAAAGAGGTAGGAAAAATGCTATGATTTTGTGCTCTTTTATTTTTATTCGTATTTGTTTTAGGTTAGATTAATTTGGGCATTTGATATTTGAGAAATTTGTGGGTTTGTTTTGGATTGATGATAAAATCTGGCTACTAGCATAAGTGTTTCTTCAAGATTGTTGGAATTTTTTTTTTTTTTTTTGGTGTTGCTTTGACTAGATTTTTTCTTCTTGTTTGGCTTCAAGCTAGTTGGAAATTTTGTTTGAAGGGGCTGTTTGTTGAGGAAGAGAGGGGTATTTGGAAGAATAATAAAAAAAATTTAATAAAAAGTAGTATTTTAATAGAATATAGTGTAAAATAGATAATTTGATGTGGAAGTTTTTACAAAGTGCTGGTGTAAAAAAAAAAAAAAAGATGTTATGCTAAAAGAAACGAAAAATTTTAGATGGATTGATGCAAATGCTCCTAGTTCTTATTATTTAGAATTCAATATTGTTTTTGGATGGAAAATGGTACCGACTTTGAAGGGTTTTTATTTTATTTTTTATATTTTTTATAAAAATAAAAATTGGAAGTTGTTTGGTATCAATGAGCCAAAATTTCACCCAATTTTTAATTAAGAATTCATTTTTCTATGTTAGCTAGTCAACTTTTTTTAAAATGAAATAAATAAAAAATCTCCAACAATCTATCTATTATATTACTATATTTCATTTATTTATTTTTTTTTAAAAATCCCAATGCACTCTTCTTCTTCTTTTTCCCTCTTTAATCCCTTTCTTTCTCTCTCTTGTTTAATTATTTCCCTCTGGTTTAGTTTCTTTGTGTCAATACGGTCATGGTATTGAATCGTGACTTTGACTACGAGGAAGTGACACTCATTGATGAATGATATATTTGGGGATTGATTTTCCTATTGGTGAGATAACTTGGGATTGGTTTTGTTGTCGGGGTGGTTGCATACGTGATTGATGGAGGAAGGAATTAAAAATAAAATTAAAAATAAAATTAAAAAATCGAAGGCGGGGATAAATAGTTAGTCACTTTCCAAGTTTGGATAATCACGATAGTAATTACAAAATTTGGTTGATTGTTGCTACTTGCTAATCTATTGGGTGAGTTATTGGGTCCCAACTCTCCAAAATTTGAGTGAAAATGAGACTTTGGGACATCAGCATTAATTTAAAGGTTAAGCACAATCATCCAACATAAAGTATAGGGGTATTTGCAATATGCAATTTAGAATTTAAATGTTTGGAATCAACAGTCTAATTCAATGCTAATTTGTAATGGCCAAGGCCTCAATGTTTAATTTAGTGTCCGTTTGGCAAAAATTATTTTTGCCAACTTATTTTACCATTTAGCTTATTTTTGCTACTATTCATGAGTCTTATTGCATTTTTTGGTACTATTCATGGGTCTCACTGTACTATTTTAGTTAACTTTTACCTTTATTTACAGTATTTTCAGTAAAAAAAATTTCAATTTCAGCAAAATAAGCGGATCCCAAACGGACCATTAATGTCAATTTGACATTGGATTATAAGTCAGCTTTTTTGCTTTTGGCTTTTATGTGTAGTTTCTTAAAAACTCTTTTTTTTTTCCTCTTATATTTTCAAAAATATAAGTATACTTTAATACATTTTCAGCTAATAAAAAGCTAAATAAGTTATATAAATTGTTCCCAAACAAGGGCCTAACTATCCTATCCACCTTATACTATGAGAGCATTAGAAATATACCTCCAATCTTTAAAGAGTTGGTAGTTCCTAAAATCTCATGATATCTATGAGATTCTAGGTTCTCTTGTTAGCATCTTGGAGTTACTCCAAGGGATTCTTTCTTGTAATAACTTCATGTATGTGGAGCTAGGGGACTGTATATGCTCGAGTGAATAGTTAAATATAAGAGATTTGGATACTTTAGTTTAAAAAAAAAACGTGCATCCTAAATTGTGAGACTATTTACAATGTCCACCATAAACCTATTATATCATTTGCAAAGTGGATTACTAATTTGGATGGTGAACGTGAATATCACAAATTATTCTTGATTTGGGGTGTTGATTGCATAATTTTAAAATTTAGAATACATACTGCAAATAATATGATGAAAAGGTTACTAAGTACAATTAATCGTTAATTTAAATATTTTATGTATGGGAATATACTTTATAAGGTAGAGTTTGATGACGAGGTTATAGGTTTCACCCGTTTGCCTTCTTTTCTTCTTCACTTTCTTTTTTTTTTTGGTTGAGATTTTGGTGCATAAGATAACAAAATGCTACTAGGTTCATGTACTAGAAAAGTACAAAGGGAGATACCAACTACCATGTGCATAAGATACCAAAATATAAATAAAGTCCCCAGATTCCATATGGTGACAAAAAAGAACAGTGTATAAACGATGACTGCAAAAACGAAATTTACTCACAAGGGAGGTTTTTGAATCAAATTCTAGAACGCAAGAACAACCTATGTAATGTTATGGTTTCCTTTTCCTGATCCTTTGGAATTTATCACTTCACCAAAATATGGCTCCAAAGAAAATTGTTTGTGTTTTTAATTTTCCAAAATTTATTCATTCTTGTGGAGGATTTGGACTCATGTTATGGTAGGGTCCATACCAGGAAAGACTCTTTCGGTAAGATTAAATAATTTCAAGTAATTCTCTATTAGCTAATATGACTAGTTTCGTACATTCATTTAAAAAAAAAAAAAATCAGAGAAGATATACTGAATTTTGGTTCAACCAAGGAAAAAAAAAAAAAAAAAAAATCCAAACAGCGAAAGATTTTCATTCCCACTAAATCTTTCATCCTCTTCTTTTTTCTTTTTCTTTTTCTTTTTTTGTGGAACCATGATTTAAAAAAAAAAAAATCATGTCTTTAAGAACATGATATATAGTTATATACTAAGATTCAAACTAAATTAATAAATAAAAATTTAAACTATGATCTATTTAGTATTAATAAGATATAAATAATTTATATTTTAAAAAATATATATAAATACAATAAATAACACAAAATAGTTGTTTCTTAATACATTTCAACTCAATTGACTATTTATATAGAATTTGAATTGTTGTGGGCCACATGTGGCTTTAATTGCCACAAGTCTAATGTTTTTGTTTTGTTTGATGGGTCACAAGTTCTATTGGAAATACCCTTAACCAACTCAGAGCCTCAAAGGTTCGTTTATAAGAGCATTAACATTAGTTGTGCTAAATGCTAAATTTTTAGCATATAGCACACTAAACACAAAAAACCCACCTACATCAGATGTGTCAAATTAAAAAAAAAAAAAAAATTAGCATTGAGCTTCAGTGATGTTCTAATATGAGACGGTACGGATAGATATTCTAAAAATTTTACTTTTTTTTTTAATTCATCTCTCTCTCTCTGTCTCTCTCTCCCTTGTCTTCTCTCTCTTGCCTCTCAAAGCGATGCTGGTGGTTTTGTAATCTCCGCTGATCTCGACGATTGTGTTGCTCTACTACTTACCAATCTCATGAGTTAAAAGCTTCCTCTTCTCACAATTTGATTTTTTTGGTTTCTTTGTTTTTTTCTTTACAATCTAGGTTTTTGGGCGGTGTCTCATGGCGGCATTGGTTTTGGTGGTGTTGTGGGGTGTGATGGTTTAGTGAGCTTAGTTGTGGCATTGGATTTGCTGGATTGTTGGGGGTTTTTTGCAGATTTGTTTTTTTTTTCCCCTTCCTCTTACAGATATGGGTTTTGAATGTGAGTTGCGGTGGTTGCACGGGTGGAGCCAGAAATTTTTATTTGGGGAGGCCAAGTTGCAGCACTAATATATTCATCAAGATAACTCCGCACACACATATATATACATACACACTTTTTTATTATACACACACACACACACACACACACCCAACAACAACAAAAAACTTAGTATTTTCAATCAAAATTATATTTGATGGCGATCTTTCATAAAATAAAATTCATTTTTACCATTTTCATAATGAAATTCTTAAAAAGTATTATTTTCGATACAAATTATCAAATTTTATACTAAAGTTAGTAAAAATATATTTCCATTAAACTAATGCAATTTTCAAAAATTGATCCAAAACTTGGAGGAATAAGTTTAGCTACGAACATATTTGAAGTTATCTTGCTCTAACCCATTATGTGGCTACTAAAGAGACATTTCATGTGTTGTTTTAGTGACAAGATTTTTTTTAAATGAGTCAGTAACTTGTTAATTGCCACATAACGAGTTGAAAGAGATAGATTCAAACATGTTTGGTGCCAAACTTTATCAAATATTTTACAGATATAAGAGCACATTTTACAATAAAAAATAGAATTATGAAAAATAAAGTAATATCTCTATAACTATTAGACCAATTATTTTTTTTAAGAGCATCATTAAATTGATTCAATTATATGGGGGGCCAACTCTTTATTTTTGTAGACTAAATTTTAAAAATATAAAAATAATTATATATATTAAAAAAAAATTCAAAATTTTGGGGGGGTCAACCCATTACTTACCTCCGCCCCTAGGTGGTTGGGTGGTTTTGGATGTGGGGTTTTTGTTGGTTTCTTCAAATTTGTGGTTTTCTCCATGGCCATAGGTCTATAGCCATCATACTCCTTCGTGAATTGCTCATATCGATGATGGGGTTTTTTTTATTTGGGTTGTTTAGATTTTTTTTTCTTTATGTTTTGTAATGGGTTTTTTTTTAAAATTTTTTTTATTTGGGTTTTGTGAAGACTAGTGATGGTGGGTTTGAGATTTTGGTGGTGGTGGTGGTGGATTTCCAATGGTGTTGGGTTGCGATCTTGGGTTTTATGGTGGTAGTGGTGGGTTGTGGGTTTATGGTAGTGGAGGGTTGTGGGGGTATGGTTGTTGCTGCTGTGGAGAGAGAGAGAGAGAGAGAGAGAGAGAGTGTGTGTGTGTGTGTGTGTGTGTGAAATGAATAACAAATGATTAGAAATGAAATATATGAGATGTGATGTAGAGTGAGTTGTGAAATAATGTGTTATAATAAATAAAGTAACTTATTGATGTGTCAAATGCAAAATTTTCTAGAAGAGTCAATACTAATGCTCTAAGTATATATATTTATATATTCAAATTTGGTTTTGTAAGAAACACAAGAGAGGTGCAGTTGTATAAAAACAAAACCTCTGCATGAGATGTAGTCACATCTACATAACATAATTTGAGGTTGACTTGTATTATGTCTTTTGTGAGAGAGAGCATAGGGGTGTATTTGCATTGTTGCATCTAACTATTTCTATAGAAAATTTCTAGGTCGTCTCATCACTCGATGTAGATAGTTTTATGAATCACATAAATTTTGGTATTCTTTATATGTACTTGTTGTTTATTTTATTGTATTTATTGTTATTAATTTGAATCATGAAGGTGTTATTTGCACACCATGAATCTTTACAATAATCTATTGTTAATTATAAATAAATTTTCATGTAATTTCTCTTTTAGCGTATAAAATCAAAGCTCCTATTAAAAATTCATCTTATAATTTTGCTTTTATCAAAAATAATTCATATAGTAATTTGAACATAAAAAAGGGTAATTATACTCTCCTCTCTTGAGGTTTGGGAGAATGGCACTCTACCCTAAACTTGAAGAGAAAAAACACTCTCCCTCTTCAGGTTTGAAGAAATTAACACTCACCCCTTCTATCTATATTAGTAACAAAATATTTTAAATTTTTATAAGAATCTCTTTACAAAAGTTTAAACCATGGTTAGTAAATACATAATCAATAAATTTAGAATAAAAATGTAATATTTATCAAGTATCAAAACACTTGCAAAGGCAAATCTCTCCAGTTGAAAAAAAGAGAGCAAAAGTCATAGTTAAAATTTTAAAATACACTTTAATTAAAAATTTAAAACATCGGATTTTAATACTGAAATGGAGGATAATTTTGGAAAGCCGCCCTTAAGTAAAAGGCAAGTTAGTATACAACATTTTTAATATTAATTTAATAAAATTTGGTCAAATGGATATCAAAGGAGGAAAAAGATTTTTTTTTTCTCTAAATTTGGAATAAAGTGTTCTCTCTCCAAATCTTAAGGAAAAGGAGTGTAATTAAAAATAAAAAAAAAGCCAAGTCATTTAATAAAGAAGTTGACACAACTAATACCTTACTTTTGAATATGCTATGTAAAATGAATTTTTTATTTTTTATTTATTTTTGGAGGGACTACCAGCTAAAAGTAGGTTAGATGGCCATTTTATTTTTTGAATTTTTAGGCAATATTCAATTTGAAGGGGAATAAGACTTTATAAGTGTTAGCTCAAATTTAATTAAGGATAATGGTAGTGAATTGTTTGCAACAACCTGAAAATAAAGTCTATTTTGTGCGTGTATTTTTTTTCCTTTTTTTTTTTTTTAGTTCATTTTAATGCGAATAATGAGTAGATAATTCTTTTTTCTTTTCCTTTCCTTTTTTTTATTTTTTATTTTCTTTTCTAGTTCATTTTAAGGAGAATAATGAGTAGATAAGACTTTTTTTTCTTTTCCTTGGCTGGTTATTTCCCGTGAATGCTAATGTTAAATTCAGTTAATTGGTCATTGTCCACTTTAGTATAATATTTATTTTTGTATAAATTTCAATTAACTTAATTGGTATTTTAGCCTGATGATAAAAAAACAATTATCATAATACGGATCTACAGATGCCATCTATAAAATTTATTTATTTTTTAATTTTTGTAGCATACTAAAACAGACTTACACAGCTGTATATGTAGAAACCAAGCCTCAATTTATTGTTATATATGCAGAGTGTCACAAGCCCACTTTTCTTCATCATCATACATAGAAGGCATCCAAATTACATAACCATGTCGGCAAGAGCTAAGAGGTTAGTGGACTATAGATACATATAACTAAGATAAGTCTATTAGTTACAACCGAGAGTTAGCCTACCACCACCTTCACCTTGTGCTGCCCTTGCCCTTGTTCCCACCATACAAGCGGAAGAGGCTAAAAGCAGACATACAAGAAATGACAACCATGCTAAGGCTGACTAAGAGTGCACTCGCTATTCCCTCACCAATTTGGTTACAATACTTCCCATACATATTGCATATCTTCATCCATTGCAGTTCTGGCTGCCCCAACTTCGAAATCACTGCTGATTGTGCAGTAGCAGCCACCGCGGCCACGGTCACATACGCCATTACCTGCATAAACAAATTAATTAGTTTTTCTTTTTAATGGAACAAGTTAATTAATAATATAGATGAAACACGACAAAAGAACAGTTGCTACATGTTGCATCAAATTGATAGCACTAATTAGAGGCATTTATCGCGGAGGAGTACCGAATGACCAGTGGACTTTATGGACTTTAGACATGGTATGAGTATGACAGCCATGGATATTATATATATCTTCACGAGACAACACTATGCAAATTATTTACTGCCAAAATTGAGGATTATCATTTATGATCACCTCCAAATTAATCTAACAAGCACCCCTTCCTCATTAGTTATAGCTAGCACATGCAGTCACATATTTTACCCTTTCCTCCATAGCAACTCTAATTAGCTTGTGAAAAACGTGTCCAAATCCACATTTTTGACACGCTAGTTTACATTTACTATTTCACAGATATATCCACAATTGAGACAAAAATGTCTGCATTTTAACACATAAAAGTGAATGTGAAATAACTACCGTGGAAAATGTGATGTGAAGGGGGAGGGCCATAGAGAGGAAAGGAAGAAGGAAAGAAAAAACAAAATTGGACAACAGAAAGAAGGTCTACAGCTTCGATCTTACCACCTAGTCAAGTCTTATCAGTCGGTCTCAAATTTTATTTAGGAAGTACATTAATTGAGGTCATAAATAATCGTGCAAGGCTGCATTTAATTCACACGTGAAATGTTTCATAATCATAAGAAATAGAAACAAAAATACAAGAGGCATCTACTTATTAGTTTGGATTGCTTAACAATGATATATATATATATATATCAATCAGCATATGTGGCCCAGGTGTGTTCATCACTGACTACATACTACCGATTTGGACATCATGAGATGGTCACGTGAAGGGGACCAAAAATTTATTCGAAGACATGAAGCAACAGGATGTGATCAAATGGCTGAATGAACACATGCATGTGGCCTTGTTGTGCCGATGGTGGTGGTGGTTGTTTTTTTTGGGCTAAATATTGTGTCGGTTGTGATAGTGACAAAAATGAGACATCAGACGTGCAGAGAAATGGCCCTACTGAGAATGCAGAAAATGATCTTTGGTTCAAATATATATATATATATATTACAAATCTAAAGATGCACAACTACATCATTTAAAATTTTAAATAATATGGTAGTAGTCTATATGAAATAAAATTTCAACCATAAAAATAAACAAAATGGATGGTATTCGAAAGGGAGAGGATACTTGTTGCGCAGTGTGCTTATTGCTATTTGTAATTGTATGACACTCATGCAACTCTAGTGGGTTGGTTTAGTGGTTTTTTATGTCTCATGAGATTCATAAGGGTTTTGGGCTTGGATACTTGTTGCGCAGCGTGCTTATTGCTATTTGTAATTGTATGACACTCATGCAACTCTAGTGAGTTGGCTTAGTGGTTTTTTATGTCTCATGAGATTCATAAGAGTTTTGGGCTTAAAATTCAGGGTCAGCATCTTGAGGCTACCCACAAGAAACACGCACTCAAGATAATAGTCAGGTAATCGAAGAGCTGGACACGCATGCAAGTACGCGACTAATTGTGACAAAGTTCTCAAGGGCCTAGACCTTTCAAGTTGATGAATCTGTTGCTTTGTATATTAACCTTCGGTTTGGCTTAAGAAATAAGAAGGAAAAGAAAACAATCAGATTAAGATCTTTGCTGACAATTCCTATACCAAATGAATGCTTTTGGGAGAAGAGGAAGATCCTTTTGTTTTTTAACCCTGAAAATATTAGAAAAGGTTCTGCAAGAGTGCCACAAGGGCTTTATAATTGGGAGTGGAGGGAAATCCCTAAAACTGAGAAATAAAGTTAGGCTTTCATTGAGGCATAAAATTGGGAATGGTGAGCATATATTTGAGTGTAGGGGAGATAACACCTTGGGAATACTCCAATTGAGTAGTTAATATAACAGATAGGGATATTGCTTAACCCAAAAGGCTTAAGCCTATGAGTTTGGGCCCAATTATGTTATATTAACCACTCTTTGTCAATTCTCATTCAATGTGGGACTTCACTCACTCATGTATACTCAACATTGAGTGGCATGATGATTGACATATCGATGACATTTTTGCTCTTGAATTATGGCAACAGAATCATGTACAATATCACTAACAAACCTCCTGATAAGTATTACTAAAAATCATTGGAACTGGCCTCTTGCCAAATCTAATAGTGTGGCTAATATTGAAAGCAAGTTGGGTGCTTTAATTGTAAGAATAGTTGGTGTTCTTTGCGTTGAAACTTAACAGCCTATTGTGTGCTAGTTGCAACTAGTCTGTTTCCCTGAGAACATTCCTAAACATGCGTTTGTTGCTTGGTTGGCTATCTAGAAAGATAGGCTTACTGGTTGGGGGTTATAAAGGTGATCTTTACTACAGGAAAGAATTGAGACTAGAAATAATCTTTATTTTGCTTGTCCTTTTCTAAAAGGGTGTGACTAACTGCTTTAAGATGTTTGATCAATAGGCAAGTAGGGGATTGACTGAGTTGTGAAGAAGTTGGGAGTTGAAACTTTTCAGCATACTTTGTGTATGATAGCCTGGTCTGTGATTATTACCATCGTTGATGCGATCCAAATGCTGAAATTTATAATGAGAGTGTTAGACCTGAAGAAGAGTTGGTTCATGCTGTGTTGTTTAATGTCAGGTGTCGGATTTATTGGTGCATTCGAAGCTCTATTCTTAACAGATCCCTTTGCTGCCTTTGAAGAATTCCATTGTGTTTATGAGTTTTAATTGTTTGTGTTTGTACTTTGTAGTGCTAATGATGTTTCGTTAGCTGGTTTGTTTCAGTTGTGGCAGTTGGTTGTAGTGCTATGTTTCCTGGTATCTGTTATGTTGGTGTTGTTCACAGTAATGTGGCAGCTTCTACAGTCAGGGCTTGTTTTGGTGTTTATTATTGTTCTGGTGTATATTGCTGTGTGAATAATAAAATTTTCATTCATAAATAAAAAAGGCTCATTACAGCATCTGAAATTCATTTTCTAGACTATTAAACATAATAAAAACAATGGAGCTCAGTATAGCTGGTATACATTCAATTTTGTTTTAATATTCATTTTGCAAATAATCCAAACAAGGTCAATAACACCTTTTGGGGTGAATAGTTAAGTGTAATTTTGTTAATGTCTAGCTGAGTTCAATGTTAAAAAAAGGGAAAAGGTTATTAGCACTATCAAAAAGAAAAACCAAAATCTGGGTAACTTGACCAAAAGGGGAGGAGATGAAATATCGGATCCTATCATCATGAGACATGATATTTAAGTATTTAACCAATTGTACTAACCTTTTACCATGTTACTGTGTATAATCCTAATGAAACTATGAACTTTACTTTCAACATCTTCAGGGTAACATACTCCTTCAGAATCTGAAGTTCAGATTTGTAATATTTTTCTTGTTTCACATGGATTTTCATGAATGCCAAGTGCAAAAAGAAAAAAAGAAAAGAATAAGGCCATAAAGAAATTAGCACAAAGTGTAGATCTTTGTTTTGTTTTGGATCATCATAAAAAAGTCTAGAAGGCAATGTACCTGATCACCAGAAAAGATTGCCCAAGCTAAGGGCTTGCTGAAAAGCACATGCCCTCTAATCATGCTCACAACACAACGCAACACTTGCATCAACGAGTAGGCAGCAGCTATCCCATTTGCTATCACCAAAAAGCTGCAGAATATGGTAACACAAAGCGAAATTTGATCACAAATAACCTCAAAGAGAGAGAGAGAGAGAGAGATGGTTTGAGATCTTACACAAGAGCTTTCATGTCTGTATATCTAGCTTCCTTTCGGATTGAGAAGATTTCTCTGACCTGGGAATCAGTCCCCACAAGAACAGCTGCAAGAACTCCAAGGCCACAGATCACACACCTCAACACCAGCTCTGCCACCCTCACTCTCCTATCAACTACCTTCACATTCATGCTATGAGACACTGGGACATTCCCAGGACTTATACCAACACCCAAATAGCTCATCCTTAATTCCCAACACACACACTTTCAAAAGTCTAGAAAAACACAGAAGAGAAGTTAGAGTCTTAGAGACAACCCTCAAACTCACACAAGGCTACCCAAGCACTTACACACAACCACCAGCAATAATTTCCACTACTTTAATACACACACAGGGCAGACACAGCTTTTATTTTTTTATTTTTTTCAATTGCTCAATATTTGGTGATGGTGATTAGTGCAGGCCTGTGAGGTGTGCCAATTGGTCAAAGCTAGAGGCAGCAGAAATGCATGACCTCTGTATTGAGAAAGGGTACCTCATCCTTTTATAAGTAGAGCATTCAATGGGGCTTTTAAGTTTCATAGGTCTAGTCCTGTATTCAAAGGACCTACAATATTTATTTCCTGGGAGTTTTATAGATATACTAGGGTCCATATGGAAAATGATAGACGGACGAGGTTCATTTGTTTGTTAGCAATGCTACATAAACACACAATTTTATAACATTTTTTATACATGCATGTGGCAAGTTTTTAGTCGTTTTTATTTGAGCTTAGTATTCACATTATTCTTTAGAGGAATGTTAATTGATATCATAAGGTGCTTTTTTTAAGAATGATTTATTATAGAATTTAGCTAATAAAAAAAATGGTATGAATTGATGAGGGGATTAAAAAATTAATAAAATAATAAATAAAACTCAAAATATTAGCTCTATTGACTCTACATCATATAAAACAGATCCAACATTTAGCAGTAAATCAAATTAATTTGACATAAAATTATTTCTTTACAGACATTAGTGTTTGTTAACACTATACCACGTTAACTAATATATATATATATATATATATATATATATTTTTTGTATTTATAGATTTTTTTGTATTTATTTTTTCAGGGTCGTCTTTCTTTCTATATCTCTCTTTCTTTCTTGATAGAGGCAGAGTTCGTGTCCCAACTCCCAAGGAGTCAGATAAGGTGAAGAAGGCCTTAAATTTTCTCATTGAACGATGGAGTGGTCAGTGGTGGAATTTATGATGCCCCATTACTTCTGCAAACTGAAACAGGCCATTTCAGAAAATGACAAACTAGAGAGCTTTTACCCAACAGAGTAAGTGCCTGTTTGTTTTAACGTTTTCAATCCAAAAAGCCTGTTTTGAAAAAAGCTGAACCACAAAACCCGTTTGAATAGGTATAAAACTTTTTGAAAAAAAGTTGCGATTTGGGTTTACGAAAAGAATGCGCAAAGTGAAAAAAGAGCTCTGAAGTGTATTTTGAAAAAAGTTTGTGCGTGTGTCATATATTTGTTGGATAATTTTGAGCGATTATCAAATTATTTTTCAATATTTATAAAAAATTTTAAATTTTGATATAATTTATTTTTGTTAAAATTGAAAATTAAAAATACTATATCAAAATAATTTTTAAATATATGAATAATACCATGAAATTAATTTTTAATATTTTTTAACCTGTAAACAGTGCATAAATAGTGCTTAACAGTACATAAACAGTTCTCTTATCCCCTAAAATAAAAACACGTGCAGGAAAAAAAAAAATAAAACACAAAATACAAAAAGTGCATTTCATCCGAATCCAAAGAATCACTTGGTGAGAAGTAAAAAAATTATGTATGATAGTGTGTAAAAAAAAATGTTTTGTAATGGTCAGATAAAACATAAAAGTTGAAAAAAAGTTGTCCATATTTTTTTTGGGTGAAACTGTAAGTAGCATTAATCTTAACTTAGTACGAACATATGCAATAAAAAAAAGGAGAGAATGGTAGTATGAAAGCTTAAACAAAAGCAAGAACAATAGGGGCAAAAGCTGATATGACAGATAAGAGGAATGATTAAAGTGGGTCACTTTGTCTTTGATGTTGATTTGCACCCTGTGGTGGTAGTAGGTTGTGTGATCTTATCACATGTTAGCATGATGGAATGTGACCATTTAAACCACTTATTATTCCCCCTTTGTGCAACTGACTCCCACAAAGCCACGCGTTTCCTTAATCCGATAAACTTGTTTTAAAAAGAAATGACGGCAAAAATTCTCATCTTTGCCTTATTCTGTTCTGTCTAAGTTTTTCCCGTGACAGAAAAGAGATAGATTTTGCTTTTATATATATATATATATTATATAATAATAATAATTCAATTTTTTATATACATATTCCTCTAAAACACTTGTGTTCTCTTTCTCTTAGCACTTTTACTCTCTCTTATTAAAGATATAGCTATCTCATTAAAGATAGCAAAATACCTCTAACTCGTCTTGCCTCTGGCTTATCTTGCTTCCACCTCACGTGAGTTTTCCTTGTCCAAAAAAGGGTAAGACAGAGATGGGGCACCTATAATCCAATCCTATCCCTCTTTACCATTTGTACTTTCAAGTGCTAGGTTGGGAGCAAAAGATGTTCGAGATCATCAACTAAAGGACACCTAAGTATCAAACCTACTGCCATCTTGATGTGGGTAGTAGCCATAAGAGAAAGAAGATGTCTATTTTAAGAAGATAATCTTGAGTCCACAAAGAGATAAGACCTAGGGAGGCTATAATCCATTTAAATAACAAAAGAAACCATAGGGCATGAAATTAGGTGACAAAATAGTAAATTTTACCAAAAAATTGGTAAAATTGAGATAATTTCAAAATCAAATCCTATTGTCTCTAGGAGACGTCTCAAAATAGACAGAACTTTATTTAGGCTTTTAAATTAAATTTTAATTGAAATAAAATTACTAAAAACAACAAAAAAGAATATTTCATAGTCCAAAAAAAGAAATTTTCCCGAAAAGTGGCTTCGGTTGTGGTAGAAGGTGACGAGTTTTACTCCCAATTCGTTATTTTTCATGTCGCCAATTTTCACATAATTCCATCACCGTTGCCAGTGATTTCTACTAGCACTTTTCTACTTCCTAGATTTCTTGCCCACTTACTTTTGACAATCTCTCTGCTCAAGGAAAATATGTGCTATTTGTTCTACATCACATCTAGAAAATGAACCACTCACAATACTCACGAAATTATTGCATAACACTACTTTAGTTGTTGGTGAAGGCGAAAATGATGCTTAGTTGTTGGTGAAGGCGAAAATGATGCTTCACTTCAACCGCCTCATTGGAACTAACAGGAAGCATGTAGTTAGGCAGAGTTAAGTTCAATGTAGTAGGTATTGTATTTTAGATATTTTTATAATTAAATTAAGTCATATGATTGTATTGTCCAATATAAATATTGCTATTATTCTTCTAAGATAATTGACCCTAATTAAGTGGTTTATTTATCGATGCAATTACATGATTGAATTTAATTAGAGAACAAAGTACAACACTTAAAGATACTGAACTTGAGTTTTGTTTATATATTTAATTTTTATTGTACTTCTAGTATTTGTATATAGACAAAACTTAGATATAGTTTTTTAGATTTTCCAATTTTTGATTAATATAATAAAAACTATTATACTTGTAAGGACAATTAAATTCAACCATATAGTTCATTGGCCAACACAATCATGTATTTGAATTCAATTGGAAAACTTAAGGTACATGGAATTTACCTTTCTTATATGCTTTACTACAAGAATTTCATTTATCATTGTTCATCCTATGCTTAAAGAACCTAATACTATGAATTGTTCAAATTGACCCCTCTTCTTTAATTCAACTAGTTATAATTCATAGAAAATGATTATGTGGGTTGCATGTGACCACTTTACTATAAGAAAATATTTTAAAAATAATACATGCACAATATATTACCATTTTGTTTTTGTTAATTTGAGCTGGTGGATCAATTTGGGCAATTCTTAAACCTAAAGAATCAATAATACAAAATTGATTGCATAAGGGGTTAGTTTGCAACAAATCCAAACCATAGGGGGTTGTTTTACATTTTGCCAAAAAAAAATTCACATAGAAATTATGTGGTAAGTGTTAAAATAATGGTTAAATGTTTAAAATTTATTATTTCTAATAATTTAAAATTTTGAGACTGTTAGGAACCTAGAAGTTCCTAATGGGGATGAGTATGAATTGTAGGGGGATTGATGGGAATTGTAGTCACCCTCTAGAGAGAGAGAGAGAGAGAGAGAGAGAGAGAGAGAGAGAGAGAGAGAGAGAGAGAGAGAGAGAGAGAGAGAGAGAGAGAGAGAGAATTACAATCATGTATTTATAGGAGACTAGCTCTAATGTCATTGGGCCACATGACTCAAGATAATTGGCTAGTTAATTCAACATGTGCTCTATAAATTAAGCCATGTGTTAAATGAGCTACATGTGCTCAAATCCTAACTAACTCATCCTAATCTCAACCAACTACCTAACTATCTAACTAAAGGGATTACAACAATTATTTCATATTCCTAACATTTCCCTCCCCTTGAAAACACCTTACCCACAAGGTGTAGTTGTGAAATGACACCTTCATTAAAGGAGATCTTTCAATGGACCAATACTTTAGTGACATTTTGATCACCATATTCATGCATTTCTCTTTGATAAGTGGTCCTGTGCACATGAAGGTATCTTCTTCATAGATTTTCAAACTTTGCTCGAATTCTTGAGCCTTCCATGGTTCTTCAATCTTCAAGGTCTCATTGGTTCTTTGAACCTTAGAATGTTTTTGTATCCTCAAGACCTCATTTGATTCTAGAACCATTAAAATTGTTGGCGCTTGCATCTTGGATTCTTGGATCACTGATACTTGGATTGCCAATTCTTGAATCATAGACTCTTGAATGGAAGCCTCCATTGGTGCATCAAGAATTGGTTCTTGGAAGATCCTTATCACCTTCTTTGTTGGTTCTTTGGATTGAACTTCAAGGGCCATGTCTTCATGTATATCATCATTCACTTTGACACAAAAATCAATATCCTAGCTTGCAACAACAGCAGTAGATTCTTGGAACTTAATTTGTTATTCGAGTTCCATTGAATCAAGAAATTGTAACTCCTCTTCCGTCATATTCTCAATATCCTCTTGCAATCTTGAGAGCTCTTCTTTCATGGCCTTTTTAGATTTAGCCAAAGCCTTGACCATCTTTGAAATATCCTTGACATCCTCTGAGGCTTTGTTCAACATTTGTTGTATTTATTTCAAAAGTTTTCTTTGGTCACAATTGCTTGTTTCAAGATCGACGACTCTGATACCAATTGTTAGGAACCGAGATGTAACACCCACCTCACTTAAATTTAATTTAATTGCTTCTAGAGTGGAATTGGTGAATTATTTAATTTATTTTGAAGGTGATATTATTTTATATTATAATCACTACAAAGAAAATAAATAAAAAAAAGATGTAACATGAGAGTTATTTTGTGGATTATTCATTTTAAACTTTTAGTCTTCTTATCAGTTAAGGAAAATGATAAGAGATTAAAACGTATTTGGATTAGAAGTTTAAGTGTTATTGGAATTCTTTGGAGTTTTAGCCTATCTAAACAATCTTAATATGAGTTTTAGTGGGAATTAAAGTCTTGGAAGCTTATTTAAGTTTTATAGGCTTCTTAAATGCTAAAGAGATAAGTTTTAGTGGGTTTTAAATTTCAGCCCAAGTGAAAACAGTTTTAACGTGTAAAGCTAAAAGGTAAAATAGTGTTTAATTTGTGAAACGTAGAGAGAGAGACTGTGAAATTACAAGAAACAAATTCTGCATCCGTGTGGTCGTGTGGTTAGGTATATCTCTCTCTCAAACATTCATGGATATAACCTACGTTGCTAGAGTAGTTTAATAGATTTGCTTTAATATCCCATATGAACTCTTGAATTAGGCGATAAGCTTTTGAGTGATTAGTTGCTAGAGTTTACACATGGTAGTGGGGTTGGTCTTTTGAATCTTGTAATCTATATTATGGTCAAGTTTCTAAACTTTTATCAATACATGCTTCAGGTCACTAGGTCCTACAAGTAGGAATTACTTGGCAAACCTATTGTATTCTTTCTATGGCTTACGGGTAGGAAAATCCTTGGATATTATATATATTAGATTAAATTTCTAATAGTCAGTACATGCTATAGGTTGCTATGTCCTACAAATAGAGATTTCTATGGATGCTATATATATTTGGATCTTATAGAGTATTTCTTGGTGGCGTTGAAGTGTTATATGAAATCTTAAAGAAATTATGAATCTGACACTTAACTAGACAATAGTTGTATTGATATTAACCTATTAGGAATTGATGAAAATCTTGGTGAACCGCTAGCATGCATATTCTCATTAGATGATATCCTTACGGGTGGTAATACCTCTATTAGCCTCAAAGACATAATAGTAAAAAGGAGAAGTAATATATTATGGAGGATTGTAGATATGTTTAAAGGCTAGTAAATTATTAGGAAGTGTCCCTTACATCCATATGGTATACATCAAGGTGGATTAATTATATAATTGTGTTACTCATTTACTTTTAGGTGTAGAGGAAGAGCTCATTTGATTTTGGATCTAGACTACAAGTATTAGCAACTAGAGATAAGTGGACTTCAGAACATTACGTTTTTCAAAACGTGTATATATATATATATATTGGTAAAAATATATTTGTATATACATAATTGCAAAAGTGAAGTTTAAAAAACTTATACCATTATCAATACTTTATACACATACCTGAATTTTATTATTTCTCGAGTGTTATTTTGAAACTATATATGTTAAGAATGACTCAAAACTATATTTTTGAGAAAGCATTCGTTATATGATATATGATTGGTATTGACAAAGTTGTAATAAAGGAAAAATGTTTTCAAGTGGTCAGTTAGACAGTATGCAACCTTTGCTAACACAAGATTAAGTTTTGGTCTTCGACTGAAGTAGTGTTATTGTGGTGTGGTGCAATGTTATTGTTTACTCTTTGAAGCCAGTGTTATTGTTTGCTCTTTGGAGCCAGTGTTGCCTCTTTGAGGTTAGTATTATTGTTTTCTATGGGAATCACTCACTGAGTGTTTAGCAGTATATGTCTTTATCTGACTAATATTTTCTATATCGAACTACTATTTTATTGTTATCGGCCTTTATAAGTGGAAAAAAATTATTTATTTCTATATTATATTGGTTATATCTATTTTGTGTACTTTGGCCAACTAAAGTTGTTACTATTTTATTTACTGATTAGATTGTTATAGTTAAATGTTTTATTTCTGACAGTTTTACAGGGTATATTATATTACTGTTAAAACTATTTGTAAATATTTTGTAAAGATTATATTTTGTCAATGATACTATTGTTTTGTTTTGAAAAACATCTTCATGTTATGTAGTCTCTTATTGGGCTTCTAGCTCACCCCCCCTTTCAGATTAGAGCAGTGGAATATAACTTGGTGGTAGATCATTGGAGCCATAGATTAAAGACTTCTTTTGGAGCTATGTTAGTCGATGGACTGTTTTATTATGTTTTCTTAGGATAGTGAGTTTAGTATTCGTGAAACTATTTGGGATTGTATTTGGAGACTTTATTGTTAAAGTTTCAGTTTGATGGATTTTATAAGAAACATTTGATGGTTTGATTCTTATTTGTGGATATTTAATTACACTTTGTTCCATTATAACAAATGTTGACTATTTTTAAGACAGGTCGTGCATCTAAATCCTTAGTTTGGGTTTGGGGTGTTACACTAGAGGTTCCTAATGGGGATGGGTATGAATTGTAGGGGGATTGATGAGAATTGTAGTCACCCTCCAGAGAGAGAGAGAGAGAGAGAGAGAGAGAGAGAGAGAGAGAGAGAGAGAGAGAGAGAGAGAGAGAGAGAGAGAGAGAGAGAGAGATGCACTAATGCACTGAGAAATTGGTTTATTCTTCAATTGATTTCTAATGTTGAATTACAATCATGTATTTATAGGAGACTAGTTCTAATGTCATTGGCTCACATGGCTCAAGATAATTGGCTAGTTAATTCAACATGTGCTCTATGAATTAAGCCATGCGTTAAATGAACTACATGTGCTCAAATCCTGACTAACTCATCTTAATCTTAACCAACTACCTAACTAAAGGGATTACAACAATTATTTCATATTCCTAATAGAGACAATGGGTAATTTATCATAAATCTTGGAGCAATTGGTCTTAAGCTAAAAAAGTTAAAGTTTTTGCTTATTAAGGGGGAGCATGGATCCACAATTGGTGGAAGTATTCAAATATATATATTTAAATTTTTTTTTTTTTGAAGCATAGCATTTGTTGTTCTTACACTTTAGTTGAGCCACATCATCGCCATGTCACAATTTTTTTTTTGGGTTTCCACTTCACACATTATCTATAATCAATCATCTTTTCTCTCTCTCAACTCATCATCATCCCCATCATTAATTTCCCAACTTATTTTTACACATTCTTCAACCTTTTCCCTCCTTTTTACCTTTTCATATCCCTACTACTATCTACCTTAATATCACTCTTCCTCTATCCCTTTATTTTGATAGGTGATATCTTATTGAATTATAAATATAGTATATAGAAATATAATTTTATTCTATTACATAACATGACTTGGATAATTTGGTGTTTATTATTATACCTTTTATTTTTACTCTTTTTCTTCTCATCTTATTTTCTATAATTTTTTATTCTCTCTTATATTTTCTCTTGAAAAAGTGATTATTCTCTCTCTCTTGATATTATATTCTTCCTTGCAACTCTATTTTAGGTTGATGAATCATTGTGTTTTTTAAAACTCTATTTTGGGTTAATACGTATTGGTGTTGTATTTTTGAGTTCCACATCACAAGTAGTCTCTCTCCCTCTTATAGCTTTGGTTTGATTTTTGTTTGAGTTAATACATAGTTATTTTGGAAGTGATAATTGAATTTGAATAAGAAATTTGAAACTTAAAAATTTTAGTTGAAAAAAAAAAAAAAAAGGAAATATATCAAATTGGTCCTGTTCGGTCCACTTTGGTCTATCTGGTCTACTTCGGTCCAATTAAGTCTAATTTAGTCTATTTGGTCTACTTAGAGCATTAGCATCCGGTATTTAGAATATATTACATTTTACCATCTTAAAAACTTCTTTATCTATTATATCATACTATTTTACAATACACCCAATATTCCAACTTTTATTTTCCATACAACATATTAAAATAATATATTTACACAATAAAATAATATAACCCAATACCCAAATAAAACCCATAACCCAATAAATATTATTTTAAAATTTACCATCTTGCTACAGTACCATCTTATTTATAAGATGGTATTGTAGCACAATTGTAAATTTTTTTACAATTAGAGTTCTGGATAATGCACACTTTTAAGGTTTGGGTGCTATAAATTTACCATTTGGGGGGTTTACAATACCCAATGCCAATGATCTTAATTCACTTTGGTCCATTTTAGTCCAATTCAGTCCACTTTTCTCTATTCGGTCCATTTGGTCCACATATGTCTGGTTCGGTCCACTTTGGTCCATTTTGTCCACTTCGGTCCATTTGGTCTAACTTAGTCCATTTCAATTTACTTTGGTTCATTCAGTCCAATTCAGTGTACTTACTTAAGAATGGAAAAAAGACAAGTTTTGGTTGAGAGTACTATCAATTATTTGAGTTATATCAATTGAAATTATATGATAAGTTTTGGCTATCATAATAATCTTCTTAAGAGAATGAGAATTTTGCTAATAAATTTAAAAATTAAAAATTTTAGTTGTACTAAAAGAAATTAGGAAAATATGATACATAATAACAATAGTTAGAAGAATATGGACCATTTGAAAAAAGAATAATAATATCAATAAAAAACATAAAAAATATAATATTTTATATTTGTAAAAATAGAGCGATGGAAATTACTTTTTGAAATTGTTTAATTTTTAGAAAGAACTAATTATCTATAATAAAATTTAGAGAATAAATTATATATTTAAGGACTCAAAAAGAAAAATTCAAGTCTACCTAGAATAGTGGCCCGTAGTCCTTCAAGTCAAGCGCAACACAATGACATTTTTTAAGAGAGTGGGCTTCTAAATCAAGTGCAATGCTAAGGAAATTACAAACTTAGGACCTACAGAACCAAAGCGGTTAGTGTGATTGAAAAGAACGACAATTCAATATAAGCTCCTCCATGGGCAAGTCTGAGGATGGGTTTCTCATTAATAAATAGGAGTGATGTGTTTATAGAATGGTGCTATGCTCTCTCTTTCTATGCCTTTTTTCTTGTAAGGTGTTCCTCCTTTATTTTTGTGGGGTTCCCTTCCTTATATAGTCTCTTCCATTGCATCTTAGCCTTCCATCTGTATGTTTCAGGAGAACCATTTGGATTTTTGTCCCATTAGGACCCTTCTGGAGGTGGTAAAGAGGGCTGTGAGCTGTGAAATCATTGTTCAAGTGTCTTTTTTGGATGTTTGTCCCATTAGGACCCTTCTGGAGATGGTAAAGAGGGTTGTGAGCTTTGAAATCACTGTTCAGGTGTCTTTTTTGGACGTTTGTCCGATTAGGACCATTCTGGAGGTGGTAGAGAGGGCTGTGAGCTGTGAAATCACTGTTTAGGTGTCTTTTCCTCATAAATGCGGCCAATTCAGTTGGTGCAGTGCATTAAATGTGGAGGTGGCAGTCACCTTCCTAGATATTTCCCCCTTCAATTGCTTGCACGACTCTGTTGTTTTCCCTGAACCTCTACTTTCTGGTGTAGGCAGTTACTTAAAGTATTCACGATGTGTCTTTGCTCTACGGGATCCTTGGTCGGCAGACCAGTCTGCCTTTTCTCCTTAGACCCCTTATTCATAGCTTTCGTTTGTTATGGAATGATCTTAATGTTTTCCCTCCTCGGACTTGGTCCACGTGTCAGACTTTGGTTAACATATATGTGGATTTTTTAATTATCCTCGGACAAGGCCTATGGCATAAAAATGTGCCCGGATCATTTACTCCCACAATATATATTCAATATAAGTTTGTTATGAGTTTTAGTTATCATGATAATCTCCTTTAAGAGTATCAAGAATTTGAATAATTTATTTGAAACTTAAAGAGTTTAGTTGTACCAAAAAAAAAAAAAAAAAAAAAGCTCTATAACATAATTTCAAAGAATATGGACTACCTTATAAATGAATATTATCAATCATCAATCAAACACACCCAAAATAAAAGAATGATATATTGGTGGAGATAGAAAGATGAAAAATAATTTTAAAAATTGTTTAATATTTAGGGAGAATAAAATTATCTTCAACAAATTTTAGAGAACAAATTATACATTATATTACAATTACAAAATGATTATCTATTCTCATGCATCGCGTCGTGGGTCTGCGACTGGTAATAATTTAATAATTAAATTCATCGTTTCCTAACAATTTAAACTTTAAAAATAGATGATATTTTGGGTCTGTTTGGGATTCACTTGTTTTACTGAAATTGAATTTTTTTTGTTGAAAGTATGGTAGATAAATGTAAAAGTTAGCTGAAATAGTATAGTGAGACCCATGAATAGTACCAAAAAGTGCAGTGGGGCCTATGAATAGTAGCAAAAATAAGTTGAATAGTAAAATAAGTTGGTAAAATTAATCATGCCTGTAAAGTTGAATTTATTCAACTATGTGTTGGCTTTATTTTGTACCAAATTTGCTTGTAATTCAGTATTTAGAAACCCTGTATTTAGGTGGGAATAATGTAAGGGTTGTGTGTGAGAGAGTGTGAGGAATTGATCAAGTGTGTGCATCAAGAGGCAACTCGCGATTGGATCTCGCGACTGACTCGCAACTGGTGACTTGCTAGAATCTAGCACACATGTAGAACATGTAGGAAGTTGAAGGGTCAAGACAATTGGATCACTGCAGGACAAAAAGTATAGTCTGGCCTTTCTGTTAACTGGCAACTGGAACTCGAGACTCATCCCAATCGCTAAGTGACTCGCTAGTATATCTGTTTTGCAGAAAACTGATTTTTCAGATTCCATCTCATACCCTACTTTAAATATCATTATACCCACAAAATGTAGAAAGCTTCCAAAGAGAATTTTGAGAGAGAAATCCTAGAGAAAAAGAAGATTGATTCATCCACAATCTTATACATTTGATTCTCCAAATTCTTCTACTCTCACCCTCTCCATTGTCATACTCTTGAGAGGATCTTAATCTAAATCCTTACCTCACCAAATTCATAGCAGTGAGAAGGTTCTTGGTGTTTGGAAAGCAGTTCAGGAGAGAACCAATTCATATTGGTTGATGCAATGGGCTAATTGTGGGATCCAATAAGTTAGAGAAGACACGGTTATGCGTAACCTTATTGGAGCAAAAAGCTTGGAGGGCTTAAATGCATTGGGTAGATTAGGCTTGGAGGGTCTATTGCTATTCATGTATCTCAACTGATTTTCTAGTGGATAATTCACTGCTTAGAGGGTGGCGGAGAGGTTTTTCGCTGAATTCTTCGGTTTCCTCTTCGATAACACGTGCCAGTGTTATCTTGTGTTTGCTTTTCTTTATCCCTTACTCTTTGCTTTATATTACTGCTAAGTTGTGATTAAAATATAGCTTAGAGTAGTTTGCATATTTGGGTATTGCTTATATTTCATATTTCGCACATACATTGTTTGAATATAAGCTTCTATTGGATAATTTGTATTTGGGGGTTTAAATATTCACAAGTGTTTTACACACTAAGTGAGTTTTCAATGCCAAATGGACACTTTATCACAAAAAACCCAAATGACATTTTTAGGTTAGCTATTAGTGCTTGATAATTTCCTTAGATCAATGGGGTTGAAAGAATTCTGCACCCCAACGTAATATAAAAAATTAGCGGTAATTTGAGCTTTTAGGTGGCGTGGAGGGAAGCTAGGAAGTCCCGAGCCAAGCTTTACCCTTGTAAAAATATGGTGTTACTCTCAAGTTTCAACTCACAGCTAATTGGCAAATGTTCTACAAAGCATTCGGATAAGCTTTTGCTCAACAGAAGGCAGCAAACTTATCATCGAATAGATCAGTTAATTCATTTCAAACATTATCCAATTATGATGTGTACATGATAGCTGCATAATTTATAAATCTCTCAGAGAGACTTGGAAGTTGGAACGCGTGTTGGGGACTGATACAGATAGCAAAGATTTGATAAACATTTCACGTTTACCAAAAAAACATGGAAGATTCACAGAGTTTCGCAGGGATGGAGAGTGGAGACAATGGAGAGGTCACTGTCCATTCGTCCACACGAATGGACAGTTTGCGATAGCATGCAATTTTGATATACACGGCTATCTTTTAATGAAAGAGACTATACTTATCCATCTATTTTTATGATTAAAAAATTGAAGTATTTGGTTTTGAATTCATTGACTTAAGTGGCGACAATAAATACCACCATGGGCAGTGTTAGAGTTTGGATGGGACTATCATTTGAACTGCTCACTAAATGAAGTAATACATAAACTCTTATATCTCCTGTTTATATTATCTAAAAAAAAAGTCACGGTGGTAATGTACACTACCCATCTTTTATTGCATATATATATATATATATATATATGTTTTATATATGTATATAAAACATGCTCACATTTATCTTTCTTACTAAACATTAAACAAATCACATTTATCTTTTACCATGGGTAATCTAGTGCCTATTGATATGACAATTTTCTTACTACAATTATATTGGGATTTTTCAATAATAATCGGAGTCTTGGGTTTGTGAAACTTTTCCAATTTGTTTGATGGTATACAAATTTCACTATTTCTTTCATAATTAACAACAATGATGTCAATAATGATCTCATATGAAATCTGTCACTTTAACATCCTTTGCTTAGACTCATTTAATTTGAAGTATTGATTCAATTCAAAAACAAATTATCTTTTGTAATTTTATAATCCATTTAATTGTGATAAAAAAAAAAGTTCTGAAATTTGTGACAATATGTAGCATTGTTGAAAGTTTATATAGGCTTTTTGTGAGGGTAAACAACACCACCACCTAAATTTAAAAGTTTAAAGCTAAATCAGTAAGTATATGCTTTACAATTTTTTGATTTTTTGTTTTGATCTTCCGTTTAATTTGCTAGTGATCAATGAGTGTAAATGGTAGAAGTAGTTTCGATTTATGAGCCTACGAGTCACAACCAAACCAATCAACGGGCATGATTGTCTAAGGTCATTGCGCTAACTTTGTTTTTTTTTTTTTGAAAGTGTAATTGAGCTAACTTGAGCTCAACTCAACGGCCTAGGAGATACAACAAGTTAAGCATGTTGGGCTGAGTATTTGAAAATTTAAATGTGTGTTTGGTAACTTGGTTTAGCATTTTACAAGATTAGTTTTTTATAATTTTTTTTTTTGAAGATTTTGGGTACAAGTGTAATTTACAATTTTACTTAAAAAAATGAATTTACAATTTTACTTGATGCAATATCGATTAATTATCTATGACTTATTAATTTTCTCTACCAAACCTTATCAAAATGAGAGTTTTGTTCTATCTTTCACTTAAAAAAAGGCACAGATTCTTTTAGGTATAGTAATTATATTATGTTATGTGCGCTTCACCTATTTTACATTTTAAATATAAACATTATTAAAAATTTTGGACATTTTTGTATAAAATTATTGACATTGTGTGTATGAAGTGTACTTAAGTGTGAAAAAACAATTACAAAAAAAGATTATTGTACACTGGATATGACCTTTTAAATGTAACCTTACCTATGCTGTGTAAATAAACAAAAAGTTAGTGTTAATACTAAATAGAATCCATTTAAAATATAAATCATGCCAAAGCACATGAAATAAATAATTAAGAGCCCTTCTACCGACATTCCCAAAGTAAAAGCCTTTTGTAAATAAGCATTACCTTCAAAAATTGAGAGAGAGAGAGAGAGAGAATCTAATGCAATTCCTTTATATTTTCAGTCAAGACACTCAAACTTTCATCAATCATGGCATTTGCCATTACAAAGCAGTAAGTACTATAATTAATGGACATTCTCGATATTTTCAATCAAGGAAGATACTCAAACTTGCATGATTTGTGACCTGCCACCAAAGACAAAGAAGAAAAATCATGACATTTTCCACTACACATGCTAGTAAAACCAATTAAGATAATGTATTCAATTGTCACCTCATTGCCTTTAGTACAATCTAGTGATTTCCATCCACCCTTGGATGCTTTCTAGTTTCTAGTACTACTTAAAGATCTCTTGCTCAAAATCCATTCTAAAATAGATGACAAACCCTTCAAAAATCAAGTAATTTCCACATAGATTATACCTTAATTTAGGCACATGGACTTGTATTCTCAACTTCAATAGGTCAGTGTTATTGTATTTATTTGATTGAACAGTAAGATTATATTGACACAGATCTAATTTCAGAAATCCTGAGTAAAATTTCTAAACATCTCACATCATTCAATAGACTTGGAAGTATAGTGAATTATAGTGGGATTCCTTTTTCTTTACTCCATTAAGTAGTTGGTCCAATTAAGAAGCTATAAAGTATACAGAAACAAATTAAATTGCAATCCTGTTATTAATCTAAGTTGAAAAGAGAGTTGTGTGGGATTGGGATTTCTTAGATATCTTACCTGGGTCAAGATCTGTGATCATTGCAGCGGCGTTAAAATAGCATGTAGCTCCAATGTGCTTGAATTTCTGATAGTAGTTGTTGAAGGCATAAGAGGCATGATCCCTTATTGTATTTGGTAAGTAGCAGGGCTTGTTTACTTGTATTTTGCTGCAATCTGCTCCTCCTTTTCCACAAGCCCAGTTAAGGGCCTTAAGCAGCTCATCATCTGGGGTCTGCTCATCAGCTATGCACCATTCCTCAAATTGCCCATCTAACATTAATCACCAAAAAATGTTTATAATTAGACACAGCATTTGATGATTAGGAACCACATGTAATATATGAAGGGCTATGAACTTTGTTAAAGTTCAACCTGCTAACAAGTAACACAAAAACATGAATCATTGGCTTCTTAACATAAACTGAAAGGTTAAAAGGTATACATATCACAAGGCACAAAATAGAGTGCTTTGAAATGAAGACAGAGCAATATGTTTTTGTTTAATTTTTTTCATATCCATCCATGTACCATGCATTTGTACCCTTATAAAATTTGTTTTGCATATCAAACGGTGTTACATATTCATTATCCGCCATGTTAATAATTATAATAAAAAAGGGATAGTGATGATTCTACCAGATTTTTGCAGGATAAGTGTCAAAAGGAGCAGAGCTAGAAGAGTTCTTATAAAAGCAGATGACATTGTTATACAGAAGCTGCTGCAGGTGCTTAATCTATAGCCAGAATTGGACATTCACATTACAACCAACAGTAAATCCTATATATCAAGTAACTTTGATACTATCAATGAAACTCTCAGCTTTAACGAAAGTTAGATACCATTCTATATGCATTCCTTTTTTTTTTTTTTTGAAACATATATGCATTTCTTCAATCTTACGTAAAAAACATTAGACTAGCTTTTCTTTGAAATACCTAACATACCCTCATTTCTAAATTTTGATTCTGAAAATCATTTACAAAAATGCTAAAAACGGACACCTTTGATTTAGTGTTTGAAAAAAAGTGTACCCATGTCCCATTTCGGACATGTTGATTTCCTTGATAACTAAAAGGAACATTAATGGTGCTTAATTTTAGTCTGATTACGGGATTCTCCGAAGACAAATTTAGTTCCTATAAATATTATATTAAGGGTTCACATTTAAATAACAATTTATAATAATAAAGATATAGCTGTTAAGGATTTTCTATTGTGAACATTAATCTTCAAGCCGAACCATGTAAATCCTTACTTCCATTCTCTCTTTCTCTGGCCAAATATTTTATTTTTTGTTACTATTATTTTAATATGGTATTATATATATATTTCCATGGCCTTTAATAGTTTTCGAGCAATCATCGCTCAACTACAACTAGCCATCGTTTTCTAGCCACTTCTAGCCATTGTTTTTCTTCGGACATGACACTTTCCCACTCTTTTTTTGGACTATAATTTTGGGGTCTATTTTCCTATTTGAGGTACTCATATCATATCACGCAAATATCTGCATCAATCAATCTTTCTGGGATCAATCTATATGAAATTTGCCAACTCTCTCACATGATTCATCATGACCGTCCTCTACCAATATTACGTAGGCCATTAGTGTAGCCATCCTTGGGCCAGAGTAGCCGCTCTTTGGTCACTTGTGCAACTATTCTTATGCCCTAGTAGTCCTCTTCCAGCATTCATTCATTATCAGTTGTCATTATCAACATTTTGCATGATTCATTCCACGTTATGCCTGACCCATTTTATATCCGATTTGGTCATTCATGGTCATCTTCAAGGCATCTTCATGTACTTACATTCCAAACTCAAGGCATCATTTGACATCTATCTTAAGCTTGAGGGAGGATGTTAGTAATTGATGCATATCGCATTTAGCACATGTTGAGATCCTTGTTTGACTAAAATTAAGGAACATTAATTGTTTTTTAATTTTAGTCCAATTAAGGGATTCTCCTAAGTCAATTTATACTTCCTATATATATCCCATTTAAGATTCACGGTAAAACAACAATTCATAATAATAAATATGTAGTAGTTAAAGACTTTTTGTTGTGGACGTGGACCGTCAAGCCGAACCATATAAAGCTTTCCTTTTGCTCTCTCCTTTCCTCTCTAAATCTTATATTTTTCTTTTATTTTAACAAAAAGGGCCAGACATGTTATCAACTTATCATTGAATTGAAAGCAACTTGCTACTTTATGAGTGAAAGTTGTATTCCACATCTAACAGATGTTATATCATCTAATGGTCAAAGAATCCCTTTAGCTTGATCTAGCCTCCCATTGAAGCCTTGGCTGATACGTATGGAATACTTTTATGTGCAATTTTATCACTTGTTTTATACGTTTCTGATAAATGTCTTTTCAAGTCTTCATACACAAGACATTAAAGTTGTTATACAGCCCATATACCAAGGAAACTCAAAAGAAAAAATAAAGAAGTATGAATTGGATATAATAAAATTCCACAACAATGCTAAATGTTGTCCCATGTTAGTGCATCTTGCACATGTATAACCAAAAAAGCCATAGCTAAAGGAACAACTTAAAACAAGACCATCCAAAACACATTACAAATTTGAGATAAAAGTATTTAATGAAAAGAATGTATGAATTGGATATAATAAATATACCATTTATCGTAAGAGTATTGTTTATTACACAGTACACCCAATAACTCCCTAAGAAGTTATTCATTCATCGTAATAATCTCAATTAGAATTGAGTTGAAGAAGGTTTCAAAGACAAATTTATGCCTCCCAAGAGTTGCTGCAAAGCATGAATCTCCACCTCGTCCATTTCATTCTCCTCCATATCATACCAAAAGAGTTTTCCCATCCTGGCCTCCTGCAGGAACAGAATTTGACCACCACTATTTGAACAAAATAATGGGCCTCAAATGCCCATACACGTCCTTTCCAACACAACACGACACAACAATCTCAGAGTACTTCACCCCGAACTCCTCCATATCACATATTGTTGTGCAAATACCATCACAGGACTCAAATCAATAACAGTAAACAAGCGGAAATTAAATAACAAGCACACACAAAGAACACAAGAATTTACGCGGTTCGGCAAACTGCCTACCTCCACGGAGACGACGGAGAAATTTCACTATAAAAATAGGAAGATACAATAGTGCACAAGAATACTCTCAAGAAACCCAAATCCCAATACACCCTAACTCTCTCTCACCCACAAGACAAGAAAACACTATTCTTCTTCTTATGCGGCTGTTGCTAGGTTTTAGGAATTTTCTCTAATTCTCTCTGTTAACTTTGCCGCACCTAATCACATATATATAGATATATATGTTAAGTCGGCTAATGAGGTTCCTATTACAAATAGGATTCGGTCAACTAAAGTGACTTAGACTGACTTGGGCTTGTGGCAATTCAAGCCACACACGGGCCCACTTCAACAAATGTCCACCTTGGCTTGAATTGGTCAAGCTACACGAGCAAAATCCTCCATCGCCTCCACCTTAGCCCTTAAGGGCTTACAAGCTGCAAACACCAATCAAGTCCAAACAGTGCTTGAACTTGTCTATTGGAACTGACTTTGTTAACATATCAGAGGCATTCTCGCTAGTGAGAATCTTTGACAAAGAAATATCACTAGACGAAACCCATTCTCTGATCTTGTGATACCGCACAACAATATGCTTTGTTCTTGCACGATATACCTGATTCTTCACCAAATGAATTGCACTCTGACTATCACAATGTAGCACCATGCTATCTTGCTTGAAACCAAGCTCATTAACCAGTCCACTAAGCCAAACGACTTCTTTTCCTGCCTCTGTCATCGCCATATATTCTGCTTCTGTAGTGAATAATGCAACTACATCTTGTAGTGTAGACTTCTAGCAAATTGGGCCACCAGCAAACCTAAACACATAGCCTGTCGTGGACTTTCTAGAATCAAGGTCCCCTGCATAGTCGGAATCCACATAACCCACAGCTTCTGTACTAGCTCTCTGATCAAATAGGATACCGAAATCACGAGTGCCTGTAAGATATCTAAAGATCCACTTTATTGCATTCCAATGCTCTTTGCCTGGATCTGCCATATACCTACTGACCACACTGACTGCATGAGAAATATTAGGCCTAGTGCACACCATCAAATACATGAGACACCCAACTGCATTCGCATATGGCACTTTAGACATATACTTTCACTCCTCATCTGAACTTGGACACAACTCTGAGGACAATTTAAAACGGGTAGAAAGCGGTGTATTAACAGGTTTTGCATCAAGCATACTAAACCTCTCTAACACCTTCTTAAGATATCCCTTCTGAGATAATCATAATTTACTGATGTGCATGAAATATATACAATAAAATACTCACATATCTACATATTTAGCTTTACTTTTATGTTATTTTGTGACTGATTATGCAATAGCTTTGTGTTGCAGGTAACAAGGGCTTTACATGCAAAGTGGGGCTAGGCCAATTGAATCAAGCCAACTTACATCCAGCCAGGCATGAATATTAAATTTAAGTCCAATTGGAGTAAGGAATCAAAGGAAATTTGCACCAAATCCAAGTCCAATTCGGATTAGGATTCCAGCCTGCACATCAGTTAGTATTTTTGGCATAACTTTCGGTTCAGATGTCCAATCGAGATGATTCAAGTTGGGCTGGAAAGTTAACTTAAAGGGCTACAACTTTGTAGTTTACTAGGAGCCCGAATTATGAAGTTAAATGGGCCAAAATAGTCGGTTAAGTGAAGCCTAAAAATCTGAGATTTTCTCCAAACGGGAATTCAACTTGTAATAGGATTCCTTGACCTATTTAAAGGCTTTTTAGGGAAAAATTTAGGGAGGCTAGTGCTAGGGCTGAGATGCAAAACAGAAAATTAGAGCAAGAGATAGTGCTGCATGTGGCTTCTCTGTAGCTTTCCTCCATGATAACATTGTGACTATTTCTTTCTCTATTTTATTTGTCTAGTTTAATGTTTAGTATTTTATTCTTTTATTTTATTTCAATTACCATGAGTAGCTAAATTTATAATTAGGGTTGAGGATGAAACCTTGTTAAGGATTACTAGTAATATTTATGTGATTTAATTTTTCCCACAATAGTTGTTCTTTAATGATTTAAATTGTTCTTGCTTCATATCAATTGACTAAGATGAGATTCTAGATATGAGTTCAATCATGTTTTTCTCATGATTTAGGATTTGTCTTAATTAATTGAATACTTGGTTTATTAGTTCTTGATTATAAAATTGGATATCGTTTGTGATTTGTCTATCAATGGATATAATTTATGATTTGATTTTTAGAATTGGATATATCTTGTGATTTGTTTGGCTACGGATACAATTGATGATTTGGTTTTATACTTAAGAAGCGAAGAAGAACATGCTTTTGATTTTTAAAATAAGGATTTTAACGAGAATATTTTCCATGATAGCAAGATTGATTTCTAGATTATCATGTAGTGAGGTGGGAAAAATTAATGATCATAAATATATGCTGATATGACTTGCAAGGCGGATTCCAAAACCTTAATTCCTTTCCCTTGATTGTTTACATCTTTTTATTGCTTTATATCTTTTGCTTGGTTTAACTATTTGCTTAATTTTATTATTTGCTTAGTTTATTTAATTTTAAAACGACCAATTTTTATTAAACTAGATTAGGATTAATTTGGTTAAGGTTTAATTAATTTTCCTACGTTCATTCAAGTCCCTGTGGGTTCGACCTCGTTCTTGTCAAACTATACTTCGGTACGGTTCGTACACTTGCGAGTATTTTAAAATTTCACAACATTTACCAGCCCCTTTATCTCGGTGAATTTCTATCCCAAGGATCTTCTTGGCAGCTCCAAGATCCTTCATGTCAAATTCACTACTCAACAGAGACTTCAACTTCAAAATTTTTTGCTTACTCTTTGCAGCTACTAACATGTCATCAACATATAGAGCAAGAAATATATAAGAGCCATCAACAAGTACTCTAAAATAAACAACAGTCATACTCACAACACATGTACCCATGTGTGACCATGAATGAATCAAACCGTTTGTACCACTGCCTGGGAGACTGCTTCAAGCCATATAATGATCTCTTCAACAGACAAACATAATCTTCCTTGCTAGGTTCTTTGAAGCCTTCGGGCTGTTGCATGTAAATCTCTTCTTCTAAATCTCCATGGAGGAATGCGGTCTTCACATCTAGCTGCTCTAACTCCATGTCATGCATTGTCACAAATCCTAGGATTACTTGAATTGAGGTGTGCTTCACAACTGGTGAAAAAATCTCATGCATCTGTGTTAACTGTCACTAATCGAGTGGCTAAGGATTACTTGATGGAGATCTATTAATAATGAAGCTTTCTGTGTTAACTGTCTCTGCCTAGAACACCTTAGGCAACCCTGCATTCAATCTCATGCATCTGGCTCATTCTGCTAAGGTTCTGTTCATTCTCTCTGCAACCCCATTCTGCTGTGGAGTTCCTTTAATTGTGAAGTGACGAGTAATGCCTTCTAATTCACAAAATCTTATGAATTCTTTATCTCTATACTCTAGTCCATTATCTGTTCTAAGGTATTTTATTTTCCTGCCAGTCTGATTCTTAACCTGTGCTTTCCACTTTTTAAATATGCCAAAAACATCAGACTTAAGTTTCATAAAATAAATCCATACCTTTCTAGAGTAGTCATCAATGAAACTGACGAAGTATTGAGCACCGCTATGAGAAGAAATTGATACTGGGCCCCAAACATTTGAATGAATGTAGTCAAGAACACCCTTACTTGTATGAGAGCCGGTCTTGAAACTGACTCTATGCTGCTTCCCATACACACAATACTTGTAGAAGTCTAGCTTGCATGCCTTCACCCCTTCAATAAATTTCTTTTGTGCAACTCTAACATACCACGTTCTCCAATATGGCCAAGTCGCATATGCCATAATTTTGTGTCGTCAGTGCTGGACTCTACCGGAGTGGTGACTGCAACTCTTCCTACAACTGTGTTTCCAATCAATCTGTAAAGCGTGCTTACTTTCTGTCCCTTCATCACCATCAAAGCACCTTTGGTAATCTTCATGATTCCACCCTTTGATGAGTATGAATAGCCCAAATCATCCAATACTCCTAAAGAAATTAAATTCTTTCTAGGATCTGGAACATGTCTGACATTACTGAGAACTCTCACAACTCCATCAAACATCTTGATCTTCATGGTACCAATCCCAATAACCGGGCATGTAGCATCATTACCCATTTGGACCATACCACCGTTGTAAGGCTTATACGTGTCAAACCAGTCTTTCTTTGGAGTCATATGATATGAGCATGCTGAATCTAAAACCCAAGATTCCAATAGACCATTGTTACTTGATGAAACTGAAAGTAAAGCTGCACCAACTTCACTATCATCTGATGTTTCTTCAGTAACACTAGTTGATTCTAAGGGCTTCTTTCCATTCTTCTTCTCCTCTAAATGCTCTTTCAACTCTTTACACTGATTCTTGTAGTGCCCTTTCTTGTGACAATAAAAGCACTCTACATCTTTCTTTGCACGAGATTTAGACTGTGATATGTTCCTGTTGGAGTTCTGTCCTCTTGACCTGCTTCTACCCCTATTGCTTGACTCAGACTTTACAATAAGTCCATCAGCCTGAGAACCATCACCATCTTGCTTCATCTTTATGTGTGACAAGAGAGCACTAGTCACATCCTCGAGTACTATAGTCTCTTTCCCGTACATCAACGTAGTCACTAGATAATCAAAAGAAGTAGGAAGCGACGCTAATAAGAGTAACACTTTATCTTCATCCTCATAATTCACCCCAAAACTTGACAGTTAGGTGTCCAACATGTTAAACGTGTTGAGATGCTCCAACAGATCTGAACCTTCCTTCATATGCAAACTATACAGTTGCTTCTTCACGTACAACTTGTTCATTAGATTCTTTCTCATATAAAGACCTTCTAGTTTTTCCCAAACCTCCTTTGCGGTCTTTGCTTCTAGGATGTTATGAATGACCTCATCACCTAGGTTGAGACGAATAGCGCTAGCTGCTTTCTCGTCCATCTCTACCCATTCTGCATCCTTCATCGTTTCCGATTTCTTCTCCTTCCCAAGCAAGGCCTTATGAACTCCTTGTTGAATTAGGAGATCCTTCATCCGCCTTTGCCAAAGAGAAAAATTTCCCTTACCACAAAACTTCTCTACATCATACTTTGTGCTTGACATCTTTACTGTATTCAAAGGATTGAATCTTAACCTGGCTTTGATACCACTTGTTGTGCAAATAGCACCGCAGGACTCAAATCAATAACAGTAAACAAGCGGAAATTAAATAACAAGCACACACAAAGAACACAAGAATTTACGCGGTTTGGCAAACTGCCTACCTCCACGGGGACGACAGAGAAATTTCACTATAAAAATAGGGAGATACAATAGTGCACAAGAACACTCTCAAGAAACGCAAATCCCAATACACCCTAACTCTCTCTCACCCACAAGACAAGAAAACACTATTCTTCTTCTTATGCGGCTGCTACTAGGTTTTAGGAATTTTCTCTAATTCTCTCTATTAACTTTGCCGCACCTAATCACATATATATAGATATATATGTTAAGTCGGCTAATGAGGTTCCTATTACAAATAGGATTCAGTCAACTAAGGTGACTTAGACTGACTTGGGCTTGTGGCAATTCAAGCCACACACGGGCCCACTTTAACACATACAGATCTACACAACGCATATGAATATGATGGTAGTAAACTAGTAATACAAAACACAAAGTTTTCCTCCCAAATTGGTTTCAAACTCCCAAACCCATTGAGGCACCACTTGGAAATTCTTAGGCCCAAGATCGAAAACCACGATTTTTTTGATCCTTGTGTCATACTTAGGGCCGGCTCAATAGCTTTTGGGGGCCTAAAAGCGAAAAATTTAAATGAAGCATTTTAACAAAAAATGAGGCCTTTCTTTTTTTAATATTTAAATATTAGTAACAAATTTATCCCTACATCCTTTTTTTAGATTCAATTTATTTTTCAACTTTTTATCTCTTTTTTTTTTTTTGAAGTTTTTCATATCAAAATAGATATTTTTTAGTAGACACTTATAATGAAAAACAAGTATATAAATAAATAAAACACAATTCACAATTGAAAATTATAATTTAACTAAAAATAAAATTTAAAGTATAGAATAATAGAACCTGATTTATCAATACCAATTAGTGACGAAGCCAGAAATTTGGGTCGAGGGGGCAAGATAAAAGACATAATTGAAAGTAAAAAATTAATCTGAAAAATATTAATCAATATTAATAACAAAGTAAATAACCAACTATATGCTAATGAAATTCTCATACGCAATCTAACATAAAATGTAAACTTTAATTTATTTTTTCACACCTATTTTAATTTATTCAATTGCTCTCGACGATTTTTCATATTTTGAGACCGCTACATGATTTCTTCGCACTCAATAGTCTTAAAGATATCTTTGTCAATATATGTGACTAAGCAATTATTTATCCATTGATCTCCCATTCGATTGTGTAATCAATTTTTAATTATGTTCATTGCTGAAAACATTTTTTCAACAGTAGCTGCTATAACTTATAAGATCAATGCTGAGGTCACTAACATGTAAAACAATGGATATAAAACATAAATTTTCATTTCTACCATTATTTTAATATAAAAGTTGTTGGAGTGTAGGTCTATTTATGTGAGAGCATTAGCATTGGTGGTGCTAAAAAACCATATTGCTATTTTTAGCACCATCAATACTAAAAAGCTTGCTGCAATGGTGGAGGAAAAGCCAAAATATTTGGCTGTTGAGCTACAATGCATAGCCAAAGATGTCTATGCACCGTAGCTAAAATGGTAAAAAAAAAAAAAATTTATTAGAATTTATATTATTTTATTGTGTTGGTGGTGGTGGTTGTCATTTATTGTAGTAGATATATTATTTTATTATGTTATTTATATTATTTTATTTTGTTGAATGTTAAAATAAATTCACTGTTGTTGAGTGTTTTGTAAAATGAGGTGGTAAAATAGATAAAACAATTTTTTGTGGTGCCAAATTGTGAAATTTTTGGTGCCACCAATGATGCTCTAAGAAAAGCTGTCGTGGGAATTGAAAAAAAATAAGAGAAAAGTTATTTGTCCTTTTGTGGTGTAGGGGGGCAAATAAGACATTTTTGTACAATATAGTAATATTATACTATTATTAGAGATATATTTGGAAGTTCCGGGGGCAAATGCCCCCCCTCGACCCCCCCTCCCTTCGCCCCTGATACCAATGTTGCAACTTAACTAATGTTGTGACCACTTTATAATCTAAACCTCCATGAATAAAAATTAATTTATTACATGGTTTAAGAAATTAATATCAATTAATATCACCAATATAAATTGGTTGATATGATATATATCAAATTATCAATTTGTGTTATGATTGATAAGTTATAAAGCAAAAGATTTGCACATCATGTGGCTCACTCTCTCAATAGCTATGTGATATGTTTAGAAAGAGAATAATAATAAAAAAATACAGTGAGCCATGTGGCTCGCCCTCTCACTTCTATGTTTAGAGTTAAGCTATTAAAAAAAAAAAAAAAAAGCTTAAAGAGAAAAAAGAAATAGAGTGAGAGCTTAAAGCCAAACTAGAAGGGAGAAAGATCTGAAGCCCAAAAAATTTCAAGTTGCTATAGAGAGTTTAAATGGAGAGAATGACAAAGTTTCTAGCAATGAGTATAAAAATCTAAGGTGAGAGAGAGATTTCTCTGTTTGTGTAGTATGAGAGATAATCAATTCTACGTGCCCATGAAAAGTTTTTATTTATGTTTTTTCTTTGATAGAAAAATATTTTTGATTCATTGATTTATTTTTTTGGCCTTAATTAATACTCTTATAGAGAAGAAAATATTCTTATTCGTTCAAATTTGGGGCTTTAGGCAATTGCTTTTGTTGCTTTTTGAGTAGAGCTGGCCCTAGTCATACTCAAATGCCATCCAATGAAAAGCCCCTCATACTTGTTATTGAATATTTCCATAGCAATGCTCACTCCTCTCACATGAGGAGTGGGTTCCACACATGAGGCCCACCCCTCAAGTGAGATGGGAGAGCATCGCTTTGGGAGTATTGAACAAGTTTCCCATGCTTGAACTCCTATCTTTGAGAAATCTTGAATGAAATAAAGTGAACCCTTTAACCTTCTCCACTTATTGCTTCTCATACTATTAAGTAGAAACTATTGCCTCATTTAGAAACAAAACCAAACCTTCATTGCCCCAGGAGGGGTGGCCTAGCGGTAAGGATCCTGCACGCATGTGCAATGATTCCATATTCGAACCCTGGTGAGTACTGGGGATGGGAGGTGGGAGCACTCATGCGTTGCGCCTTACTGCTAGCTCTCTTGGGGTGCTAGGGAGAGGTTTGTGGCACCCCAGTCACAGTAGCTATGGCTCCATCCAACATTTCCTAGCGGGGAGTGCCCCTATGGTCACACCCAAGGAGGTGAGTCACACATGGTCGCCCCCGCCCCCCTTTTGATTGTCAAAAAAAAAAAAAAAAAAACCAAACCTTCATTGCCTCTATACTTGCACAACACAATCCTTAGTTCATCATCAATCATGTACCACCTTGTAATTATCACTATCCAAGTCATACCTAAATCCATATACGCAGCCCTCGCATTTCCCATAACCATAGCCACAAAAATTCAATGGAAGAGAACGGCAAGGTCTTGTGCTTGAGTACTACGTAGTATACTTTAATAAACACTCGAAAAACAAGGGTCGAAACAGGTCTACTTTTTTGTAGTATACTTTTCCGTGGAAAAATTCCAAACAAAAAAAGCCATTGAATGAGCCCACCCCAGAAGTTTTTGGCTTCTGATTTCAGAGGGTTTCTTAGTTTGACAGATTTGTGGAAGGAAACTGATTCACTGAATCCATGTCCACCCAATGGAGCTCTCTCCTATGTGGTTTCCAAGGATGATGCCGAGATTGGTCTGTGTTCGGACCGTTTGCAGTGGAGGTTGATGAAGAATATATGGATCCTCCAATATTGTTGACCACCATTGTTTTGATAAGCTTTTGAAACGTACCACACTCTTTGCAGGTATTCGGGACATGATGTCAAAGAACAGTTTCGAAGGGACATTCAGGTTCTTCTTCTTCGCCATGAGTGGTTGGTCTGTGTTAGGATTAGTGGCTTGAATAGTGCAGGTGAGAGTGCATAGTCCTTGTCTTGGAAGGATTTGTAGACCAAGTCCTAGTTATATTAGGACTTGTATAATTGACTTTGTGATATCCTCTCAAATAATATACCCCAGCTGACTTATACTTTGTATAAATATATTTGTTATGCGCAATTGATTAAGTTAGTGAAAAAAACGCAGCTACATATTACTTTAAGGTTCTAAGCCGTGCTCTGTTTTGAGAGAGAAATTTAGGTTTTCTCTAGTCACGTGCTTCTGGTGATTGAGAGCTCTTTTGGGTGTATTTGGGGTTTGGGTTTTGTGAGAGTGTTTTGGTACCACCTTTGTAATCTCTTTCTTTTGTTAGTGAAACTTTCTCCTCGACACCGCTCGTGGATGTAGGCCAAAAGCCGAACCACGTAAATTTTTGTGTTCCTGTGTGATTGTTTCTTTTTGTTGTTCTATTTCTCTTTTGCATAAATCCACTGTTATTTGGATACACACACAACAAATTGATATTCATGCTTCTACTATTCTCAACAAATAGGTATTAAAGTTTTCGCTTTTACAACAAACTGGTATCAGAGCCTTGGGTTCTTTGTTTCACGTTAAGATTGTTCATCAGATCTATTTTGTTGTGTTATTGGTTCACTTGGGTTTTTTTTGTAATGGCGACAAAGGTTTCGTCGGCAGCAAAATTTGAGATTGACAAATTCAACAGGAAGAATGATTTCAGTTTATGGCGTGTGAAGATGTGTGCTTTGCTAGTGCAACAAGGATTGTGGAAAGCACTGAAGGGCAAAGATGCTTTGCCAGCAACGTTATCCGGTGAGGAAAAAGATCTCTTGGAATGGGCACATAGTGCAATTCAATTGTCCCTTGCAGATGAGGTTCTAAGAGAAATTGTAGATGAAGATATAGCTGCTGGATTGTGGCTCAAGTTGGAAAGTCGATACATTTCCAAGTCTCTTACAAATCGCTTGTATATGGAGCAGTGGTTATACAAAATTCGAATGAAAGAAGGTACACCTATTTTTGAACGTCTTAATGAATTTAATAGAATTGTTATTGATTTGAAAAATATTGAGTGCAAAGTAGAAGATGAAGATCAAGCCTTAATTTTATTATGCTCATTACCTCCTTCTTTTGATCACTTTATCGATATCATGTTATATGGTTCTGGGAGAGATTCTATCTCAATTGATGATGTCAAAGATGCATTGAACTCTAAGGAGCTAAAGAAGAAGGTTTCTGAAAATTGGGGTGACAATCATGTTGACGGTCTTGTTGCTAGAGGTAGATCTAATGACAAAGGGTCTAGTAGCAATAGAGGAAAGTCTAGGTCAAAGTCTAGATCTAGAAAGGGAAAGTGTCACTATTGTAAAAAGGATGGACACTGGAAAAAAGAGTGCAAGTTACTCAAAGAGAAAAAGGAGAAGGCTTCTAATACTAATGATACAGCTAGTGTTGCAGAAGTTAATTATGAAGGTGAAGATTTAGTTTTAACAGTATCTACTGGTCGCTCCGGTGATGCTTGGGTTCTTGATTTAACTTGCTCCTATCATATGACTCCCAAAAGAGATTGGTTTACTACCTATCAGTCAATTAGTGGTGGTGAAGTTTTGATGGGAAATAATATGACCTGTAAGGTTATGGGGATAGGAATTGTGAGAATTAAGATGTATGATGGTGTTGTTAGGACTTTATTTGGTGTCCATCACGTGCCAGATCTAAAGAAAAATCTTTTGTCTTTGGGTATATTTGATTCTCACGGGTATAAATACACGGGTGAAGGTGGAGTTTTGACAATCAGTAAGGGTGCTCTGGTTTTCATTAAAGGAAAAATGGTGAATGGTCTCTATATGCTACAAGGAAGCACAATTGTAGGTTCTGCAGCAATATCTTCATCCTTAGATTCAGACTCAGATAATACTTATTTATGGCATATGAGATTGGGGCATGAGTGAGGCAGGCATGTCAATATTAAGCAAACGAGGTTTGTTGAATGGTCAGAAAATTGGAAAGCTAGACTTTTGTGAACATTGTGTCTTTGGAAAGTAGTGCAGGGTCAAGTTCAGTATAGCTAATCACAGGACTAAGGGCATAGTAGATTATATCCATTCCGATCTTTGGGGTCCTTCACTTGTCTGTTCCAAGGGTGGTTACCAATATTTGTTGACTTTAATTGATGACTATTCAAGGAAGGTTTGGGTGTATTTTTTGAAAAATAAGAGTGCTGTTTTTGTCACCTTCAAGCAATTGAAGACTCTTATTGAGAAGTAGACTGGTAAAAAGATTAAGCATTTTAGGACAGATAATGGTTTAGAATATTGCTCAGGTGAATTTGATGAGTTCTGCAAAAATGAAGGCATAGTGAGACACCGCACTGTTAGAGGAACACCACAACAGAATGGGGTTGCAGAACGTATGAATAGAACTCTATTGGAGAGGGCTCGTTGAATGCTCTCAAATTGTGGTTTATCTAAGGACTTTTGGGCTGAGGCAATTAATATGGCTTGCTATTTAGTTAATAGGTCTCCATCCACTGCCATTGAATGTAAGACTCCTTTTGAGGTATGGTCTGGTGCTCTTGCTGATTACTCTAATTTGAGAGTATTTGGTTGCCCCGCTTATGCTCATGTGAATGATGGCAAACTTGAGCCAAGGGCAAAGAAGTGGATATTCCTAGGCTATGCATCAGGGACAAAAGGTTATAGATTGTGGTGTAGAGATTCAAAATCCCCTAGATTAGTTGTCAGCAAAGATGTGAAATTTGATGAGTCTACTATCCTTGACCAGAAAAAGGAGAGTAATGGGGTAGTAAAAGACCACGGTGTCAGTAAGCAGGTGGAGCTTAAGTTTGAAGCTTTGGATAAAGTGCATAATAGCACTTCAGTTCAGCCTATTTGAGATAAGGTGCATGATTCTACTAATGAAGTGGATGCATCACAGTAGCAACAACAGTATAGTATAGCCATTGGCAGAGAGAAGAGACAGATTAGACCACCACAGAGGTTTGCTGAGGGAGATTTGGTTGCTTATGCTTTGTCTGTGGCTGAGCTTATTGAGTATCACGAACCTTCCAATTATCGTGAAGTTGTCTCTAGTGAGAATTTGGCTCAGTGGAGTATTGCTATAAGCGAGGAGATTGAGTCTTTTCATAAGAATCAGACTTGGGAGCTAGTGAAACTACCTAAAGGCTAGAAGATTGTTGGTTGCAAGTGGGTTTTCAAGAAAAAGGAAGGAACTATAGAGGTTAAAGCATCGAGGTTCAAGGCACAATTGGTTGCAAAGGGCTACAGTCAAAGAGAAGGTATAGACTTCAATGAAGTGTTCTCTCCTGTTGTGAGACATAGCTCTATTCGTGTGATGCTTGCTATGGTTGCATTGTTTGACTTGGAATTAGAACAACTTGATGTCAAGACAGCTTTTTTGCATGGGGAGCTTGAAGAACAAATATATATGCATCAACCAGAGGGTTTTGTGATCCAAGGAAAAGAAGACCATGTTTGTTTGTTGAAAAAATCATTATATGTTTTGAAGCAATCTCCAAGGCAGTGGTATAAGCGGTTTGATACTTTCATGATTGGGCATGGTTACTCAAGAAGTGACTATGATAGTTGTGTGTATCATAGGAAGCTCTCAGATGGTTCTTTTGTCTACTTGTTGCTATATGTTGATGATATGCTCATTGCAGCTAAGAATCTGGTAGAGGTAAACAAGCTAAAGACTTTGCTTAGTGGTGAATTTGAGATGAAAGATTTGGGTGCGGCTAAGAAGATTTTGGGAATGGAGATTCATAGAGATCGACAAGCTGGCAAGTTATTTTTGTCACAAAAGAATTATATTGAGAAAGTACTTGAACGTTTCGATATGCAGCAATCTAAACCAGTGAGTACTCCATTAGCAACACATTTTAAGCTTTCAGCGGCTTTGTCACTAAAGTCTAAGGAGGAAAAGGAGTACATGTCTCATGTCCATTATTCTAGTGCAGTGGGTAGCATAATGTATGCTATGGTATGCACTCGTCCAGATATTTCACATGTAGTTAGTGTGGTTAGTAGATATATGGCTAATCTTAGTAAAGAACATTGGCAAGCTGTGAAATGGATTCTTCCATATTTGAGAGGTACTGCAAACATTGGTTTGGTATATGACAGGGCTTCTACTGATAGTGGTAGTGTTATTGGATTTGTTGATTCTGATTTTGCTGGTGATTTGGATAAAAGGAAATCTCTGACAGGTTATGTTTTCACATTATCTGGTAGTGTCATCAGTTGGAAAGCAATGTTACAATCAATAGTTGTTTTGTCTACTACAGAGGTAGAGTATATGGTAGCAACAGAGGCAGTGAAAGAAGCTATTTGGTTGAAGGGTTTGGTTGGTGATCTGGGTTTACAACAAGATGATTTTGTTGTATTTTGTGATAATCAGAGTGCCATACATTTGACTAAAAATCTGATGTATCATGAGAGATCTAAACACATTGCTGTCAAATATAACTTCATTCATGAGACTGTATTTGAGGGCATAGTTGCAGTCAGAAAGGTTGCTACAGTAGATAATCCAGTAGATATGATGACCAAGCCGATTCCTCTGCACAAGTTCAAGCATTGCTTGGACTTGATTGGCGTTTACAATTTGTGATAGCCCTTAGGGGTTTTGTTGTTGGTGGTGGAGAAGTTTCATTTGTGGGGCTTGACCAAATTCAAGCCAAGGTGGACATTTGTTATGATTAGTGGCTTGAATAGTGCAGGTGAGAGTGCATAGTCCTTGTTTTGGAAGGATTTGTAAACCAAGTCCTAGTTATATTAGGACTTGTATAGCGGACTTTGTGATATGCTCTCAAATAATATACCCCAGCCGACTTATACTTTGTATAAATATATTTGTTATGTGGCAATTGATTAAGTTAGTGGAAAAAACGCAGCTGCCTATTACTTTAGGGTTCTAAGTTGTGCTCTATTTTGAGAGAGAAATTTAGGTTTTCTCTAGTCACGTGCTTCTGGTGATTGAGAGCTCTTTTGGGTGTATTTGGGGTTTGGGTTTTGTGAGAGTGTTTTGGTACCACCTTTGTAATCTCTTTCTTTTGTTAGTGAAACTTTCTCCTCGATGCCGCCCGTGGATGTAGGCCAAAAGCCGAACCACGTAAATCTTTGTGTTCCCGTGTGATTGTTTCTTTTGTCGTTCTATTTTTATTTTGCATAAACCCACTATTATTTGGATACACACATAACAAATTGATATTCATGCTTTTGCTATTCTCAACAAATTGGTATTAAAGCTTTCACTTTTACAACAGTCTGTGTGTGACATTTTGCTTTGTTTTTGGCTTGCCATTTAACATTTTCCTTTCAATAAAATTTAGTCACTCCCTCAAAAAAATAAAAAAGAATTAATCACTTTTTTTTTTCCCCAAAGTATACTAATTAATTATTAAGATAATTTTTTTTTTCCGGCTGACTTTTTATTTTTTAAATTATTAAAACATCCAATGTATCATATTGGATTGACAATCTAGTAACTAAATCTACGATTTCATACATATATAGCCAGGACACACGGTTTATTCATTAAGGATGTACATTTTGATTTTAGAAAAATGAAAAAGACTAATTCTAGGATTACATAAAACACCACAACTACTTTACTATTTACATGAAAAACTTTAATTAGCTGCTTGTTATTTTTATATGAACTCGTTACTTTTTTCTTCACCAGTCTATCACGGGGCAAAATTTTCCAAATAGCATGTTTTTAGAAAAAATTTAGGAAAGTAGCACATGTACGGACGAAGTTAATTAGTTAAGTAGACTGTTTTTGGAATTTGAGTTTGAAACTCGAGTTTGGGCTGGAACTCGAGTTCCAATCAATATTGGTGCGTACTATTTAGTCTACTTAACTAATTAACTTCAGCCGCGTACTATTCACTAATTTTTTTTTTTTTTTATAAAATGGTATTATTCAGCAAATTTTACTGTCTATCACGTGAAAAAGTCGTCTTAGGTCTGTTTAGATGCCGTTTATTGCTGAAAACTGAAAATAGTATAGTAAAATAATTATTAAATATGTGAATAGTGCCATGAAATCTATTTTTGACGAAAATTTTGCTGAAAAAAAATATTTGTAAGTCTCATAAATAATACACGGGACACAAGTTTGGACGCAAACGCTAGACACATTTACTATTCAAATGCACACTTAGAATGTTTGAAATGAAAGATATTTGAATGCCAAGAAGAGATTAAAGAGCTGTTCGGGGCCCAAATCATCCAACAACATGAAAGATATTTGGGTTTTCCCACACTTGTGGGTCGTGGGAAGAAAAAGGCCTTCTCCCGAGTAAAGGACCAAGTTGGAAGGAAAATAGCTAATTGGAAAGGCAAGCTACTGTCCAATGCGGGCCGTGAAATCCTTATTAAGGCGGTTGCCCAAGCCACACCTACCTACACAATGAGTTGCTTCAAGTTACCGGATTCTCTTTGCAAAAAGCTTAATTCGATGATGAGAAATTTCTGGTGGGGGCAGAAAGATAAGGAGAGAAAAATGGCTTGGATCTCTTGGGGAAAGCTTTGCGTCCCAAAATCCGAAGGTGGTATGGGGTTTAAGGACCTCAAGGCGTTCAATCTTGCGCTTTTAGCCAAACAAGGGTGGCGGCTGCAACAAAATCCAAACTCCATTACCTACAAAATACTTAAGGCAAAGTATTTTAAGGGAAGCAACTTTATGGAAGCAAAATTGGGTCGAAGACCTTCCTATATGTGGAGAAGTCTGCTGGCTGCGAGGGAAGTTCTTGAGAGAGGGTCCCGGTGGTTAATTGGTGATGGGAAGAAGGTTAAGATTTGGGAGGATAGATGGCTTCCAACCCCATACACCTTCAAAGTTGTCAGCCCGAGGAGTCAGTTTCAAGTGTTGGATAGGGTAGAGCAGCTAATAGATAGAGAGAAAGGTGCCTGGAATGTTGAGTTGGTGAAGAACAATTTTGTTGCTCATGAAGCTGAAGTTATTTTTAGCATCCCTATTAGTATCACTCTCCCTGAGGATTCTCAGATTTGGGCAGGAACAAGGAATGGTTCTTTTACTGTCAGAAGTGCCTATGAGGTGGCATTAAATCTCATTAAGGAAGGAAAGAAGCAAGGGGTTATGGGGGAAAGCTCAGACAGATCAAAGATGAAGGAGTTCTGGAAGTTTATTTGGAAGTTGGAATGCCCGAATAAGGTGAAACAGTTCTTTTGGAAAGCCTGCAAAAACATTTTACCAACCAACTCTACGCTTGCATCACGAAAAATCTCCGGGGATATCAGCTGTGGGCTGTGTGGACTATGTGAAACATCGGGTCATGCTCTTTGGGGGTGCAAGTTTGCTTCAGAGGTTTGGAAAAGTGGGGGTCTGCCAACAAAGGTTAGGGACCAGCTTCGGTACTCTAAAGACTTCATTGATGTGGTATGGAGGTTGAAGGAAGATAAGTGTATACATGACTGGGACAAGTATGCAATCACGGCATGGAAAATCTGGAATAACAGGAATACTTTCAAGCATGAAGGAATCTGTAAACAGCCAAAACAAATTGCAGACGAAGCTCGACACTATGCTGAGGAATGTAGACAAATTGCTCCTACCCCAAATGGAAGTCAGGTTCGAGCCAAGACCATTTGGAAACCGCCAAGGGCTGGATGGTATAAGGTTAATGTGGATGGAGCTATTTTTTCGGATGCAGGTTGCTGTGGTGTTGGAGTTGTAATCAGGAATGAGAAGGGGCAAATCATGGGTGCATTGAGCAAAAGATTTCAACTCCCGTTGGGGCCTTTAGAGGTTGAGGCTAAGGCTATGGAAGAAGGTATTCAACTGGCTAAAGATCTAAGCTTTAAGGAGATCATCATTGAAGGAGATGCGCTTCAGGTGGTGATGGCTATCTCGGATACCGCTTCGGCCCCAGTTTCAATCAGGAAGGTGACTGAAGGAATGCGCCTCTGGCTGCTGCATTTTAATTCCTGGACAGTTTCCCATGTTGGCAGAAATGGTAATATGGTTGCACACCATTTAGCCAAGCATGCTAAGTTAATAGATGACTGTACTGTTTGGGTGGAAGATACTCCCCCTTGTGTATCAAAACAGGTTCTTATGGATGTAATCTCTATGGATAATTGTCCAAATTAATGAAAGGTATCTGATGTTTGTTATCAAAAAAAAAAAAAAAAAAAAAAAAAAAAAAAGAATGTTTGAAATGAAAAAGACGTACGATTTGATTTTCAGACCCATTTTGAAAGTTTGTTGGCCAGCTCAGTAATGTGAGCCTATGACATTAGACACTGGTAAAGTGATTGGACCGTGGCCAGCCCACCACCCCTCCCGCGGGAAAAGTTGAACGACCTCTTCCTCTTGTCGTTGACAGTGACAGAGAGTATCTATTATGAACTATGTATAAACTGCAGGGTCACAAGTCTCAGAGACACGTTAAAAAACGTACCTCTCTTCGTTTTGATCTGGGCTGTTCACAGCAAACAAAAATCAGACTGCAAAAGTAGTGAAAAATTGTAACAAGCTAATATTTTACAATAATCACCATGATTTTTCAACAGAGCTACCAATATTTAAGCCATTTGATCAGGTTTGGTCTTTTGGCCTTTATAATGATACAAACAGTAATAGACTGAAACTCTTGGATACATAGCTTCATGAAAAAACATGAAAAGCACAAATCTCATGGCTAGCATTAATATTATGGCGATGACTCATCCAATATTACATTACCGGAAATAGCGCTCTCTCTCTCTCTCTATATATATATATATGGTCGTTTACAGATGGAGAGAAGTATCAACATCAGGGTGAGAATCAGAGTCATTGGATTTATTGAAAGAAGTGAGAGCAGAGGGTGTATGATCTGTGGGGCACGAGTTCACGAAGAGTTGGGTCTGGCTGTAGCTGCTAGTGTAATCTGCATGATTGGTTTGGGATTGTGGGCAAATAGAGAGTGCAACATGGGGCGGTGATCTTGGTGGAATGCTCAACTCAGAGTCGAAAAACAACCTGCTTGAAGGCTGAACATAATGCATGGTGGGGTTGGAATCGAGCTGTTTATGTTTAGGTTCGGTGAGCATTCTCTTGAGTGCTCTTTCCTCTCTCATTTCCTTCACTCTTTGGAGCTGTCTAAACCTCTCTTGCAATAGAGCAATGGAGGAATGAACGACAGTAGTACTACTGGATTCATGCTGGTCTTCCTTGCTCATTTGAGAAAGCACTACTTTTTTTGGTCTTTAGCTTCTCAACTATGCTGGTGGAGTTACCTCTAAGGGAGCCTTAAATAGCTTTAGGAGTATATATAGGATATTGGGTATTGTTTATATTTTTCTTAAAATTAAGCAAATTTAGTTGTTCGATGAAATTCTAAATGATTTGGAAAGGGAATGAGAATCGGCTACAAAGCTGCAAAGTCCAAAAGGAAGAGGTTGTGTGGCCAAATCTAAGGGGTTTGTTTGTTTAGAGTACATGAGGAGAGAGGCAAAAGCAACATTGCTAAAGCAGAAAGGAAAAGGGTTTGGAGAAGAATCCAAGAGAATGTTGAAACTAGCAAATGGAAGGGTGTATTTGGAGGAATTATAGGTTGGAGGATGCTCTGTCAGTTTGTCCCAAAAAACCCTCCTTAATTTGCTTTGGAGGTGATGGAGGCTTTTTTTGTGGCCTTTTGTTGGGATATAAAATTTTCTAACTTATTGTTTCCTTTTCAAATTCTCCCTCTTCTTAAATTTACTCTTTGTTGAAGCAGAATTAGGGGGGGGGGGGGGGGGGGGGGGGGGGGGGGGGGGGGGGGAGGGGGGGTGCTGGGGCTAAGAGGAAAAAGACAAGGGTTAGAAGAGAGAATTTTCTTTGGAGGTCATCATGCTTGGATTGAATATTAATGTTATGACAAAGACAAACATACCAACATTCTCTCTCTCACACAATATAGGTTTTGTCTTGGAGTTTTTGGCTGATAATGGCATGCATAAATGAAAGCTGCAGATACTACTGGTGCTATATTAGATGCTTCTTTATGAAACACAAGCCGCCGACCCCCCCCCCCCCCCCCCCCCCCCCCCCCCCCCCCCCCTAATTCTTCTCTCTCTCTCTCTCTCTCTCTTTCTCTCTCATTTAATTTCTTTGGAACTTCAAAGTTTGAAAGACGGTTTGAGAAGACATATATTGTGTCCCCAATGGACAGGCATGTAATTAAAAATCTCCCTTATATCCATTTGCATTGGGCGTATATACACTTCTTTTTTACAAAGCGGTGTGGTCGGTCCATTCAAAACAGGATCAAAATTGAGAGAATTCTTATACTTATATAGATGCATGTGTTACTATTTAGGTATTATTACTTAGGGAACATGACTCTTTCTATTTCATTGGAAATAATAAGAGTTCATTTCACAATTAAGATTTTATCTCATGAATCTAATAATGCACATTAGTTTATAGTAATATTTACCTAAGTCATGAAATTGATTAATTTTAAATGTAGAGATCCTTAGCCCATCATGTAAAAGGATTTTTTTTTTCCCTGTTAACGGGGAAGTCAATTTTATTTATGTGTTACAACCATAACATTATATTCAACACAAGCATGTTCAATGTATGACCCTATGATCTTATAATGAAGAAGGGGCGGTGGGATGAAGGACAACTATTTAAAAGTAAGATCCCATAAAAATAAATAAATAAATAAATAAAGAATTGGAAACTAAAGGATATGCATGCATCACTTCCACCAAAAAAAAAAATCAAAATAGAAGGAAGATATCATAGAGCCCATAGCTGCCACAAGTTTTCTTAGATTCTTGCTCTCACCTTTTAGGCAGGAAAGAAAAAAAAAAAAATCTAGGGCCACAAATGTTTTACAATTTCTTTACCACAACTTTAATGTTGCAAGGTGTGAGTGGTAGAAAAAAAAAAAAAAGGTCATGACTCATATGTAAGTGATAAACAATAATTATTCATAATCTGTCATATTAGAGTGGGACAAAAAAATTGTGAAATATATAGTTTGTAGCCTTAGAACCACTTGGCAAATAGTAATAACCATCATGGTTTATGCTAGTACTGTTTTGTCTGGTGTGCTTTATACCGGAATGGGATCCAAATGTTTACAACCAATAAAGAAAGAGTAATGCAATCCGTATAACCAAGTTTGCTCTAAACTTTGTGGTAAACTCATACGGTTATAAGCAATGACTTAAGTATAACATGTGGTACTTGCAAATTATAGTTCAATATTAATTGCAGCCTATTCTAGCAGGCAACAAAGTAAATAAGGGTTGGACAGTTCTTTGATGAGATGTAATTGCCCATGTGATAACTGATAAGTGGTGATGCCGACTAGCTAGCGAGCCTTGTCTGCGTGTGTATATATGTATATGGGTGCCGTGGCCTTTGGCAAGATGGTTCTTGAGTGCATATGGTTGAGAATCGAGATAGATATTAAGCTTGGAGTTCTCATATGGACATATGTGAAAGTGTGGAGTTAGGAACATGATCCTATTTATTCCATGAATGGAGAGAATCCATTTTCAAGATTGATATATATTTTATTTTGTTTATAAGTAAATCTTTAACATAAGGTAACACCAATACAGCACACACATCGTAAACCTTAAGGTTTTGTAATATCTAATTCGAATCATAAAATGAATTCATTTGAAATTGAAAAAGAAAAAATATTTTTCCATAGAGACATGGATAATCCACTAAGGGAGAGGAAGTGCATAAGTGGATGTTCAGTCAAATACATAAGTGGATGTTCTAGAAAGTTAGAAGTGCTTTTTTTTTTTTTTTTTTTAGAAACAGACACACACAAGAGAGAGGAAAAATGGTTTTAACACAAAGTTAGAAGTGCTTTGATTATAAGATTTTATCCAAACTTGCATTAGGTGAAGGTGTGTTCACTTTGAATATTTTTCAAAGATGATCACTAGGAATTAAACTCAAATAATTTTTACATTAAATCGGATAGCTTTTGACAAGCTATCAAAGTCAAGTCAGACCAAGCTGGATGAACAGTAGGATTTCACCATATCACGACACTTAATTTTATGACATTTTGGACAAACAATAACAAGGTATTATATGACAATAAATTTTTATCACATCAAAGAATATATTTATGGTGGGTACAATGATGAAGTTAGGAATTCAATTTAAGGAGACAAGATTGAAAGCAAAATTAAATGTAAAATTATTTAATAGATTAATCTTGAGTACATAAATTATAAACATATAATTTGATTACTAAAAAAATGTAATCATTTAAATAAATATAAAGTTTTTAAAGTATAGCAAATTAGCAATATATCTAAAAAGTTGTATATTAATTGCCTTAATTGTTTTTATGTATAATTCAATTTTATTCCCTTATTTTCTAATTATTTAAAATTTTGAACTTGTGGAAGATTTTTCAACATTGGCTACCTCTCCAAATGACTCATCTCCAGTTTTGTCCCTGACACATGATCTGCCTGTTCTGGATCCTGTGGCATCACCATCTCCTGAGCCTCCTATTGGTCCTAACCTTTTTCGCTCTACTTAGTTCAACGTTCCTCCTCCTTATCTCATTGATTATCTCTGCTCTTTTGCTCTTGCCACTCTCTATGAGACTCACACCTATCATGAGGCCCATACTAACCCCCTTTGGCAGAAAACTAAGTCTAATGAATTAGATACCCTTCACAAAAACCACACCTAGGATATAGTTGATTTGCCTCTTGGTCAGTTTGTTGTAGGTTGTAAGTAGGATGGGCTTGGGCCTATATTCTGGGCTAATATGTCTAATATATCTCTAATAATTGCAAAGACACAAGTTTAAAACTAGCTGAAGATATTAAAGTGAAAAATATTAGTGTAGGGGATAGGTATTAAAGTATTCATATCAATGGGTGTATAATAGAAAAAATATTTAAAATTTACAAAGTTTTTCCTAAAAAAAACAAATATTAGTGAGTGTATAATTGAATAAATTCACAAGTTTGCTACAATAATCATGTAAATTTATACTGACTCTATTCATTTTGCATTTATTTATTTTTTATTTTTTGACATATCCCTGAAGGAAGAGAGCAAATGGTGGTTGTCGTGTGTGAATAATTGAATAAATTTACAAATTTGCTACAATAATCATGTAAATTTATACTGACTCTATTCATTTTGCATTTATTTATTTATTTATTTTTTTACGTATCCCCGAAGGAAGAGAGCAGATGGTGATTGTTGTTTGTGAAGAAAGAGAAACAATTAAAAAAAATTAAAAATTTTGATATTTTAATAAAATATAATATAAAATAGATAATATGACGTGAAGTGTTTTGAAAAGTGAAGATGTAAAAAAAAAAAAAAAGATTCTTATGCTAAAATAGACAAGAATTTTTACACTAGTTGATACGAATGCTCTTAGGGATTTAGTGTCATGAGAAAACAAAACATAAGAATAATGCTACAATAACAAACTTTTTTTTATAATATTTTTACAAATTATTGAGGTAGCAAATTCTTACTAGTTCTCATTTGAGCCCACTACTTATATAACATTTTTTTATTTACCAATAATTACTTACTATATCAGTAGTTTATAAAATATATTTGAAAAAAAAATTTGTAACTTTAGCATTTTCCAAAACATAAATATTATTTTAAGTAATGCTATGAGAAAGATGAATTTGACTTGAATTTATAAAAAAGTTAAATGAACTGGAAAATTGAATTTCAATTATTGTGAATGGAAGTAATGATTATGAGATAAGTTTCAAGGAAAAAAAAATCTTGTTTTTATTTCTCTGCGCTTATTATTTTAACCCCATAGCTTTTTAGGAGGGAACTAATCTAACATTATTGTCTATTAATCCTTTAACTCCATTTCATATTTGCTTGGATATGTAATATGTGACATTTATTTATGTAACGTGTTGTACATCTGACATCCAATTAAAAATATATAAGAAAAAATTGTAAGATTCAATTAGAAGGGACACAATTCCCCCACTCCCCTCTCCCCTCTCTCTTGCCCCGCCCATGGGTATCTACGATGCCCCAAAAATATAAGAGATACCATAAAAGAGCCATATATTCATTCACTTAAAAGAATGTGTTGAGTTCAAGCTTTAATTTGAGTTTTTTAAAGAATAATATAAGTAGAGCTTAATCAAATTATTTTATTTTCCTTGCAGATGATGAATATAGAGTTGAAAATTTTAAACAATCTGTGAGGGATTTCACAATTCGCTCCAATACCAATGGGCTTGGTCTGCGATCGAATGCTATAAAAGATTTGTGCCTCCTCATCCTTCACCAATTGGTGGTTGGATGGATTGGTAAGACACACGGTCTGACAAGTGGTATCAGAGCCAAGGTCATAGGTTCGAGTCGTTGGAGCCGCATTGTGAGGGATTTCACAATTCGCTCCAATACCAATGGGCTTGGTCTGTGATCGAATGCTATAAAAGATTTGTGCCCGAATGCTATAAAAGATTTGTGCCCCCTCATCTTTCACCAATTGGTGGTTGGATGGATTGGTAAGGCACACGGTCCGACACAATCCAAGAACTAGCTTGATGTAAGCTAACCAGAGGTTGGCATTGCTTTGATAATTGATATATATGGACCTCATGGAAAACCACCAAAATATCTAAACGTGAGGCCCCTATTGCTTCATTGAGTCATCAAATTATGGTCCATATTCATCCTTGGCTTTTAAGAGACCTTATCAAGCAATTCAAAGCGCACACACGCACACTCTTTCTCTTGCCCAGCCAAGCTCTTTGACCTTATCACTCAGGCCCGTAGGTCACATCAGTGGAGTATGCTCACCGATCTCGCTCACTCTCATTTCCGTAAGCCCCAGGTACTTTTTTCCCTCATGCATGTAATTAATTTTTGTTATCATTTTAGTTTCTTGTACATGCATTTGCATTTTATAATACATATACACTTCGAGGCTTTTGTTTCAAGGGTGAGAGAAACCTAGTGTAGATTGACCTATTTAATTTTTATTCATTCCCTCAACATTTAAAACTTTATTTCTTCCCACTTGCATGCTCTTGTTAATATTTTTTTTTTGGGAACTAAATTGTTGGAAATGTGGGAATGGTGGGGATTTAATGGAGGTATGAGATGTAGGCTTGTGCTTGTACTTTAATAAAGATTTATCGTTATTGTTTTTTGGTTATTTGCACTTTTGAATTGGGTTTTAGTTTGTAAGTTAGTGTCCAGGTGGTTGGTGATGGTGTGGAACTGTTTTAATTTGTATGCTTCCTTTGTCGTTGAATCAAGAAATGGTGTTACTTAGATGGACAAAACTTGATTATTTTTTATTGGGTATTGACTTGATTTGAGCTTAAGTTTTTGAATTGATTGATAGAGCAAGCCATGCCAAGCCGAGTATGGTTCAAGCTTTATGATTAAATTTTAGCAAGCTACACTAGAAGGTTTTTATTCAACATATATGAGCAAGCTTGCATCAAGCTCAAGCAGAGTTTGAATATCTCATTAATCTTGTCAAGTCAAGTTTGATAACTCAATGTTTGGCTTGGTTTGGCTAGATTAGAGCCCTAATCATTGTCAGCAAATAACACTATAATGGAAGTACTTACCCAAAAAAAACTTCGAAAGTATAGACGTGACCAGTTGTCAAAATGGGATAAGGCAATGAGTGCAATCATCGGTTAGTCATACCTAGCAAAAAAGAATCGGACTAAAATCCTTTTGAATTGATATTATTGGCCTCATACCATGTTAATGTTTTAATTATATATGTATATGATCATATCCGCTAAAATATGATTAACATAGACTAGTATGCATGATATTCTTAAAAGTCAACAAGATAAAAGCATATTATATAGATTTTGTTTTCATTGTAGTAAATATTTAAACATTATCCTTTGTCAATCTTGGCAAGATCGTATGTTCTTTGTTTGTGTTATATTGATGCACTTTCAGATATATAATGTCAATGCTTTTGCTCATAGATCTTAAGAATATATTGAAACTCTTAAAAAAAAATCACTATTATGGGCAATCAAGTACAAATTATAATTTTTATAAAAATAAAAAAGTACAAACTATAATGCTAGGGCCTTTCAAATTAGGTTACATAACTGTAGGGGCCTTTCAAATTAGGTTGAATGTTAAAGAGTTCTTAGACTACATCTATTAACCTTACAAATTTAAATTACACATTTACAATTATCTTTCGTGACATTGTGTTGAGGCGGAGTATTCTTCAAGGCGACTATATTTATAAGATCGAAAGTTGTCGGTTCAATAGGTCCCAGTATGTAAACGCTTTTGAGAAGTTATGAACATTATCGATTTTATAACTTGAAACATGGTCTGAACAACCGCTAGCTTTTCCTAACAACTAACACATCTGTTTTTTTTTTTTTTTGAAAGCCAACTAACACATCTGTTAGGAAAGATGATGACAATAATTATCTTTATACTAGACTAGTAATGATAGGAACATCTTTCTTGTAATTGTTGACATAATAAGTTGTGATTAGTGATGGCAAATGGGCGGGTTGGGTCATAAATGGGTTGAGACATAAATGAGTTAGATGTGTAATTATCAATTTATCCATTTATAACTCGTTTATATATAAATTAATTATCCATTACCAATCCAACCCATTTAATTAGTAACCCATCCATTTAACCCAGTATAACCCAAATACCTCTAAAACTACTTGAATACCCTCTTGACCTCCAAAATTACCAAAATACCCTTAAATACCTAAAATGACCCAAATACCCCTACACTTCCAAAATTAGCAATATACCCTTGGACATCCAAAATTATCCCAAAAATGAGCAAAATACCCATGAAACTTCTAAAATTACCAAAATACCCCTGATATCTCTAAAATTACCAAATATGCTCAAAAACCACTAAAATGACCAAAATATCCCCAAAATCTCTAAAAGGAACAAAATACTCATAAACCTCGAAAATGACCAAAATACCCCCAATATCTCTAAAATCACCAAATATACTCAAAAACTACTAAAATGACCAAAATACCTCCAAAATCTGTAAAATTAGCAAAATACCCCTCAAAACCTCTAAAATTTCCAAAATATCCCCAAAACCGAAAAAATTACCAAAATATTCCCCAAAACCTAAAAATTACCAAAATACCCTTTAAACCTAAAAAATGACCGAAATACCCCCGAAATATAAAAATTACCAAAATACCCCTGAAATCTAGAAGATGACCAAAATACCCTAAAACCTAAAAATTTACCAAATTACCTTGTAACCTAAAATAAACATAAAAAATAACCGAAATATCCTAAAACTTAAAAAATCACTGAAATACCCTTGAAACCTATAAAATGACTAGAATACTCTCAAAACCTTTAAAATGACCAAAATACTCCAAAAACCTAAAAAACAAAATGACCGAAATACCCCCCAAAACCTAAAAAGTACCAAAATACCACATAAACCTAAAAAATGACCGAAATACCTCCTAAACTCAAAATGACTAAAATACCGCCAAAACCTAAAAATTACCAAAATACCCTCGAAATCTAGAAGATGACCAAAATAACCCCGAAACCTGTAAAATTACAAAAATACTCCCTAAACCTAAAAAAATGACTAAAATACCTTGAAACCTAAAAAATGACTGAAATACTCCCGGAACTTATAAAATGACCAGAATACCCTTAAAACCTTTAAAATGACAAAAACACCCCCCCCCAAAACCTAATAAAATGACCGAAATACCCTCGAAACCAAAAAATTACCAAAATATCCCCTAAATAAAAAATGACTGAAATACCCTTAAAACCTAAAAAATGATCAAAATACCTTGAAACCTAAGAGAAGATCAAAATACCCCAGAAACGTAAAAAATGACTCAAATACCTCCGTAACCTAAGAAATGACCAATAAATACCCCTGAAACCTAAAAAATGGCCAAAATACCCCAAAACATGTAATATGACCAAAATACACCTAAAACATCTAAAATTACTAAAATAGAGGTTTGGGGTATTTTGGATGTTTCGAGGATACAAGTTAAAAGGTTCTAAGAGTATTTCTGCCATTTCATAGGTTTCAAGGGAATTTCAGTAATTTTTTAGGTTTCGGGGTTATTTTGGTCATTTTTAGATTTTTGGGCTATTTCGGTAAATTTGTAGGTTTTAGAAGTATTTTGGTAATTTTTAGGTTTAGGGGGTATTTTGGTCATTTTTAGGTTTCAGAGGTATTTCGAACATTTTTTAGGTTTTGGGGGTATTTTGGTAATTTTTTGGTTGCAGAGGTATTTCGGTCATTTTTTAGTTATTGGGGGTATTTTGGTCATTTTAAGGTTTCAGGTGTATTTCGGTTATTTTTTATGTTTATGGGGTATTTTGGTAATTTTTAGGTTTCGGGGGTAGTTTGGCCATTTTATAGGTTTAGGGGGTATTTGGTAATTTTTAGGTTTTGGGGGTATTTTGGTCATTTTTTAGGTTTTGGGGGTATTTTGGTCATTTTTTAGGTTTAGGGGGTATTTTGGTACTTTTTAGGTTTCGAGGGTATTTTGGTCATTTTATAAGTTTCAGAGGTATTCTAGTCATCTTTTAGGTTTAGGGGGTATTTTGGTCATTTTTAGGTTTCGGGGGTATTTTGGTCATTTTTTAGGTTTCAAGGGTATTTCGGTCATTTTTTAAGTTTTGGAGGTATTTTGATAATTTTATAGGTTTCGGAGGTATTCCGCTCATCTTTAGGTTTATAGGGTATTTTGGTAATTTTTAAGTTTCGGGGGTATTTTGGTCATTTTTTAGATTTTGGAGGTACTTTGGTTATTTTTTAGTTTTAAGGGTATTTCGGTCATTTTTTAGGTTTTGGAGGTATCTTGATAATTTTTAGGTATCAAGGGTATTTTGGTAATTTTTAGGTTTTGGGGGTATTTTGGTAATTTATTAGATTTCGGGTGTGTTTTGGTCATTTTTTAGGTTTAGGGGGTATTTTGGTAATTTTTAGGTATTGGAGGTATTTTGGTCATTTTATAGGTTTTAGGGATATTTCAGTCATTTTTTTTAGGTTAAGAGGGTATTTTGGTAATTGGCACAAAGTTTTCCACACATTGGCTTTTGCTGGTATTGCTGGTATTGCTTGACTCAAGTTCTTCTTTGTTTCTTATTATTGGCATCTCAAAAATTTTATTTTGTTCTTTCTATAATTGAATGAGAATAAATATGCACTTAGTTTGGTTGACAATTGACACCCTTTTAACTGTAAGCTGTCTATTGAAACCCCTTGACATATAATGTTGCAAAAATGCAGGTTTTATTTGTCTCTAAAAATTTCTTCTCAAAAAAAAAAAAAAAAATTGTCTCTAATTTCTTTAGTCATTTAATTGACTAGTGTCGGTGTGAAATCAAACTTGGTTTATTTCACTGTTTTAATCATTATTTAATGAATTTTTACAATTTTTTTGGTGCTTAAAAGGGAAGTTAAATTATAGATTTGTGCATATTATTCTTGGCTTGAGGATAGAAAAACAAAACTAGCCATATAGAAATTTATACAAGTCGAACAACCAAAACATAGGAAACATATATGGGGTGGGGGAGGGGACAAACTATTGGAATTGCTGCATCTTCTACTGCTTTTTTTATAAAAAAAAACTTACGGTAAAACTGCCAAAAGGAATTGCTATATGTTCTACTTTAACAAAATAAATAAACAAAAAACTTAGTAAAACTGCCAAAAGATTTTATAAAAGACAAAAGTATACTACCTGTAAAACTAGGGAAGAAAATGCTAAAAAACATGAAATGGTTTCCTCTAATCAGACAGACAATTACGTAACAAAACACTTCACCAAGTTAAGAAACAAATTTCTGCTCTCATTCTTTGTTGTTCATTTTGCTTATACTAAAAATGGAAATTAGTATAAGCTAAGGATGGGTGAGTGGCAGCTCAAGGTTAGAAGTGGAATCTTGAGGGATATTAATAGTTCTTAGATGTGAGCCAAGTAGTCTGGTCAAGCAATTCCATAACTCAGCCGTGCACTTTGTAAGCCAATCACTAGCCCATGAAACCATCCCAGCAAGAAGACAACTAAACCACTGCACCCAATTCAATCTTGCATTGCCTACGATAATATGTGCAATCTCAATAAAAGCCACCTGCAGTATGAGAATAACACCCACAGAAACCCAAAACAATGGGTTCCGATGAATGCTCTTAAACACATTCTTCTTCTCCAATTCCCTTGCATTTACTTGGTTAAATACTTGGCAGAGAACAAAACTATTAAAGATAATGGTTTTACTAATCTTATTGCTAATACCCGGGATAGTTTGCCCTTTGATTTGGAATGCCACTAAGATGGTAACTTGATAGAGAGCTTGAGAGACAATGTTTCTCCACATGGCCTTGGTGATAAGCGTTTTAGTTTGTTTCAATGGCAGCTTTTCCATCAGTTCCTCTGTTGGTGGCTCGGTCAATAAACCAATGCCACCAAGAAGTGACACAACAAAGTTTGCCCATAGCAATTGGATAGACGTAATTGGAGAATATCCGCAAAACATTGCCGTGATAGAGGTTATCAACAGTCCTGCTATATTCATGGTGAGCTCCAGTTGGATATACTTCTGAATATTCTCGAAAGTACATCTTCCAAACCTTGAAATGGTGACCAAGAAACTGAGATTTCCATCACCGATGATGATGCCAGAACTTGCTCTAGCCATTTCAGTGCTACAATTCCTCATAGTAATTCCCACATCAGCTTCTTTTAGTGCTGGAATCGCATTTGTTTTAACTCCCACCATTGCTACTATATGGCCTTTATTCTTCAAATATTTCACTAAAGTGAGCTGGTCAGATGGGCTTGAGCTTCCTATCAAGATGATTTGATCAACTTTATTCATCCACTCTTCATTGCTGAATTTCCGAAATTCTTCACCTTTAAGCATCATTGCATTTGAGCTGGGAAGTAGTCCACACTGGTGAGCTATGGTTTCCAACACTGACACATTATCTTGTGAAACCAGAATGATGTTAAATCCGGCATTTTTCAAAGCTCCTATTTCCCTTCCAACCGGCACCGAGTTTGGCATACACAAACCTGTTGTTTCAATGCAAATACTTTTGACTGAACTCATGGTGAGGAAAGCAAAAGGCTCTTGAGCAGAAGCCTGTTCAGAGTCTTCAGACATCATCTTCTTATTCCAATAAGAGATGGCAAGCGTGATTACAAAAGGTATTCCTTCCATTACTCCAACCAGCAATGTAGCAAGTGAAGTCGTTAAGGTATTAATCTTCCCATTTGGTTTCATCACAATTTTCTCAATCGCATCCATTATCTCTTTGATTGCCTTTGGTTTCTCCTTGAGGTCTGGGAGGCTAGACTTAATATCTTCCTTCAGAAGCATAAAACGGAGGAATAACGCTACAAGGATGAAGATAGATATTGAAAGACCAAAAATTTGTGTGCCTTTGTTCAGCTTGTCAATTTGCGCTGGTAATGGGGTCTTTTTGGGGACACGGGTGGTTAGCTTCATCAAATCACCCAATCTAGTGTTCATGCCCACTGATGCAACTAGCATGCGACCCTCTCCATCAATCACCTTTGCACCATAGAACAAAAAAGGGTTCTCCACATTGATGGTGGACTCATCATCCAGTTTCAAGGATTCACCAATGAACAAACCATCAGCAGGGACAATACGGTCCCTCTCTAGGCGTACTAGGTCACCAATCAAAACATTGCCAATGACTACTTTGTGTAAACATCCCCCTCTAATAACATCAACCATCATTCTCTGCAATTCAAATGGTTTATGCTTCCCTGACATCCTTTGGGAATGTTTAAGTCGACACTGATTACGTAGTGAATCAATGACCACAAGTATGATGATAGCAAGAATTATGATGACCCCTTCATACCAACCAGTTCTCAGGCCTTCCGCCTTGACACCAAAGCCAAGTGACAGCGCCGCGCACACGAAGAGAAGCAAAATGGTGCAATTATTGCATGATTTTGGGAGAAATTGAAGGAAGCCTAGTGCACTAGTTTGTGTTGTGGACGGTGTGCAAGCTATGAATCGAGAGCGCACATCAGCAGGGATGATTCCCGTCTCTAAATTAGTATTCAAAGCCTCTGCAATTCCTTGGATGCCTCCAAACTGGTGTATGGAATCCAAATCTTTTTCTTTTACTAACTCGGCAATGCGTGCTTGCTGGAGTAGTACTTTTTCATCTCTGATAGAGTTGTCATTCTCAACATCCAAATTTACACTTCGAGGTGATTCAGTGAAAATTTCCACAATATCCTGCTATATCAAATAGAAAATAAATTAGTATTTTGGCTATTCTATTAAACTTGAATTCAGTTTTAGTTCTAAATCAGAGTCATAATCCCATTTGGACCGAAAAGAAACTCAAGGCAAAAAGAGATCATGAAGAGAGGAAGAGGAAATTAAAATGATAGTATTGCACAGAATGATCATGTACATGGTGGGTGCACTGTATTTATACACACATAAAAGCAATAACAGAAGGGTAGTTAGCCGTTCCACATTCACACTAGTTGATGTATAACCGTGCACAACAAGTTGACACAAAGCGTACACTCAATTCAAATTTTGGACTAAAATCGTATCTTGAAGTCATAATTTTAATTCAAAAACAGAATTTTGTGTATTTGTGTGTCACTAACAATTAGTCAATTACCCAATACTTATATGTTTTAAACTACACGTATGAACTATGAAACATGTTTAGAACCTAATTAAGCTGTCTGCCATATATCTCTTCGCTATTCATTATACAACTTATAGATATACATGGGAGAGAATAGAAGAAGAGCTTACTGCTTCTCTTGTATCATCATCGAAGCTGGTACAGGCACTGTAGTAGGAAGTGCACGATGAAAGAGATCTGAAGCTGGTAAAGGGACTGTAGTAGGAAGTGCGCGATGAAAGAGATCTGAGGATAGCAAGAGAACCGTTGTCATCAGCTCTATGTATGGGATGTCGCTCTTGGAAGCTCAAAAAAACCGCGCGGCGCCAAAGCTCTCTTGGAGGATTTCTGGGCGTTAGCAACGCAGTTTGCTGAGACTCAAGGTCAAGGCCGGAGCTTGTTAACATTTCGGCTTCTCAAAACACAACTTTCTGCACTAACAAGAGCAATTCACAAATCAATAGATACACAAAATAACAGTTAATTAATTAGGAATAAAAGGAAAAGAACTTTGCACAATAGATAGATAGACATACTCGTACTATTGCAAGTAGAAAATCTATCATATATAAAATGAAAGTTTTTAATTGAGGTTCAAGTGCTGTTTGATAAAGGAGTTTGAATAATATTGCTTATATTTTTTTGAGATACGTGTAAGTAAAAAAGTATGTAAAAATATGTGTAATATTATTTAAAAATTAAAAATATGTGTTTAAGTTGATCTACCAAAAATAAATGCATGAAGTTTTTTGTCATAACCCGGTTCGCTTTAGCGTTCATTCAGTTCCGTGCGAAGCTTCGTACGAAGCTTGTTACAGTGAACTCTTAGAAGCTTCGTAAGGAGCTCGTTCCACTTAGTTTTGTTGTAATTTGCTTCTTTTTGACTATTAAATACTTGTAATTTCTATTGCTTTTTGTGTCTTTTTTTTTTAATTTTTAATAAGGATAAAGCTTTATTAAATACCAACAACCAAACAAGCATCAACACGCTCAGCTCCTAGGAACCTTAAATTTTCATCTCGTTCATGAGAGACCCAACAGAGGACAGAGGAGATACGAACAGAACTTGAAGCCTAGGAGTGAGCAGTCCTCCTAATAAAATTATTTAATATATAAACTAAATATTTTATCTCATTCAGATAAGATTAGTCATTTTTCTCAAAAAAAGACGAGGAGATCCGAGTCAGGTGGGTCAGGACGGATTGGATTTGGTTTTCTTTGGGGTTGTTGGCCACGGATCAATCTCTGTTGTGGATCTGGGTTTAGGATGGTATTGGACTGTTGGGGTATTGGTGGATTTGGGTTTGTAGCCAAGGATTTTGGGATTAGTTTGAATCTTTGAATTTGGGGTTTTTGTTCAAAATTTCTTGAATTAGTTTGAAACTAGGTTTGGTGGATCTGCATCTAGGTTTTTTAGGTGAGGATTTAGTCTTTTAGAAACAACATGTCCTATGTTGATTTAAGATTGTTGGACTAAATTATTGTTTGGTTACCAAGAAATTGCAAGAAAGGAAAAAAACCAATATCAATAAAGTAAAAATGAAATTATGCCAGGTTAAGAAAATTGTGAGAAACTCAGAAGAAAAAAAAATACAGAACGGAAAAAATTAGTAAAGAAAAGAAAATTATTTTTTAAAGTTGATGGGGCTTTTTTTTGCCATCTAAGCACTGTCATGACCACTTAAACTTAGACACATCAGTGTCTGATCCAATTTTTTAATATTAAATATGTCACATGTACCAATCGTTTGCCACATGAGTATTTTTCGTTAGTAATTTAACAGGAAGGAACCAAATTAATTGTAAATTTACAATAGTAGGGACCAAATTAACCGATACCAAAATATAGAGACTAAATTGACTGAAACTTCAAAATATAAAGACCAAAATGGTATTTTTCCGAAAAAACAAACCGACATAAAATGTTGTTAGTTATTAGCAAAAACACATATCCAAGAAAAGAAGAATCAAAGGATGTCTGGACACAGAATACTGGCCTGGAGCTTTTCTATGTATCTGAGAACCCCAAGCAAAGAGAGGGAGAGAGAGAGAGAGAGAGAGAGAGAGAGATGGTGCGTTTGTTGGAAAGAAAGCAAGTGAGCAGCTAGAGCAAATGATGCGAAAGAGAATATTTGAGATGGTGGTGAGAGATAGCGCTATTTATACCCAAACATGATGATATCAACAGTTTCCAGGTTTCACCCAAAAAAAACTGTTTCCAGGAACCTTCCAATTATTATTATTATTTTTTTTTTTGATAAAAGGAACCTTCCAATTATTAATCAGTAATCACCAGCATATTTCTTAGTGATTACTGATTAATACATACGCCGCGTGTCCTCTCTCTACGTTGCATACTTGCTTTTTTATTTTTATTATATTTTATTTGAGAGAGCATCTTTATACAACTTTTATGCTAGGCCGTGTTACATTTTGTGACTCTTTTGATATATTTTATGAATTTAGGTTTGTCAATTTAATTTCCTGATTTTTTTTTTAAAAAAAAAAATTTGAGACTTACGAAAATAACAAAACAATATCATTTTTGGGACACTTAACGAAGCAGTTCAAGTAGACAATATGACCGTATTGAATCAAATTCAAAATTATAGGATTAAAATTAATAAAAGTTCCTTTGAGTTCTGCAATTTTTAGTAATTTATTTAGTTTATTTTTGCTACTATTTATGAGTCTTATTGTACTTTTTAGTACTATTTCAACTAACTTTTACTTTTATTTATAGTATTTTCAGTAAAAAGTTTTCAATTTCAACAAAATAAGCAGGTCCCAAACAGATATAATAAAAGTTTGGCTTAAAAATCATGATTGCACTAATGTGGCGTTTGGTACGGGGGAATCCACATTACTGCTGGCATCTAGATTCCTAGGAATGTGATTCCTAGCTATTCCTATGTTTGGTTTATTCCCAGGAATCTTAAATGAATTATTTATGTTTCCCATTCTATCCTTAGATTTGAATGTGAACTACCAAGTCATTTAAAAAAAAGGGTTAAAATTGTCAATTTATAAAAAATTCAATTTTCTTTAAGCTTGGGAATCTGGATTCCCACCTGTTTTAAAGGGAATCCACATTCCCACTAAGAGGGGTTTAAGGGGGGAATCCAGATTCCCTTGGCATCTGATTTCCTAGCATGATTTGCAACCAAACATGGGAATCTTTAAACATTCCTAGGAATCCTAAAACATTACCCTGTACCAAACGCCACATAAGGGTATTAATTTAGAATATATTCGTAATCTAACAACATTTATTTTTTCAAATAATTCAATTAATTGTGTATATTTTCAAAATGATAAAGACTAGTCTTATCTCAATTAGGTGAAACATTTTCGTGTAGAAGAAGGATTTCTTTCCTGCTCCATTTTTCACGGCAATGGTTCCATTTGCCGACCCCCAGCCAAGTGAAAATTGTGTATGTATGAACTAATTAAAACCGCGTTGGTCTCTACCAAAAATTAAAAAATTATAACCGCGTTGGTTTCTTTTGGTGCTTGTATCCGGATCTTCCTCTGTTCTTTCCTCTTGCTATGTTTTTGGCTGTAACGTTTCTTTCTTTTATGAATGAATATTCATTTTCAAAAAAAAAAAAAAAAATCATTGACAGCGGTGGACCGTTGGTGGTGACTTCTTCAACTTCTTTGTGCCTCCGATAACATCACCGTTACTAATATCAACACAGAAGTTCATTGTTTTGTTGGTTTGTTTTTTGATTTTAATGAGATTTTTAATTGGATGTTGACGTAGAGTTATATTTTAATTTAAACTCGTATATAATTATAAAAGCGGAGAGAAAATTTAATTAGATTCCAAATTAGATTTTAATTGTGGGCTAATTTTGTGCTATGTGTCCACTTAAATTTTTTTAAATATTTGTGCTAAGTGAGTTAATGAGTGCAAAATACTAAAAATCCAATATTAATGAACTAAAAAAAAAAAAAAAAAACTAGTCATATTTCTATTTAACAAAAATCACCACATGTTCTATCTTATTAAAATTTAGAATAAAAATGATCATAATTAGTAGTACTAAACTTAAGAAGGGATTTAAACATGCATCTAATAACATTTATTTTTACAAATAATTCAATTGATTGTGTATATTTTTATGGCAAAAAAATGTGTTTATTTTTAAATTTATCCATGTATATGCACATGTTACAAACTACTATTGTTAGTAATAAGTGAGTAAAAATCATGTCTTAATGCTTCACTTTACCCTATTAATTGTATTTTGCTCCAAAGTATTTTTTTTTTTTTTCAATTTATAAAGTAACTTAATCCTTTTTCTTATATATAAAAAAAGATATATACAGGTTTTTTTTTTTTTTTTATTCATGATAAGTATATGAAAAAGTGGTATTACTCCGATTAACATTTATAATTAAATGATAAAAAAGTTGCAAAATAAAAAAATGGCAAATACCACGAATTTACCTTTTATTTTATTTTTTTTAAATAGAAGAATACCGTGAATATTTACTTGAATAATGTAACGGATCAAGTTTTTTCTGTCCCATCATAAATGGCCATGTCATATCACTAAATTTATGTAGTGCATTCAAATAGAGTAATGCATTAAAAAAAAAAAAAAAAAAGGTAATGCTCTAACCGCAAATTATTTTACAACATTTTTACAAACTGTTGATGTGACCAACTTTTAATTGGTTTTCATCTAGGCCCACTATTAACGCTACTTTTTCATTTACTAATAACCACTGATCACATTAACAATTTGTAAAAAATTTTGTAAAAAAATTTATATCTCTAGTATTACTCTTCAAAGAGTCCAATTAAAAATAGCCACCTACTTCTTAGTAGGTCCCATTTTTAATAAGAACAACTAAAGCCTTGTTTTTATTCTTAAGAGAAAAAAATTGTTGTAATTTGAAATAATCACTTAGCGCAACTATGATTTTTAAACCTATCTTTTATTATGGCTTCCAAAAAAAACAAAAGAAACCTAACTTTTATTAGGTAGCATATGGTTTTAAACAAGTGCAAAATGATAAAGACTAGTCTTATCTCAATTAGGTGAAACATTTTCTAGTAGAAGAAGGATTTCTTTCCTGCTCCATTTTTCACGGCAATGGAGTGAAAATTGTGTACGTATGAACTAACTGAAACCGCGTTGGTCAACATTGGCGTGCTTATCCCCTCCCCCACGGCCCCCCTCTTTTTTAACGGATGAAAATGCTTTTCCATTTGCTTTTATGTATATATGAGATGAAATTCGTACATGTCCTCAAAGTCATAATAATGAGTATATTTAAATATATATATATATATAAATTTTATGCCCACTACATATTTTATAAATTGATTATAATTTGATGAAATGGTAAATTGTGATTAGTATATATAAAAAAGTAATATTAATAATTAATTGAAGATATATAGGTTTGAGAGAAAAAGTTGAGTTATGAAATGAGTAGTTTTAGGATCATACGTTATTTTACAATTTTTTGTCATAATTTTGATATGACAAATTTTGAATAGTTGTCTATCATTTATATACAGACTCACAATTTTTATTTTTATTTTATCACATTACAATTGTAGTAAAAAAGTGAAATAAGCTATGGTAATAGATTTTTCATTTGGAAATAAGAGCCTCCCGTGTTTAGCTCCACGGGTGGACAATGGACACTAGGTTGACACGTGACTATGTGATGAAAGTTGTACTAAAAACGCCACTATCCATCGTATCCTTCCATACACAACACATACAATTATAGATAGACATGGCAAAACGGACGGGTCGGGTCGGGTCAATTGGGTTGTGGGTCAAACGGGTCACGGGTAAAAAAGGGTCATATTAAGTGGGTTAAAAACAGGTTCGGGTCAATCGGGTTGCGGGTCGGGTCAGGTTGGGTTGGGTTGACCCGTATTTTTCATAAGAATTTTTTTTTATTTTTTTATTTTTATAAAGAAAATAACATGTATTTGCCATTTGGAAAGTTATGCAACTAATTACTTGATGTAAAATGCATTATTTTGAATTCACCACTTATATCAAGAATGAACTCAGTTAAACTTATTAATACTTATTCAATAATTTTAACATTATACAAATCCTAACATTGCTATCTAAAACAAAATAACACAAAGATAAGTAAAACAAATACATAAGTTTTATTTCTACACAATATCAACATCCCAAAACATAAAACAAAATTACAAATGACTTATTGGATAGCTCATTTGATAAAGAATAAAAACATATAAGAAATTTACAATCTTGAAAATTAATTATATAATCTATTATCAATTGTGGTTGACAATCTATTTCATTTTGAGGTATACATTAAAGTTTGATTGCTTACTTATTTATACATGGTTTTTTTTTTTATGAATATCATATCATTGTTAAGCAACAAATACTCTAGGAAATATCATAATTTATTTTGAAAAACCGTCTATTTTGGATATAAATTGTTAAAAAATAGGTCTAAGCATTCATAATTTATGCTAATTTGATACTTTGGCTTCACTATTTTCACACTTGTGAATGTTTCTCACACATGTCTACAATTTTAAATTTATATTTTTAACTTTACAAATTATCTTGGCATGTACTTTACTATTTGATATCTAAAAATTTTTACTCATTACAGAATGCTCAACCATATGCATTTATCTTTCAATTAATTTGCATGTAGTTATATTAATATATCAATTGTTTCCTTAAAACTCACAATAAACAATTAAACTAATATTGTCTTAATTTTACTATTTATTTTACCCAAAAAAAAAGTATTAAAAAATGGTTTGGGTTTGGGTCGGGTCGCGGGTCGAGTTGGGTTGACTCGCAAAAAACATGGGTTGGGTCACGGGTCAACCCGTTTTTGCTTCGGGTCAAAAAAATCGGGTTCGGGTCAAGTATTTTCGGATTGGGTTAGAAAATTCTGACCCGTTTTACTATGTCTAATTATAGATTGTATTACTTGTGTATTACGTTAGTTTTCACGTCTAGATCCATCATCTCTCCCCGTTAACAACATGGTTTCAATGACTTTGATTTTAGTTCTCAACGAGTAATGTTAGTGTCTACAAAAACTTTTAGACAACTTTTTCTTAGAAGTTATTATAATTTTTGAATGGGGATCATAATATGTTTTTGTGTTAGAATATATTTTTCAATTCTTTGTATGTGTTTGTTTCTAAAAAGAAAATGTGCAATTTTTAACATTGATTGATGTGGTAAGCTTATATTGATTTTCATTTGTGCTCATCACTAATATTATCTTTTTACATATTATTAACAATCTTCATCAATAAGTGTCAAATTTTTTGTATATTCTTTTTTTGAGATTTTTTTTTTTTTTTTTTTTTTTTTTGTGTCTATAGACCTTCTCACTTTTTTTTTATTTTTTTTATTTAAAATTTTTAAATTTCACAATAAATCTTGGATGACAATCTATTATTGACCGGTTCTTATCTAAACTTACCATTGACATTTCATTTTTACTTGCCACTAACAATTTTTCAAATAAGATTGTTTTGAAATTGTTGTGTCCCTGTTATTATTCATTAGTTCAACGAAGCTGCTGAAGGTAAATGATAAACAAAATTTCTTAATAAATAGTTTAGCTAGAATAAAAATTTTAAAATATTCTATCCCATTTTTAGTGTTTTACTTTGTTTTATCTCAACCATAACTTGTCATTTATCATTTTTTTTTCTCTTTCCGGATGAAATAATCAAAATTTAAATTAGTTTCTTATAACTCTCATTCGCATCCTCTGAGATTGTCCTTCACCTTCTGCTCACTCTTGTGATATATTTGATAAATTAATTATAGTTTGATGAAATAATAATACCATATTTGTTTTTGTGGAGCTCCCCAAGTGACAACGGGGTCGACGTTTCCGCCGCTATAAGTCCATATCATGATTCTTTTTCACCGTACACGACCGTCCTCAGAGTCAGTCGAGTTTTAAGATTATCATTAATTGTATGTCATCAGATATGGCCATTTTTTTTTCTCGACTCAAAGTCAGTTAAGATGATATGAGAAATGAAAATCTTAAGATTGATAACGCGGATAATCTAAAGATTGATAACGAGGATAAGTTTCCTTTCGGTCTAGCATTCTTAATTTCTTTCTCATTCTTTCGACGAAGCTGCTCTAAAAAAACTCGGTATAAACTTTGATTAATTTCTTTTCATCCTTTCGACGAAGCTGCTTTTAAATCACTTGAAAAAACTTTCATTTCTTATTATAATCTTAATGAGAATAGTTTGGGAGCTAGATGCTCTTTTTCTTCACCATCAATATATACAGTTTATTTCTTCAATCTTTTTCTTTTCTTCATAGCTGTTTTGTTTAGGTTAACCCTATTGATTTATTTATTTATTTATTTTTTTCCTTATTGCAGAAAATGTCCTTTTGAGCAAGGTTTGGCATACCATGGAGTGCCTAATTCAGACAAACTAAATAATGCTAACCAGCAAAAGCTCTAGAAATGAGGTCCTTGAGTCTCAGAAAACGGTCTCTCCAGGAGGAAATGAATCTGGGAAAGGTTCTCTTTTTCTCGACAGACCTGCAGCCTCATCATCCATTTCCTCTTACAGTAATATCAGCCCAGATGACACAGGAGCAGTAAGTTTTCTATATATGTTTTTCCCTTGGAACTTGGGTCGATCTGTATGTGATCAATAGTGAATCTTTGGTTTGCTTGTGCTTAAGCATATGAATAAATCTAGTAACATGCCCAATATCACAACATATTGAAGTGGTTGACAATAAGTGTTAAGGCACTTTTTTTTTTTTCCAACACTTGTTGATTGTTTCAACAAGTTACGAGGTAAGAAAATGGATGTGTCGATGTTGTTTTTGTTGAAATATTCTCTTTGAAGGACTTGCTCTGAATTTCGTGAAAATTTTAATGACCTGAAAAATAAAGCTCATATCTTGGGTCTTATTTTAGGTCAGTGGTGGCGATGGTGGAGACCTAGAGTCTCAACAAACGGTCTTGTCAATGGCCAGTATAGCTCCAGGAGCAGATAAAGCTGACAAGGGTTCTCTTGCTCTAGACCTAGTTTCCTCAAGGACTTCTAATATCAGCCAGGATGACTCAGGAGAAGCAGTAAGTATAAGTTTTCTATTTTCTCTCCCATGGATCTATATATGGTGAAAAGTATACCTTTAATTTCTTTGAGTGGGCTTATTGTTTGAGCTCTCACACGCCAAAGCCATGAAAAAAGAAGAAGAAAGAAAAACCGCTGCTATATTTTGCCCTACTTGTAGATGAATGTGCTTTAGTTATCTTCAAGAGACAAGAGTACAATCACATGTGATATTGCTACACTCTAATTGAGTCATATCAACATCCACGTTATTATCATTTTTCTTTTCAATTTTTCTATAATTTTTTTTAACATTTACTCATTTAAAAAAGAAAAATATTTACACTTTCTCATCACTGCACACCCTTGGTACGATGGTTACTCTACAAATATAAGTGCTTGTGGGGTGTGAGGGGCAAGAGCCGGGGTTTAAGTCTCTAAAAGAGAGTTTCACACACATATATACATTTAGATTAAGCTAGAGTAGAATTCTATCTTGTATCAAAAAAATATTTATACTTTCTCCTACCTTTCTCTATTCCTTACATTTTCATCTCTCCACTACCCTCTACCTTAATATCACTATTTATTTTTTCCTTCATCTTCCTTTTTTTCGTCATTTTTTATCTAAACCCTTTTACTATAAATTTGTCATTCTCTCTTCTATTCTTTACTTACTTTTCCCTCACAAAAAAAAGTCTCTCTCTCTCTCTCTCTCTCTCTCTCTCTCAATTTTTTGGTGAATTTTTTATTTTTCTTGCATCTCTACTTTAGGTTGATAAATTGTTATGTTCTTTAGAACTTTATATTAAGTTGATGTGATTTAGTTTTGTGATTTTAGTTTTTTTTTACTCTCTTTAATTGTTAATTTTATTACTTATGTTTTTCTTTAAATTCTTAATTTGGGTGCTTTGATATTCATCCATTTAGTTGCTCTATATATGTTATTTTTGTACAACATGACATTTGTTCTATGAAATTCCTTTTAGACTTGATAACTATCTTTTCATTTGATTTTTTTTTTTCTCTCCTCATGTGTAGTGATTGTCTTCTAACAAATACTATTCTATTTACATATTTAGAAATCTATAATGCATTCATGTTCTCCTCATATCGTGATAAATCTGAGTAGTTGAATAGTATTGTTATTTAATTTACCACTACAACATACTTTTTCCTGAAAGGTACATACCATCAATTGTAACACCAAATGAATATTTCAAAACTCATTTGCATGATTACTTTTTTGTGTGGTGAGTTGAAACATTGTTAGGTAATGATGTACGTTAGATTGTATGTGTAGCCTCTTGACTTGCAAAGAGTAAGTACTGATTTATGTTAAATTTTTGTTATTGGTATTCTTTAGAGCTATAATGGTTGATAGGTCTAATGAGGCTCTATTAATTTATGTGAGGCTTCAATCTCACCCAAATGACAAGCAATAAAACAAGACAATTCATGTTCAGCTTTAAGGTTTATTCTTTTTTTTATAAAAAAAAAAAAAATGGTTAGCTTTCTAGTAACCACCAATTCGTTTTGTTAACTCAACGTTATAAAGTAACTTTAATTTAGTTATATGGATAGGGTTTATCATTTTTCATGTTGCAAATATATATATATATTTAATGTTTTAACTAAATACAAATAAATAAAAATTTCGTTATAAAATCGTACTCATTTTTTACAACATTTACACTTTCTCCAACATTTCTTATTCCTTTCACATTTTCATCTCCCCACTGCCCTCTACCTTAATATCTCTCTTCATCTTTCCCTTTCATTTATTTTGTTTCTTCTTATTCTTATCCTCTTATTATAAATTTTTCATTATCTTTTCCATTCTATATTTCTATGCATAATTTTCCCTCACAAAAAAAAGTTTTTTTCCCTCTCTCAATTTTTTTGGTGGATTTTTTATTTTTCTTGCAGTTATGTTTTAGGTTATTAATTTTTTGTATTTTTAAGAACTCTACTTTGAGTTGATACAATTTAGTTTTGTGTTTTAAGTTTTTTTCTTTTTTCTTTTTTGTTCTTTTTGATTGTTGAATTTTATCCTATTGCATTATAAAGAATAAAATATTATTCTATTACATAGCATGATTTGGATAATTTTACCATATAAGAATTTTACATAAGTTACATAGACAATATAAAAACAACAACAACAACAACAACAACAACAACAATAATAATAATAATAATAATAATAATAATAATAATAATTATTATTATTATTATTATTATTATTATTATAAAAAATATATATTTATGTGATAACTTAAAAAAAAATTATCATGCGTAACGCGCAAGTCTGCAACTAGTACTAATAATACTTGTGATTTTTTGAAAAGTCAAGGGACACAATTCCCCCACTCCCCTCGTCCCTCTCTCTTGCCCCAACCATGGGTGTCTACGATGCCCCAAAAATATAAGAGATACCATAAAAGAGCCATATATTCATTCACTTAAAAGAATGTACGTTGAGTTCAAGCTTTAATTTGAGTTTTTTAAAGAATAATATAAGTAGAGCTTAATCAAATTATTTTATTTTCCTTGCAGATGATGAATATAGAGTTGAAAATTTTAAACAATCCAAGAACTAGCTTGATGTAAGCTAACCAGAGGTTGGCATTGCTTTGATAATTGATATATATGGACCTCATGGAAAACCACCAAAATATCTAAACGTGAGGCCCCTATTGCTTCATTGAGATATCAAATTATGGTCCATACTTATCCTTGGCTCTTAAGAGAACTTTATCAAGCAATTCAAAGCACACACGCACACTCTCTCTCTTGCCCAGCCAAGCTCTTTGACCTTATCACTCAGGCCCGTAGGTCACATCAGTGGAGTATGCTCACCGATCTCGCTCACTCTCATTTCCGTAAGCCCCAGGTACTTTTTTCCCTCATGCATGTAATTAATTTTTGTTATCATTTTAGTTTCTTGTACATGCATTTGCATTTTATAATACATATACACTTCGAGGCTTTTGTTTCAAGGGTGAGAGAAACCTAGTGTAGATTGACCTATTTAATTTTTTTTTAATTCCCTCAACATTTAAAACTTTATTTCTTCCCACTTGCATGCTCGATCTTGTTAATATTTTTTTTTCTGGGAAATTGTTGGAAATATGGGAATGGTGGGGATTTAATGGAGGTATGAGATGTAGGCTTGTGCTTGTACTTTAATAAAGATTTATCGTTATTGTTTTTTGGTTATTTGCACTTTTGAATTGGGTTTTAGTTTGTAAGTTAGTGTCCAGGTGGTTGGTGATGGTGTGGAACTGTTTTTGTATGCTTCCTTTGTCGTTGAATCAAGAAATGGTGTTACTTAGATTGACAAAGCTTGATTATTTTTTTTGGGTATTGACTTGATTTGAACTTAAGTTTTGAATTGATTGATAGAGCAAGCCTAGCCGAGTATGGTCCAAGCTTTATAATTAAATTTTAGCAAGCTACACTTGAAGTTTTTTATTCAACATATATGAGCAAGCATGCATCAAGCTCAAGCAGAGTTTGAACATCTCATTAATCTTGTCAAGTCAAGTTTGATAACTCAATGTTTGGCTAGATTAGAGCCCTAATCATTGTCAACAAATAACACTATAATGGAAGTACTTTCCCAAAAAAAAACTTCAGAAGTATAGATGTGACCAGTTGTCAAAATGGGACAAGGCAATGAGTGCAATCGTTGGTTAGTCATACTTAGCAAAAAAGAATCGGACTAAAATCCTTTTGAATTGATATTATTGACCTCATACCATGGTTGATGATTCAATTATATATGTATATGATCATATCCGCTAAAATATGATTAACATAATGGAGGGACAAAATGGGCTTTTGCCCTTTTCGGGCAAATTAAATAGCTTTATACCCCATTTTCCAAACTAATTAGGGAAATGCCCCTTTTTTAAAACTCGATTTATGATAAATCGAGTTAGAAAAAAAAAATTTGAAGCCCTATAGTGGCGTTTTAAGGAGCCTATAGTGACGTTTTAAGAACCTATAGTGACGTTTTTTAACTCGACTTCAATGAAATCAAGTTATAGGCAATTTTTTTACCTATAACTCGATTTCATTGAGGTCGAGTTAAAAAACGTCACTATAGGGCCTTAAAACGTCACTATAGGCTCCTTAAAAACGTCACTATAGGGCCTAACTCGATTTATCACAAATCGAGTTTTAAAAGAGGGGCATTTCTCTAATTAGTTTGAGAAAAGGGGTATAAAGCTATTTAATTTGCCCGAAAAGGGCAAAAGCCCATTTTGTCCCTAGTATGCATGATATTCTTAAACATCAACAAGAAAAAAGCGTATTATATAGATTTTGTTTTCATTATAGTAAATATTTAAACATAATCCTTTGTCAATCTTGGCAAGATCGTATGTTCTTTGTTTATGTTATATTGATGCACTTTCAGATATATAATGTCAATGCTTTTGCTCATAGATCTTAAGAATATATTGAAACTCTTAAAAAAAAAATCACTATTATGGGCAATCAAGTACAAACTATAATTTTTATAAAAATAAAAAAGTGCAAACTATAATGCTAGGGCCTCTCAAATTAGGTTAAATAACTATGAGGCCTTTCAAATTAGGCTTAATGTTAAGAGTTATTAGACTACATATATTAACCTTACAAATTTAAATTACACATTTACAATTATCTTTCGTGACATTGTGTTGAGGCAGAGTATTCTTTGAGGCGACTATATTTATAAGATCGAAAGTTGTCGGTTCAATAGGTCCCAGTATGTAAACACTTTTGAGAAGTTATGAACATTATCGATTTTATAACTTGAAACATGCATGGTCTAAACAACCGCTAGCTTTTCCTAACAATTAACAAATCTGTTAGGAAAGATGATGACAATAATTATCTTTATACTAGACTAGTAATGTTAGCTAGGAACATCTTTCTTGTAATTGTTGACATAATAAGATGTGATTAGACTAATATGACTTTTATATGGGCACAGAAGACACCAATTTTATTTTCATCACTCACAACATGCTTGCTCAGATGTTGTGAATTTTATGCTCCTAAATTTGTTGTTTTCTAAAATAGGGACTTCCACTTTGCGTGTGCGTGTGTTGGGGGTGTAAATTTTGAATTTTGATAGCTTTAGCTTTGCATTTGCTGTTATATTCAAGATATTTAATTGATTCTCCAAGTTTGATATTTTAGTTCAATGCTTTGTAATTGGCACAAAGTTTTCCACACATTGGCCTTTTGCTGGTATTGCTTGACTCAAGTTCTTCTTTGTTTCTTATTATTGGCATCTCAAAAATTTTATTTTGTTCTTTCTATAATTGAATGAGAATAAATATGCACTTAGTTTGGTTGACAATTGACACCCTTTTAACTGTAAGCTGTCTATTGAAACCCCTTGACATATAATGTTGCAAAAATGCAGGTTTTATTTGTCTCTAAAAATTTCTTCTCAAAAAAAAAAAAAAAAAAAAAAAATTGTTTCTAATTTCTTTGGTGGGTCTTTAGTTCTAGTCATTTAATTGATAGTGTTAGTGTGAAATCAGAACTTGGTTTATTTCACTGTCTTAATCATTATTTAATGAATTTTTACAAATTTTATGGTGCTTAAAAGGGAAGTTAAATTATAGATTTGTGCATATTATTCTCGGCTTGAGGATAGAAAAACAAAACTAGCCATTTTATACAAATCAAACAACCAAAACATAGGAAACATATATGGGGTGGGGGAGGTGACGTAGGACAACCACACTAACAATAGAACAAAAAGATAAATCTTAGGAGTCAGCACCTAAGAGTTGCTTGGAGTCAGCACTTAAGAGTTGCTTGGAGTCAGCACCAAGAAAAACTGGAGTCGGCACTAGTGTAAAAGAAACACGTTTTTTTTTATAATTCTCAAAACTATCTTACAATAATCAGAAAAAGTGCTTAAATAGCTAACAATAAAATGCATAAAGAAACCCTAATTATTAAATGCTCGGGCTTACTGAATCTCAAGCCCAATAACTAATAGGCTCCATCCATAAGGCCACAGGTTGGGCCATCTTCTTCTTGCTCTTCCTCCCATACATGCGTATAATTGGGGGCTTGTACCTTGTGTCCGCACCAACTCCCCCCAGGTGAGAAGAACTCGACCCTGTCGAGTGGAAATCTGAAGAGCTCTAATAGTACTCTAGCAAGTTAGGATCCAGTCGCTGTAGCTCATCTCGAGTAATCCATGTGCAATCAGAATCTGGTTGCCCTCGCCACCGAACTAGGAAACGGTGAACTCCTCCATCCCTGGTAGAAACAATTTGCTCATCTAAAATAGTATCAATAGATTCTTTATGTGCATAGGGCAGATTTAAGAGTAAAGGGGTAGGAATAGGGGCATCAATAGGATCAAGCAAAGGCTCATCAAAAGGGGTATCAGGAATAGCTGTGGGGCTTTTATAAGCAATTAGATCCTCAATATTAAAGGAGGAGCTAATACCATAATCATGAGGAAGGTCAATGACATATGCATTTGGGCCCATTCGTTTCAATACCTTGAATGGTCCGGCACTACGAGCCTGCAATTTCTTAATGGTCCTAGAGGGAAACTGTTCAGGTCGAATCCGAATCATGACATAATCCCCTACCTGAAACTCTGCATGACGCCGATGAGTGTCGATATGAATTTTATATTGAGAATTACTTACTTGAATTTTTTTTGCGAATCTCATTATGCAAATCATGAATATGTCGTGCAAATGCCTCAGCAGATTCAGAAATCCTAACATGTGGGGACATGGGCAAAAGATCTAAGGGCTTCCTAGGTGTATATCCATGCATAACCTCAAAAGGACTAGCGCCTATAGACCTATTGACAGAGCTATTATATGCAAGTTGGGCTGTAGGAAGAATTGAATCCCAATTCCAATTGGCTTCTCCCACTGGACACCGAAGGAGGTTGCCTAGACTACGATTAACCACCTCAGTTTGACCATCAGTTTGAGGATGAAATGCCGTGGAAAATTTCAATTTGGTGCCTACTAAGTGCCATAAGGTCTTCCAAAAATAACTCATGAAGCGAACATCCTTATCAGACACTATGGTTTTGGGAAGACCATAAAATTTGACAATCTCATCAAAGTAGAGCTTTGCAATCTTAGAAGCATTAGAGGTCTTAGAACATGGTAGGAAGCCATCTTAGAGAAGAGATAAACAACTACTAGAATAGAATCATGCTTCCTAAAGGTACGAGGCAAACCTAACATAAAGTCCATACTGACATCTTGCTATGGGTGATTTGGCACAGGTAGAGGCGTATACAGGCCAGTGTTTTGCTTGCGATGTTTGGCTAGTTGACATGTACGACACTGACCAACTATCTTGGCAACGCCCCTCTTAAGACCAAGCTAATAAAATTGACGTTTCACTTCTTTAATTGTTTTGTCTCGGCCAAAATGACCTGCAAGGCCTCCTGCATGTATCTCATTAGCTAGGAAATCTCTCACTAAAGACCGAGGGATACATAACTTATTGGCTTTGAACAAGTAACCATCTTGAAGGGTATAATCATCTAGGATTGGCCGTAGGGCATTACTTAGGGTAGTGTAGAGCTCCTTAAAATCTGGGCATGACTCATAATCATCCTTGAGTCGTTCAAACCCAGTAACCTTAACACTCATGACGGATAGCAAAGATACCCTTCAACTTAGTGCATTAACAGCCTTATTCTCAACTCCCACCCTATGTTTCACCATAAAGTAGTAGCGTTACAGAAATTCAACCTAATTACTGTGCCTAAAATTCAGCTTCTTTTGGGAATGGAGATAGCGCAAAGCTTCATGATCAGAGTAGATAACAAATTCTCGAGACAACAGGTAATGGCGCCAATGCCAAAGAGCTCGAATAATGGCATAAAACTCTTTGTCATATATGGAGTACTTTTGCTTAATGTCATTCAACTTCTCACTGAAATAAGCAATTGGGTGGTGCTCTTGACTAAGTACTCCCTCTATACCAATACCTGAGGCATCACATTCCACCTCAAAAGGCTTGGTAAAATCAAAGAGACGCATGACAGGTGCCTCAGTCATCTTTTGCTTTACCTCATTGAAAGCCTTAGCAGCAGCTTTAACCAAACAAACTCCCCTTGTTTCATGCAGTCAGTGATGGGGGACATAATGGTACTAAACCCCTTGATTAATTGGTGATAAAAGGAAGCGAGCCCATGAAAGCTTTGAATTTCATGGATATTTTTGGGCTCGGGCCACTCCACAATCGACTGAACCTTTTGGGGGTTGGTAGAAACTCCCTCAGAGGATACTATGAAACCTAGGAAGACGACTCTATTGGTGAAGAAAGAGCACTTCTTGAGGTTGCCATATAAACTCTCCTTCCTAAGGGTAGTACAAACTTGAGTTAGGTGGTCTAAGTGTTGCTCCCTAGACTTACTATAGATGAGGATGTCATCAAAGTACAAAACCAAGAATTTCCCCATAAAAGGCTTGAGCACTTGAGTCATCACTTTCATAAAGGTACTAGGAGCATTGGACAATCCAAAAGGCATGACCATCCACTCATATAAACCATCCTTCGTCTTTAAGGCAATTTTCCACTCATCACCAGAATAAACCCTAATTTGATGATAACCGCTTTTCAAGTCTATCTTGGAGAAGATCGTTGCTCCAGCCATCATATCCAACATGTCATCCAACTGAGGGATAGGGAAACGATATTTCGTAGTGATCTTGTTGATGGCACAACTATCAACACACATCCTCCAAGTTCCATCTTTCTTTGGAGTCAAGAGTGCAGGTACTGCATAAGGACTCATACTTTCACGAAAAAAACCCTTTCTAAGTAGTTCTTCTACTTGCCTTTGCAACTCGGCATGCTTTGCAGGACTTATCCTATAGTGAGGCAGGTTAGGTAGGGTCGCTCCAGGCACAAAATCTATGGCGTTTTGTATGTCACGCATGGGCGGTAAATGACTTAAATTCCTAGAGCACTGACTTCACTTCTTCAGGTTGCTCCTCACGAGCCTCTCCTTGAAGTTCCCTAGCAACTAAGGCAAACATAATGGATTCTTGAACTACTATCCTTTCAAATGCCTTTGGGCTTATGATGTTCAGGCCTTTCGCCTTTGGTGCTTCTGTCTTCTTGCTCATGTCAATTGGCTTGGGTTTCAAAGGATTGAGCACAATCTTCTTACCTTCAAACATAAATGAGCAAGAATTGGATCGCCCATGAAGGGTGACATCCAAATCATAAAGCCAAGGTCTACCTAAAATAATATGCCCTACATCCATGGGAATTACGTCACACCATATTTCAGCCTTGTAGGTGAGGAATTGAAGTGGGACAACACACCTTTCTTTTATGGCGATGGAGGAAGTATCCACCCAAGAAACTTTATATGGGTTAGGGTGAGGGGTCAATTTCAAGCCTAGGCAAGAAACAACGTTAGAGGACACCGCATTAATGCAACTCTTACTATCTATAATAACCTTGCAAGTTTTGTCTCCATACTTAGTGTAAGTTTGGAAGATGGCACTCCTTCACCAATCATCAGTGTCTCTCTGCTCTGTCAAAGCACACCTTACCACATTCACCCTAGGGACACCCAAAGTCCTTGAAGTCATTAACCTGGGGAGAAATGGCTTTAATGCATGCGAGGTAGCTAGGATCATCTTCCCATTCTACCTCAACATCTTGGGTTTCTTCAACATTTGGATCATACACTAGCTCCTGAACATCTTCTACCCTTTCATCACCCTCTTGAATGACAAGTGAAAGCTCGAAAATGTGTTGAAAACACAAGAGCTGTTTAGACCCCCAAATTAAAGTTATGGCTCGATTGATTTTACATTACCTTAATACTAAGTGCAGAATAGTGTAAATGCGAGCGGATAAATAAACAAGCTACTTTAATCCATAATCTAAGCAACACAACAGTAAAATAGAATGTAAAAGAGTAGGGAAGAAAGATGCAAACACAAGATAACACGCCGATGTGTTATCGAAGAGGAAACCGAAGAATTCGGCGAAAAACCTCTCCGCCGCCCTCCAAGCAGAAATCGATCCATTAGACAATCAGTTGGGATACATGGGTTAGCAAGAGACCCTCCAAACCTAATCTACCCGATGTACCTAAACCCTCCAAACTCCTACTCCAACAAGGCTTCTTGGAATCATGTCTTGTCTAGTTCTCCGGATCCCGCAACAAGCTCCATGTTGCATCTACCATCCTTGGCTTCTTCCAATGCTTCCCAGCAGCACCAAAACTTCACTTAACACTCTGAAAGGGTGTGATTCCACAAGCAAATGTGTATAGGATTGTGGGTATAACAATCTCTAATTCTCAAGGTGTTTGGCTAGGGTTTTCTCTCAGAAGCACTCCTCAACATTTGTGAGTAATGTGGGTATATATAGTGTGAGCACAAAAAGTGTGTATCAGAATGGACAGTCTGGCAGAATAGAATGTTTCGTGGGTGTCTCGCGGGAAGGCCTTACCCGCGAGATACTCGCGAAACACACCTGTCTCCATCCTGGCCTGACTCTTTTCATTCCAGCATGTGCAAGTCACATGGGTCACTTCGCGGGATGTTTAGTCGCGAGCTACTGCAAAAACTCTTCAGTCTTTAATTGCTTGAGTCTTCACACTCTCTTTCTATCATACAACCCTTACAATCAAATCCCACAATAAATACAGGATACAAAGGATTGAATAGAATTACAATCAAATTTGGCATGGAATATAAGCCAACAAAACACATAGTTGTAAATAATAACTTTACAATCTCCCCCTTTGGCTATTCCATGAAAAAACCCCTAAAACAGACTCTAGACTTAAATGTGAGTTGGGAACAGTGGTAAAACTCACTCACACCTAATCTAGAAGCTATGAAGCACTTGCACGTATATACCTGTAACCTGAAAACACTTGCACACAAACAAAACTTTCATTAAGCTTATGACAAGTTGAACACAAGGTACATACATGAGCAAGTAAAGTGCGATCAAGTTTGTAAACACTATAAAACATGTAAGCATATCTTGATCATACAAAAACAGTCATTAAAGAATGATTACAATGAACATATAGCACGTAAATGCTCATCCGAACACGCAATGCAATTAAGACCAATCCAAAGGATCAATTGCATGTCCAACACTCAACCAATGCAAAATACAAGAAGTATTTGCATCTAGGATACAAGATCCTATATCTTAAAAGTACAAAAAAATTCTACAAAGCATAGAGGTAACTACAAATACTGAATGTAAACTGAAATTAAAAAAACAGCAGTAACTTCTAGCTTCCCCTCCCCCTTTCACTACACTCCCCCTACACCATCTCTCCCCCTATCAATGACACCATCTCCCCCTTTTTGTCATAGAATAGCTAGACTCTATTTTCTTCTAGATTCCTTTGAATTTTGTCCATTTGAGTTTAGAGAGATGTGAACTTTGTATCAAATCGAATGTGTTGGGAATGCATGATTTTAGCTAGTCCGGATATCTTGGTATTAATATCTTGAAGTGCAGCCATGATGTTGTCCAGCTGTTCATCATAGGCATGGGGGGTAGAGCTTGAACTTCCCGGAGTTGCATGACTTTCTTGCTTAGGACTCTTCTTGGTGTGACTCATACTTGCATGGAGAGTATGAATATTAATTGGACTTGGCCTTAGGTATGGGCACTCATCTTCCGAGGGATGCACACCTTTGAGTTTCAGAATCCTTGAGATAAGGCGACAGAAAGGAATACAAATCCTTGAAGCAATCCGGTCAAACGTTTTTGCCAAGATGTGAAAAATATAAGAACACACATTAATCTCTTCATCAGTGATCAGATCATGCAAGAATAATTCTCGACCTAGATTCATGAACCCGGTGCTTGACAAAGGATAGAGGTTGCTATACATGATCATTGTGAGCAGTCTCAATTCAGGAGAAAGAGATGCCACACTTATTGAGTTCCTATTTGAGGAGAATTCCAGATTAGCACCTAAAGCTTCTCTAAGAACCTCTTCATCCGGATTCAGCTCATCATATACTGGCGGTATGGGGAGTATTGGCCAGTTAATGTGTAGGATTTCCACCAAATACACCGGTGTTATTGAGAAACCCAACACTTTAACTCTTCTTCATCAACAATGGCATTGGCATAGAACTCTTTTACCATGTTCTCGTATGCATCCTCAAGAGTTGAGAGCAGAAAGTTTCAATCCTTTGTGGCAAACCATATGGGAATATTGGTGTCACGAAGAGATAACTGATCAATGGCCCTTTCAACCAGCAATGGAGCGTCTCGAAAATAGTTCGTATAGGTCTAAAATGCAGCATAAGATCTGAACAGGTCAGGGTCATACACTCCTGTTGAAAAACAAGTCCTCTTTGACCTCGGCGATGGGTCATCAACATCAATTACCGACTCTTTCCCTTTGCAGCTGCCTCCTTTCATAGCTGAGCTTTTAAATGGAGACATCTGCACAAATGAATACAGGACAGACAAGAAATATGTGCAAAAACAAAAAAACAAAACACAAAACTTGATTAGATTCAAGTTAATCCAATATCAAGGTAAAACAACCTAAAAATAGAGCATAACCAACTCAAAACAACATGCTAAAACAAATAAAATAAGTAAACATAGACACAATGCATGAAATTAGGTAGTTATGCATGTGTGTGCATATGTGTGCATGTGCTGATGCATGTGGATGCAGCATGAGATGCATGAGGTGTCCCTAAAGGGTGCCTAGTGTGTGTATGGCATGGCATTGAGGCACAAAATGGACAAAGTGTGTAAAACACACAACCATTGACCATAGCATGGTAAACATGATCAATCAAGACCCAATACAAGCATTGGAACTCAGTTGAGTCCAATTTAGCACAAGAGTGTTACTGGGACATTCTGTCAAACACCTAACATGCAACAATGCATTCTAACTATGAACAATGCATGAACATGGTGAAAACTTGCCTCAGTACATGCTAAAATGCCACATGGGGCCAATACAGATACAGAAATATCAAACGGGACTCAGCCCAATCAAAGATTTTGAAAAACTTTTCATAAAAATAAAAACCCCAACCCATTTTCGAAAAATCCCCAAATTTTGGAAACCCAACTTAAATTTCTGCATAATCTTAGAAAAACACGAAGAAATTGTTTTAGAAAACATACCTTGAAGTTGGAAACGCAAAAAATAAGCTTGAGAATGATGGGGTTTAAGTACAATTTGATTTTGGGTTGAGAAGGGTTCGAGAGAGGCTTAGCGAGGGAAATGAAAAGTTTTTGAAAAACTGTTACATCTGCTACATAAAAACTGAAAACACGCGTTTTTCGAGGGTTAGAGAGTAGCGATATAGTCGTGAGAATTGCCATTGAGGCACAAAAACTTTCGCGAGAAGCTTTAAGTCGTGAATCAGTCGCGAGATAGTCGTGAGAGTTTCTGTCTAAATTTGAAGAAATTCCAGTTTTTGCCTAAAACTCATTTCACGAGAAGCTGTTAGTTGCAAAATACTCGCAAGATAGTCATGAAAGTCTCTGTATGAAATTACAAAAAGTTTATTTCCCTTAAGCACTTTTCGCGAGAAGCTCTAAGTCATGAGAAGAAACAACCTCTGAACCAGTTTTTGAAGAAAAACACAAAAATGCATTTTGAACAAAAACTAAAGACACGAAAGTATAAAATCACTTTCAAAAACATAAAAAACACTCAAAAATCTTTTTGGGTTTGATCAGCAAATACTTGAGCATACACACCACATTTGAACATGTACAATCACACAAATGAGATAAGCATTAATTGAATCAAAGTCTTGTGTGTTGTGGGTGAGTATCAAGTGTGAAATAGTCCTTAGACCATAGTGAAGCTTCAATGATCAATTCAATCAAGTCATACACAATTGGTACTAAATCAAATAGTCTATCTCAATTATAGAAATGAACATATATGACCTCTCACAAATTAATTACAAATCTTAGAAGCTTTTCATTTGGCTTCTGCATAAATCATAACATTTAATCCATTTTGGATAATACATCTCTTTTTGAGATCAGTGCTTGATATTTTTGATATATCAACATTTAGAATTAGCCTTTGGCTTTTTAAGCACCATACATTTCAAAACAAAAATCGCTTTCCCTTTTTCCTAGTCAAATACTAGTATGTGCGATAGGCTTTTGCAACTCAAGATCTCTTTTTCACTTTGAGATTTACATTTGGTGAGCTCTTTTGCAAAAACAAAAAAATAAAATGGGAAGAGATATAGGCACAAGTCTATGCAAGTATCAAGACCATCAAGACTATTGACCAATCATTCATGACAAGCTTGAAGATCTATTTACAACAATCACACATAGTTTTCAAGATTTCTCCCACACAGATATATGTGCATACAGAACAAGCTAAACTCGAAAATGCACTATGCCATTAGTATGAAGGTACTAGGCCAAACTCACATGAGATATGTGCTCAAATATATACGATCAAACTTTTTGGAATTTTTCACTTTTTATGTGGTTTTGGATTTTTTACTCACACAAAACTAAAACATAAAAGTAAGATCAAATGCAGAAACCACAAAAACAATGCATATAAAGAGATGCATGATGCACAAATGCATGACAATGAAACATCTAATGCATGAAAGGTCCTACAAAGATTGAAAGAATTAGATCAAGGACCAAAAGAGTAAAAGCTCAACCATAGGAACCCTTCCTCATCTAAACGGAATGATTGTTTGGAATGAGTGTCTCATGAGAAGTGAGACGAGGGTTGGAAGAATGAGAACCGGAGATGCACATAGTCAAGGAGTTAAGAGCATTAAACACTTTCTTTAACAACATGCTATTTTCACTCAAATCTGGTTTACTCTTTTTAGCACAACTTCCAAGAAGCTCAAGTTTCTCTTTTCTTTTTATTCTTTTAAGAGCTTGAAACTTAGAGCAATGAGGTCTTAGATGACCAAAAACACTACAATGGTGACAAACAATGTGTTTAGGTCCACTAGGCCTTTTGGGAAGGGATCTAGCAACATGAGTTTGTTTCCTCTTCAACTTATGACATTGAGGTCTTATATGACCAATCACACCACAATGGTGGCAAGTAGGAACAAACTTAGATCCACTCAATTCCCTAGGATGGGACCTAAACAAAGGCTTAGGCTTAAGAGCCTTTCTCTCCACTTTTTGATTTCTTTTGTGTGGAGGAATGTACACTGATTTGTCCTTTGAGGTAGAACACATAATAGGCACAAAATTGGGTACCACAACATGATTTGCAACATATATTTTCTTCCTTTTTAGCAACAGGTTCAGCAATCAAACATTTGGCATGCATCTTAAGAGATTCATTTTTACATTTTAGCTCATCAACAAGTTTGTTAGACAGAACAAGTTTAGCATCCAAGTCCATATTCAAAAATTCAAACTCTTTTAGCTTTCAAGAGAATTTTCAACAAGTTTCTTATATTTCTCAACAAATTTGTTGGATTCATTGAGCTTAGCTATCAACTCATCCTTTTCACAAAATAACTTGCTCAAATTCTTTTGAAACTTCTTAGCCTTTTTCTTCAAGAGTTTGTCATTTGGAATTGATAGAAATTTAGACCCCTTAAAACAACCAGATTGCGTAGCCTAGTTAATTAGCCAAGTTGTTACTTAGTCAAATTAAGCAATTCTAGGTTAAAACAATCCAAACAATCATCTCAAGAATATAAAGCAGTGGAAAATAAATAACACAAGATATGATCACCCAGGAAACCACACGGTAAAAACCTGGGGAGGATTTGACCCACCGATCCTCAAGGCATAACAGAATTCACTATGAAAGAATTAAAGTTCTTACAAAAGGACTACAAGCTCCCCGCTCGACTTCCTAATGCTACCCACCAGTAGAACTTCCTGACACGACCACGCGCAGGCTCCGAATCCACGGACTACTTCTTTCTTGAATTCCTCAATCAGCTACAAGCTCCCCGCTTGCTTTTCTTTTAAGTTCCAATGGTTGCAACGGTAATGATCTTCAAGATGTTGAAATCATCTCTACCTTGAAAACCCTAAATTTTGTGTAAAGGAAAGCTCCTCAAAGATCTCACAAGAGATTCACACAAAACAGCAATGTATGAGCAACAAAGCAATATGGGCAACCTCCAAAAACGTGGCTAGGGTTTAGTTTATATACCTAGGGTAAAAACACAAAACCCTAAACGTTTAATGAGGTAGGGCTGAGTTGGAAATTCTGCAAAATAATCAACCTGTGCGATTTTCGATCGATCGAGTCTATTCTTCGATCGATCGAGCCAGGCCAAAAGTTCCAAGTACTTCTGCAGCCACTCGATTCCAACTGTACAATAATAAACCAACTTTGAGCAAGTTTAAACAAGACTAAATACAATGTTTTGATCATGGTTTGCCAACATTACAAATTAGAGTTCTAAATACATAAAATCCTAAGACCTTAGAACCTAACAAACTCCCCCTTTGGCAATCCGTGACAAAACCCTAATTAACAGCTCAAAGTTTTACACATAAACAGCCCTTTACAAAGGTAATGCTCATAAAATCAAATTCAGCCTAACTACTATCCATCGGTTGCAAGTGTAGACAGCAGCTTAGTTGAATCAACCTGTATAATCCTGAAATACTCAACAAACGCATAAACGCATGTGTGACAGAAAACAACAGGTATAACATTCTTGTAAGATTCACACAACACAAAATAAAGACATATATGAATGATCAACTCATAAATATAAATCAATAAGCAGTGAATCACAAAGCAACAAGAATCAATGAATATAACATGTATATCAATCAATAACTCCCCCTAACATGAATATCTGTGTATTTTCCACACATATCAACATGATTCCCATAAATCAATAATTTCTCCCCCTTTTTGTCACGTATTGACAAAGACAACTCATACAAAGAGTAAACAGTCAACATACGCAATAAAGGATAAGAGAAAATAGAGAATCAAGGGGAACACAAAACAATTCAACTCTATAGAAAATAGAGACAGCTCCCCCTATGAACAACACAGGTTAAAAAAAACTTTTCTCCCCCTATAAAAATAGGAAAAACAAAACAAGTTGTGGGAAAAACAGTTTTGGGGAAAAATAAAGGGGGGGGGGGAATCAGCAGCATCACCAACAGGATCAAAGTTAAAAACACATAATCCAAAGTTAAAAACTAAGGTGAGGATACACATGAAGAAAAAATATTCTCTCTTTCAATAAAATGCAAACATGGCATTATGTGACCCATAAACAGTTGCATGAGTAGAGAAAATATTTGCACATTGATTATCCATCATATCTCTTAAGAAAAATATTTTCTACAGTTCACACATAAGAAATAGCATATACTAGAATGTACAAAACTCAAAAATTAATCAATCAATTTTTAAATCAAGTTGAGTACCCAATGTAGCAAAGTGTATGCATGTTATGTGTGAAAACAAAGAGAGATATGACTGCAAAACTGCAAGATGGATACAGAAATCAATGTAATGCATGTGAATCCTAAACACAAATGATGCATAAAAAAAATTTTGGTCAAAAACAAAGAAACTGAAAATTTTTCAGTTTCGATCGATCGAGAATCGATCGAACATCAATCGAGTCAGGCAGACTCAAACCAAAAATTTTAATCGCAATTTCGATTGATCGAAAAACAGGTTCGATCGATCGAAAGTCTGGAAAAATCAAATTTTTGAAAAACAGAGCATTTTAATACAGAAACTCCTCAAAGCACATTGTTTTATAAAAAATGCATGAGTATGAGACTAAAAGTTTTTCAAAAACACTTGAATTTAACCCAAATCTTCCAAAATCAAGATTTTCAATCAATTTGTCCTCAAAGTGCAAACATTATACACATTTTGCATTAAAATCAAGGAACTTTTAATTTTGGATGGCCACAACAAAATCACACACAATATAATGTACCAAGTTTAACAAAGAGTAACTTGTGTAGTGTGTGCAACTAGCAAAAGCTTGAGATACATGTGAGGTGATATGTGAATAGCAATCAATCACAAAGTCTACAAAATTCATCACATAGAATTTAAAAGAGACTATCACCTAAAGAGTTACATCCTATAACTCCCACATCTCCTAGAACATAAGCTTGCAATCATGTAAGTTTCTTGAATTTTGCCCCATTATTTAGGTGAAATTTGGCATCAAGCCTAATGGTACACACCAGTTTAAATTATGTGAGATGGCATCAAGCCTAATAGTACACACCAGTTTTAAGCATTAAGCATTTAACAGAGGCTACACCTTATGTTCTTTTTGTGCATGTGCTACACTTTCTCGAGCACAAAATCTTATGATATGCACTAAGGTGTTCATGATTGGCTAGTGAACAGTGGTGAGATGGTTATTTATGCCTTTCTCAAAAGGATCAAGTCCGACAGTCAAATAACATATGACTTCAAGATTAAGACAAAGTGATAAACACCATAAACATCTTTCCCACACAACATGCACTACAAAACTTCAACTAGTAAAGTGCAATAAATAAGCTCATCAAAGCTAAACAAGGTACATAAACATGTTATGTAAAGATAATATGGCCAATCCTTGATTATAAATCCAAGATATATAATACAAAACACAAAAATCTTTTTGGTTTTAACAAACTTTATAACCACTTGTTGAGATTTAAAAAAAAAATTTATGACCAAAGACAAAAAGCACATATTATGCTAAATGAACAATGCAAAAGCAATGCATGATAGTGCAAAAACTAAGCTATAGAGGGTACACAAACAAGAAATATCAATTTCTTAATTAACCCTTGAGTACATGTACAAACTAGTACATACTCACACAAAATCAGAAATAGCTTAGCACAAACTATTCAAGTTTCTCCACAATGTCAAGCATATTCTAAATCAAGAGAGATATCATAATTCATGTAATCCTCAAGAAAAATAAAACAAGACACAAAATAAAATATTTTTGTCTTTTTGAAATTTTTCAATGTTTTTGGATTTTTCTTTAAAACAAAACAATCAAAGAAAATAAAACAACCAAAAACTAAAACAAAACATGTCCACAATTAATTGAAAGAATTAAATCAAGGACAGGTTAGCAACACTCACCTTGGAGAATCTTTTCTCACCCATCTAGCACGAGTCTTCGGCTTTGTAGGTGAAAATCCATGAGAAGTGGAGTGTATTTGAGAGATAACACCAATTTTCTGAGAGAGACTGAAATCCTGCAAATTCCTTTCACAAGCCAACAAGCTCAAATTTTTCAAAAGAATATGAAACAATTTATATGGACTTATGGCAGAAGAAATATCATCACATATCCTAGATTGAAATACAGAATGCTTAAATTTCAATTTATGACAATTAGGACGAATGTGACCAGAGACACCACAAAAGTAACAAACAGGAACAAATTTAGGAATATCAGTATTCCTAACAACAAATCTAGTCTCAGATTTTGGTTTTTTCCTCAACAAAGAACAATTTGATCTAATATGACCAACAACACCACAAAGGTGACAAGTAGGCACAAAAACAGATTTATTATGCTCTCTAACAGTAGGTTTAGACTTAGGTTTAGAAACTTCAATGTCTACATCAGAACTTTTACCATTGTCTAACCTAGCAAAATAAGCCTTTTCTTTATTATTCTTCTTGAAAAGAGGGATATAAACTTTTTCAGTTTTAGGCTTAAGAGAAACAGAAACACTTCTGTTATCATCAGCAAGTTTGGTATTAGACAAATTTTCCAATTTAGCTTCAGCCTCAGCTAACTTTTGTTCCAAACTTTTCATCTTCTCATCTTGAGAGGAAATTTGATTTCTCAAAAAATCATTCTTTTTATTAGACTCATCTAATCTAACAAGCAATTCCTTTTTTTCAAGATTAGTCAATTTTAACTCTTCTTTGAATTTCTTAGCAATTTTCAAAGATTTAGATAATTCCTTACGAAGAGTTTCAAAAGCATCAAAAAAATCAGCAGAAACAATAGTGTCCTTTTTATTCAAAGCATCACAAACATGAGCAGAAAGACACTTCAAATTATCCATGGCAACAGGGGTCAAGGATCAGCTCTTAGATCAAAAGATCTAAAACAGAAGAGCTACCCGCTCTGATACCACATGTTGGGAATTTAGACCCCTTAAAACAACCAGATTGCGTAGCCTAGTTAATTAGCCAAGTTGTTACTTAGTCAAATTAAGTAATTATAGGTTAAAACAATCCAAACAATCATATCAAGAATATAAAGCAGCGGAAAATAAATAACACAAGATATGATCACCCAGGAAACCACACGGTAAAAACCTGGGGAGGATTTGACCCACTGATCCTCAAGGCATAACAGAATTCACTATGAAAGAATTGAAGTTCTTACAAAAGGACTACAAGCTCCCCGCTCGACTTCCTAATGCTACCCACCAGTAGAACTTCCTGACACGACCACGCGCAGGCTCCGAGTCCACGGACTACTTCTTTCTTGAATTCCTCAATCAGCTACAAGCTCCTCGCTTGTTTTTCTTTTAAGTTCAAATAGTTGCAATGGTAATGATCTTCAAGATGTTGAAATCATCTCTACCTTGAAAACCCTAAGTTTTGTGTAAAGGAAAGCTCCTCAAAGATCTCACAAGAGATTCACACAAAACAGCAATGTATGAGCAACAAAGCAATATGGACAACTTTCAAAAACGTGGCTAGGGTTTAGTTTATATACCTAGGGTAAAAACACAAAACCCTAAACGTTTAATGAGGTAGGGCTGAGTTGGAAATTCTGCAGAATAATCAACCTGTGCGATTTTCGATCGATCGAGTCTATTCTTCGATCGATCGAGCCAGGCCAAAAGTTCCAAGTACTTCTGCAGCCACTCGATTCCAACTGTACAATAATAAACCAACTTTGAGCAAGCTTAAACAAGACTAAATACAATGTTTTGATCATGGTTTGCCAACATTACAAATTAGAGTTCTAAATACATAAAATCCTAAGACCTTAGAACCTAACAGGAATATCAACAACAGCAAATGATTCAAATAATATGTCATCACAATCATGAGGATAAATACTCATAGAGGCATTTTCACAAACACATGCATGTTACAATCAACATCCTCCATAGAAGCATACAAAGCATTATTCATGGCAAAACACACAAGGGGTCTAGGATCACACTTAGGTAATGAAACCAAAACAAGTGTACCTGCTTTGATACCGATTGAAAGCTCGAAACTGTGTTGAAAATACAAGAGCTGTTTAGACCCCCAAATTAAAGTTACGGCTTGATTGATTTTACACTAACTTAATACTAAGTGCCGAATAGTGTAAATGCGAGTGGATAAACAAACAAGCTACTATAATCCATAATTTAAGAAACACAGAGTAAAATGGAATGTAAAAGAGTAGGGAAGAAAGATGCAAACACAAGACAACACGCCGATGTGTTATCGAAGAGGAAACCGAAGAACTCGGCGAAAAACCTCTCCACCGCCCTCCAAGCGAAAATCGATCCACTAGACAATCAGTTGGGATACATGGGTTAGCAAGAGACCCTCCAAGCCTAATCTACCCGATGTACCTAAGCCCTCCAAGCTCCTACTCCAACAAGGTTTCTCGGAACCGTGTCTTGTCTAGTTCTCCGAATCTCGCAATAAGCTCCATGTTGCATCTGCCATCCTTGGCTTTTTCCAATGCTTCTCAGCAACACCAAAACTTCACTTGACACTCTGAAAGGGTGTGGTAAGTGTTTGGGCTATCAATCTCTTAATGGTATAGAAATGGAGAGGTAGGAGTTGAGGAAATTCCACAAGCAAATGTGTAGAGAATTGTGGGTATAACAATCTCTAACTCTCAAGGTGTTTGGCTAGGGTTTTCTCTCAGAAGCACTCCTTAATATTTGTGGGTAATGTGGGTATATATAGTGTGGGCACAAAAAGTGTATATCAGAATGGACAGTCTGGCAAAACAGAATGACTTGCGAGTGTCTCGCGGGAAGGCCTTACCCGCAAGATACTCGCGAAACACAGCTGTCTCCATCCTGGCTTGACTCTTCGCATTCCAGCAAGTGCAAGGCACATGGGTCACTTCGCGGGATGCTAAGTCGCAAGCTTCCCGCGAAAACTCTTCAATTTTCAATTGCATGAGTCTTCACACTCTCTCTCTTTCTATTACACAACCCTTACAATCAAATCCTACAATAAATACAGGGTACAAAAGATTGAATAGAATTACAATCAAATTTGGCACGGAATATAAGCCAACAAAACACATAGTTGTAAATAAGAACTTTACAACAAGGATCCCAGAGGGACATTTAGCTGCGATGTGTCCAACCCCATTGCATTTGAAGTATTGGAGGCGAGAGCCTAACCTTGAAGGCTCATTGACCACACCTTTTCCCTTGTCCTCTTTTTCTATTAGGGTGCTATTGGGATTGACCTTGGGGGTAAGGCAAGTCTAGATTTGCTACCAAAAGGTTGAGGGTTGGTGGGAGCACTCCGGAGCTCAGAACGTTGCCAAAAGATAGATTTGGATGCTAACTCACAATTCCTAGCAAGGTCATATGCTTCTACTAAGGTAGTGACTCCTCGGGTGATAATCTCGCCTAGTAGGTTAGCATTTAAACATTTCTTGAACCTATTGAGTGTGACAACCTCTTCCTCGACTATTCGAATTCGCCTCTTGAATTCCTTGAATTTCTCTATATATTCAGCCACAGGAGCAGTGCCTTGCTTTAGGCGATCCCATTCCTCAAGGAGGGAGCTCCTATAAGTTGGAGGAAGATAATTCCTCGAGAGTGCATCCTTCATCTCAAGCCAATCAGTAATGGGGGGCTCACGTCGTCGCCTAAGGGTTTCCTCAAGGTCCTCCCAAAAAAGGTCGGCTCTTCCAATTAACTTCATCCTGGCATACCTCACTTTCTTATTCTCAGCCCAATGGTAATAGTCAAAGAATTTCTCCATTTGACGCAACCAATCAGTGAAAACCCATGGGTCGAGGCAGCCATCAAAGGTGGGTGCTTCTATCTTTTCCTTGGACATCCTATCATCATAATCCCTAGGGCCATTGTGATTATAGTGATCATGTTCAAAGTTTGGAGCCCTATTAAAGTAACCGTGGTTATTTTGCCTAAGCATGTTATCTCCTTCATGGTTAATGGTCTCTCTTTGAGATGCTTCAATACGCTCTACCCTATCTAGTAAAGCATGGACATTTTTTGCTAGGTCATCTATGGTTTGCTCTAAGGAGGACCTAGGCTTGGAAGTGGATTGATGTTCAGGGTTTGACATGATGCGACCACTACGTAGATGCATGCAACACTATATTTATTAATGCAATTGAGATTCCCAAAAATTCAGGTAACCAATTCTCAATGTAAAATTAAGGTCAAGCAAGAGTGCATGTAGAGACTAGATCAATGAATCAAAGGAATAAATTGCAGTCAAGTAGTGACAGTGTTCACAATATTGAGAGATAGCCCAAATAAAAGTCAAATTCCAATAAGCTCCACAATTAATAATGAGAATTAGATATTTCAAAGAAATTGGGTTGTCTTTTTTTTTTTTTTTTTTGGGAATTTTAGAATGAGTACTGAAAGAAAGCACAAATAATAAAATAGCAAACTTGAGCACAAAATGGGTAGGCTAGTGGGGTATGGTGGGATATGCACATAAAAATATAAAGATAATATTTTTCAATGAGACAAAATTGAACCCACCAAAAAGAGAGTAAGAGTTGTACCCTAGTCAGGGGCCAACTTATTGCACTAGATAGTCACGGGCTTGGCTCCTCAAGTGAATGGATCTTACTTGGACAAGTGTTCCTATGGGTGAACAATTTAAAGGCCTAATACATGCAATGGGCTATCATAGTAACAATACTTTCTTTTGATTTTGATTTTTTTTTTTTTTTTTTTGGCAAAATAATAAAATACACTGCTGCTTTAAGAAACTACAGACACTGGCTTAAAAGAAACTCAAAGTATAGACTAAAAAAAAGAAAACCACAAAACTAAGAGAGACAACATAATCGGCTTGGCGATGGACAGCGGTGCTAATGACAAACGACTGTGGTGGCACGACAACAGGGAAGGCAGCGGTAGCACAAGACATGGCGGTGGTCGACGTCCTCAGCGGTGGTGGTCAACGGTGATGACGGTGTCGGCGGCAGGTGGCTGATGGGTCGGAGGCGTCCAAGTGCTGATTTGTGGGTTTCGACGGCTGATAGGTCAATCTCAGTGGTGGTAGATCGAGGTTGCCGATGGTTCTCGGCGTGGGTCTTTTTTTTTTTCTTTTTTTTTTTGGGTTTGTGGGTGTGGGTTCTGTGATCAGAGGCAGGCACAGATGGTGGTTACCGGCTTGGGAGGCGTCACTGGCTTCTTTGTTGGCTTGGGGGTGAAAAATTCATGTGGGGCTTGGTGGAATATACGGATTGCAGGGGCTGGTTTGGGCTTGGTCAAGATCTCATGGGACAAAAACTTGAAAGGTACTGTCATATTTGGTTGGCTTGCTTTTTTGATGGTTTTGCTTTCAAGTGGTTGTCTACGGTTGTGTTGTATGGACCAGAAACCTGGCTCTGATACCAAAATTGACGTAGGACAACCACACAAACAATAGAACAAAAAGATAAACCCTAGGAGTCTGCACCAAAGGGTTGCTTGGAGTCAACGCCAAGCAAAACTGGAGTCGGCACCAGTGAAAGAAAACACACGTTTTTTTTTAATAATTCTCAAAAGCTGTCTTACAATAATCAGAAAAAGTGCTTAAATAGCTAACAATAAAATGCATAAAGAAACCCTAATTATTAAATGCTCGGGCTTGCTGAATCTCAAGCCCAATAACTAATAGGCTCCATCCATAAAGCCACAGGTCGGGTTGTCTTCTTTTTGCTCTTCCATCTATACGTGCGTATAATTGGGGGCTTGTACCTCGTGTCTGCACCAGAAGGAGGAGGGGGAGGGGAGAGGTGTGTTGTGAGCCATGACATATAGACAAACTATTGGAATTGCTGCATCTTCTACTGCTTAGAAAAAAAAATAAAAAAAAATAAAAACTTATGGTAAAACTGCCAAAATATGTTCTACTTTAACAAAATAAATAAATAAAAAACATAGTAAAACTGCCAAAAGATTTTATAAAAGACAGAAGTATACTACCTGTACAACTAGGGAAGAAAATGCTAAAAAACATGCAATGGTTTCCTCTAATCAGACAGACAATTATGTAACAAAACACTTCAAGAAACAAATTTCTGCTCTCATTCTTTGTTGTTCATTTTGCTTATACTAAAAATGGAAATTAGTATAAGCTAAGGATGGGTGAGTGGCAGCTCAAGGTTAGAAGTGGAATCTAGAGGGATGTTAATAGTTCTTAGATGTGAGCCAAGTAGTCTGGTCAAGCAATTCCATAACTCAGCCGTGCACTTTGTAAGCCAATCACTAGCCCATGAAACCATCCCAGCAAGAAGACAACTAAACCACTGCACCCAATTCAATCTTGCATTGCCTACGATAATATGTGCAATCTCAATAAAAGCCACCTGCAGTATGAGAATAACACCCACAGAAACCCAAAACAATGGGTTCCGATGAATGCTCTTAAACACATTCTTCTTCTCCAATTCCCTTGCATTTACTTGGTTAAATACTTGGCAGAGAACAAAACTATTAAAGATAATGGTTTTACTAATCTTATTGCTAATACCCGGGATAGTTTGCCCTTTGAATTGGAATGCCACTGAGATGGTGACTTGATAGAGAGCTTGAGAGACGATGTTTCTCCACATGGCTTTGGTGATAAGTGGTTTAGTTTGTTTCAATGGCAGCTTTTCCATCAGTTCCTCTGTTGGTGGCTCGGTCAATAAACCAATGCCACCAAGAAGTGACACAACAAAGTTTGCCCATAGCAATTGGATAGACGTAATTGGAGAATATCCGCAAAACATTGCCGTGATAGAGGTTATCAACAGTCCTGCTATATTCATGGTGAGCTCCAGTTGGATATACTTCTGAATATTCTCGAAAGTACATCTTCCAAACCTTGAAATGGTGACCAAGAAACTGAGATTTCCATCACCGATGATGATGCCAGAACTTGCTCTAGCCATTTCAGTGCTACAATTCCTCATAGTAATTCCCACATCAGCTTCTTTTAGTGCTGGAATCGCATTTGTTTTAACTCCCACCATTGCTACTATACGGCCTTTATTCTTCAAACATTGCACTAAAGTGACCTGGTCAGATGGGATTGCGCTTCCTATCAAGATGATTTGATCAACTTTACTATCAACTTTACTCTTCCTCTCTTCATTGCTGAATTTCCGAAATTCTTCACCTTTAAGCACCATTGCATCTGAGCAGGGAAGTCCACACTCGTGAGCTATGGTTTCCAACACTGACACATTATCTTCTGAAACCAGAGTGATGTTAAATCCGGCATTTTTCAAAGCTCCTATTTCCCTTCCAACCGGCAAGGAGTTTGGTGTTGGCATACACCAACCTGTTGCATCAATGCAAATACTTTTGACTGAACTCATGGTGAGGCAAGCAAAAGGCTCTTGAGCAGAAGCCTGTTCAGAGTCTTCAGACATCATCTTCTTATTCCAATAAGAGATGGCAAGCGTGATTACAAAAGGTATTCCTTCCATTACTCCAACCAGCAATGTAGCAAGTGAAGTCGTTAAGGTATTAATCTTCCCATTTGGTTTCATCACAATTTTCTCAATCGCATCCATTATCTCTTTGATTGCCTTTGGTTTCTCCTTGAGGTCTGGGAGGCTAGACTTAATATCTTCCTTCAGAAGCATAAAACGGAGGAATAACGCTACAAGGATGAAGATAGATATTGAAAGACCAAAAATTTGTGTGCCTTTGTTCAGCTTGTCAATTTGCGCTGGTAATGGGGTCTTTTTGGGGACACGGGTGGTTAGCTTCATCAAATCACCCAATCTAGTGTTCATGCCCACTGATGCAACTAGCATGCGACCCTCTCCATCAATCACCTTTGCACCATAGAACAAAAAAGGGTTCTCCACATTGATGGTGGACTCTAAATCATCATCCAGTTTCAAGGATTCACCATCAATGAACAGACCATCAGCAGGGACGCTATAGCCCCTCTCTAGGCGTACTAGGTCACCAATCAAAACATTGCCAATGACTACTTTGTGTAAACATCCCCCTCTAATAACATCAACCATCATTCTCTGCAATTCAAATGGTTTATGCTTCCCTGACATCCTTTGGGAATGTTTAAGTCGACACTGATTACGTAGTGAATCAACGACCACAAGTATGATGATGGCAAGAATTATGATGACCCCTTCATACCAACCAGTTCTCAGGCCTTCCGCCTTGACACCAAAGCCAAGTGACAGCGCCGCGCACACGAAGAGAAGCAAAATGGTGCAATTATTGCATGATTTTGGGAGAAATTGAAGGAAGCCTAGTGCACTAGTTTGTGTTGTGGACGGTGTGCAAGCTATGAATCGAGAGCGCACATCAGCAGGGATGATTCCCGTCTCTAAATTAGTATTCAAAGCCTCTGCAATTCCTTGGATGCCTCCAAACTGGTGTATGGAATCCAAATCTTTTTCTTTTACTAACTCGGCAATGCGTGCTTGCTGGAGTAGTACTTTTTCATCTCTGATAGAGTTGTCATTCTCAACATCCAAATTTACACTTCGAGGTGATTCAGTGAAAATTTCCACAATATCCTGCTATATCAAATAGAAAATAAATTAGTATTTTGGCTATTCTATTAAACTTGAATTCAGTTTTAGTTCTAAATCAGAGTCATAATCCCATTTGGACCGACAAGAGTGCTATTTGTTAAACTTAAGGCAAAAATGAGATCATGAAGAGAGGAAGAGGAAATTAAAATGATAGTATTGCACAGAATGATCATGTACATGGTGGGTGCACTGTATTTATACACACATAAAAGCAATAACAGAAGGGTAGTTAGCCGTTCCACATTCACACTAGTTGTTGTATAACCGTGCACAACAAGTTGACATCACATGATCAGATCTGATATATGTTTAGGGTAATCTCTCTCACACACATCTTGTTACACAAAGCATACGCACAATTCAAATTTTGAACTAAAATCGTATCTTGAAGTCACAATTTCTATTCAAAAACAGAATTTTGTGTGTTTGTGTCACTAACAATTAGTCAATTACCCAATACTTATATGTTTTAAACTACACGTATGAACTATGAAACATGTTTAGAACCTAATTAAGCTGTCTGCCATATATCTCTTCGCTATTCATTATACAACTTATAGATATACATGGGAGAGAATAGAAGAAGAGCTTACTGCTTCTCTTGTATCATCATCGAAGCTGGTACAGGCACTGTAGTAGGAAGTGCACGATGAAAGAGATCTGAGGATAGCAAGAGAACCGTTGTCATCAGCTCTATGTATGGGATGTCGCTCTTGGAAGCTCAAAAAAACCGCGCGGCGCCAAAGCTCTCTTGGAGGATTTCTGGGCGTTAGCAACGCAGTTTTCTGAGCTTGTTAACATTTCGGCTTCTCAAAACACAACTTTCTGCACTAACAAGAGCAATTCACAAATCAATAGATACACAAAATAACAGTTAATTAATTAGGAATAAAAGGAAAAGAACTTTGCACAATAGATAGATAGACATACTCGTACTATTGCAAGTAGAAAATCTATATATAAAATGAAAGCTGTTTGTGAGAATTAAGATTGAGGAATTGTTCCAAAAAAACAAATGCTTGAAGTTTGTTATTGTTTGTGGTACTAGATTTTTTTTTTCTTGTAATGACGCGGTTCGCTCTAGTTTTCACTCAATTCCGTGCGAAGCTTCGTACGAAGCTTGTTACAGTGAACTCTTAGAAGCTTCGTAAGGAGCTCGTTCCACTTAGTTTTGTTGTAATTTGCTTCTTTTTGACTATTAAATACTTGTAATTTCTATTGCTTTTTATGTATCTTTTTTTTTAATTTTTAATAAGGATAAAGCTTTATTAAATACCAACAACCAAACAAGCATCAACACGCTCAGCTCCTAGGAACCTTAAATTTTCATCTCGTTCATGAGAGACCCAACAGAGGACAGAGGAGATACGAACAGAACTTGAAGCCTAGGAGTGAGCAGTCCTCCTAATAAAATTATTTAATATATAAACTAAATATTTTATCTCATTCAGATAAGATTAGTCATTTTTCTCAAAAAAGATAAGATTAGTCATTGGCTTATAGCTTAATAATGAAGGTGATAAATACGAAGATACATTAATTTTACTATTGATTCAACTTCTATTATGAACAAATACAATAGGTCAATAATTGTGAAAAATATTATGATTCTGGGTACTTATTGCATGCTAAATATTAGTTTGCTTGCAAGGGCATTTTTTTTCTTTTTCAAAATAAGTTTATTTTGCTTACTTATTATAACTACCTTTAACTTATTTTTTTCTCTCTACTAAATTTATTATTATAGATAATTCAATTTCAAGAGATGACCACTTTCCAATCACTCTAATTCTTTCATATAAAATTCTAAATTTAATCATTTTTACTTTGAAAAATTTAATCTCATTATATTCTATATTTTAAATTCTTTCTTAAAAAAAAAAAAAACCTATTTAAGGAGTACTTTTTGTTACCTCAAGACTACCAAATCCTACTCATGAAAGGGAAGGAAGATACAAAATAATGCTAGGAAATTATACTAAGAAGAGATCCAATAAATTTAGAGGTCCTTTCTTCCAATTCCTTTTAAGAGAAGAGTCTATTTCAAATTTCTTCAAATTTTCTCTCTCATGCCGGAAAAAAGTTTATGACGTAGACAGGAGGAAGGGGAACTAATTGTTCAAACCCAAATCGACTAGAAACATATATATGCAGGATTATATGGCTCCAGATAGTGTTTATGACCAAAGACTAATAAATCTCTGCACTATAAGAAACTGGACCATATCCCATGAATCCTTTCATCATTCAAGATAGAAGAAAAGTTCTGTAAGGGATTTCACAATTTGCTCCAATACCAATGGGCTTGGTCTGCGATCGAATGCTATAAAAGATTTGTACCCCCTCATCCTTCACCAATTGGTCGTTGGATGGATTGGTAAGGCACATGATCCGAAAAGTGGTATCAAAGCCCAATCATAGGTTCGAGTCGTTGGAGCCGCATTGTGAGGGAGGGATTGTGAGGGATTTCACAATTCGCTCCAATACCAATGGACTTGGTCTGCAATCGAATGCTATAAAAGATTTGTGCCCCCTCATCAAAGGCACACGGTCCGACAAGTTCCTTAAATAGACAGAACCAAATCTTCTCTCACCAAAGGGTCTAAAATTAATCAAGTCGCGTCTACTATCAAAAGCAGAAAATTCCTCAAACTATTGGTTGAAAGAAGGAATGGACGCGATGTCCTTGTATAGGTCTTGCTTCAACTCTCTAGTCCCTTGAGTTAGAGCTTGAGCAGTTGGAAGGATGGTACCAGTGGTTCTCCTGGCAGTGATCTTGAAGAGGGAACGATAAATCCAGGTCAAGTAGAATGAACAGTCATCATATGAAGGATTTTCCATTGTTGCATGATAAGTTGATAGTGCCAAGAAGCCATACATCTAGGAGAGAAAAAAGGAAAATCATGACATAAAAGTAAGTTCATCAGTTGGCTCTGATAACAAGAGAAACCAAAAGAAAATATATAGGACAATTCACAATGTAAGCTGATAGGGATAAATCCCAAGGCAGACGGATCCAATCAACAGAGTTAGTCATAAGCGACGGTGTTGCCAAAAGAGACGGTCTAAATGGCCTAATAGTCAAAGAATTGGTAGAGGGAATCGTATCTCGAATAGAAGGGCAGAAAGACAGATGGACTCTTTGAAGTGGACGAACTCAAGCAAGGAAGACAGACTTTTTGTAATGGACGGATTCCAATGAGATGGACATAAGGGAGATGGGTAGCAAAGACACATGGCACCTACATGGCCTAAGTGGTCTCTAAGAAACCTAACATGGAAATGTCTTGTATCCCACGATTAACCCTAATTAAAGGAATCTCTATAAAGAAAGGATCCCGCAAAATATGTGTATTAATGAGGATTTTCCATACAAGGAAAGACCTTCTCCACCAAGAAACAAAGGTCAGCTCTACACTACTATAAAAACCCCAAAGCCCTTACAAATCAAGGTACGCGTAATTTTTCCCAACTCTGGCACTTTAGAGTTGTAGACAACCCCATAATTGAGTTCTCAGAGGAAGATGCTCAACGTTTCCACCACCCCCACGACGATGCACTCGTTGTTAGCATACAGGTAAGGGACTACAACATTCACCAGGTTCTAGTTGATAATGGAAGCTCTACTGATATGCTCTACTATCCGACGTTCCAATAGATGAGAATTAAGAGAAAACGGCTCGTTCTAGCCAATGCACCACTCGTCGGGTTCAGAGGAACGAAAGTATACCCCCTCAGAGCAGTTACACTACCCATGACGATCGGTGATTACCTTCAACAAATTACTAAGGATGTTACATTCCTTGTTGTCGACTGTTCGTCTGCCTACAATGCCATAGTGGGCCGGCCTACCCTTAATTCGTGGAAGGCTGTGACTTCGACCTATCACCTGATGATTAAGTTCCTTACCGAGTACGGAGTAGGAAAGGTATGTGGTGGCAACACGCAAGTGCTATATAGCAATGTTGGAGATGGACAACCACTTACAGACCATGCTGATAGAAGAATAACGGACGGTTACAGAGCCCATTGAGAGGTTAGAGGAGATACTCCTCAATGACTCCAGACCTGAGCGTATGACTAGGATCGGCACTATGGCCAGTCCGCCAGTCCGTCAAGCACTCGCGACATTCTTAAGCGAGAACTAGGATATCTTTGCCTGGAGCCACGAAGATATGCCCGTGATTGACCTCTCAATCGTGGTTCACAGGTTGAACGTATCACCCTCGTTCCCCCCCTATCCGGCAGAAGAAGAGAGTATTTGCCAATGAGCGAGACAAGGCTATAGTGGAAGAAATTCGCAAGTTGTAAGAGGCAGAATTCATAAGAGAAGTATACTACCCCGACTGGCTAGCCAATGTAGTGATGGTCAAGAAAGCCAACAGAAAATGGAGGATATGTGTAGACTTCACGGACTTAAATAAAGCATGCCTCAAAGATAGCTACCCACTCCCGCAGATTGATGTCCTGGTAGACTTAACAGCAAGACACCAGTTGCTGAGCTTCATGGACTCTTTTTTTGGTTACAACCAAATCAAGCTAGATGAGGCTGATCAGGAGAAAACTTTGTTCGTCACTAGCCAAAGCCTTTTCTGTTACAAATTAATGCCGTTCGGTCTCAAGAACGCGGGCACAACATATCAAAGGCTCATGAAAAAAAAGTTTACACATCAGATTGGGAGAAATGTCCAAGTTTACGTGGACAACATGCTAGTCAAAATTGATAGGAAGACGACCATTTAAACGACCTCAAGGAGACCTTTGATACCCTCTGCTCGTATAACATGAAGCTCAATCCAAGCAAATGTGCATTTGGGATAACGTCTGGAAAATTCCTAGGGTTTATGGTGTCTTAGAGAGGCATTGAAGTCAACCCAGATAAGATTCGAGCCATAATGGAGATGGAACCACCTAGGAACATAAAATAAGTGCAAAGCCTCAACAGCAAGGTAGCGACGTTGAATAGGTTCGTGTCAAGGGCAACGAACAAGTGCCTGCCCTTCTTCCGCACGTTGAAAAAATCCTTCGAATGGATGGACAAGTGTCAGCAAGCATTCAAGGACCTAAAAGCATACCTCTCTTCCCCACCGTTACTGAGTCCTTCTAAACTAGGGGAGGAGCTATTTCTTTACCTGGCCATCTCCTCGGCCGCTGTCAGTGCAGCCTTAGTCAAAGAAGAAGACAAGGTGCAGAAACATTAGTCAAGCACTCTAAGGAACAGAGGAGAAGTACCCCTCGATGGAGGAACTAGCCTTCGCCTTAGTGACTGTAGCTCGCAAGCTCAAACCATATTTCCAGGCCCACACTGTGGTCGTTCTGACAAATAAGCTTCTATGGAGAGCGATGAGTAATCCTGAAGCCACTGGACAGATGGCTCTATGGGCAATTGAGTTAAGCGAATTCGATGTACAATACTGCTCGTACACTACCATGAAGGGACAAGTGGTCGCTGACTTCATTGCAGAATTCACCAATATGGAAGGCCAGTGGACAAAAAAGCATCCTCAATGGAGTATCCACATGGACGGATTGTCCAACAGACAAGTTGGTGGAGCAGGTATAGTACTTCACTCTCTAGAAGGGGATGAGATCGAGTGCATGGTTTGTCTCGACTTCCTTACGACTAACAATGAGGCAAAGTACGAGGCATTAGTTGCAAGACTGGATCTCCCAAGTAGTAGGGGCCACAAGTATGGTTGTTTATTGTGACTCTCAGGTGGTCACAAGTCAAGTGAACGGTGACTACGAATGTAAAGGCAAACGGATGAAGAAATACCTAGAGCAAGTAAGGAAAAGGGTAGGTGACCTTCAGACCAAATTTTTTCAAATCCTAAGGGAAGAGAACGAGCAAGCTAACCGTCTTGCCAAGGCTGCATTAGCAGAACACATGCTCATCCTTAGTAAGGTACTTTCTTTTGTTCAACTTTCGCCTCTAATAGATGGTATGGATGTGCAGGAAATAGGCTCACAAGACAACTGGACCACACCAATAGTTTTGTATTTAAGAGATGGCACATTACTTGACGGTAAAGAGGCCGCAAAGAAACTGAAGGTTCAGGCAGCACGATTCATCCTAATAAAGGATGACTTGTACAAAAGAGGTTTCTCCTGACCGTACCTTAGATGCCTAAACCCTGAGGAAGTAGATTATATCATGAGGGAAGTTCGCAAAGGGATTTGTAGGAACCATTCAGGGTCATGGTCACTAGTGCACAAGATGATTCAAGCAGGATACTACTAGCTTACCATGCAGAAGGATGCCCAAGCCTATGTCAAAGCTTGCGACAAGTGTTAGAGGTCAACATCATCGGACAGCCAAAGAATAGAAGAGCTCACTCCGATGACAGTTCTGTGGCCTTTTGCTCAGTGGGGGTTAGACATAATGGGCCAATTCCTGACAGCTACAAGACAGCTAAAGTTCCTCATGGTTGGTATAGATTACTTTACCAAATGGGTGGAAGCTAAAACACTAGTCACCATCACGAAGAAAAACGTACAAAACTTTGTTTGGAGAAACATCATCTACAGGTACGAGATCCCTAGAGTCTTGGTCTCGGACAACGAAAACAGTTCGACAATGAGCCATTCAGGGATTTTTGCTCATAGTTGAGGATCAAGAATCATTACTACTCACCCGCCCACCCTCAGGCCAATAGACAAGTTGAGGTCATGAATAGATCCTTACTCAAAGTCAATAAGACTCAGCTTGAGGGAGCAAAGGGTATATGGTCAGACGAGCTTCTGAGTGTATTATGGGCGTACAGGACAACGGCCAAAACACCTACCAAAGAAACACCATTTTGACTAGCATACGGGAGCAAAGCCGTTATCCCTACCAAGGTCGGACTCACAAGCTATAAAGTGGAGAACCATGATAAGAGTAGGAATGATGAAGCCATATGCCTGCAGCTTGACCTAGAGGATAAGGTCAGAGTAACAGCTGAACAAAGTTTAGCACAATACTAGGACCTCATGGCCAAGCACTACAACTCCAGAGTCAAACACTGGGATTTTTAAGTTGGAGACCTTGTCTTAAGGAAGGTAACGGGCACCACAAGAGATCCCTTCCAAGAAAAGCTAGGACCCAATTAGGAAGGACCCTACAGAATCACCTTGTGGCAAAGGAAAGGCACCTATCACCTGGAGACACTTGATGGACAAAAGTTGCATCATTCGTGGAACACCGAGCACCTAAAGAGATAATACCAGTAGACAATGACATACAGACCACCACTCTTCATTTCCAGTTTTTTTCTTTCTAGTTAATTTTTATTATCTACAGTACTTTTTAGCCCAAAGGGCAGCTTTTTATTTTTTCAGAACAAATTTTGGCTTATGCTCGTATTTATCATAATAAGAGGAGTTATTCATATATACTATGCACGTTTCTACAAAACCACGTCTACAACTAAGTCCACAACTGGACGAAAGCATCTTAAGGGATGCTTCGAAATTTATTAACATCCACGAGTAGACGGATGCATCCCAAAGGGATGCCTTGAAATATTTCCTTAAAAGGACGGACACATCCAAGAGATTCACCAAAATTTATATAAGTCCCATGAAGTGGATAGATACGTCCAAGAGATGCATCGAAATGTATATAAGTCCCATGAAGTGGACAGATGCATCCCAAGGATTCATTAAAATTTATTAAAGTCCATTAGTGGACGGACACATCCTAAGGGATGCATGAAAATCTATACAAGTCCCATAAGTGGATGGATATATCTCAAAAGGTACATTAAAGTCCATTAGTGGACGAATGCACTGGATCTATTAGTGGACGTGTATAAATCTAAGCAAAAAGTGGCCGATGGGCATAAAATTGAAATCTTCTAGATGGAATAGAGGCAAATAAACTTTGAATAAAAAACCCAAAAATGTTAAAGTTATACAACCATTGTTTTCTACATGATTTTAATAAAAAAAATAATAAAGATAAAATTTACAAAATCTAAGGCTGGTCAACGGGGGCCTCTTCATCCACAACCTTCTCATGCTCAGCCGTCTTGGCCTCCACAAGAGGACGGTTCTTGCCCTCGACGGATTTAACCTGTTCTTCTTATACGACGGCCTCTTCGTCACCTTAAGCGTCGAGAGTGGGGTCAACCTTAAACAGCTCGTTGGTACCTTCAGGCTTGACGGATCTGGTTGGGGTCTAGGCCACGATGTTAATGGAGATCTGAGACACATCCAGGTCAAGGAAAAGAGCCTTGACCTGATGGAGGCACTTGTTAAAACCGTCAGTATAGCAGCCGCCAAGCTCGTAAAGGAAGGCGTCGGAGTTACGAAACTCTGTTTTCCCGTCCTCCTTAGCCTGAAGGACTTGCTTCCTTAATGCGGAGATCTCCCCCTTCTTGTCCTTAAGAACCTTCCTTAGTGCCTCTGCATGACCCTTCGACTCCTCTAGGGCATTCTTCGTAATGTTTACCTTCTTGATCTGCACCTCCCTCCAGGCCTCGAGCTTATGCAGCCCCGTCTCTGCAGACTCAGCCCTCTCCTTCAGAAGGTCAACTAGCTTCTCTCGAGCCATGCAACGGTCCATCAAGCCCTTCATCATCATCACCCTCTGCGAGAATCAAAACAAGGTTAGAAATAAAGGTAACTGAGAAACAGAAGGGAAAGAGGACGATTACAGACCTGAGCCATGCTGAAAAGTCTCATCTCCCCTATGGCCTCAGTTGCATGGTTGCCTAAGTCCTCATAATCATCGTCCTTGATGATGGATGAGAGTTACCTGATGGCATATCGCGAGTCCTCGCAAAGTAGGGGGGCGCTACTCAATGACGGGACCTTTGGCCTTCATTAGACTTTTCCCAATCCCATGACAGGGCAGAGAAGGCAGTTTGGCAATCGAAGGCGTCTCCCCGACGGTTGGACCAATCACCACCTTTGGCTTCTTCGGAGGATGGTCGACCTTGTCCGTCGTCTTCCTTTTGATGAAAGGCTTAAGCAGACCCGTCCCTCCAGTAGAGGGTACGCCCTCCTCCTACCGTTTCTTCACTTGTGTAGCAGCTTGTTGGTGAATGAAAGCCTTCCTCTTATCGTCTTCCATTTCTGTTCCAAAAGGGAAGGGAAGAAAGAGTTGGACAGAAATTACAGAAAAGTAAAAGGGAATAGGCGAGGGACTCACGTTGACGTGCTTGTGCGTCGTAATGACGGGCAACTTCTATTGGCTTGGGACCCTTATTGTACCAATGCAGGGTGTCCAAGGTGACGAGCTTCTTCCACGTCCTCTCTTGTAATGAAATTTTGAAGATCTTCTCCAAGAAGCTCCACTGTTCGAGATCAACCTTTGGACAGTCCTGAGCTGTAACAAGAGACGGTTAGGCTAACAAGTAAAACAGACAAAATATATAAACGAGCGAAATTTAAGCAAACGGTTGCCTACCAGACGGAGGCATTATACCCCAAGTTCTATCAACAAGGAGCATGTTCTCCCATTCATCAGGGTGGCACATCCAATTGTCTCCCTGGATAAAGAAGTGTCGGTTCTTTTAGTTCTGGTTGGCATCAGGGGTCTCGTACACTAGCCTTAGCGACGGTTTCCTTGGCAGGAAACTGTAGATGCCTCTAGGCTTAATAATCTCAAAAGGATGGTAACAGTGGAAGAACTCCTCCACGGTTAGTTGACGTCTCCCTTTACTTAGAACCCCGTCCGCACCAAGGAAGATTCTCCAAGCATTCGGAGCATTCTGGGTGATGGCTAGTCCTAGATATTGGAGTAAACAATGGTGGAGAGCACTCAAAGGCAGTCTAAATCCTTCCTTGAACATTTGCTTGTACACCTTGACATTATCAGCACCATGGTAATAGCACTTTTCAAACTTAAAAGGCAGACAGATGGGGATGTTGAAGGAATCTGATATCTCTCTCGTAAGATGTCTAAGTGTTTTCTTTGAATGGTCGAATTAAAATCGTTGACCGTCCACATGAGGGGAAGAACGAACTTCCTAAGGCCGTCAGGGCCAATGACAGATCTAATAGGAGATTCAACGTTCTCCTCACCGTCTGAGTCTCCATTTGTATCACTCTCTGACCCATCCACGTCCGAACCCTCATCCTCCTCCTCGGAAGGTGAGTTGGCAGACAGAACCCTTTCTAAATAAGAGGCGTCGGGGTCGTCTTGACCTGACAGGTACACCTCATCGTAGCCCGCTCCTTCCGCACACACGATTGCTCACTCGACGCTTCACTAGACATCTATTACACCTACATGTGACAAATAAACTCCTAAGACTCTACAGGTCTGCATATGCGACGGACATACAATACTTAAACAAAACAAGAAAATAAAAAATATGTGTATAGGACGGAGAGCATTTACAGGTGTATGATGCAGAAAAGGGACGCACTGAGGTGACGGAGTAACAGATTCCTGCAGGTGACGGTGGCTTTCTGACACTGGAAAATGGTTGCAAAAAGTAGAAATGGAGGGGAGAAGCAACATATATATAGAGGAAACGATGCGAAAGACGAAGAGATGCTTCTGATGGGAATTTAGACCCCTTAAACAACCAAATTGCGTAGCCTAGATTAATTAGCCAAGTTGTTACTTAGTCAAATTATGCAATTTCTAGGTTAAAGCAATTCAACAATCATATCAAGAATAATAATGCAGCGGAAAATAAATAACACAAGATATGATCACCCAGGAAACCACACGGTAAAAACCTGGGGAGGATTTGACCCACCGATCCTCAAGGCATAACAGAATTCACTATGAAAGAATTGAAGTTCTTACAAAAGGACTACAAGCTCCCCGCTCGACTTCCTAATGCTACCCACCAGTACGAACTTCCTGACACGACCACGCGCAAGCTCCGAATCCACGGACTACTTCTTTCTTGAATTCCTCAATCAGCTACAAGCTCCCCGCTTGCTTTTCTTTTTAAGTTCCAATGGTTGCAACGGTAATGATCTTCAAGATGTTGAAATCATCTCTACCTTGAAAACCCTAAGTTTTGTGTAAAGGAAAGCTCCTCAAAGATCTCACAAGAGATTCACACAAAACAGCAATGTATGAGCAACAAAGCAATATGGACAACCTTCAAAAACGTGGCTAGGGTTTTGTTTATATACCTAGGGTAAAAACATAAAACCCTAAACGTTTAATGAAGTAGGGCTGAGTTGGAAATTCTGCAGAATAATCAACCTGTGCGATTTTCGATCGATCGAGTCTATTCTTCGATCGATCGAGTCTATTCTTCGATCGATCGAGCCAGGCCAAAAGTCCCAAGTACTTCTGCAGCCACTCGATTCCAACTGTACAATAATAAACCAACTTTGAGCAAGCTTAAACAAGACTAAATACAATGTTTTGATCATGGTTTGCCAACATTACAAATTAGAGTTCTAAATACATAAAATCCTAAGACCTTAGAACCTAACAGCTTCGATCCGAGTAACCAACCACTGAAATTGTGCCACGTGTCCCCCCAGCATTTATGACTCTCAATTACCCTGTTAATCAAAACACGGCTCCTTAGAACTAGGTGAGACCGTCACTCTACGTGCCCGTCTGGGATACCAAGCGACAGACTCGTAGAGTGAGGGGGCAATTGATAGGGATAAATCCCAAGGCAGACGGATCCAATCAACAAAGTTATTCATAAGCGACGGTGTCACCAAAAGAGACGATCTAAATGGCCTAATAGTCAAAGAACTGGTAGAGGGAATCGTATCTCGGACAGAAGGGCAGAAAGACGAACGGACTCTTTGAAGCGGACGAACTCAAGCAAGGCGGATGGACTCTTTGTAGTGGATGGATTCCAATGAGACAGACAGACACAAGGGAGACGGGTAGCGAAGCCACGTGGCACTTACGTGGCCTAAGTGGTTTCCAAGAAACCTAATATGGAAATGTCTTGTATCCCACGATTAATCCTAATCAAAGGAATCTCTACAAAAAAAGGATCCCGTAGAATACGTGTATTAATGAGGATTTTCCCTATAAGGAAAGACCTTCTCCACTAAGAAACAAAGGTCATCTCTACACTACTATAAAAACCTCAAATCCCTCAAAAATCAAGGTACGCGTAATTTTTCCCAACTCTGGCACTCTAGAGTTACAGAAATCATCTTTAACTTAACCTTCGGAGGGTATTTGGCTGGTACCACATTGGTGCTCTCTATAGGGTCTTCTTTGTGTTTGTTTCACAGGTTTTGTCTAGAGCATGTGAGGATTGCGACTCACTAACGATTTTTGGCATCATCATAAGCAAATGCTGCAAGGCCTAAATAGTTTAGACCACAGAAAGTCAATTATTAGAGAAATATTTGTGATTGTTATTTGAATTGAATCTTAAATATTGCACATGAGAAAATGCTCCACTTTTTACCTATCATAAATCAACTCTCTTCCTACAGAGGCCAAAGCAATTTGTAACTCTCATCCATTGCTTCATAACCTCAGTCTAGCAGACATAGTTGGAACCTACATATTACAAAATCAATTCTCTATATCAATACTATAAAGTAGAATAATTACCGTTGAACTTGCATAGAGAGGGACTAGTAAAGAATTAAAAAGGCCATGAACATATATCTTTTAAGCTAAGGGTCACTATAACACTGAATTTCCAAATCATGTTATATAGCGACTCACGAAGTAACCAATGCATACACTCAAGTTGTAATCGTATGAAGAACCATAAAATATATGCGATATAAATATGTAGAGTGTGATGATAAGATGTAAGTTGATTTTAGCATTAATTGTTACTATAAGGAGTGTTGAAATATAAAATTTTCAACAACAAAGTGGTTACTTAAAAAGATTGCCAAGCAAAATTTATAATAAAAAAAAAATTTGGGCAAATTTATGGGGTCAAAAATATATGTCCTCTTCAAAAAGAAGAAAAGAGAAAAAAAGAAAAGAAAAAGGATATGATGTTAAAGGGTGGGATGTGTGGCTAAAGAAGGTAGCCTCCTGCCACATGCACCACAGTCCAAAAAAGAAATAATAATAAAAGGAATGAAAAAAATATAGAAACTATTAGTTGCACTTGCAATCATGGTTTTAAAAATCGGATCGGACTGGCTGGTTCGATCAGTTGAACTGAAAGCTGGATATTAGTTCAGTTTGAAAAAAACTGGTCAATAACCAGCCAAATCTAGTCAAAAACCGAATTAAATCGGAGGCAAATCTAATTTTGTCTCCAGTCCAGTTTTTAAAACCATACTTGCAACATGTCACATAAAATTGAAAAGAACAAATAAAAACTTATTAGGAAAAAAACAAAGAAACGTGAAAGCGTGAAAGAAGTAAATATACAGTGTTGGGGAAATTATTGTGTACTACCGGAATACCTAATAATTTTCCACAGTGTTGCACGTCTTTAGCAGTTTCATTCTACCCCATTAATCGTCAATTGAGAAAATTAAGGAAGCAATTGCTCCTTCAATCACTATAAATTGAAGTGATCAAAACAGATAAAGGCTTCAACAAGTACCAAAAAGAGAGAGAGAGAGAAAGAAGAGAATGCACAACAAGAACTAAAAATAGAGAGACACGGTGAAGAGGAGGAGCACGCAGAAGCTTAAAAAGAATTCAGTAGTAGGTTTGTATGTGGCTTTTTGTTTGGTAAAACAAATAGGATCAGGTTTCATGAGAATTTCCTAACTCTATATATGAAACTTGGAGCACGAGTCCCTGACTCGTAGAAACTATTTGTGGATTATCAAATAAAAATTCTCTCAAGTTTTGGTTCAATGTTTTCTCAATTAAAGTCCTTGACTTTACCAATTAAATCAAATACATCAATGGAGTCCTTGACTCTACCTTAAGAGTTGATTCAATGGAGTCCTTGACTCCACCAATTAACTATTAGAGTTCTTGACTCTACCAAATTTTAATGGAGTCCCTGACTCTACAATCATGAATTAATTTAATGGAGTCCTTGACTCTACCATGATGAATTATATCAATAGAGTCCTTTACTCTACCAATTTAAATATTAGAGTTCTTGACTCTACAAATCAAACAAACAAATAGAGTCTTTGGCTCTACCATTTTGAATTAAATTTCTGGAATCCTTGATTCTACCATTATATGGAGTTCTTGACTTTACCAATTAAAAAATTGGAGTCTTCGACTCTCCACTATTTAAACAATTTGGAGTTCTTGACTCCACCAATTAAAAATAATATGTTACAATAGTGTCCTTGATTTCCAAAATTATTTTAAATAGAGTGTGGTTTCTAATTCCTTCAAATCCAACATGACTAATTCTTTAGGATTCCTAATTCCTTAACCAAAACTGCAGTTTCTAATTCCTAAAATAAAATGACCATAAAATTTATTTGAGTAAATTTTCCGATTCCTAATTTCTAAAACATGTTCATAAAAATAAAATTGCTTCAAAGGAATTTTTTTTTCCCTTAATCAAATTTGAAAACTTCTGTAAAGTTATTATTTACAACTATATGTTTTTGTTGGCTTATATTCCATGCCAAATTTGATTGTAATTATATTCAATCTGTTGTACCCTGTATTTGTTGTGGGATTTCATTGTAAGGGTTGTGTGTTAGAGAGAGAGAGTGTGAAGACTCAAGCATTTGAAGACTGAAGATTTCTCGCGGGTATCTCGCGACTTAGCTTCCCGCGAAGTGATACATGTGCCCTGCACATGCTGGAATGCGAAGAGTCAGGCCAAGTGGAGATAGCTGTGTCTCGCGAGTATCTCGCGGGTAAGGCCTTCCCGCGAGACACCCGCGAGGCATTCTGTTCTGCCAACCTGTCCAGTCTAATTCACACTTTCTGTACCCACACTATTTATACCCACATTACCCACAATTGAAAGGAGAGCCTCTGAGAGAAAACCCTAGCCAAACACCTTGAGAGTTAGAGATTGTTATACCCACAATCATCTACACATTTGTTTTGGAAATTTCCTCATCTCCTACCTTTCCATTTCCATACCATTGAGAGGTTGATAGCCTAAACACTTACCATACCTTTTTAGAGTATGAAGTGACATTTTGATGCTACTAGGAAGCATTGGAAGAAGCCGATGATGGCAGATGCAACATGGAGCTTGTTGCGGGATCCGGAGAACTAAGACAAGACACGGTTCCGAGAAGCCTTGTTGGAGTAGGAGCTTGGAGGGCTTAGGTACATCGGGTAGATTAGGCTTGGAGGGTCTCTTGCTAACCCATGTATCCCAACTGATTGTCTAGTGGATCAATTTCCGCTTGGAGGGTGGCAGAGAGGTTTTTCGCCGAGTTCTTCGGTTTCCTCTTCGATAACACGTCTCGGTGTTATCTGTGTTTGCATCTCTCTTCCCTACTCTTGTTCATTTCATTTTTATTGCTGTGTTGCTTTAAATATGGATTAGAGTAGTTGTCTTGCTTATACGCTTGTGTTTACACTATTCCGCACTTAGTATTAAGTTAGTGTAAAATCAACCAAGCCGTATCTTTAATTTGAGGGTCTAAACCACTCATGTGTTTTCGACACATTTCCGAGCTTTCAACTTCAATCAAAATATCATTACTTATTAAATTTCCTACAACAAAGCAAATGAAAGAAAGGGAAATTTTCTTGGACATTCAACTTCTTAAAAAGAGAATCCTTGGTTCAATTTCCATAAAAACATGGATCATTGACTTACCCTTGAGATTAAAATCAATTATCTCACCCAAAATTAAAATTAAGTCAATGCGTAATCAAGTACCAAGTATTTGACTTAAATGTTCATCACTTAAAGTGGACAAAATCATATTTTGAGGATTTTAAATCTAAAACCTCAACTTAAGAACTACGAATTGGCTTGATTCTCGCCAAGGGTACGTAGGTAACCTAAAGACATTATTAGATGCAGCCACAAATAAATAAAAACACATATCCCCTTAAACAAAAAAATATTTAAATAAACTTATGTACAAAGGCAACGTAGTTGGAATCAAATGGTCTTTCCTTGAAATAAAGGATTGTAATTAAGAGATACATTATCTTGAATGGGCACTACTCACATCAATAAAACCCATATGCTAAAAGTCTTATGGGTGAAATTATGTTTGATGAATTTTACTAAATAACGATTTTTGTTAAACATAAAATTATGTTTGATTAATTTCACTGTATAACAATTTTTGTTAAACAAGGAGTCTACTCAATCTCTTTTTATTGGATATGAATTTCGACACATTCACCATTGAATTGCATTTTCTTCTTATATTCTTTATGCTTTTAAAATTTTCAAAAGATTAAAAATAACCTTGTCATCAATCAAATGTTTAAATTTCAATTTTTCTTAATCTAAAATTATGCATAAAGTAAAAGTTTATGGATCAAATAATAAATAACATTCGTTTTACACAAAATTTGATATGCATGTTAAGAATACAAAAAACATGTAATCTAACAGTTACATTTTTAAAATATGTAACCATGTTATTTTTTTTTTTTTTTAGTGAGACTTGTAATATATATATCATTAAAGGTGTAAAATGTGTATTAAATGCTTCCCATGTTATACTTGTACAAAATAATTTCAATTTGACTTAACTTTATTATTTTTATATTGACTATTTTGTTAAGGTATACACATTTAAATAATCAAAGTCAGTATTTTTATTTTCATATTTTAGTATTTATATTAAATATCAATATTTTAATATTTTTATTATAACCTTTATTTGTCTTATCTATAAGGATTTTTCTATAATTTGACTTATTAGATCTAATTGCTATATAGAATATGTATGTACGTACATATATATGTATGTTAGATTTTAAATAAACAAAAATAATTTCTTTCGTGAACACTCTAGTAGTGGGCTCATAGACTTGAAGATCGATGTACAGTAAACTTGAATATTAAAATTAAATTATTCAATTCAATCAAATATGCACAATTTGGAGCATTATAAAATGTCTGCCACTTAAATCACACTATGCTTCAAAATGACTAGTTTAATCGCAATTGAAGCTCCTCATAATCGCTTGTAAACCCAATATCTACTCAATAAAGACTCAATGTAGCACTTAGTACACGTCCGCAGACTACACGCTCAAACAATTTAATTTAATCAAATTCACACCATTTGAATTATTACATGTATTTTCAATTTCTCAATGTACTTGTGTATCCTTAATCTGTCTTATTGTTAATTAATAACTTTCAATTAAGTAATAGAATTAACCTTAATAAGGATTTATCATTATTGTTATTTGGTTATTTGCGCTTTTGAATTGGGTTTTAGTTTGTAAGTTAGTGTCTAGGTGGTTGGTGATGGTGTGGAGCTATTTTTGTATGCTTCCTTTGTCGTTGAATCAAGAAATGGTGTTTCTTAGATGAACAAAAGCTTGATTATTGTTTTTGGGCATTGACTTGATTTGAGATCTAGTTTAAATTGATTTATAGAGAAAGCCAAGCCGAGTTCAGTTCAAGCTTTATAATCGAATTGTAGAAAGCTACACTTGAATATTTTTATTCAACATATACGAGCAAGCTCATCAAGCTCAAGCAGAGTTTGGATATGTAAAGTTGTGATTTACAACTATGTTTTATATTGGCTTTATTCCATGACAAAATGTGTTGTAATTACTTTAATTCATTTCCTTGTATTTTGTGGATTTAATTGTATTGGGTTTAGTATCAAGTTGGTGAAGACTCAAGCTTTATTGAAGATCAGTGGATCTCGCGGGTGTGTCGCTGGAAGCTAACCCGCGAAAGAGCCATGTGAGAAGCACATGACTGGAAGCTGAAGAGTCGTGCCAGGTTGTCGTTTTCGCGAGTGTCTCGCGGGTAAGGCCTTCCTGTGAGATAGTCGCGAAACATTCTGCCTGGAGGTTTTTTAAAAGTGACTTTCTTACCCTTCACCCATACTATATATACCCTCATTACCCACAAATGTAGGTGAGGCTATTCAGAGAGAAAAAAAACCCTAGATAGGTTTTCTACAACACACACACCCATCTTTTTAGAGAGAGCTACTCCTCCTTAGTGAGAAATCATAGTAGTCTCTTCTCCATCCCTCTCCCATTATCATAACTTGAGAGGAGATTTGTATCCAAATACAACCCACACCTATTCAGAGTGTAGAGAGTGTTTTGGAGTTGCTGGAAAGCATTGGAAGAAGCTAAGGATGGCAGATGCTAAGGATGGCAGATGCAACATGGAGCTTGCTGCGGGATCCGAAGAACTAGGACAAGACACGGTTCCGAGAAGCCTTGTTGGAGTAGGAGCTTGGAGGGCTTAGGTGCATCGGGTAGATTAGGCTTGGAGGGTCTCTTGCTTACTCATGTATCCCAACTGATTGTCTAGTGGATCGATTTCCGCTTGGAAGGCGGCGGAGAGGTTTTTCGCCGAGTTCTTCGGTTTCCTCTTCGAAAACACGTCTTGGTGTTTTCTGTGTTTGCATCTTTCTTCCCTACTCTTTTATATTCCATTATACTGCTGTGTTGCTTAGTTTATGGATTAGAGTAGCTTGTTGTTCATCCGCTCGCATTTACACTATTCCGCACTTAGTATTAAGTTAGTGTAAAATCTATCGAGCCGTAACTTTAATTGGGGGGTCTAAACAGCTCTTGTGTTTTCAACACGTTTTCGAGCTTTCAGGATATCTCATTAATCTTGTCAAGTCAAGTTTGATAACTCAATGTTTGGCTTGGTTTGGCTAGATTAGAGCCCTAATCATTGTCAACAAATAACACTGTAATGGAAGTACTTACCCCCAAAAAAAAAAAAAAAAAAAAAAAACTTTGAAATTATAGATGTGTTAAGTTGTCAAAATGGGATAAGGCAATGAGTGCAATTGTTGGTTAGTCATACTTAGCAAAGAAGAATCGGACTAAAATCCTCTTGAATTGATATTATTGGCCTCATACCAAGGTTAATGACTCAATTATGTATATGATCATATCTGCTAAAATATGATTAACTCAATGTTTGGCTTGGTTTGGCTAGATTAGAGCCCTAATCATTGTCAACTGATCAAACTATAGTGGAAGTACTTACCCAAAGAAAAAAAATTGAAAGAAAACTTCGGAAGTAAAGTAAATGTGACAAGTTGTCAAAATAGGATAAAGCAATGGGTCTTAGTCATACTTAGCAAAAAATAATCAGATTAAAATCCTCTTGAATTTATATTATTGACCTCATACCAAGGTTAATGATTCAATCATGTAAATGATCATATCTTCTAAAATATGATTAACTTAGACCAGTATGCATGATATTCTTAAAGGTCAACAAAATAAAAGCATATTATGTAGATTTTGTTTTCATTATAGTAAACATTTAAGGAAAATGTTTAGTTTATAACTTTATATTGTACTAACAATGTAAGATGAGCAAGACTTAGGTACATTACTTAGGTGTTGTTCCTTAAGTTCCCATTTTAAGATTCTGCTATGTGGATTTTTTCTCATGGAATGGAAATGTATTTTTTAGTCAAGTAGTCACATGACTGAATCTTAAAAGGAGAACCTAAGAAACAGTACCTAAGGTACTGTACCTAAGTTTTGTCCATGTAAAATTATGTTAGACACTCTTCCTGTGGAGTTGTCATTGTAACTCTATAGCCCACGTAGATGGGTTCTAGTTCTTAATATAATCCATGTTTACCAAAAAAAAAAAAAAAAAACAATGTAAGATTCACATTATTGTACATATTTATTTAAACTACAATGTAAAATTTACATTACTAGTACAATATAAACCTATAATTACCCAATATTTAAACATTATTTTTTGCCAATCTTGGCCAGAGTATGTCATTTGTTTATGTTATATTGGTGTAGTTTCAGATATAATGTCAATGCTTTTACTCATAGATCTTAAGAATATTTTGAAACTCTAATTTAAAAAATCCATATTATGGGCAATCGAGTATAAACTATTAAATTACACCTATACAATTATCTTTCGTAACATTGTGTAAGTATTCTTAAATATGATCCCTATATCTATAACATCGAAAGTTGTCGGTTCAATAGGTTCCCCGGTATGCTAACCCTTGTGAGGCATTATGAACATTGTCGACTCTATAACTTGAAACATATTCTTAACAAATGCTAGCTTTTCCTAACAATTAACAAATCTGTTAGGAAAGTTGAGGACAATAATTACCTTTATATATACTTGACTAGTAATGTTAAGAACATCTTCTTCTTCTTTTTTTCTTTTTTTTTTTAATTGTTGACGCAATAAGTTGTAATTTAGATTGTGCATTACATACCACTCATGAACTCTCATGGACTTGTAAGCATTCCAAGCCTTATTTATGTATTCCCAACTTATTATAATAATAATAAAAAATGTCTTTTTGTTATTTATTTATAAGTAAACTACATATTTAGTCTCTATCATTTACATCATATTTTAATTTAGACCATTACTTTTTAATTATGTTAATTTGACCTCTAACCTTTCAGTGTCATGTCAATTTAGTTCTTATTGTTATTTTTTGAACGAAAATTGCTAACGTGACTAACGGTCAAAATAAAAAATTAGTTTTTGTTAACATGACTATAAACTAAAATTTTATTTTGGTTGTTTGTCACGTTAGTAATTTTTATCCAAGAGATAATCGTAACTAGACGATTGAATGGGAGAGATTGCCACATGCTGCTTACCATCTACCTCACCCACACGCTGCCCATCCCTACAGTAAAAAAAAAATGACAATACACAGTGGAGCAAGAAAACCTCAATTAATAAACTGATAAATTTATTAGCAAAACAAAGGAAAAATGATTAAATGAACAAACTCAGTGAGATGTGTGAAACATGAGAGAATGGATTCAAAATATTGGTCATATATTCAAGAGATATAAATACTGAAATACACAGCAACAGAAGTTGTTATATTAAACAACATATAACCTTTACATTATCTATAGTTTCGACAGTATCTTGACTCTCGAACTAACACCAGTAATAACAGCCAAAGCCAATCACACGTAATATAAGTTAACGTTACAAACTTAAAATAGCTTCTTCTAATGTACAGCACAACTCGTAGCTAGCTAGCTTCAACAGATTGATAATGAAAGATAACAATATGTACGTACGCGACATGTCACTTTGTCATTCATGTGATGCACGACGAGTTGTTCTGCTTATCAAGGAGTGCATGCACTTTGTAACCCAATCAATAGACAATTAATAACCCTTGAAACCATCCCAACTGAAAGACAAATGGACCATTGAATCCAAGTCAAGCTTGCATTGGCTACCAGAATGTGTGCAATTTCAATAAAAGCCACCTGCAGTACCAGAATAACACCCACAGCCAACAAAAACAAGGGGTTACGAGGAAAGTGCTGAAGCACATTCTTATTCCCCACTTGTCTTGCATTAATAATGTTACAGACTTGGCAGAGGACAAAAATATTGAACATAATGGTATTACTAACCTCCTTATTAATGCCAATGATGGTTTGCCCTTTGAATTGGCATGTCACTAAGACGCCAAGTTGAAACAGAGCTTGGATGACAACGTTTCTCCATATGGCCATGTTGATAAGTGGTTCGGTTTTTCTCAATGGTGGCTTTTCCATCAGTTCCTTTGATGGTGGCTCAGTCAATAATCCAAGGCCACCAAGAAGAGTCACAACAAAGTTTGCCCAGACTAATTGGATGGTCGTAATTGGAGAATTTCCGCAAAACATTGTTGTGATAGAGGTTATCAACAACCCTGATATATTCATGGTGAGCTCAAGTTGCATATACTTGCGAATATTGTCATAAATACATCTTCCGCATCTGACAAGAGTCACAAGACTGTCCAAGAAACTGAGATTTCCATCCACGATGATGATGTCAGAACTTTGCCTAACCATTTCACTGCTAAAAGTCTGTATAGTGATCCCTACATCAGCTTCCTTTAGTGCTGGAATCACATTTGTTTTAATTCCAACCATTGCTACTGTGTGACCTTTTTTCTTCAAACATTGCACTAGAAGGAGCTTGTCAGAAGGGGTTAAACTTCCCATTAAGATTATTTTATCCGCTTCATCCATCTGCTTTTCGTTGATGTAATTTTGAAAATCTTTAGCCTCAAGCTTCAATTTATCTGCATTGGGAAGTAGTCCACACTTGCTAGCTATGTCTTCCAATATTGTGACATCATCTTCTGAAATCAGTATGATATTAACTCCAGCATTTATCCAAGCTTCTATCTCTCTTTTTGTCGAGTCAGCTGCCTCTGAGTTTATTGATCGCCAACCACTTTTGTCAATACATACAGTTGTGACTGAATTCATGGTGAGACAAGCCAAGGTTTCTTGAACAGTGGCCTTGCCAAATAGCATCTTCTTATTCCAATAACCAATGGCAAGAGTGACTACAAAAGGTATCCCTTCTGTTACTCCAAACAGAAACGTAAGAATTGAACTTGATAACGTGGTGAACTTCCCATTTGGTGTCAAGAAAATTTTCTTACTCGTATCCATGATCTCTTTACTTGCAATTGCTTTCCCCTTGAGGTCTGGGAGGTTAAAATGAAATCCTTTCTTTTGAAGCATAAAATGGAAGAACAACACTACAAGGTTGAGGATGGAGAGTAAGAGCCCTGTAATTTGTATGCCAGTGTTCAGCTTATCAAGTTGCACTGGTAATGGGGTCTTGTTGAGGGCGCCATAGGTAACCTTGTTTAACAAGTCACCCAATGTCGTGTTCATGCCCACTGATGTAACTAGCATGCGACCTTTTCCATCAATCACCTTTGGACCATAGAACAGAAATGGGTTTTCGTTGTTAATGATGGAGTCAAGATCATCATCCAGTTTTATGTATTCACCAGATACGAGAAAACCATCAGCAGGGACTAGAGATCCCCTCTCGAGGCATACTATGTCACCCAACAAAACATCTGCGATGGGTACTTTCTGCGAGCTTCCCCCTCTAATGACCTCAACTTCCACTTGGTGCATTTCCGAAGTATTCTGCCTTCTTGACATCTGCCGCGAACGTTCGAGCCAAAGTTCCCGTAAGGAATGAATAACCACAAGCACCATGATGAAAAGAATTGTGATGACACCTTTATGCCAATCTTTTGGGCTTTTCATAACGATCCCAAAGCCAAGTAACAACATTGCATACACGAAGAGAAGAAAAACAATCCAATCATTGCATGTTTTCAAGAGTGATTTGAAGCAACCTCGTGCAGGAGCCTGTGTTAGGGAGGGTGATGAATTAGCAATACCTATGCGTTGAGTACATGGATCTTGCTTAAGACCGGGGATTCCTTTCTCTAAATCAGTACCTAGAGCCTCTGCAATTCTTTGGATGCCTCCAAAATTTTGTATTGAATCAAAGTTCTTCTCCTTTACCATCTTGGCAATATTTGCTTGTTGGAGTTTTACATCACTGATACAGTTGTCATTCTCACCATCCAAATTTACAGTAATGTGAGACTTGAGCTGATGCAGATGAGATTTCCAAATCCTGAGAAATAACAATAAGATGATCTATTAGAGTTTTGCAAATAACATAATTATTTACAATACAATACAATACCAAAAAAAAAAACTGTGACCTAACTCAATGAAATGGGTGTGTGCCATACTGCCATGTGTAACTCATTTGGGAACAAAATGATGCGAAAATTTACAAAACATAGTCTCTATCTTTTCATGTTTTCTCTTCAAGAAACATTTAATAACTCAAATGATCAAATATGCTAATTAATCCTTATGCTTACTATGTGAACAATTGTTTTCATTATCAAGTTAAAATCTGCATCTTATTTAACCCAGAAGAATAAATAATCATAATCTGAAACTTGATTCGAAGATGCTAAACTTGACAATTCTAATTGAGAACTACCAGTCTACCACTGCACTTTTCCGCATGGCAATGTTAGGGCAGCTTCTTCTGGAAATAGAATATTGAAGTAGCAATATAGTCTTTTATGTTCTTTTTTTTTTTTTTTGGATAATATATTTGTTCATTATATAACCCTATTTTTTGGTGAAGAATTTGATAAAAATAAACTAAATAAAACGACACACGCACTTTTTGATGTGAAATATAGCCAATATCCCACACTTTCACACCAAATATCTATATTTTACAAATGGTATGAAATAATGAAACATGATGTGGAAATATGTGAACACTATTGGGTGTAAAACAATAATTTCCTCGAAATATAACCCATACCAAAATACTGAGAACTACTCACTATTCTCTAAGTGTTTTTTTGGTCATGGACTAATTGCATGGGATGCTCTCATGTTAATAGAAAGATCAAATTGATTGAATGACCAAAAACTAAGGACACATTTGGTATATTAAATGGAGACCACAATAGCAATAATAATCTTTACTGATATAAAAGATAATGTAATAAACAATTACATTTATAGTCTTTTTTTTATACAACATTTCTGGTCATTTTGGAGAGAAGTAGTTTCTCGTCAATTTAAAAAATAACTATTTTTAAGAAACAACTATTCCCTAAAATAAATATAGAACCAAATAATCGAATAATTATTTCACATAAATACTAATTCATTACAAGACCTATTAGAGCATAACAAACATGCACCAAGAGTCAACCTTACAAGTTACAAGTTGCATTTAATATTTTATTTTCAATGTGTGATTAATCAAAGATCTTGCGATTAATTATAAATGAATATAGTTTCCATTTCTTGTTTATGAAAGGAAAGGTGACTAGAAATTTTGAGATGTTGTAAAGCGGAATTGTTACCATTAAAAAAAAAAAAAAAAGGAATAATAATAAAAGCATTTTTTTACACATACTTTTTCTTTAAACGGATGATGATAGAAATATTTCATTGTATGCGTTGCTTTGTACACCGCACACTAAAAAAATTATTAAAAAATAGTAATTGTCCTCCTTTATATATTAAAAACCAAATGGTATGATGCCAAAATATACCACTCTTTGACTTTAATGACTTTTGAGTTTACGGGAAATAGTACTTTTTAACATTTCAGGTCGTATTTTAATATATATATATATATATATATATATATATATATATATATATATATATATATATATGGTAAAAACATGTACCAAAAGTTCCAAAACACCTATAAAAAATAAAAATAATTAAAAAAAAAAAGGAGAAAAAGAACTTGGAGTCTTTTGGCTCAATATTGTAAAAATTAGAGTTTATTAGATTTATGTGTACTGTGCAAAGTTTTTTAGCTAAATGAGGAGAGATGCAAATTTCGGTATTGGTGTTGCCGAAATACAAGTAAAAGAAGAGAGAGAAACTGACAAATCTGACATAATTTTGGTATTTCGGTATTGATATTGCCGAAATTCAAGAAAAATGTGGAGAGAGAAACTGACACCAATTTCGTCAATTGGATTGCCGAAATTCAATTGTCATTTTGCTTCTGTTAGATTCTTTTTTTCGTTAGTTTTCGTTTAAAAAATAAAGATAAGAGCAACCCCGGGGGATTGAACCCTTGAGCAAGGGGTATTCCACATAAGAAGAAGCCAGTAGACTAACGTACATCATGTTTAATCTATAAGGAAACTAAATTAACTTATTCTAAAACTGATAGATATTTCAAGTTTTCAAAAACACAAAAAAACACACATTTTTTTTATATACTTTCCAAAAATTGATAGTTATGATAACAAGAATGGTAAATTGAAATTATAGTTCATCCACAATGATGTCAAAATTAATTAATATTAACTAAATAAAAATAACAATTTTGTAAAAACTAGTAACCTTAATTAAAAAGGACAAAATTTAGTTATAAAATGGGTTGTAGCCTAAGGTTATAACCTTACTCAATAAATTTTTATTGGAGGTGAATTTTGACAAATTCATCAATTGATTACATCTTCTTCTTATATCCTTCATGCTTGCAAAAATTTTAGAAAATTAAAGATCAATAGCTATATCATCAATAAATTGTTTGAATTGAAATTTTTTATAGTTTAAAATTATGCATAAAATATAAGCTTATAGATTATATAGTAAATAATATTCGATTGACACAAAATTTGACATGTGTATTAAAAGCATAAAGGACATATAATTCAACGGTTAGATTATCAAAATATGTAGTAATATTTATTTTATTGAATAAGGCTACAACCAATTTTGTAACTAAACTTTGTCCAATTAAAAAATTATCGGAAAAAAATATGAATATTTTACAAACATATTACATGAATTAAAAAAGAAGATGATATTGTTAATATTTTTCAATTTAAGATAAATTTATTTATTTATTTATATTATTTTAATAGTATATCATAAGAATTTTTTTAGTAATCAAAGTTGGCAATACAAGTCATACTTGCATGATGTGTCTTGAGTTGTATAGCATAATTTTTCCATGACTTTTTTTTTTTTTCTTTTGAAAATTCATATGGCTCATTATAAATAGATTAAAATTGGTAATATAGTTTAAATTTTTGGAAAATAATATTTTATTTCAAGAGTAAAAATTTTAAAAACAATACATATTATTTAATATGTATTAATTTGCATCCATTATAATTTGGGATTACTACATTTTCCAATCACAAAAAATACTTAGGGGTATGATGAGTGTTATGTGTTTGTAGTTGAAATAATTTTTTTATCACACCCCTAGGTATTTTTGTGATTGAAAAATATAGTAATTCTAAATTATAATGGATATAAATTATTAATATTTACCAAAAAAATAGAAAAACCTCTGAGCACGCGCACGAGCACACGCTCCAAGGCTAGTAGTTCGTAATTATCACACGCTTCTCAGAGGCTTTCTATTTTTTTTAAGAGATTACTACATTTTGTAATCATAAAATACATATGATGAATATTATGCGTTTGTGGGTGAAATAATTTTTTTATCACATCTCTAGGTATTTTTATAGTGCTATCCTCAAGTTTTGTATGGTTGAGATTATTAATACTTATCACGCGTGTACTTAGAGACCCTTCTATTTTTTTTTTGAAGGCTAATGATTTACATTCATTATAATTTGGAATTTCTACATTTTCCAATCACAAAAATAACTAGAGTGTGATGAGAATTATGCGAAAAAAATTATTTCACCCATAAATGCCTAAATCTCATCACACCCTGGGTATTTTTGTAATTGAAAAATGTAGAAATTCCGAATTATGATGAATGTAAATCATTAACCTTAAAAAAAAAATTAGTTTCAATTGTTTTTTTTTTATTTAGTTAATATTAATTAATTTTGACATCATCATGGATGAACTATAATTTCAATTTACCATTCTTGTTATCATAACTATCAATTTTTGGAAAGTATATTAAAAAAAATGTGTGTTTTTTTTTTGTTTTTGAAAACTTGAAATATCTATCAGTTTTAGAATAAGTTAATTTAGTTTCCTTATAGATTAAACATGATATGCGTTAGTCTACTGGCTGCTTCTTATGTGGAATACCCCTTGCTCAAGGGTTCAATCCCCCTGGGTTGCTCTTATCTTTAATTTTTAAACAAAAATAAACTATGAAGAAACTAACCAAACGGGAAAACTAACGAAAAAAAAAGAATCTAACAGAAGCAAAATGACAATTGAATTTCGGCAATCCAATTGACGAAATTGATGTCAGTTTCTCTCTCCACCTTTTTCTTGAATTTCGGCAATATCAATACCGAAATACCAAAATTATGTCAGAATTGTCACTTTCTCTCTCTTCTTTTACTTGTATTTCGGCAACACCAATACCGAAATTTGCATCTCTCCTCATTTAGCTAAAAAACTTTGCACAGTACACATAAATCCAATAAACTCTAATTTTTACAATATTGAGCCAAAAGACTCAAGAACTTGGGCGAGTTTAAAGCAAGGCTATGAGTTGAAATATGCCCCAAGATTTTCAAAGCTAGCCAATGACCATCATGTGACTAAGCCGAAGTTTGCCCTAATTAAGATATCACAAGCATCTTCAAGGCCCTTTGTCAAAATACACATTATTTGTAATTTGGGCAGATCTAAATTGGGTTTGATACACAATAAGTGGTTGTTTTAAAGACATGAAAATTGATCCAAGAAACAAGTGAAGAAAAACAATTTTACTGAAACTTGACAGATAGCTCGACAAATGGCATCTATCGAGATTTACTGGACAAGCTCAACACCAACTCGATCTATCGAGCTTTACAAATTCAGGATTTCCATATTTGAATTTTGGCCTATGTTGATGTATGTGTTTTGGGTTTTTTTTTTCTTGCAACTCTAGATATATATAAGGCTTATTTTAAAAGCCGTCTCACACGGATACAGAGACCAAGAGTTTTATTTTTTTTTGTGAGAAGTTACACGTTTGTACACCATAGGATTTTGCAACCAAGTAATTCTTGATCTTTATTATTGATAAAGTGAAGAACTTTGTAACCAACAACATCCATTTAAGTTGATAGAATTAATCACGTATTGGGATCCGTGCAAAAAGGTTAGTCACAGATTGAAGATTTGTGCATCAAGGGAAAGAAGACTACTACGAGATAAAGTCTAATTGGGTATTAGAGCAATGGTTCAACTGTAAGTTAGTATTTTGGGATAGGTCAGGGTAGTGGTAAGATTATTTATACTTGTAACCGCTTGATTGTTGATTAATGAATTTTTAAAAGTAGTGATCTTAAAATCACTGGTAGGATTTTTGCCTTGCGAAAGGCTTTCCCCATTTGTCAACAAATCACCATGTTAATTTAATTTCCGCTACATTTAGTTTAATTGGCGATTTGTTGGTGCCTCCACAATTTATATTCAATTTAACCTAATTAATCAATTTGGATAATTGAATTAATTAACTGGGGTCAAGTTATCTTAATCCAACAAAAAAAAAAATTTATGGGTCTAATTAATGGGTGGTCTTAGATAATTAATTAACTATTTTAGAAAAAAATTTATACCATTTTTGTAAAAAAATAAAAAAAAACTGTCATAAAATTCAATTGATTTTTTTTTTTTTTTTTTATAAAAAGTTTATAAAAAAATTTTCTAAATTAATACCCTTAAACTTATGTTAACTTTTCTCTTTTACTTTTTTTTTTTTTGGTTGCCCACTTTCAGCCTATATTCCACTACTTGAAAGCCTCTCTCGGAACCTACAAGGAGGGCAAAAGATAGCTGCGATTTTTTTCCCCCTCAGTACTGCTTTAGGTCATTTGAAAAAAAATAAATCTTGGCCGTGACTCGTGAGTCCGTAACTTGCATATAGCTCCATCAATATGGGCGGCTCCACTTGGAGCCCAGGGGTTCAAATGAACCCCCTGCTGGCCCCACACACACACACACACAAATATATATATATATATATATATATATATATATATATATATATATATATATATATATATATATATATATATGATCCCTAAAATAAAATTTTGAACACCTTGATCATGGATTTTTTTTTTTTTAAGCCCAGCTAAAAAAGGTTTGAATATGATTCTCTTAACAATATCTTAGCATTTTTAAACAAACAAAAAAAAAAAAAGTCAATAAAAAACCAATTTGATTTAAAATCTGGGAAAAAAATTAATAAGTCCAATGGATCAATGGGAGATCAATGGATGAATGATTGTTTAGCTGTAAACATTGAAAAAGATGTAGCTCGTAAGATTTATAATGAAGAAATCATTTAACAATTTCAATATATGAAACATCATAGAAAGCAATTGTAAAAATTTATGTATTTCGGTTTTTTGTTTTTTTTTTTGTTTTTTGTAATGTCGATACATTCAAGTTTTCTTTTGTTTTAAATTTTGCATAATTTATGTTTCTTACGCTCTGTTTGTTTCGATGTAAAATATTTTCAAATGTAAAAAATTTTACATGTAAAAAATTTTACTGTAAAATATTTGACAGTAAAATATTTTCAAGTGTTTGGAATGACAAAACGCGTGAAAATGCAAACTGCCAACAGCTACCTCAAATGAGCAAAAACCACCAACAGCCACCCAAAATGAGCATAAACCATTAAACCACTCCAAAAACCAGATTTGGAAGAGAGGAAAAAGACAGCTACCACCTAAAAATCTGACCATTAAACCACAAATCTGATCACAAACCACCAGCAATCCACAACAAATGAGAATTAAGCCACAAATTCGACCAAATCACAGTTTCATTTCATCTTTGCTCGCCACCGTAGCACCTTCCAGACGTTGATGGTAGATCACAACTGTAGCACCTTAGCACCTTCCTTTGATCTGCCCATGAAACGGAACTACAATCTACATTTCAGACAAATCAAAACCCACGAAGTCCTCCTTGGTCGCCGCTAACCACCGTAGCACCTTCCTTTGATTGCGGCTATCCAGATCATGCCGGAAAGCTTCCTTAACCACCACTGGCATCACAGCTCCCCACCAAGAAGCCCTCTTCGTGAATTTCTTTTTCTTCGCGAGATGGGTATGAGAGAAGGGAGACAGATCCGACAATGGGAGGCGCCGACGGAAGCTGGAGTTGGCCGGTGGTGCCTCAGACCTTGGAGCCGGTGATTGGTGGGAGATGGGACCGGAGGTGGCTGGGTTTTTGGAGAGAAATTTGATCTGGGAGAGTTTGAGCTTCAAGTGACTGTAGGAGTGCTACAAGGTGATGAGTATCGGGGTGTGAGAGAGTAAGCAAAATGTAAAATGATTTACCAAAATTTTAAGTGTAAAATATTTTACACAAATTTGCTTAGATTGATTTAGTTGACTGAAAATATTTTACTTTTGACCAAATATTTTACTACAAAACAAACATTGGAAAATTGGAAAATATTTTCTTGAAAATATTTTACATCGAAACAAACAGAGCGTTATTGACCTCCTTAAAAAATAATCATGGAGTCGCCACTGCCATCAAATCAAGTACAAAGTATAAACCCAGGCCAAGCTAGCTTAAACAAACCAAAGTTTTATTATCAATCATCTCTATAGACTATAGAGAAATAAAGAGATCAATTTTATTTTATTTTTTGCTTTTCAATTTGATAACATATAATATCACGATGAATTGCAATGATTTTTATCAAAATAATAAGATGAATCTATTTAAATAAATAAATAAAAAAAGCTTTAGAAAATAGAAAACGTATACTTTCACGGCTTTATCTGCTCTTATAGTATGTGAATTTGCTCCTTCAGTTTCAAAACGATTTCGTACCAACGGTGTCTTTCAGATATACTGCCCATTGACAATATCAATAGCTGAGACTCAAGTTCTCTACCATTACCAGCACTGACCCAAAAGAGAAACGAACTCTATCTTTAAGGCCCTTAAATTTTTCAAACATACAAAGTAAGCATGGGCGGCTCAACTTGGAGCCTGGGGGTTCAAATGAACCCCCTGCTGGCCCCACACACACAATATATATATATATATATATTTGACCTCCCTAAAATAAAATTTTGAACACCTTGATCATGGATTTTTTTTTTTTTTTTTAAAGCTCAGCTAAAATAAGTTTGAATATGACCCTCTTAACAATATCTTAGCATTTTTAAATTAAAAAAAAAAATCAATAAAAAACCAATTTGATTTAAAATCTGGGAAAAAAATTAATAAGTCCAATGGATCAATGGGAGATCAATGATGAATGATTGCTTGGCTGTAAACATTGAAAAAGATGTAGCTCGTAAGATTTATAATAAAGAAATCATTTAACAATTTCAATATATGAAACATCATAGAAAGCAATTGTAAAACTTTATGTATTTCGATTTTTTTTTTGTGGTGATGTCGATACATTCAAGTTTTCTTTTGTTTTAAATTTTGCATAATTTTTGTTTCTTATTGACCCCCAAAAAATAATCCTGGAGTCGCCACTGAGTAAGCATGCTGATCAAGGTCTCCACCGTTACCAACATTGACTAAAAGAAACACGAACTCTATCCTTAAGGCCTTTAAATTTTCAAACAGTCAAAGTAAGCATGTAATTCAGATCAAAGTATATGACTTATAAGCTCAAACAAATTAACCAAAGTGGACCAAAGGAGGAAAAAATAAACTTACTGCTTCTCTTGTGTCACTGGGGCTGACCTTGTCTAGAGCAACAGAACCTTTCTCAGATTCATCTCCTTTCAGTATGAGTTTTTGATCCCGTAGCATTGAAACAAGGGCAGCAGCTTGTGTTGGGGAGAGTGTGTTAGCTATGCGTTGAGAGCATAGATCAAGCTCAAGACCAGGGGATATTCCCTTCTCTAAATCTGTATCTAGATCTTCTGCAATTTCTTGGATGCCTCCAAACTTCTGCATTGAATCCAAGTCCTCCTCTACCATCCCAGCAACGTTTGCTTGTTGCAGTTTTGCATCACCAATACAATTGTTGGAGATTTTCATAGCCTGCAAAATATCAATTAATTAGATTATGCATTAGTATTTTTGCTATTCTTTAATGTTTTGTTTGGAAGAGAAGAAAAAGAGAGAGAGAGGAGAGGAGAATAAGGGTAAAGGTGATATTTATCCATATCTTCCTCCATTCAAACCTACGTTAATTTTTGAACTCAGTTGACTTGAAGGCAGACACAAGCATTACGAAAGTATATTCCGGTCACCTTATCCTCTATTCTACTCTCCTTTTTTCATGTCCTTCCATCAAAACACAGGGTTAAAATCTTTATACAAGAGGCGATGAAGTATGCCTTCAAGTCATGAACGAAGTTATTAACCTCGTTCATTACTCGAAGGCATACTTCATCACCTATTGTCTCTTGAAGAGAAAACTAAAGCTCATTCATCTACAAGTAGGGCAGAAGAAAGCAGCTTTTTTTCTTTCTTCTTTTTTCATTGCTTTGGCTTGTGAGAGCTCAACAAATAAGCCAAGCTCAAAGAAATTAAAGGTATACTTTTTACCATATATAGATCCATGGAGGAGAAAATAGAGAACTTATACTTACTGCTTTTCCTGAGTCATCCTGTCTGATATTGTCTACAGCAAGAGAACCCTTGTCAGCTTTATCTGCTCCTGGAGCTATGCTGGCCTTTGACAAGACCGTTTGTTGAGACTCTAGGTCTTCACCATGGCCACCATTGACCTAAAATAAGACCCAAAATATGAGCTTTATTTTTCAAGTCCTTCAGAGCAAGTCCTTCAAAGTTAGAATATTTCAACAAAAACAATATCGACACATCCATTTTCTTACCTCGTAACTTGTTGAAACAATCAACAAGTGTTGGAAAAAAAAAGTGCCTTAACACTTATTGTCAACCACTTCAATATGTTGTGATATTGGGCATGTTACTAGATTTATTCATATGCTTAAGCACAAGCAAACCAAAGTTTCACTATTGATCCCATACAGATCGACCCAAGTTCCAAGGGAAAAACATATATAGAAAACTTACTGCTCCTGTGTCATCTGGGCTGATATTACTGTAAAAGAAAATAGATGATTCATCTCCTCCCGGAGAGACCGTTTTCTGAGACTGAAGGACCTCATTTCTAGAGCTTTTGCTGGTTAGCATTTTTTAGTTTGTCTAAATAAAGCACTCTACAGTATGCCAAACCTTGCTGGAAAAGACACTTTCAGCAATAAGGAAAAAAAAACAAATAAATCAATAGGGTAACCTGAACAAAAAAGTTATGGAGAAAAGGAAAAGATTGAAGATATAACTGCAGGGAGGGAACTATCTTGGCGATGAGGGGGACCATGGTCCCCCCACGGCCCCAACCTTTGAAATTTTTTTTTCTACAATGTATATTAGCATAAAAAATTTACTTTTGGCTCTAAAATTAATATACTAATTGGCTCCTCTCTCCCAAACAATTTACAAGTTGACCCATGAAACCAAAAATGAAAAAAATTATCAAATCATCCCTTGTTTGGTTGTCCCAAGAATATCAAGAAAACATTTAACTAAACAATTGGACAATTTAAAAAAAAAAAAAATCTACAAAACAATTCACATATTCATATAATAAAAAAAATCTTTGGACACAATCTAAGTAAAAAAAATTTATAACAATGAAATTATAAATCCTAGCAAAACAAATCATAAAAACCCAATAATCTTTACCCAATTTCTACTTCTTATTTGAGAGCTCTTTGTCTCTCAAAAATGACTCTACCCCATAGTCACGGAGACAATTCCTATGCAACTAATCACTCTATGATCTACACACCAATTAGTGTCACTCCATTCATACACCAATTAGTATCGTCATAGTCACAGAGACAACTTTGGGACACACTTGGTATACATGCATAAATGTAATAAACGTGTAAAACAACAACAATCTACAGTTTTGTGCCTTACCTAAACTGCCACCAAAGCATATGTGTGATTAGTCTATTGGTAATAAATTTTGTGCTTTAGCGAAATTAATGTAGTGATGGGAAAAGTTTTATTATTTACATAGTTGAGGACTCAAAGTTAACATTTATTATCATGTGATTGTTTAAGAGATCTCCATTTTTTTTTTTTTTTTTTTCAAAATGGCAATTTTTTAAAGGAAAAGATCTCACATCTTTATGCTACCCCAACCTTAACCAAGTAATTATAAAATAAATAAAAAAATAATTAACCAAGACACCAATAATTGTCTCACCCTTTTTTTCGCTGAATATTAGTGCATGAAATTGATTAACCATTATTTTAGTTGTTTTATTAATGTAATACTAGACATGGATTTGAACTTTTAACTATAGTTTCTTTTTAGAATCTTTTATATATAGCATTATGAAGTTATTAGGTATAAAATTATGTGAAAAGAATAAATAGATTTAAAAAAAAATTTATAATGTGAATAGAATAAAGAATTGGTTTAACCTTAGTCAGACCTTGAAAATATCAAGACATGTCAATTGACTTGTAGAACTCTTAATTATAAATGTCTGTTATTGATTTAAAAAAAATACAAAAAATTAAAAAATTAATGCTAATAATGCATTGTTATTAACCTCTAGTATTAATATTTTAACTTTTTAAAATTCTTGAACAAAGAACTTTGGCCCCCTAAATTTGAATAGTCATTTCGTCCCTGAATAATTGTATTGATGGTGAAGAAAAAGAGCTTTATGGGTAGGTGACAATGTAGACATCTCCCAAACTATTCTCATTAAGATTATAATAAGAAATAAAAGTTTTTAAGCAGCTTCTTCGAAAGAATGAGAAAGAAATTGAGAATGTTAGGTCAAAAGGAAACTTGTTATCAATCTTTAGATTTTCATTTCTATATCATTTTCACTCACTCTCAGTCGAGAAAAAAAAAACGCCATATCTGATGACATGCAATTAATGATAATCTTAAGGTTTGTTTGGATACCACTTATTACTGAAAACTAAATATATTGCAGTAAAATAATTTATAAATGTGTGAATAGTGTCTCATAAAAAAAATGTATAAATAGTATAGTGAGACTCATTTTAATAAAAAAAAATTCTGAATTTCGTACTTATGAATCCCAACAGTATTATGAGACCCACTATTTTTCAGTAAAATGCAGGAATGCATGTTAAACGTTTTCTTGATTGAAATTGAGGATGCACGTGCACGGAGAAAAAGAATCATGATATGGACTTATATATAACGGCGGAAACGTTGACCAATGCGGTTTTAATTAGTTCATACTATACTGTTCACTTGGCTGCAGGGCTGTCGGCAAATGAAACCATTGCCGTGAAAACGGAGCAGGAAAGAAATCCTTCTTCTACACGAAAATGTTTCACCTAATTTTTTTTTTTTTTTTTTTTTAGAATAATGTTTCACCTAATTGAGATAAGACTAGTCTTAAGAATAAAACAAAGGCTTTAGTTGTTCTTATTAATAATGGGACCTACTAAGAAGTTAGTGGATATTTTTAGTCTTTTTGAAGAGTCACGTTACATATATAAATTTTTTTTACAAAAAATTTACAAACTAGTAATGTAGTGAATGGTTATTTTTTTAGAAGCATGTAATAAATGATTATTAGTAAATAAAAAAATAACATTAATAGTAAGGTTAGATAAAAATCAATAAGAAGTTGGTTATCAATAATTTGTAAAAATATTATAAAAAATAGTTTGTACCTTTAGCATTACTTTATTTTTTTTAATCATGCATTACTCCTTTTTAATGCACTACATGAATTTAGTGAGTTAACATGACCATTTATGATGGGACAGAAAACTAGATCCGTAACATTATTCAAGTAAATTCATGGTATTCTTCTATTAAAAAAAAAATTAAAGGTAAATTCGTGGGACTTGCAATTGCCATTTTTTTGGCATTGTAACTTGATTTGGTGTGGTGTTGGGAATATTCCTAGGTTGGAACATTGATATGAAATCAATGTCATGCACCGATCGACCTCAGAAATTTCAACGTCTTGCAAGTCCTGACCAAGACCAATCACATCTTAATGATCAAGTGGACTTCAGGGCCGGCTTAACATATGATGCAATTGCTTAAGGCTCCCAAATAAAAAAATGCCCCCTTGTAAAAAAAAAATTATATATATAATATATTTATTTATATATTTTAATTAAAAAAAATTTTAAGCACTTTTATTGGTCAATAAAATGCATTAAAAAGGCCCCCATTGTATTATAAAATGCAAAAGATTAAAATGGGAAAAAACAAAAATAGTCAAACTTTAGCTAGCAAAATTAAATTTTAGGAGACAAATTTATTAACTCATTCTTGAAATATGCTCAAATCAAAATTAATACCAGACAAATTCATTAATAATACAACATAATAGTCTTGAAATATGCTAAAATAGAGATTATAAATTTCAAAAACAAAAGAAAAATCTCTCTATCTCTCTGCCTCTCTATCTTCTTACCTTTCTTTTCTTCATCTTCATCTTGATTCTTGATCTTTTTTCATAAACTCACTCAATCAGTCTAGCTTGAAATTATTATTTTTTTTGTTGATTCCCTTCAATTCACAGCTACCAGAGGTAATCTTCTTCCTCTCTCTGCTTTTCCGAAAATGAAGATGATGACTCTTCTATTTATTTAAGTTATATATATATAGTTTATTTCACTGCACAATTATTTGATGGGAGTCCCATCATGAGACACTATTTTGCTATATAGGACCCTTTTCTGCTATGAGAGGACATGATTTTTGCTTTAAAACTTAGCCATAAGATGATAGAGTACAGGCTGGACGCTGGACATTTGCTGATCTCCACTGCTGCACAGGCGCACAGCAACACAGGTTGCACAGTGCGCAACTGTGCAGTGCAGCCCTATGAAGCACGGGGTGCGTTTCAGGACTCGGGTGCGAGTGCGGGTGCGGGACTCAGCAATTTTTGAAAAAGGTGGGTGCGGGTGCGGCGGGACTCGGCAATTAAAAAATTATTAAAAATATTTTTATTTATATTTTTAATATATAGCTAAGCATACTTTTTTTTATATAATAATAATAGAATACTCATATAATAATAATAATAGTAATAAAATAAATAAATAGATAATAATAAGTACACTAAAGTTTTTGACACTTTTTTTTGAGAAAGTTTCAACCTATGGCGTCCGCTCCTGATAATAGCTCTTTATTATCAGACCAAGACACCAATCAGTTTTTAGTGTAGACAGAAATTAAACCCCAGATCTCTTATACAACTATCAGAGACTTTACCAGTTGAGCTAACTGGAACCCACAAATTTTTGACACTTGAATTATAGACAGATGTATCAAAATAGATGAAACATCCCATAAATAAATAAATAAATGTGGCTTAGTGGCTCACGTATTTGGCCAACCCAAAAACAAATTAAATGATATAGGTGGCAGATATTAAAATAGGTGTAGCTTCTTCCCATTACCCAAAAAAAAAAAAAAAAAGAGGAAAGTTGTGGCTGGCTCACGTGTTTGGTCAGAGAGGCACAAAAAAACAAAATAAAGTTAACAAAGTCCTATCGTTTTACGGTAAAAAAAAACAAAAGAAAAAACAAAACTTTTCAAAAAAAGAAACAGAACAGAGTTACAGAAGGCAGGGGCTCTGGCGAAAAAAAAGGAAGAAGAAAACGAAGAAGCAAAGAAGAAGAAAGGGGTTAAGGCCACCGGTATTACAATCTAACCTCTTTCCTCTCCATCTTCGCTGGCTCAAGAGACAGTCAGTCACAAGTTTTTATCCATTTTTTTGTTTGTTTTCATTTTCTTGTTCCGCGCCAGCACGGTCTGTTTCGGTGGTTTCGCCCGATATGTCCGATATGGCCCGAGTCGGTGCGAATTTGCTCGAGTCTGAGCCGTGTCGGCGCGAGTCGTGAAAAAAAAAAAAAAAAACACGTGGCAGGACGCGGCCCGACACGCGGTCAGCGGCGTCCCTCCCGCGTCGCCGCGTCGGGCCGTGTCGAACGCGGGTGCGGCTCCTTTGGCGCCGCGTCCGTGCTTCCTAGGTGCAACCAATAGTTAATACAACACGGTTTCTCACCTTTTTTTTATTTTATTTTTTATCTGACCAAAGTTTTTCACTTTATCCATTATTATACCAATTAATAATTTGATGGGTATCATATCAACTAATTTGTATTATAGTGACACTAATTTATTGAACTATATATTAAATTAATTTTTATTTGTGCAAGTGTAGACTTTAAAGTGGTCACGGCTTTAAAAAAAATTACAATAACCATTATCTATTGTTCTATACTTTAAATTTTATTTTTAGTTAAATTATCATTTTTAATTATAAATTCTGTTTTATTTATCTATAAATATTTTCTCATTAGATAAAAAAATTCAATATATATATTATTTGATTAATATTTAAATATAAAAAAGTCCGCTTAAAATTTTCGCCTAAGGCCCCCAAAGTTGTGAGCCGCCCTGGTGGACTTTTTAGTCTTTGCCAGAGATGAGATGATAAAAACTGACTAATTAAATAATCATAAGAGCTCATGAGTGGTAGATGGGCTGGCAGTGATTCTGATTCATACGTTGGCCCTGATATATCCGATGTCAGCGAAGTTAATTTTGGGAGGAAAAAAAAAAAAAACTGGTGACATTAAATTTTATTTCGCAACTTTTTTTATCATTTAATGATAAATGTTAATTAGAGTAATACCACTTTTTCATATACTTATCATGAATAAAAAAAAAACTTTCATATATCTTTTTTTTTTATATATATAAAAAAAGATTAAGTTACTTTATAAATTGAAAAGAAAGAAAAAAATTCTTTGGAGCAAAATACAATTAATAGGGTAAAGTGAAGCATTTAGACATGATTTTTACTCACTTATTACTAACAAAAGTAGTTTATAAATCGTTCGTACACATGGATAAATTTCAAAATAAACATATTTTAACCTTGCCTCACTTGTGTATTTTCCATGCTTTAGTCATGCATTGCACTTAGACACAATACGTGTTTGCTATCCTTGCCATGCCCTGCTCAATATCATGTTTACACATCTTATTGATCATTTTGCATCCTTAGCATATCATGCTTACTTAATGCTTTGTAGCATTTTGTTTTTAATGTGTTTTGTCTTTTATTTGAGCTTAGTTTCTCATTCATGTTATACCCCATGTGCATCCTATCCTTGTTCATATCTTCATTTCTTTCCCTCCTTGGAGTATTTTTCTATTCGTGACAAAAATGGAGAGAGTATTGTCATTTCTATATGACTCTTATGCACATTCTCAAGAGGAGAAATTCAATTTCTTGTGCATATGCGTAGGGGAAGAAATTTCATTGGGAAGATGCATATACCAAGGGGGAGAAGACATCTTGTTATAAGAAAACCTTGTTTTGTATTATTTTACATTATGTTTGTTTTCTTGTTTTCTTTATGGTGTTTTGAGTTACTTTTAGTTTTTATATTTTGTTGTTCTCATCGCATCATGTTTGTGTGTTGAACATGCATACATCCTTATGCTATTATGTTTTATTGATTGCATGTCCGGATGATCATTTGTTTTACTAAGTAATCATTGTAATAATTTCCATATGACTGTCATGTGTTTGATCAAATTGTTCATATATTTCACATCATGTTTACTTGATCGCATTTTACTTGTTACTTTATACATGTCCTTTATTACTTGCTTTACCTTGAGGGTCTAATGTGATTTGTACAAGTGTTTTAGGATATAGGTATTTGATTTCAAGTTCATCACAGGTTTTAGATTTAGGCGTGAGTGAGTTTTGCCATTGTTCTCAAACTCACGTTTAAGTCTAGACTCTGTTATAGGGTGTTTTTGTCACGGAATAGCCAAAATGGGAGATTGTTAAGTTATGATTTTTCATATAACATTTATGTTGGCTTTATTCTATGACAAAAGGTGTTGTAATTACATTAATTTATTTCCTTGTATTTTGTGGGATTTAATTGTAACAGGTTTAATATTAAGTTGGTGAAGATTGCTTAAGACAATGAAGTTCGTACCTTGATCGCGACTGACTCGCGAGTGGACGACCCGCGAAAGGTCACATGAGAAGCACATGCTAGAAGCTAAAGAGTCAAGTGTTAGACTGTATTTCGCGAGTCACTTTGCGACTTGGCTAACCCGCGAGTGACCCGCAAAACTCTCTGCCTAGATAATTTTAAGTGTGACTCTTATATCCTTCTCCCATATTATATATAGCCTCATTAATCACAAAATTGTAAGGAGGCTATTCAAAAGAAAACCCTAGAAAGGTTTTTACAACACACTTATCTTATTAGAGAGAGAGCTACTCATCCTTAAGAGATAAATCCTTGTAATAATTTACCTTATGTTAAATTTTATGGCTTTAGAAATCATATTGTTAGTGCTCACTGATTATAGTATATAGTTTCATGGTATTTATTTTGAGAAACTTTGTTTTTCATTATTTAATCATTCTTGCCATATTATTATTGAAAATGATCTTGTAGTATTTAGTTAGAAATTTCCTAAATAAAAACATGCTTTGTAAACTGTTCATCATCATGAAACTTGTATACCCCCTACCCCCATTAATTATGCTACTTACTGGGCTCTGTCTCACCCCATTCTTTTACAAAAATTTTCAAAGTAGGCAATGATAATTTTTAGACATGTTTTTGTGGCTAGCAGTAATTAAACTAACTATTGATGGAGGTTGGACTTTTGTGACGATGATCTTTAGATGATGTACATCCTAGAGTAGACTTTTTTTTTTTTTTTGGTTAGGTTCTAAGACTTTAGGAACTAAATGTATTAGAACTTCAATGTGTAATGTGTTGGCAAACCATAATCAAAACTTAGAGTCTAGATTTAGGCTGCTCAAAATGTGTTTATTTGTAAAAGTTGGAATTGAGTGACTGTAAGATTTATTGGACTAAATCTGCAAGGCTCGATTGATTGAAAATTAGACTCGATCGATCGAACCTCGTGCAGATTAATTTTCTGCAGATTTTTCCAACTCAGCCCAAGCCTGTTTGATGTGTAGGGTTTTATATTTTACTCCAAGTATAAAAGGAAAAACCCTAGCTACATTTTAGATGTTGTTGATGTACTATGTGTTGAATCTCTTGTGAGATCTAGAGGTATTTACCTTCATACACACTTAGGGTTATCAAGATTCATGTCAAGAACTTGGTGATCGCTTCAGTTGCTACATAAAGAATTTAATGAAGATCTGAAACCTTTGAGTGGAGTCTTAAAGTCATAAGTGGGAGTACTTGTAGTTGCAATGGATCAAGGAAAAAAGTAGTCTGTGGACTCGAAGCTGTCACGTGGTCATAGTAGTAAATTTTCTACACAAGGTAGCAATAGGATGTTAGTGGTCTAAGTCTTATTGTAAAAATTTCAATTCTTTCATAGTGGATCTGTTTTACCTTGAGGGTAGTTAAGTTAAATCCTCCCCAGATTTTTTACCGGTTTGGTTTCCTGGATTATCATATCGTTGTGTTATTTATTTTTCCGCATTATTTACGTGATATGATTTAATTGTGTTAACCTAGATCTGAATAATTTATCTAAGTAATCACTTGGCTAAATAACTAGGTTAAACAACTTGTGTTTTAAGGGGTCTAAAAACGTACAAGTGGTATCAGAGTGGGTTAGCTCTTACATTTAGATCCTTTGATCTAAGAGTTAATCCTTAACCCCTGTTGTCATGGAACACAGTCACTCTCTTGTGATCCTACCTCACTTTGATGGGAACAACTATGCCTACTGGAAAGTAAGGATGAAAGCATTCATAAAATCTACTGATGAGAGAGTTTGGAATTCCGTTGAATACAGATGGGAGAAACCAACTACTCCAGTAAGTGAGGGGTCAACTTCTTAGAAAGAAGCATCCGCTTTTAATAGCAAAGCCATGAATGTTATTTTTAATGCTGTTTCTATGAAGGAATTCAAGAGAATCTCTAATGTTGAGGTTGCTCATACTGCATGGAATATTCTCCAAATTGTGCATGAAGGCACAAAGGCAGTTAAGATTAACAAACTGTAGCAGTTAACTATTAGATTTGTAAGTATTAGAATGTTTGATGATGAATGTTTTGATGAATTCTATGCTAAACTGAATGATATTTGTAACTCTGCTTATAATTTGGGTGAAATTTATGATCAACCTAAGATTGTTAGGAAGATACTTAGATCCTTGACTGAGAACTTTAGACCTAAAGTGACTGTCATTACTGAAAGTAAGGATGTGGACTCCATCCCTGTTGATGAGCTTGTAGGATCTCTCTAGTCCTATGAGCTAGACCTACCTAAGACAAACAAATCCAAATCAATGGCTCTTAAGTCAGTTGATGATGTTGATGGTAATGGATTTGATGATGAACTCTCTTCTACAGAGATTGCATATCTTGCCAAGAACTTTAGAAACTTTCTTAGGAACAACAATAGAAGGACAAGAGGTAAAAACAATGCTGAACCTAGGAATTTTAAGAGGAATGAACCCACTAAAGTGAACAATACTGATAAATCTAAAGAGAAAGTAGGTCAAACCTCTAATAATTCTTTGGGTCAACAATGTTTTGGTTGTCAAGGGTATGGTCATGTGAAATCAGAATGTCCTACATTCTTGAGATCAAAGGGTAAAGTTATGGTTGTAACCCTTAGTGATGATGAAGTTTCTGATCATGAGTCTGGTAGTGATGAGGATAGAAACTTCATTACTTTCACAGCTACTACTATAGTTGATGAAAGTGTTGATGGGGAACTCTCTGAGAATGCTGATTTGCAATAAGCCTATAATAAGCTTTGCAAGATTGCTGCAAAGGATGCTATGAATGTTGACATAGGTTTGAAGAAAATTGCTTCTCTTGAACTTGATAAGAAAATTTTGCTGTTGAAATTGTTTGATACTAATGAATTGATTAATAAGGTGAAGACTGAAAACATGCTGTTGTTTGATAAAGTTAAGAATTTGGAACTTGAATTATCTGTTGCAAGAGAATAAACAAATAGGTCTGCTAGTTCTAAACTTGAACATATGTTGAGTATTCAGAAGTCTCCCTTAGACAAAACTAGTCTAGGTTTTGAAGATAGTATCTCTGTATCTGAAACTCATTCCACAAACTTTGTTTCTTCTTCTGAGCCCCCCACAGCTACTGCTATAGTTGATGAAAGTGTTGTAGTTGATGAGAACCCTTTTGATGGGAAACTCTCTGAGAATGCTGATTTGCAATAAGCCTATAATAAGCTTTGCAAGATTGCTGCAAAGGATGCTATGAATGTTGACATAGGTTTGAAGAAAATTGCTTCTCTTGAACTTGATAAGAAAATTTTGCTGTTGAAATTGTTTGATACTAATGAATTGATTAATAAGGTGAAGACTGAAAACATGCTGTTGTTTGATAAAGTTAAGAATTTGGAACTTGAATTATCTGTTGCAAGAGAATAAACAAATAAGTCTGCTAGTTCTAAACTTGAACACATGTTGAGTATTCAGAAGTCTCCCTTAGACAAAACTAGTCTAGGTTTTGAAGATAGTATCTCTGTGTCTAAAACTCATTCCACAAATTTTGTTTCTTCTTCTGAGCCCCCCAAGAATGAGATTGTCAAACCAGTAAAAGTTACATCACCTCCTATGAAGATTAGGGTTGATCTTAAAGAGTATAAGCCTAAGAATCCTCCTCTTCCTAAGGATAAGTTGCATGATAGACCTTTATGAGTTCGTCATTTTTGTAGAAAAACTGGACATATTCATCCAAACTATTTTAAGTTGCAAGTTGCAAAGCGAGCAAATAAGCTGAAAATACATGTGCCTCAAGCACAAGATCCTATGGTACTTATTGGTGAGTTGGTAAAAGCGTTAAACCTTTATACCAATCTTGGAGTTGCTCATCATTCTAATATGAACAATAACTCAAATGCTAGAGTTGTATCTAAAAGGTTTTGAATGCAAAAGGCTCAATCTAATTGAGTCTTTCTGACATGGTCCTTGTGCTTCATCTCTTTACTCTTTGTGACCATTCTTTGCTTTTTTTTTTTTTTTTTTTTTTTGGATTTGCATTACATAACATTCAAGCATTTCATGATAGCGAAAAGCACATTTTAGTCCCTACATTTTCAGGTGATTCCCATTTTAGTCCCTACATTTTATTTTTACCGCTTTTAGTCCCTATCCTGAAAAACGCTTCTTGTTTTGGTCCCTGCCGTTACATCAGAGACGGAAAATGCACACGTGACAAACGGCAGAATTAAAAAATATTAAAAATATTTTATTTTATTTTAAAATAAAATAAAATTTTAGTTATCAATAATTTTAAAATAAAAATATTAAAAATTTTAGTTAAAAATATTTGTTCTTCATGATTGCCCAGAAATTCCCCCAAGAACATGATTGCCCAGAAATTCAAGATTTTCTTCTCTTTTATTTCATTTTCTTAGCATCCAAACAAGCAAAAACATATACAAAACCATGATCAAACTCAGATACTCTGACACAATCAACTAACAACGATCCGAAAAAAAGAAAAGAAAAAAAAGAAGAACAACTGACAACGCCATCAGCCAAATGCATATCAATATTGCTCAACGAAAAAAAAAATTAGCTTCCAAAATCCACACCATAAACCCCCAAATCACTTCACACTAAACCATGAACACAAAAAATTCCAGAAACCCAATTCATTTGAATGACACAAGCCTCCTTCTATATCACCCACCCACCAAACTCAAAAACCGACTCTCTCTCCTCTCTTCCCAACTGAAAAAATTGAAATGATTTCATATCTCTACACCAAATAGGAAATATAAGAATCATCTATCAAAATGAAACACTAAAACCATCTCAATCTCATTTCCTTCAAAAACCCCCCACCCAATTCCTCTCATTTTCACTTAGATCCAAACCCAAACCCTACACCGATCTGAATCGATCACCATGTCTTGCTTAGCTCTTTCTCTCCAACCCGCTAACGGATCCGATGCTGACGCCGACTCCATCGCCTCTCTCGGCGATGATCCTCTTGCCGCCTCGAGCAGCCAGCTCATCGTCGGAGTGGAAAGCCGGTACCGCGTTGTGTACCGTCTTGTGAACTCGATCTACGTGCTCGGAATCACCACCGCTGATTAGGACGACGATAAGTCCTCCGTCAACGTCTTCACCGATGTCTGTCTCAATGTCCTTGTTTCGCTAACTCTGGGTCGATAATAATATGTGGGACTGCTTAAGTGTTTTGGATTTGTTAGTTGATTGTGTTAGAGTATCTAAGCTTGATCATGGTTTTGTATATGTTTTTGCTTGTTTGGATGCTAAAAAAATAAAATAAAAGAGAAGAAAATCTTGAATTTCTAGGCAATCATGTTCTTGGGGGAAGAACATGAAGAACAAATATTTTTAACTAAAATTTTTAATATTTTTATTTTAAAATATTTTTAATATTTTTTAATTCTGCAGTTTGCCACGTGTGCATTTTCCGTCTCTAATGTAACGGGAAGGACCAAAACAGGAAGCTTTTTTCAGGATAGGGACTAAAAGCGGTAAAAAAAAAAAGTAGGGACTAAAATGGGAATCTTCTGTAAATGTAGGGACTAAAATGTGCTTTTCGCCTTTCATGATAGGTTGTTTTTGTTATTATTTAAAAATTAAAAAAAAAAAAAAAAAAAGGAAACGGAAGGAAAAAATGTGTTTTTGCATTATTTTTCTTGGACTTATAATCAAGGTTGGCCATATTATCTTTACATAACATGCTCGTGTACCTTGTTTAGCTTATATGAGCTTATTTTTACTGCACTTTGCTAGTTTTAGCTTTGTAGTGCATGTTGCTAGACACTGTCATGACCGATCAGCCGGCGCATGGATAGATTTTCGTAGACGTGCTCACTGAGCTTCAGGCGTTAAGTGCTGATTTGGCAAGTGCTCGACGGTCTCCTCCACCACCTCCTTTTGATGATGATTCATGATTGCCCTTTGGCAATTCGTCACAAAAAAGGGAAGTACATATTGATGGAGATAGGGGGAGCTTTGGAGTTTTTGGAGCTTTACATTGTATATCTAGGAGCTTTATGTATTTTCTTTTTATTTTGGCTCGTGATGTATTTATTTGTATATGTTAGGGGGAGACACTATGTTTTATGTTTTATTATTTCTTGTTTCACATATGATACATTGGTTATTGATTTACATTATGAGGTTATTTATGATATATGTCTTTTATTTTCTGTTTTGTGAAATCAAGAATTTATTTTGTTTTACTTGTATTTTCCACACATGCGTTTATGTGTTTGTTGAGTGTTTCAGGAATATACAGGTTTATTCAGTCGTGTTGCTGTCTACACTGGCAACTGATAGATAGTAGTTAGGTTGAATAGTTTTTGGGCATGTTTAATGTTTAATGGGCTGTTTGTAACTTTGAGCATTTCAGTGTTATGATGTGTTTTTGTCATGGATTGCCAAAGAGGGAGTTTGTTAGGTTCTAAGACTTTAGGAACTAAATGTATTAGAACTTCAATGTGTAATGTGTTGGCAAACCATGATCAAAACTTAGAGTCTAGATTTAGGCTGCTCAAAGTGTGTTTATTTGTAAAGTTGGAATCGAGTGTACTGCAGGATTTATTGGATAAATCTACAAGGCTCGATCGATTGAAAATTAGACTTGATCGATCGAATCTCGTGCAGATTAAAGTTCTGCTGGTTTTTCCAACTCAACACAAGCCCGTTTGACATGTAGGGTTTTATATTTTACTCCAAGTATAAAAGGAAAAACCCTAGCTACGTTTTAGAGGTTATTGATGTGTTGTGTGTTGAATCTCTTGTGAGATCTAGAGGTGTTTACCTTCATACACACTTAGGGTTATCAAGATTTATGTCAAAAACTTGATGATTGCTTCAGTTACTGCATAAAGAATTTAATGAAGATCTGAAATCTTTGAGTGGAGTTTCAAAGTCACAAGTGGGAGTGCTTGTGGTTGCAGTGGATCAAGGAAAGAAGTAGTCTGTGGACTCGGAACTGTCACATGGTCGTGGTAATAAGTTTTCTATACGAGGTAGCCATAGGATGTTAGTGGTCTAAGTCTTATTGTAAAAACTTCAATTCTTTCATAGTGGATCTGTTTTACCTTGAGGATAGCTAGGTTAAATCCTCCCCAGGTTTATTACCGGTTTGGTTTTCCTAGGTTATCATATCGTTGTGTTATTTACTTTTCCGCATTATTTACGTGATATGATTTGATTATGTTAACCTAGATCTGAATAATTTATCTAAGTAATCACTTGGCTAAATAACTAGGTTAAACAACTAGTGTTTTCAATTGATCGAATCTGTCTCTCGATTGATCGAAAATGCGATAAAAATTTAGGTTTAAATCTACCTGGCTCGATCGGTGCTTGATTGATGCTAGATCGATCGAATATGTTTTTCGATTGATCGAATCTAATTTTCGAACGATCGAAATTGGAAAATTGAGTTTTATAAAAAAGCTTCTTTGCATGTGTTCTTCACTTTTTCAAAAGTTTTTTCAAACTTTTCCTCACTTTCTCTCCTCGACCGATCCAATCTAAATTTTTTTGTCGTTTTCTGCCTTAATCTTTCAAGGGTTTTTGTCTTCTTGTACTAATAAGTCTCTTTTATCCTTTCTTTTTCAATTTATTCACATTTTTCATGTTTCATGCATTTTACATGAGATTTTCGAACATAAGATTTTTGGGGATTTTGATGTTTGGGTTGTTTTTCTTCAATTTCAATCATTGGGTTTTTGTCCCTAGACCATATACATGTGATTCTCATGCTTTAATTTGATTAATTTTGTGTTTTGAGAAAAATTTGAATTTCTAGGGCTTGAAACTAAATGAAATTGAAGATTTTGTTCAATTGGGCTTAGATTGGTAAAATTGACTTGTGTAATTGATTGATTATGTCATTATATGATGTTATCTAACTAATGTAATGCTTAATTGATCAATTTGATTTGATTTTTGAAATTGGGTTTTTCGGTCTAAAACTCTATGTTCAAGTCAATTGGTGGTTTATGTGGTTATTTTGAACAAAATTCAATGCATTAGAGCATGCATCATATGTGCATTCATCTCATGCATCATATAGACTGATATTTATTGAGATTTTTGTGCTTTAACCCTCTCTAATGCAATCTGCCCTTGTGTTTTCTTTTTGTTTTTGTTTTCCTTTCTGTCTACTCTCTTAGCATCATGGTTAGGAAAACTAGAGCGAATAAGAAATCCACCACCACCTCTACCCTAGCTTTCGAGAGTGATAGGTTTAGGTTTGAGAAAAATCAAGAAACCTATGAGGAGCTTAACATATTTAGGTTTGTCTAGGCTGAGCATAAGGTCATACTAGATGAGTTAGATTCGGAAATCCATAGGAACTTTGAGCGTAGGGGTTGGTTGCCTCTTTTGGATATAGATCATCCTCCTCCGACTGTCTTGATTAAAGAGTTCTATTCGAATCTTTCTATCCACTCCAATGATTTCAATGTCCAGTGTGTGATGAGTTGGATAAGGGGTGGATAGTTAGGTTAAATTATCTCCAGGTTTTTTATCGGTTTGGTTTTCCTAGATTTTCATATCGTTGTGTTATTTACTTTTCCGCATTATTTACATGATATGATTTGATTGTGTTAACCTAGATCTGAATAATTTATTTAAGTAATCACTTGGCTAAATAACTAGGTTAAACAACTTGTGTTTTAAGGGGTCTAAAAACGTACATTTTTGTATATAATAGTGGTGATGATTTTTATTCCTACATTTTTTTTTTTTTTTTTTTTTTGAGAGAGGATTTTTATTCCTACTGATAGGACAAACTAATGATATGTAATTATATTATTCAAACCTCCATTCTTTTGAAGCCAATAGTTCTTGTAATTATTATATAGAATTCTGACCTACTTTAGAAGTATCTTTACTAAAATTATTATGAAAATCCTTGATGTTAGTACTTGGTATGAATTATTTTGATTAAAGTGTCAAAAAAAGAAAAATTTATAGGTACCTTTGGATTGTATTTCTCGTGCTTTGGACCCTTTTGGGTTTGGGGCGTGACACCTAAGCTTTCCAAAAAAATAAATAAATAAAACCTTACATTCTAATTTAATTAACACCAACCATTAACCATGAGAGAGAGAGAGAGAGAGAGAGAGAGAAGAGAAGTGGGGGAAGCTTAAACTAAACTTGATGATTGAGAGAGAGACATTGCCACATGCCGCCTACCATCCGCCTTTTTCTTGTGACAATACAGTGCAGCAAGAAAACCTCAAATCAATTGATAAACTAATCAACAAATCAAAGGAAAAATGATTAAATGTGTTAGAAAATACTGAATGTGATTGTATTGTATTTCATAATTGAGGAATATACATGTGATGCCTTTATATAGGAGGCATATGTGTGTGGTACAAGTAAGCATATGTGTGCGGTACAAGTAAAGTGTAGTACAAGTACAAGTGTGCTATACAAGTAAACTAGCTGGGCCTAAAGCCCATAACATAATATACATTAACAGCCCCCCTCAAACTCAAGGTGGATGTGAGACCAGCTTGAGGTTGTCAACCAAATCACGAGTGCGTCCCTTAGGAAGTGCCTTGGTGAAGATATCTGCAAGTTGATCTTTGGAGGAGACGGAGAAAAGCTTGAGAGCACCATAGACAAGATGAGAACGGATAAAATGACAATCAATCTCGATGTGTTTAGTCCGTTCATGGAAGACATCATTGTGAGCAATATGAATGGCACTCTGGTTGTCACAATAAAGGGGAGTAGCGGAGGATGTGGACACACCCAAATCCTTAAGAAGCCATCATAGCCAAAGGAGCTCAGATGTGGTGTCAGCAAGAGCACGATATTCTGCTTCAGTACTGGAGCGGGCCACGAAAGTTTGTTTCTTACTTCGCCAAGAAATCAAAGAAGAACCAAGGAGAAAGCAATAACCTGTAGTGGACCTGCGATCAGTGGGATCTCCTGCCCAATTAGCATTAGAGAATGCACGGAGTACAAGGGGAGACTGAGCTGAGTAGAAAAGGCCATGGAAGAGAGTGCCCTTCAAGTATCGTAGAATGCGCAGAACAGCAGCATAGTGAGTCGATCGTGGAGCAGATAGATACTGGCTCACCTGATGAACAGCATAAGAAATGTCTGGACGAGTAACTGTGAGATAAACTAGGCTGCTAACCAATCATCTTTAAAGAGAGGGATTAGACAATGGCTTCCCCCCTGAGGGTGTTAGATGCGCATTAAGTTCAACTGGAGTGTCAACAGTCTTGCTATCAGTGAGTCCAGCTCGAGATAAAAGGTCAGATGCATACTTGGCTTGAGTAATATAAAGACCATCTGTGGAACGAGTGATCTCAAGACCCAAGAAATAGCTGAGATGTCCAAGGTCTTTCATCTCAAACTGCTGACTAAGAAAATCCTTGAGTTCTTGAATGCCACTAAGGTCATCACCAGTTATGATCATATCATCTACATATAGGAGAAGCAAAATGGTGCCTTTATCATTACAACGAAGAAATAAGGCAGAATCATAAGGACTGGCAGTATAACCCAAGCGAAAGATGGTGGAGCTGAACTTGGCAAACCAAGCTCGTGGAGCTTGTTTAAGGCCATAAAGTGCACGTCGAAGGCGACAAACCTTGTTTGTTTCAACAGAAAGACCAGGAGGAGGTTGCATATAGACTTCTTCATGCAGATCCCCATTAAGGAAGGCATTTTTAACATCCATCTGAAAAATGTCCCATTTACTTGCAGCTGCAACAGCTAAGAGGGCACGAACAGAGGAGATACGGGCAACTGGAGCAAAAGTCTCTTCATAATCAATCTCATACTCCTGTGTAAAACCTTTTGCAACAAGACGAGCCTTGTAGCGCTCGATGGACCCATCAGAGCGAGTCTTGATCTTATAGATCCACTTACAACCAACCACAGACTGACTAGGAGGGAGAGTAACCAGATCCCAAGTATGGTTTTTGGTTAATGCATCAATTTCCTCTTTCATTGCAATCTGCCATAAAGGGTCAGTAGAGGCCTCACGATAGGTTTGAGGCTCATGGAGTGTAGCAAGGGCAGTGTAACAATGATAGTCAAGTAAATGTGCAGGAATGGATCTTACCCGGGTTGAGTGGCGAGGTGGAATGTCTTGTGGAGGATCTTCAGGCGGAGCAGGAGCAGGGGACCTAGGCTCAAGGTGGGGTAGCTCGTCATCAACCTGTTCATCTACAACCTGTCTAGGAGAATCATCAAAAATATCTGGAGATGGAATAGAGAAGTCCAAAGGAGGATCAAGAGTATCTGTAGAAGGAACAGGAGACTTATCTGGAAAGATTTCTAAAACAGAAGAGTTAGTTAGGGAAGAACGAAAGTGAGAGAGTTCAACAAACAAGCGGTGTTCCCAAAAGACAACATTACGGGAAACACGAAGACGATAAGAGACAGGATCATAGCACCGATACCCATTTTGAGTTTCACCATAACCAAAGAAACAACAAAGTCTAGATCGAGGCTCAAGTTTGTTGTGCTCATGAGGCTGAAGAAGAACGAAACAAGCAGATCCGAAGGAGCGAAGGTAATGGTAGTTAGGGGGTGACCCAAAAAGGCGCTCATACGGAGTCTGATTATGGATGACAGTGCTTGGAATGCGATTAATGGCATGAACAGCATGAAGAGTGGCTTCACCCCAAAATGGGGCAGGAACTTTGGCAGAAAGAAGAAGAGCACGAACAGTGTCAAAAATATGACGAAATTTTCTTTCGGCTCGACCATTTTGTTGAGAGGTGCCTGGACAAATTAGATGATGTACAGTGCCATAGGAATGTAACAGAGCTTGAAAAGCATATTGAGTATATTCAAGAGCATTATTAGAACGAAAAGTTTTGATATGTTTGGAGAATTGTGTTTCAGCCATTTTTGCAAAGTTACTGTATATTGATAAGATTTCAGACGAGATTTCATAGGAAAGATCCAACTATAACGAGAATAATCATCAATAAAAAAAACAAAATAACGAGATCCACCAATACTAGTAACAGGAGAAGGTCCCCAAACATCAGAATGAATTAACTCAAAAATACTATTAGAGATAGATTCACTATTATTGAAAGGTAAAGCTGGCTGTTTTCCTAACTGGCATGAAGTACAATCAAAATTGTCTTTGGACACAGAACCCAACAGACCCTTAGAAGCTAACTGTTGTACCTGAGTAGATGAGGCATGACCAAGACGAGAATGCCAAAGTGCGAGAGAAGGTAAGGAAGAAACGGCAGCAGCTGCAGCAGCAACAGAGACAGGAGCAACAGGTGGAAGATGAAAATTGTCCACGGGAAACATACACCCAACCCTAGGGCCGGTCCCAAGCTCTTGCCCCGTCCTCGGATCCTGCACAATACACCCAGAATAGTCAAAAATAAGGCGATATCCTAGTTTAGCTAATTGTCCCACAGAGCACAAATTATAGGATAAGTCAGGTACATGGAAGACCCTAGGAACAGAGAGGTTAGAGGTCGAAACAAAACCTAGACTAATAGCCAGAGAAATCACCTGGTTGCTGAGGTTGCTCAATGGCAGGAGCAGAAGGAGTAATAGCCAAAACATTGAACTTATTCTGGGCTTGAAGGGTTGCAAGCCGAGCTTCTTCTCTAACCAACTCGTTTACAGCAGTATCAAGAGAGGGAGGAGGACTGCGATTAAGAAGCTGTCCTCGGATGGGCTCAAAGTCCTTGTGAAGTGACATCAGGAATTCATAGAGACGAAATTCATCTCTAACTGTAGCATATTGCTGAGCATCCTTTGAGCATGCTCAAATTGGATTAGAAAGGTCAATTTGGTCCCAAATGAAGCGAAGCTGATCATAGTAGTCATTGATGGATTGCCCTGGTTCTTGTCGAAGTTGATGCAATTCAACCACTAACTGATATTTCATGGATCCGTGAGTAGTGGAGTACCTTTTGGCCAACATATCCCATGCTGATTTTGCATCATCAAAGCTGCCCAACAGGTTGGAGATGGAGGGAATGGAAGTGTTCCGAATCCATGTGAGGATCCTGTAGTTGTGACTATCCCATTCAATCATGCGATTGAGGAAGGCAGCATCTTCTTCACTTGCCCCCTTGACAGGAATAGTAATTGCACCAGTACAATAATGCCAGAGCATGCGACCCTTAAGAAAACTGCATATAGCTTGAGACCAAGATAAGTAATTTTCATTCCCCTCCAATACAGTATTGATGGGGCGAGGAAGAAAATTACCCTTTTTATCCATTTAGAGACACAATATGCAAAAACAGACTACAAAAATGAAATCTACGCAAAAAACTGGATAAGGAGAACCTGGACTGTAAAAAGTCAACCCTGTAGAAAACTCAACGGTCAAAGTCAACCCTCGGTCAAAGTCAATGCTAGTCAACGCTCTGGTCAACGTTGGTCAACGGTCTGGTCAACGATGATGTCAGCTGTGGTGGGTGACGTCAGCAGATGCGTGGATGATGACGTCAGCCCTAGGTGACGTGGCAGTATGACGTCACGGATGACGTCAGCAGAACCTGAGGGAGGCGCGTGAGGGCGCGTGACTGTGGCGCGGCTTCTTCAGGAGGCGCGTGAGAGCGCGTGCAGGCTCCGATGCTTGCGAGACTTCCACGATTGAGTAGATCGAGGCGAGACGATCACGTTGGTATCTGCAAAAACATTATCGGAGCAAGATGCACGGCGGAGACGGTGATTGCAGTGGTCTGTGTGGTGCGGGACTCCTCAACGACGGCGGCTGCAGTTCCGGAACCCGAGGACAACGGCTGAGAGACGTCGAAGGTTCAACGGTGAGTGGCTGCAGCGGCTGTTGTGACGGCGGAAGCGATAAGGGTGGAGTAACACCAAGAGAGACAAGACTGCTAAAAGAAAGGTCAGAGCAGTGGCTCTGATACCATGTTAGAAATACTGAATGTGATTGTATTGTATTTCATAATTGAGGAATATACATGTGATGCCTTTATATAGGAGGCATATGTGTGTGGTACAAGTAAGCATATGTGTGCGGTACAAGTAAAGTGTAGTACAAGTAAAGTGTAGTACAAGTACAAGTGTGCTATACAAGTAAACTAGCTGGGCCTAAAGCCCATAACATAAAATACATTAACAAAATGAAAAAATCAAGTGAGATGAGTGAATTAAACACGAGAGAATGAATTCAGAATATTGGTCATATATTCAAGAGATGATGTACATATACATATATAGTATATACAAGAAAGAAATACTGAAATACACAACAACAACATATAACCTTTACATTATCTATAGTTTCGACAGTATCTTGACTCTCGAACTAACACCAGTAATAACAGCCAAAGCCAATCACACGTAATATAAGTTAACGTTACAAACTCATAATAGCTTCTTCTAATGTACAGCACAACTCGTAGCTAGCTTCAACAGATCGATAATGAAAGATACCAATACCTACGTACGCGACATGTCCCTTTGTCATTCAGAGATGCACGACACGTTGTTCTGCTTATCAAGAAGTGCATGCACTTTGTAACCCAATCAATAGACAATTAATAACCCATGAAACCATCCCAACTGAAAGACAAATAAACCACTGAAGCAAAGTCAACCTTGCATATGCTAACACTGCCAGAATATGTGTAATTTCAATAAAAGCCACCTGCAGTAACAGAATAACACCCACTGCCAACCAAAACAATGCTGGGTTACGAGGAAAGTGCTCAACCACATTCATCTTCCTCACTTGTCTTGCATTAATAATGTTACAGACTTGGCAGAGGACAAAACTATTGAAGATAATGGTATTACTAACCTCCTTGTTAATGCCAATCATGGTTTGCCCTTTGAATTGCCATGTCACTGAGACGCCAGATTGATACAGAGCTTGGATGACAACGTTAGTCCACATGGTCATGTTGATAAGTGGTTCAGTTTGTCTCAATGGTGGCTTTTCCATCAGTTTCTTTGATGGTGGCTCTGTCAATAATCCAAGGCCACCAAGAAGAGTCACAACAAAGTTTGCCCAGGCTAATTGGATGGTTGTAATTGGAGAATATCCGTAAATCGTTGTTGTGATAAAGGTTATCAACAACCCTGCTATATTCATGGTGAGCTCAAGTTGCATATACTTGCAAATATTGTCATAAATACATCTTCCGCATCTGACAAGACTGACCAAGACACCGAGATTTCCATCCATGATGATGATGTTACAACTTTCTCTAACCATTTCACTGCTACAAGTCTGTATGGTGATCCTTACATCAGCTTCCTTTAGTGCTGGAATCACATTTGAACTAACTCCAACCATTGCTACGGTGTGACCTTTTTTCTTCAAACATTGCACTAGAAGGAGCTTGTCAGAAGGGATTAAACTTCCCATTAAGATGATTTTGTCCACTTCATCCATCCGCTTTTTGTTGGTGTAGTTTCGAAACTCTTTTGCCTCAAGCTTCAATTTATCTGCATTGGGAAGTAGTCCATACTCAGAAGCTATGCCCTCCAATATTGAGACGCTATCTTCTGAAATCAATATGATATTAACTCCAGCATTTATCCAAGCTTCTATTTCTCCTCTTGTCGAGTCCATGTCAACTTCCACTGGGTTTAGTGATCGCCAACCACTTTTGTCAATACATACAGTAGTGACTGAATTCATGGTGAGACAAGCCAAGGGTTCTTGAACAGTGGCCTTGCCAAATAGCATCTTCTTATTCCAATAAACAATGGCAAGAGTGATTACAAAAGGAATCCCTTCTGTTACTCCAAACAGAAACGTAAGAATTGAACTTGATAGCGTGGTGAACTTCCCATTTGGTGTCAAGAAAATTTTCTTACTCGTATCCATGATCTCTTTACTTGCAATTGCTTTCCCCTTGAGGTCTGGGAGGTTAAAATGAAATCTTTTCTTTTGATGCTTAAAATGGAAGAACAACACTACGAGGTTGAGGATGGAGAGTAAAAGCCCTATAATTTGTGTGCCAGCGTTCAGCTTATCAAGTTGTGCTGGTAATGGGGTCTTGTTGAGGGCGCCATAGGTAACCTGGTTCGACAAATCACCCAATGTTGTGTTCATGCCCACTGATGTAACTAGCATGCGACCTTTTCCATCAATCACCTTTGGACCATAGAACAGAAATGGGTTCTCGTTGTTAATGATGGAGTCAAGATCATCATCCAGTTTTATGTATTCACCAGATACGACAAAACCATCAGCAGGGACTAGAGATCCCCTCTCGAGGCATACTATGTCACCCAACAAAACATCTGCGATGGATACTTTCTGCGAGCTTCCCCCTCTAATGACCTCGACTTCCACTTCCACTTGGTGCATTTCCAAAGTTTTCTGCCTTCTTGACATCTGCTGCGAACGTTCGAGCCAAAGTTCCCGTAAGGAATGAATAGCCACAAGCACCATGATGAAAAGAATTGTGATGACACCTTTATGCCAATCGTTTGGGCTTTTCATAACGATCCCAAAGCCAAGAAGCAGCATTGCATACACGAAAAGAAGAAAAATACTCCAATCATTGCATGTTTTCAACAGTGAATTGAAGCAGCCTCGTGCAGGAGCCTGTGTTAGGGAGGGTGATGAGTTAGCTATATGCATGTGTCGAGTTCATGGATCTTTCTTAGAATCAAGGATTCCCTTCCCTAAATCAGTACCTAGAGCCTCTGCAATTCTTGGAATGCCTCCAAACTTTTGCATTAAATCCAAGTTCTTTTCCTTTACCGTAGTGGCAATATCTGCTTGTTGGAGTTTTGCCTCACAGATACATTTGTCATTCTCACCATCCAAATTTACACTAATGGAGACTTGAGGTAATGCAGATGAGATTTCCATATCCTGAGAAATAACAATAAGATGATATATTAGAATTTTGCAAATAACATAATTATTTACAATACAAAATAGTCTGCTACTTAACTCAATCAAATGGGTGGTGTGTGCCATGTGCGGCTCATTTGGAAACAAAATGATGCAAAAATTTACAAAACATGGTTTCTTTTCATGATTTCTCGTCAAGAAAACATTCAATAACTCAAATGATCAAATATGCTAATCAATCCTTATGCTTAATATGTGAACAATTCTTTTAATTATCAAGTTAAAATCTGCATCTTATATGGCCAGAAGAATAAATAATTGTAATCTGAAACTTGATTTGAAGATGCTAAATTTGACACTTCAAATTGAGAACTATCAGTCTACTTTCCGCATAGCCAAGTTAAAGCAGCTTTATACGGAAATAGAATATTGAAGTAGCAACATAGTCTTTTATTTATTTATTTATTTGGGATTATTGGTCCTTTATATATCCCTATTTCTAGGTGAAGACTTTGATGTAAAATATACATAATATCCCACACTTTCACACCAAATATCTACATTTCACAAATGGTATGAAAGAATGTAGATATGATGTGGAAGAATGTGGACACTATAATTAGATGTGAAACAATAATTTCACCAAAATAAAACCCATGCAAAAATACTAAGGAGTACTCACTATTCTTTAAGTGTTTTGTTGGTCATGGAGTAATTGCGTGGGATGCGCCCGTGTTAATAGAAAGATCAAATTGGTAGAACAAAAACTAAATGCGCATTTGGTATATTCATATTAAATAGAGATCATGATAGCAATAGTAATATTTATTATTAAGAATAAAAGATAATGTAATAAACTTTTACTATTCATAAGTTTAGTTGTAAAACTAATTGTTACATATAGAAAATTTGTAAAAGATTATGCATATGAATGGTTTGTATTTTTTAAAATATATTAATTTAAAAATTATTACATGTATTAAATAATTACTTTTACATTTATAGTTTTTTTTTTTATACAACATTTCCAATCATTTTGGAGAGGAATAGCTACTCCTTAATTTAAAGAATAAATATTTTTTAAATATAACTATTCACTATAATGATTATACAACCAAATAACTGAATAACTATTTCAAATGAATAATCATTCATTATAGAATCTATTACCACATACTAAACATGCCTCTTACAAGTTATGAGTTGCATATAAAATTTATTTTCAATGTGTAACTATAATCAAGATCTTGTGATTAATTATAAATGAATATAGTTTCCATTTCTTATTTTTGCAAGGAAAGGTGATAAGAAAATTTTGAGATGTTTAAAGCGGAAACTAATAATAATAATAATAATAATAATAATAATAAGAGATGGATTTAAGTTACACCTGGTGTAACTTCACAAGAGTTACACTTTTTGTGAACCATTGATTACTATTAGATCTAAGGGTCAAAAAACACTAATAGTAGTATCATTATTACTCCTTAGAAATTAGTGATTTAGGCATTAACTTTTCCTATTAAATTAAAAAAAAAAACCACAACATTAACTCTTTTTTTTTTTTTTGTCCATATCATCATCTTCTTCCTCTTGTCTTTCTTTTTGCACTATACTTTCAGGCCTCCATCATCTCTCTACAGTTTCGTCCATATCATCATCTGACAAGGGCTAGATTTTTGTAGTCAAACACTTCAGATTTCTCGAACTTAGTGTGGAAAGTTCTTATCACGATTTAGCAAGCTTCTTTGCACAAGATATTTTGCGATTATTTAGTGGCATTTCACAGGAGATCAATTAGATTAGCATGGGTCTCATTTAGCCTTTTCTTGTGCAAAGAAACTTATTTTGCATTTTTTTCCTACTTTGTAGTTCATAACCATGTAAAATCTTAGGGAAACTCTAGGGTTGTAGATCATATAGTTCCAAATGACATCAGTATAATGTCTGATGTTTGTTGATTTGAAAAAAAAAATGGTTTAATTCAACAGATACTTGAAAAAAAAACGAATTAATACACCAGATGATTTTATTAAATGACTTCTGGAAAAATTTTAGAATAAGAAATACAAGAAAGAATCACAATGTACACCACCTAAAGTTGAAGCACACAACTAGTCCCACAATGAACATAAGAAAATGGTTTTAAGAGTCACATTTAGCTTTTTGAGGGTTGAATGTGATATTATTTCTTTACCATCATATTGGCTACATAATTCAAAGATGGACAAATAAATGAGTTGGCAAAATGGTAATCATGTTTATTAAAACCAAATAAAGATAGCTTGTATTTACAATTTTATCTTGAGAATTTTATGAATGGTGGAGGCCTGAAAGTAGGGTGCAAAAAGAAAGATAAGAGGAAGAAGATGATGATATGGATGAATAAAAAAAAAAAAAAAAGTTTATGCTTAAATCACTAATTTTTAAGGAGTAATAATGATACTACTATGAGTGTTTTATGACCCTTATATCTAATAGTAATCAATAGTTCACAAAAAGTGTAATTCTTGTGAAATTACATCAGGTGTAACTTGAACTTATCTCTAATAATAATAATAATAATAGGATTGGATTCAAGTTACACCTGGTACTGTAACTCTAAGCAATGTTACACCACCTAATAACTTGTTATTGAATTAATATTTTGAAAATCCAACCGTTGAATTACATGTTCTATATGTTCTTAACATGCATGCCAATTTTCATATCAATTGAATATTATTTACCATTTGATCCATAAACTCATCTTTTATGCATTATTTTAAATTACATAAATTTGAATTTTAACAATTGATTGATAACATGGTTATTAATTTTTGATCACCTTGAAATTTTGCAAGCATGAAGAATATATGAAGATAATGTAATCTAACGATGGATTTGTCAATATTTGCAACCAATTAAAAAATATTGAGTGGTGTAACATTACTTAGAGTTACACCATGTGTAATTTGAACCTAACCCATAATAATAATAATAAGAGTTTTTCTACACATGATTTTTCTTTAGAAATGGATGGTGATCGAGAGAAGTATTTCATTGTATGTGTTGCTTTGTGCACCACACACTCAAAAAACAATTTATTAAAAAATAATCATTGTCCTCCTTTGTATATAGACGACCAAACGGTTTGATGCCAAAATATACAACTCTTTGACTATGATGACTTTTGACATAGATGTAGACTGAATCTACTATGGACACACTTATTTTGAGTTAGGTCTGTCCGATTATTTTGAACACAACCTAATGTTTTTCTCGGAAAAATCATTTTCACTTTAATGTTGCAACTTTTGTACAGGAAAAAGTAGTACTTTTTAACATTTCAAGTCGCATTTTAATATAGTGAAAACATGTACCAAAACACATATTGAAAAAGAAAAAGAAAAGGAAAAAAAAGAACATAATGGATTCTCGAATTCATTTAATGGCTGCTCTTAGATCTTGGGCGAGTTCAAAGCAAGGCTATGAGTCGAAATATGCCCCAAGATTCAAAGCAAGCCTATGTGCCAAAGTATGCCCTAAGAAGCTAAGATACGGCCAGCGTCTTCAAGGCCCTTAATGTAGAGGGTAAATACCAGTTTATGAGTGCGTCTTCAAGGCCCTTTACTTAGAGGGTAAATACAAGTTTGTTAGTTTTTCATGTCAAATATAGGATTTATGGGTTAGTTTAATGGTTTTACTCGGAGCATTTATTGATTGACTATTTTAGAAAAGTTTTTATATTATTTTTATGAAAAATATAAAAAATTGTTACAAAACTTAGTTGATTTTTCTTTTTTCTTAAAAAATTTTCAAAAATATTTTTTTAGACCAATACTTTAGGCTATCTGTTAACTTTTTCTCTTTATTACTTTTTTGTCGCCTACTTTCATCCTATGTTCTGCTACTTTGAAAGCCTCTTTTGGAAACTACAAGGAGAGCAAAAGATTGCTTCCATATTTTAATAAAATAGCTCCATCAAATCCTACCAACCGTCTTGTAACATAATTTGTACCTCTCCATGTTTAAAGTATTTGTGGTCTAGTTGGAAAAATGGTTCAAATTGCAATGCTAGCAATATATTATAACTATCTAAAAAAAATGTGTAAACCCAAGCTAACTTAAACAAACCAAAGTTTTACTATCAATCAGTCTCTATAGACTGTAGAGAAATAAAGAGATAAAATTTATTTTACAATTAAAATTTTATTTTTTTCAATTTAATTATATATAAAATATCACGATTTATCTTTAGAATTGTAATGATTTTTATCAAAATTATAAAATGAATCTATTTAAAATAAAGAAAATGCTTTAGAAAATAGAAAACGTATACTTTCACAGCTTTGTTTGCTCTTGTAGTTTGTGAATTTGCTCCTTCAGTTTCAAAACAATTTCGTAACTTGTATACGTTTACCAAAATGATTGATAATCTTGGCCGTGACTCGTGAGTCCGTAACTTGTATATAGCTCCATCAAATCAAGTATTAAGTATAAACCCAAGCTAGCTTAAACAAACCAAAGTTTTATTATCAATCATCTCTATAGTCTATAGAGAAATAAAGAGATCAAATCTATTTTATTTTATTTTTTGCTTTTCAATAAAGAGATCAAAACGATTTCGTACCAACGGTGTCTTTCAGATGTACTGCCCATTGACAATATCAATTGCTGAGACTCAAGTTCTCTACCATTACCAGCACTTACCCAAAAGAGAAACGAACTCTATCTTTAAGGCCCTTAAATTTTTCAAACATACAAAGTAGGCATGCTCAAGGTCTCTACCATTACCAAGATTGACCTAAAAGAAATACGAACTCCATCTTTAAGGCCTTTGAATTTTCAAACAGACAAAGTAAGCATGTAATTCAGATCAAGTATGTGACTTATAATAAGCTCAAACAAATTAACCAAAATTTCACTATCCACTAATATAGATCCACACTCCACAGGAAAAAAGAAACTTACTGCTTCTCTTGTGTCACTGGGGCTGACATTATCTAGAGCAACAGAACCTTTCTCAGATTCATCTCCTTTCAGTATGAGTTTTCGATCCCGTAGCATTGAAACAATCCATTGCCAATGGTTTCGGGCAGGAGCTTGTATTGGAGAGATTGTGTTAGCTATGCGTTGAGAGCATAGATCTTGCTCAAGACCAGGGATTCCCTTCTCTAAATCTGTATCTAGAGCCTCTGCAATTTCTTGGATGCCTCCAACCTTCTGCATTGAATCCAAGTCCTCCTCTACCATCCCAGCAACGTTTGCTTGTTGCAGTTTTGCATCACCAATACAATTGTTGGAGATTTTCACAGCCTGCAAAATATCAGTTAGAATATACATTAGTATTTTTGCTATTCTTTAATGTTATGTTTGGAAGAAAAAAAAAAATGAGAGAGACGAGTGGAGAATAAAGGTAAAGCGTAAAGGTGATATTTATCCATATCTTCCTCCATTCAAACCTACGTTAATTTTTGAACTCAGTTGACTTGAAGGCAGACACAAGCATTACGAAAGTATATTCCGGTCACCTTATCCTCTATTCTACTCTCCTTTTTTCATGTCCTTCCATCAAAACACAGGGTTAAAATCTTTAACTTAGTTCATGACTCGAAGGCATACTTATCACCTCTTGTCTCTTGAAGAGATAACTAAAGCTCATTCATCTACAAGTAGGGCACAAGAAAGGAGCGGTTTTTCTTTCTTTTTTTCTTCTTTTTTTCATGGCTTTGGCTTGTGAGAGCTCAACAAATAAGCCCACTCAAAGAAATTAAAGGTATACTTTTCACCATATATAGATCCATGGGAGAGAAAATAGAAAACTTATACTTACTGCTTCTCCTGAGTCATCCAGGCTGATATTAGAAGTCCTTGAGGAAAATTTGTCTACAGCAAGAGAACCCTTATCAGCTTTATCTGCTCCTGGAGCTATGCTGGCCATTGACAAGACCGTTTGTTGAGACTCTAGGTCTCCACCATGGCCACCACTGACCTAAAATTAGACCCAAAATATGAGCTTTATTTTTCAGGTCATTAAAATTTTCACGGAATTCAGAGCAAGTCTTTCAAAGTTAGAATATTTCAACAAAAACAATATCGACACATCCATTTTCTTACCTCGTAACTTGTTGAAACAATCAACAAGTGTTGAAAAAAAAAAGTGCCTTTAACTCTTATTGTCAACCACTTCAATATGTTGTGATATTGGGCATGTTACTAGATTTATTCATATGCTTAAGCACAAACAAACCAAAGTTTCACTATCGATCCCATTCAGATCGACCCAAGTTCCAAGGGGAAAACATATATAGAAAACTTACTGCTCCTGTGTCATCTGGGCTGATATTACTGTAAGAGGAAATGGATGATGAGGCTACAGGAAAAAGAGAACCTTTCTCTGATTCATCTCCTCCTGGAGAGACCGTTTTCTGTGACTCAAGGACCTCATTTCTAGAGCTTTTGCTGGTTAACATTATTTAGCTTGTCTAAATTAGGCACTCCACAGTATGCCAAACCTTGCTGGAAAAGACACTTTCTGCAATAAGGGAAAAAAAAACAAACAAATAAATAGGGTAACCTAAACAAAACAGTTATGGAGAAAAGGAAAAGATTGAAGAAATAACTGTATTGATGGTGAAGAAGAAGAGCTTTATAAGTAGATGACAATGTACAACATCTCCCAAACTATTCTCACTAAGATTATAATAAGAAATGAATGTTTTTCAGCAGCTTCGTCGAAATGACAAAGAAAGGATGAAAAGAAATTAATCTTTAGACTGAAAGCAGCTTCGTCGAAGCCTCGAAGGAATGAGAAAGAAATTAAGAATACTAGGCCGAAAGAAAACTTATCCGCGTTATCAATCTTTAGATTTCCATTTCTCATATCATCTTGACTGACTTTGAGTCGAAAAAAGATCATTAAGCGCCATATCTGATGACATACAATTAATGATAATCTTAATCTCTCGACTGACTCTGAGGACGGTCGTGTACGGTGAAAAAGAATCATGATATGGACTTATAGCGGCGGAAACGTCGACCCCGTTGTCACTTGGGGAGCTCCACAAAAACAAATATGGTATTATTATTTCATCAAACTATAATTAATTTATCAAATATATCACAAGAGTGAGCAGAAGGTGAAGGACAATCTCAGAGGATGCGAATGAGAGTTTTAAGAAACTAATTTAAATTTTGATTATTTCATCCGGAAAGAGAAAAAAAAAATGATAAATGACAAGTTATGGTTGAGATTGAATAATAACAGGGACACAACAATTTCAAAACAATCTTATTTGAAAAATTGTTAGTGGCAAGTAAAAATGAAATGTCAATGATGAACTCAGATAAGAACTAGCCAATAAAAGATTGCCACTTAAAATTTGTTATAAAATATAAAATAAAAAAACATTATGAGAAGGTCTATAGATAAAAATAAAAAAAATACAACAAATTTGACACCTATTGATGAAAATTGTTAATGATATGTAAAAATATAATGTTAATGGTTAGCCAAAATGAAAATTCATATAAGCTTAACACATCAACTAGTGTAAAAAATGTTAGCACATTTTGTTTTAAGAAACAAACACACACAGAAAGAGAAAAAGAACGTTCTAACATAAAATCAAAACATAAACTCCAATCAAAAGTTATAATAACTTTTTTTTTAGAATGTAATTATGATAACTTTTAAGAGGGAGTTGTCAAAATTTTTGCATACACGTTCATATATAACCTTGCTTAAATATTGTGAAGGTAGCACTTTGAGAACTATAATCAAAGTCAATAAAACCGTGTTGTCAACAGTGAGACATAAATCATAATGGACCTAGACGCGAAAACGAGCGTAATATACAATCTATAATTCTATATGTTGTGGTAGATGGTGAGCTTTTCAGTCCAGCTTCCTCACGTAGTCGCGTGTTCATTGTCACTGGTGGAGCTTAACGCGGTAGGCTAATTACACGACCTATTTCGTAACTCGAATTTTTCTCTCAGTATATTTCTCTCAAACCTATATCATCATCAATTTATAATTAATATTACTTTTTTATAAACACTGGGATAAGCAGTAGCACGCCAATGTTGACATTTTGATAACTACTAACGCGGTTTTAACTCTGTTCATACATACACAATGTTCACTTGGCTGGGGGTCGGCAAATGTAACGGTCTCATTATTAATAGGAATAACTAAACTCTTGTTTCTATTTTTAGAAAAAAAAATTGCATTTGCCGAGCCCCAGCCAAGTGAACATTTGTGTATGTATGAACAAAGTACATGGTGATTTTTAATTGGTTTTTTATTTTTTTAATGTATCACATAAATTTAGTGATATGACATGGCCATTTATGATTGGACAGAGAACTAGATCTGTAACATTATTCAAGTAAATTCATGGTATTCTTCTATTAATTTTTTTTTTTTTTTAAAGGTAAATATCGTGGTATTTGCCATTTTTTTGGCATTGTAACTTGATTTAGTGTGGTGTTGGGCATCATATCAATGTCATGCATGCACCGATTGACCTCAGAAATTTCAATGTCTTGCAAACCCTGACCTAGACCAATTAATCACATCTTAATGATCAAGTGGACTCTTTAGTCTTTACTAGATCGAGATGATATAAAACTGACTGGTTAATAATCACTAGATAGTTAGAGGTGCTTTCTTAAATAATAATAAATAAATAAAATAAAAAAGAGTGAAAGGACCCCAATTGATAACACCACCGTTGATTAAAAAAGGGAAAAACAAAAAGCCAAAAAATGCAAGACGAATTCAGCCAGTGTGAGGTGTGAACGTAACTCAATGCATAGAAAATATGCATAGTCAGATACACTGAAAAAGGAGGGGTAAATCTGGTATTTGGCTGGCATGGTGTTTTTTCTTCCGTTTTCTTCCCAATTTGAGGAGAAAATATTTTGATGGGTCCGATGAGAAAACATTCGGGTCCCACCAAACAACTATCAAAAGTGTTTTCTCTCCTTTTTTTTTTTTATTCTCCCTAAAATCCACCCAACCAAACATACCCTTAAGTGAGAAAATTAAGATAAAATTTCTACTTGAAGAAATATAACTCTATACATAAAAAATGTATGTCATATAAAATTAATCTCATTTGTATAAGAATTTTTATCACACACAAAGTTATGGTAGCTATTTAACATATGAATATCTATTTTACTATAATAGTTTCTTAGTACTTACTTACTAAAGACAATATTCACTCACTAAAAACTTCTAAGAATGTTAATGAATATCATCATCCTCAAACAATAAGCAATTGATTTTTACTAAGACATGTCACAATATTTAAACTTTCTTAATGAATGATGTCATATGCTCCAATTGAAACTCTTCATCAAATACCTTTAATCATACACAATGAAAAATTTTGTCATTCATACTTTCTTCTTTATCATTCTACATGAGTCTAGGTGCAATATTTAGTTTACTTAGTTTTTAATGAACACCCATTTTAGGAAGGAAAAAAAATTTAAAATAACAAAAGGCATATGTCATCAAATTTTCCATTAAGTAAATTATAAGTTTCGAATATTTAAATTTAGAAAATCAATGTTCTCTAGGTAATAAATAAAACACCTTATATCATCATTCTAACTTTCTAAGCATTATTACCATTTAAAACTTAAAGTACGTGAATAAAATTTTTGGGATATTAAAATTTAGTGGAGGTATTTTAGATATTACTCAATAAAATATTTTAAAAATCATAAGCTTTCATTAGAGTTTAACTGAGAGAACAATAATATGAAAAAAATGCTATTTTCCAAAATATTAAGGGAAAAATTACTTGATTTTAAAATTTAAAGATGAATTGTGAACTATCCTAAACATAAAGGATGAAAAGTGTTTTTGTAAAGTTGAATTTATTCAACTATGTGTTGGCTTTATTCCATACCAAATTTGCTTGTAATTCAGCATTTAAAAATCTTGTATTTAGGTGGGAATAATGTAAAGGTTGTGTGTGAGAGAGCGTGAAGAATTGATCAAGTGTGTGCATCAAGAGGCAACTCACGACTGGATCTCACAACTAACTCGCGAGTGGTGACTTACCAGAATGTAGCACACGTGTGGGGCATGCAGGAAGTTGAAGGATGAGGACAGCTAGATCACTACAGGATAAAAAGTACAGTCTGGCCAGTCTGGTAACTGGCGACTGGAACTCGCGACTCATCCCAGTCACGAAGTGAGTTGCCAGTGCACCCTGTTTTGCTTAAAACTAACTTTTCACGTTCCATCTCATTCCCTACTATAAATACCCTTATACCCATGAAATGTAGAGAGTTTCCAGAGAGAATTTTGAGAGAGAAACTCTAGAGAACAACAAGATTGATTCGTCCACAATCTTATACATTTGATTCTCTAAATTCCTCTACTCTCACCCTCTCCATTGTCATACACATTAGAGGATCTTAAGCCAAATCTTTACTTTACCAAATTCATAGCAATGAGAAGGTTCTTGGTGTTTAGGAAGCAGTTCAAGAGAGAACCAATTCACATTGGTTGATGCAATGGGCTAATTGCGAGATCCAGTAAGCTAGAGAAGATAAGGTTAGGCGTAACCCTGTTGAAGCAAGAAGCTTAGAGGGCTTAAATACATTAGGTAGATTAGGCTTAAAGGGTATTCATGTATCCCAACTGATTTTCTAGTGGATCATTTACCACTTGGAGGGCGGCGGAAAGGTTTTTCGTTGTGTTCTTTGGTTTTCTCTTCGATAACATGTGCCAATGTTATCTTATGTTTGCTTCTCTTTATCCCTTACTCTCTGCTTTTAATTACTGCTGAGTTGTGATTAAAATATGGCTTAGAGTAGTTTACATATTTGGGTATTGCTTATATTTCATATTCCACATATACATTGTTTGAATATAAGCTTGTATTGGATAATTTGTATTTTGGGATCTAAACATTCACAAGTGTTTTACACACTAAGTGAGTTTTCAATTGGTATTAGAGCAAGTACACTTTGACGGATTTCTATATCTTAGTGTGATCCTAAACCTCTTGTAGCTATGGAAAAGGCTATGTTGAATTGTAGTGCAAATGTTTGTGATAATGACTCTATGAGTATTTTTAAAGATTGTCCTAACAATGAACTTCTAGAGTTATTAAAAACAAAGAAACATGCTAGAATGTTTGTTCATATGCTAAATTATCTTGAACACGAGAACCATGTCTTACACAATAGTCTATGTGAGTCAAATTCATTGATTGAGAAGTATAAAAGAAGAAATAGAATATTGTGTGACAAGGTTGATCACCTTAAAAAGAGAATTTAATCTAGTAAGAGAATAGAAAATGAAGATGATTTTCTTTTTGAAGATCAAGAGTGCTTATCTGATGCTTGCTTGTTTGTGCTCACCTCTTTAAAAGTATTCAATTCTTGTTTATGGTATCTTGATAGTGGATGCTCTCGTCATATGACAGGAGATAAATCACTATTTAAGTCTCTCAAAGAGAAGGTTGGTGACTATGTAACATTTAGGGATGGAAGCCATGCTCAAGTTCTTGGCTAAGGGACTATTGAGATACCGGGGCTACCTCTATTGAAAGATTTTCTATATATCAAAGGGCTTAAGGTGAATATCTTGAGCATCACTCAAATATGGGATAAGGACTTTCTTGTTCAATTCTCAAAGAAGGGGTGTGTGATCATAAATGAAGTAGGGATTCAAGTCTTGGAGGGATATAGAAGTACTGACAGTTGCTATGGAGTAGTTCCTACACCAAATATTTCTTGTAAGAGTGCCCGAGTCAATATGTTGGAACTTTGGCATCAAAGATTCGGCCATGCAAACTTCAAACAAGTGGCGAAAGTGTCCAAACTTGAAGCCGTTGTGGGGCTCCCAAAATTCGGAAAGGTGGAGAAGACCATTTGTGGCACTTGTCAAATGGGAAAACAAACAAAGGCGAATCATCAAAAGGTGAATGTGATCTCTACATCACGTTGCTTAAAGCTTCTCCATGTTGATTTAATGGGGCCCACAAGAATAGAAAGCTTAGGAGGAAAACGGTATATTATGGTCATTGTCGATGATTTCTCAAGATACGGGTGGAATTTCTTAGAGAGAAATCAGAAGCATGTGAGAAGATGGAGAATATTTGTAAGAGGCTTCAAAACAAGAAATGTGTACCAATTGTCAAGATAAGAAGTGATTATGGCAAGGAGTTTAAAAATGCAATATTTAAGTCCTTTTGTGAGAAGAATGGGATCAAGAAAGAGTTTTTAGCTCCTAAAAGTCCTCAACAAAATGGGGTGGTTGAAAGAAAGAATTGGGTGATTCAAGAAATGACAAGAGCTATGCTACTCAACAAGCAAATCCCTCAAAAATTTTGGAGGAAAGCTGTGAACACCTTATGTCACATTGGTAATAGAATATAATTCCGAATATGAACAAAGAAGACCGCATATGAAATTTGGAATGGGAAGGAGCCAAAAGTGAAATGTTGCTGAGTCTTGGAATGGGAGTAAGTGTTACATTCTAAATGATCGGGAGAACCTTGGAAAATTTGATGCAAAAAGTGATGAAGGTATCTTTCTCGGGTACTCAACCACTAGTCGGGCATATAGAGTCTTCAACAAGAGAACAAAAACGGTGATGGAGTCCATCAATGTGGTCATTGATGATGCCATAACAAAAGTAGCAAATCATGATAGTGGAGAAGGAACAAGCTCCAAAGAAGCTAATGTTGAGATTGAGGCCCAAGATGTTGAAGTGGAAGAACGTTCACCGGAAAGAGAATCTACTCCCGTGAATTCTAGAATGGAGACAAGATCATTGTCTAGATCCTCAAGCCCTCTCACCCCTCCGGAAATTCATCCTCCTATCTCCCGGAATGATGAAGTGTCCACCTCAAAGAAGCCATCATCTAGAGTGGTTAAAAATCATCCGGAAAGTAACATTATCGGTTCTCTAGATGAAGGTCTACGTCTTAGAAAAGGGAGCACACTTATTGCAAACCATGTGACTTATCATTGCTACCTTGCTCAATTTGAGCCAAAAAGGGTAGAAGAAGCTCTTCAAGATGAGAATTGGGTGGATTCAATGCATGAAGAACTGAATCAATTTGTGAGGAATGACGTATGGGAACTTGTCCCAAGGCCCAAAGACGCTCATGTCATCGGCACCAAATGGATTTTCAGAAATAAGACCGATGAGGATGGTGAGATAATAAGAAATAAGTCTCGGTTGGTGGCTCAAGGTTACACTCAAGTGGAAGGAGTAGATTTTGATGAATCCTTTGCTCCCGTAGCTAGACTTGAGTCTATTCGCATCCTTTTGTCCATTGCATGTATTATGGATTTCAAACTCTACCAAATGGATGTGAAATGTGCCTTTCTCAATGGGTTCCTTAATGAAGAAGTCTTTGTTGAACAACCCAAAGGTTTCCAAGATCATCACTTCCCGGATCATGTTTTGAGATTGAAGAAGGCACTCTATGGATTGAAACAAGCACCTAAAGCATGGTATGATTGGCTTACAAATTATCTCTTGGATAGAGGATTTCAAAGAGGGTATGCCAACCGGACCTTGTTTGTGAAGAAAGATGAGAACTATCTTCTTATAGCTCAAGTGTATGTTGATGACATAGTGTTTGGAGCAACCATAGACGCCCGTGCTATAGAGTTTTCTAAAGAAATGAAGAAGGAATTTGAAATGAGTATGGTGGGGGAATTTACATTTTTCTTGGGTCTTCAAGTTAAACAAAGGAAGGATGGTATATTCATCTCTCAAGAAAAATATGCTAGAAATCTTGTCAAGAAGTTTGGACTAGATTCCAAAAAGCATGCCTCCACTCCATGAGTTCATCTACCAAGCTTAGTCTTAACTCTTCCGAGGTAGAAATAATTCTAACTTTGTATAGGAGCATCATTGGAAGTCTCCTATATCTCATTGCAAGCAAGCCGAAACATTGCGTTTAGTGTGGGAGAATGTGCTCATTATCAAGCAGCTTCGAAAGAGTCTCACTTGACGACTGTGAAGAGAATTATACGCTATACTAATGGCACTCCCGAGTATGGTCTGTGGTACTCAAAAGACTCTAATGATTGTCTAGCCGGTTACTCGGATGCAAATTGGGCAAGAAATGTTGATGACCGAAAGAGCACTTCGGGTGGATGTTTCTATCTCGGAAACAATCTTATATCATGGATGAGTAAGAAGCAGAACTCGGTGTCTCTATCTACAGTTGAAGCTGAGTATATAGCTATTGGGAGTTGTTGTACTCAACTTCTTTCGATGAAGAAACTTCTTCATGACTTTGGGATTCCTCAAGAAATGATGAGTGTGTTCTGTGACAACACTAGTGCCATAAATCTTTCCAAGAATCCTATTTAGCACTCAAAGTCCAAGCACATAGAGATTTGCAATCACTTCATCCGTGATTTGGTGGAAGATAAAATCGTATGTCTTGAATTCATCCACATGGACAACCAAAAGGTGAACATCTTCACCAAACCTCTCGATGGTCCTCGTTTCGAATTGCTCCATAAGACCATCAGTGTCGGTATCATTCCTTGAATCTCATGTGTGTTGTGTGTTTTACATATCTATCTTGAATTGGTCTTATTTGAGTAAGGCACACACTTCTTTGTTGGAAGCATGTTTTTATTGTTTTTGTTGTTTAAAAGCTTTGGTTGTTTGTGTTTTTTATCATTCTTTACTTGCTTTGTGTCAAAAATCCAAAAACACATAAAAAGTATAAAATCCAAAAAGTTTTATCGGCGGTGTTGTGTATTGTCACATGCATGTTTAGTCTTGTACCTTCGTACTAATGGCTTTGTGCATTAATGAGCTTAGCTTGTTCTCTATGCACTTGTATCTTTGTGGGAAACATTTTGACATCTATGTGATTGTTGTAAATAGATCTTCAAACTTGTCATGAGTGATTAGTAAATAGTTTTGTTGATCTTGAGACATGCATAGACTTGTGCCTATATCTCTTGATACATAGCCAATTGCTTTCTTAGCACTTTGCTACCTGACCCGCACCCCATGAGTCTGCAACAAGACCACAATTCATTTCAAACAACTAAAGAAAACCCCAAATTGAACTAGAAATTCAAATCCCATTTGGACATTACAACACTCACCAATATATACCATTAATCCATAATTCTCTTTGCCCCATAAATTTTAATCTTACCTAGAAATTCAAAGCAGACTATACAACAAGAACACAACAACACAGTCTAAAGCACAACCCCTTATAAATGAAACAGTAATTCCATCTTTTCATTAAAAGGAAATTCAAAAAAAAAAAATCTACAGTTACAATATCTTTAACTACAATTGTAACTAACTAAAGTACACAGAATTTTTTACTGTACAACAAATTTTGTGCAAAATTGAATTACAAAGAAAAATAAAAAAATGTGACAAACCTTACCCGCATAAGAAGATTGATACGTTCGAGCAGAGCCGTGAAGGTCTTGGCGGCTGTGGCGCCGGCGCCAAAGAAGCCTTAAAGCCAGCGGGTGTTTGAGGAGCTGAGCCGGAGTCGGGTCGAACTCTTTTCTCTTTTCTGCCACTGAAAGGCGGGCGAAATTACAACAATTGCCATTGGCAGTGCCACCGTCAGCGTTAGTTGGAAACCCACCAAAATATCTAAACGTGAGGCCCCTATTGCCTCATTGAGTCATCAAATTATGGTCCAGATTTATCCTTGGCTCTAAAGAGACCTTATCAAGCAATTCAAAGCACACACGCACACACTTTCTCTAACCCAGCCAAGCTCTTTGAGCATATCACTCAGGCCCGTAGGTCACACCAGTGGAGTGTGCTCACCGATCTCGCTCACTCTCATTTCCACAAACCACAGGCGCTTTTTCCCTCATTCATGTAATTATTTTTTGTTATCATTTTAGTTTCTTGTACATGCATTTGCGTTTTATAATATATACACTTCGAGGCTTTTGTTTCAAGGGTGAGAGAAACCTAGTGTAGATTGACCTATTTAATTTTTTTTTAATTCCCTCAACATTTAAAACTTTATTTCTTCCCACTTGCATGCTCGATCTTGTTAATATTTTTTTTTCTGGGAAATTGTTGGAAATATGGGAATGGTGGGGGGATTTAATGGAGGTATGAGATGTAGGCTTGTGCTTGTACTGTTAGAAACTAAAAGAATGTGGACAAACACCCAAAGTAAGTATGTCCCTCTATTTTTCTTAGAATGATGGTAATATTCAGGAGTTATGGAGTAATGGTTTAGACCGTTACTCTACCCCACTAAGTCCACTATCCCATTCAATATTAATGAAGTGGTGTGTATATAAACACCAAGAGTGATACCCATTGAACAGTGGAACGAATTCTACATTTCTCATAGTGTTTACAGAGCGTTGTAAGGCTCTTAAGTTGTGGGTTATGTTTGCACCACTATAGTAGTGTGCAACACCGTCGGAGAAACGTTTTTGGTTAGTGGGTTACACAAATTGGAATTCAAAACGTGTTTGGATAGCTGGTCTGCATGGAGGCTAGCTCTAGACAGCATAGAACAATCTCAAAGCTACTGTGTGATCATCGGTTTAGGCCAAGAGAGGTATGCTGAAAAACTGATTACTTATATTCCGCTGCAAGTTTCTATTTCTTACATTGGTATCAGAGCTTTCATTGGTTGTTCTCAATGCCATAGGAATATATGATTAGTTCTTAATGTGTTTTATGCTTCGGTGATATGTTATGAATTTCTATGCACCTCACATGGCCTTCAATGGCAAGTTTTGATTCTGAGCATTTCGTGTCTTGAAATTAATATATGTTGTTTGTTAAACTACCGATTGTCCCAAAAGCTTAAGCTATTGGGATATGGTAAATTTAATCATTTAACCAATACTTCTAACACTCCCCCTCACGTGTGGGCCGAAACTACCTTTTAATAGGTGAGGCCCAACACGTGAGAATTAAATGGGAGGTAGAGTGGAGGAGACAAGGATCGAACTCAGGATCTCATGCTCTGATACCATGTTAAACTACCGATTGTCCCAAAAGCTTAAGCTATTGGGATATGGTAAATTTAATCATTTAACCAATACTTCTAACATTGTTTATATTACATGTATTAATATCTACCTTAAGTTACGTAGAAAATCTCTAAGTGTGCCATGAGATATAGTTTAACAAAACTTAGAACACTGCAACTTTAAGGACAAAACTACTCTTATATGATTTCTGTTTACAAAATATGATTTCATATTATGAATCTACGTGTTATAAGCTTTAAATCGATATATGGTACGTTAAAAATGAACTTGAAATGAAGAAGATATAAAACTTTGAAGTTCTGAAACTCGTTTTATTTTTGGCTGAAAGAAATTGAGAGGAGCGGATGAAGGTAGAAGACAACGTTTTAGGCATCACGTGTCTACCACTTGCCAAAAGGGCTAGAGTGACAGCCAATGATATAATAATAATAAAAAGAAAAAAAGAAAAAAAAAAAGGGAAGGTCCCACAATGGCTCCGTCTGCTTCACCATTATTTAAATAAATAAATTAAAAAAGTTCCACAAACAGTGTATTTCCTAAACGTATTAGCATGACACGTGAATCGTGTTTAAATATCATGACGATTCATTCTTCTTAGATTTAAAGGGCTGCTGCAATTTACTATTTTTGATGCGGCTCTTTATTAGTGGTGTATATATTTTTTAAGAAATATTTAATGATATGGAATTGATTAATTCTTTAAATAATTTTCGGTTATTATTCCTTAGTGAAATACGGTATTAAAAATATTTATACAACGTTAAATACTATATTTAATGCGACAAAAAAATAATTATTTCTTAGTGAAATAATGAGACGCCTATATGAATTATTCTTGTGAGTTTAAATTGTGATAGCATATTTGGCTTAATAGTTAATTGATTGTATCTGTAATGTCCCATTTATGAAATTTTGTAGTAAAATGGCTTCCAAAGGTATAGTTGTTGATTTCAATAAAGGAGAGAAACTGGATGATGAAAATTACAATATTTGGCACCACAAAATCCAGTATGTGCTGAATGAGAAAGAAGTCCTAGAGACTCTAACTCATTCGTTGAGTAAACTCGATGAGGGAAGCACTGAGCAACACTAACGTGATCTTGCTGCCTATGAAAGTTGGTACAAGAAGGATTTGTGTGTGCGCTTTACAATACTGAGCAGCATGCACAATGACTTGATTGGTGAATTTGAGCAATATACAACTGCACAAAACATGTGGAAAGCTCTAAAGCTAAGATATGGAGGGACATCAGCCACTAGACAGCATGGCTTAACAATGAAATTTGATTCATATAAGATGCGCTCTAAACATACGATGAAACAGCATCTTAGGGCGATGTCCTCCATGATTTGAGAGCTCAAATTAGCTGGAAACAATCTTACTAACAAACAACAAGTCCAGACAGTGATTCGTTCACTACCAAGTTCATGGGAGACGATGTGTCAAAATTTGACACATAATGAGAACATCAAAACATTTGATGATGTGGTTCGTCACTTGGAACTTGAAGTTGAGCGCCTTGACGCAGCCAAGCCGATTAGTTCTGTGCACATGGCTGAGACTAGCTCGCGTAAGGCATCTAGGCCTAAACGTAAGCAACCTGATTACGCTCCTGGACAAGAGAGACCTAATGGGCCACTGCCTAAGAAGGCTAAGTTTGTCAAGCGCAATACTAGAGGAAAGCGCACAAAGAAGGACAAGTCTAAGTTGACTTGCTATAATTGCAGAAAGAAAAGACATTTTGCTCGTGATTGCACTGAGCCAAAAAAAGGTAACACCTAATCCTACATCTCACCATGTTTTTTGTAACTAGTCATGTCCTTGTTGCTAATTCTGCTCCTATGTGGACTGTAGACTCAGCAGCAACAGAACATGTAGCGAGAGATAGAGTGAGATTTGTGGAGTACCGCTAGATTCCTGTTGGGAGTATAGACATCAAGGTGGGAAACGAAGCTAGCGTGGAGGTACTTGGAATTGGTACCTACAAGCTAGAGTTGCGGGGTGGTCACACTCTGTTACTCCATGACGTATTGTATGCTCCAGAGATCCGGAGGAACTTACTTTCCATAGTTACTTTGTTAAGACTTGGTTTCCGGTTTATTTTTTAGAATAATTATGTTTTATTGCATTTGGGAACAGTTTATTATGGCCATGGTTTTATTTCAAATGGTTTTTTAATTTTGGATATTGAATATTATAATAATGACAGTTCAGTTTTTTTGACTTCATCTGATAATGCTTCTGATAATTCAATTATATGGCATGCTAGGCTAGGCCATATAGCGTAAGAGAGGATGACTAGGTTAGCTAGAGAAGGCTTTATGGGCAATCTTGCTAAGGTCACTTTGTCCATATGTGAACATTGTCTAGTGGGAAAGTAAAAAAGAAAACCGTTTGGAAAAGCCACAAGGGCATCTTTTCCATTGTAACTAATCCACTCTTATATATGTGGTCCAATGAATGTGAGGGTAAGGCATGGAAGACTATACACGTTACGGTTATTTCTATTTGATTTCTCGTAATTCTAAGGCTTTAGATTGCTTTAGAGGATACATGAGATTGGTTGAGAATCAATTAGACAAGAGCATTAAGGCTCTCAGAACTGATCGTGGGCGTGAGTATCTATCTGAGCAATTTAAGGAGCTCTGTGATGAAAAGGGAATTGCAAGGCAGTTAACGATGCCTTATACACCGCAACAAAATGGTGTGGCAGAAAGGAGAAATCGAACACTGCTAGAGATGGTTAGGTCAATGATGGCGCAAGCAAACTTACCGATTTCGTATTGGGGGGATGCACTTTTGACTGCAGCCTATATACTTAACCGAGTGCCCTCTAAATCAGTATCTTCCACACCTTATGAACTATGGACCGGCAAGAAACCTGACTTGAATAACTTGCGGCCATGGGGTTCAATAGGTTATGTTCACAATACTTCTCATAGATATAGGAAGTTAGGGCCTAAAGGAAAGAAGTGTATCTTTATAAGATATTCTGAGCATTCCAAAGGCTATGTGTTGATAGGTGAACAACCAGATGGAAGTGTGACTGAATTGGAGTCACGTGATGTTGATTTCATTAAAAGTGAATTCCCTAACATAAATGAGGTTGAAAAGAACTTGACTCTTTATGAAATGATGGATCAAGAAGGAGGCGCCCCAAGTAGACTAGTAGAGGACAATGAAGAAATTCCTGAAACTCATAGAGACAGTGGGAGCAACTCAGAACCTAGTGGGAGCATACCACTAGAAGTTGATCCACAACAACCTCAGCCACGTAGAAGCAACTGTGGTAATGTTTCTCGTCGTCGTTTTGAGATTGAGGGGGAAGCTTTCATGATTGCTTCACAGGATGATGATGAGCCAAAAATTGTGCAAGAGCTCTCTCATCTTTTGTTAGTGATGAGTGGATGAAAGCAACGAATGATGAAATGGAGTCTATAAGGATTAATCAAGTCTGGGATTTGGTAAACCTACCGTCAGGGCAAAAAGCAATTAGGAACAAATGGGTTCTTAAAATCAAACACAAGACAGATGGGTCAATAGAAAGGTATAAAGCTCGATTAGTGGCAAAATGATACACTTAAAAGGAGGGTGTTGACTACGAGGAAACCTTTTCTCCGGTTGTGAGGTTTGCTTCTGTTCGACTCATTCTGGCCATTGTTGCAAACTTGAATTTGGAATTATACCAAATGGACGTTAAGATAGCTTTTCTCAATGGAGAACTAGATGATGAAATCTATATGGATCAACCTATTGGCTTTGTGACCAAAGGTCAAGAGCACAAAGTGTGCAAACTTAAGCGATCCATATATGGTTTAAAGCAGTCATCTAGACAGTGGTATCTGAGATTTCATCAAGCTGTTCTATCAAATGGGTTTACGATGATCGAAGAAAATCACTATGTTTACGTAAAACGATCCAAGGGAAGTTTCATTATTTTGTCATTGTATGTCGATGACATATTATTGGCCGGTAATGACATGGAGATGATTATCACCACAAAAGGGTGGTTGTCCTCCAACTTTGAGATGAAGGACATGGGTGAGGCAGATTATATTCTAGGGGTTAAAATCCTTAGGGATCCCTCAAAGAAACTTTTAGGTTTAGGTTTATCACAACAAATCTACATTAAGAAAGTTCTTGAGCATTTCCAAATGCATAATTGCAAACCCATAGATACTCCAGTTGCAAAAAAATGAGAGCTTAAGCCTTGATATGTGTCCTAAGACTCAAGATGAAAAAGAAAAGATGGCTCGTGTTCCTAATACTAATGCAGTTGGAAGCTTGATATATGCAATGATGTGTACTCGGCCTGATATATGTTATGCTGTTGGATTAGTTAGCAAATTTCAGTCTAATCCAGGACTTGCTTATTGGAATGCTATCAAGAGGATATTAAGGTATCTAAAAGGGACAGCGGACTACGTCCTTTGTTATCAGGGTTCAGATTTGCGTATGATTGGCTATAGTGATGCTGATTGGGGTAGTGACCTAGATGAACGCAAATCTACATCTGGATATGCTTTCTTGCTAAATAATGGCGCCATCACTTGGAGTAGCAAGAAACAACCCTGTATAGCATTATCAACTATGGAAGCAGAGTATGTAGCATGTTCAGTAGTTATTCAGGAAGCAGTTTGGTTGAGGAGGTTCTTTCAGAATCTTGAGGTTGTCAAGGATGCCTCAGATCCCATTATGGTACATTGTGATAGCATGGCAGCACTTGCCTATGCTAAAGACTCAGTATCATGGTAAAATCAAACATATTGATATACGATATCACTACATTTGAGACATGGTTGCTCACAATGAAGTGGTTCTAAAACACATTTCTACAAGCCTCATGATTGCTGATCTACTAACAAAGCCTATAGGAATAGATGCCTTTTAGGCTCATGTTAGGAGTTTAGGGCTATGTAGAATATGATGATATGTTGTTTTTAGTAAACATTTATTGTACTTTTTTGGGATATTTTGTTTTAAATGCATATGATGTTATTCAGTTAATAATATGTATGTTTACACACACATATATCATATGATGAGTTCTATGGTATGAAGGGTATGTCGGCCGGCTTAGGTCGATTCACTCACACAAGCGATCACCTCTAGCGCTTGAGTAGTGAGCAGAGATGAGACATTGTGTCATTTAATGCTTATGTAACATATATAGATGGTTGACACAAACAGATGTCACCTTAGTTGGAACTAAGATGAGGTCTACAATATATTTATCTTAATTAAACTATACATAGATAGCCCATGATCCATGTAGCTTGTAGTTAGCCAGATGCGAGACCTTAGTTTAATGCCTAAGGTCGCAAGCGAATAAAGGACTCGATTTAGGTGCTTGAGTAGCGACTAGACCAAGATTTGTATGGTGTATTGAGTTAAGACATACGCTCTTACTTAAGAGAACTCCACCATAACATGTATTTCAAACTACATGTGCTTGCTCGACCAAAAGCGGAGTGAGAGAATAAATCCCTGCTTCTTCACCGTGTGAGTCCCATAGATCTTTCATTAAGATCCTACTTATGCCCTTGTTACTTTTGACTATATCATGAAGCTGAGGTTTTGATGTCTACTACTTTGGCATGTTACCTATGGCCATGTTGGATTCGGTCTAAAGGGACATTGTTGGGAAAGCCATTGGACCAAAGTTAAAGGACATGAGTGCAAAGGGAAGACTATTTTTTGTAACACATCCTTATATTTGTACTCACTGTCGATAGGTTATAGCGCTTATGGTAGCGAAATAATCGTGAGTACATCTAGATAGCTATGATGGATCAAGCATAAGTCTGAGTATTAAACTCAAGAGGGGTTAGAAATGCTTGACTTGATGTGTTAATATGTGTCTAGGGCATAACGAGACACTTTAGGGATGTAGCTATTCTGGTCTTGGTATAAGATTTAGTGTAGTGCTCCCAAATATGTTTTTCAAGTGTGCTCGGTGGTCACACAACCTATTTGCCAGTATAAACTCACTGAGAAATACATTGAGAGATGGATAATAGGGCCATGCCCACAGTGGATGAGTGGAAGATGTTAGAAACTGAAAGAATGTAGACAGACACCAAAGTGAGCATGTCTCTCTATTTTCCTCAGAATGATTGTAACATCTAGGAGTTATGGAGTAATGGTTTGGACCGTTACTTTACCTCACTATGTCCACTATCCCACTCAATATTAATGGAGTGGTGTGTATATAAACACCAAGAGTGGTACCCATTGAATAATGGAACGAATTATGTATTTCTCATAGTGTTTACAGAGTGTTGTAAGGCTCTTAGGTTGTAGGTTATGTTTGCATCACTCTAGTAGTGTGCAACACCATCGGAGAAACGTTTTTGGTTAGTGGGTTACACAAACTGGAATTCAAAACTTGTTTGGATAGCTGGTCTGCGTGGATGTGACGTCCCAGTCAGTCTGAAGCAAAAAAAAAAGGGTCAGATTTTTATGGCTCCCACATGCCCCACCTAACCCCACTACCCACCACACACATTTCACTCCATTTTATCTCTTCTTTGGCCGGCTCACTCTCTACCTCTCTTTCTTTTCATTTTTCTTTTGTTTTCTCTCATACGCTTCTCTCTACACTCATCCTCTCCACCGGCACTTCCACACCACCACCATCACCATTTCCACCATCATTTTTCCGGCAAGATCACCGAAAAATTCTTGGGAACCCATAAACACCTTCACATACTTTTTTTGAGGTAAAAATTTCTCATCTTTTTGGTGGGTTTTGTACTTTTACTTGAGGTTATTTTTTATCTAAGCTTTAATAATGATACCCATGTGATTTATGAGCATTGGAAGTAATATTTATGTGTTTTTATGTATGGGTTTTGTATTAGTGGAATTATTTGACTAGTGGGTATCTATTTTGTGCTATTGATGACTACTTAAGGTTTATGTATGGTGGAAAATTTTAGGGGTTTTAAGTTATAACATGTGATGGTTGGTAAATTTAATTTTTCCATTGCCATTGGGTTTATTTAGAGTTAGTTGAAGTACTAAATTTGTTGTCTTGGAGGATATTTTGATTTTGCTTTCATGGGTCTCTTAATGATGTAGTGTAATTTTTATGGAAGTTAGTCATAATGTTGGAGGTGATATTAAATGGGTTAACTCTATAAATTGGAGTTTATGCCTTGTGAATCAAATTGTTGAGAAACTATGGAAGTAGAATATATTATTATTGATGAGGTTAAATACTAGGCTTGCCTAATAAAGTGATTATTTGGCAACTCCTAAATTGTGGCTAGATGCAATTTCAAGCTCTATACTTATTGTGATAGGTTTACTTGATCTTGTTTAGGTTCTAGCTAATCTCCTTGGAGCTTGCAGAATTAGGATTTTTGCGATTGCGAGGTAAGTAGCTTTTTAATGGGTTTTTTGAAAAATAACATAAATGTTGTTTTTGGTTTAGACACGTTTTTGGAAATTACCTATGGAAACTATATTTTCCTAAAAACTACTATGTCGTAACCTTAATATATATATATATATATACATATATGATTATATATGAAAATGTATCATATTTGGTATTGCATTTGGGGAAATGTATGAATTGTTGATATGGAAAAATAAGCACCTTTTATTTAATCTTTGATAAGAAAATCATTGATTTTATGGTATATTGAAAAATTTAGAGATGCTTATCTTGTGTTGTATTATTTGGGAAATTGATAGAAAATCTCTTGACAAGAATGAAGTTGAAAACCTTACAAACTCTGTAGAAGTTAGATTATTTAAGGTTTTCTGAAACTACTTGGATATGAACTATGTGATTCAAAGAAGTGTAACCTGTGAGGTTATGTTGTTTTAACACCATGCCATGTGTGATTTCTCGATGATCATCCGATTTGTTTTTCGTGGTCTTTGTGACAATGGAATCATGTTTAGCTCAGTGTCCTTTCACTTTGGATGATGCGTTCTTCCCTGCTGTCCATGGGGTGAAGAGGTTCCTTGATTGTGTATAGGTGAGGCTGTTGCCCATGGGGCCAAGAGACCACATGCGAGAGAGGTCCTATTTGACGCACTCTCTCTGCTGCCCATGGGGGGAGAGAAAAACCTTGAGGGTATGGGTGAGGCTACTGTCCATGGGGCCAAGAGTCTGCATACTAGAGAGGACAATATCATGCCAGTTATGAATGGGTGGATCCCCTGACCAGTCTATGCGGTAGTGTGGTATAATTGTGATAATTTACCGTATGTTAGATTTTATGGCTTTGGAAACTATATTGTTAGTGCTCACAGATTATGGTATATAGTTTCAAGGTATTTATTTTGAGAAACTTTGTGTTTCGTTATTAAACCATTCTTGTCGTATTATTATTATTGAAGATGAAGCTTGCATTTCCCCCACCCCCATTTATTATGCTACTTACTGGGTTTTAGCTCATCCCAATTTTTTTCATAGTCTTACAGATTAATTAGCTATATCATGAGAATGGAGCTTGCCTTATTGGTGGTGATTGGAGTTTTATGCTGAATTGGGAGACTTACATTATTAATGGTTGGTGATTCGTTCTAGTTGTTTTTAAGGGAGCTTGCAGTAGTTAATTTTATTAAAGTTGGGCTCTTGAGGCTTGTTAGCCCAAGAGTTTTGTTGGGATTGCATATTTTAGAGAACTTTGGGACTTTCCATTTAAATCATCGAAGTTTTGTAATATATATTCATGTATTATGTGGAAGCACATGATTTTTAGTTATTGTTCATAAATGTGCTATAGAGCTCTGACTTACTTTGAGAGTATATTCAATAGAATTATTATGATAATTCTTGATGTTGGTACTTGATATGATTTTTATGGATTGGTTTGTCAAAAAGGAAAAATTTACAGGTACTTTGAGACGTCTTTCTCATACTTTGGACCCTTTTGGGTTTGGGGTGTGACAGTGAAGGCTGGCTCTAAACAGTAAGAACAATCTCAAAGATCCCGTGTGATCATCGGTTTAGGCCAAGAGAGGTATGCCGAAAAACAAATTACTTATATTTCGCTGCAAGTTTCTATTTCTTACATGTACTTTAATAAAGATTTATCGTTATTTTTATTTGGTTATTTGCGCTTTTGAATTGGGTTTTAGTTTGTAAGTTAGTGTCCAGGTGGTTGGTGATGGTGTGGAGCTGTTTTTGTATGCTTCCTTTGTCGTTGAATCAAGAAATGGTGTTAGATGGACAAAACTTGATTATTTTTTATTGGGTACTAACTTGATTTGAGCTTAAGTTTTTGAATTGATTGATAGAGCAAGCCTAGCCGAGTACGGTCCAAGCTTTATAATTAAATTTTAGCAAGCTACACTTGAAGTTTTTTATTCAACATATATGAGCAAGCATGCATCAAGCTCAAGCAGAGTTTGAATATCTCATTAATCTTGTCAAGTCAAGTTTGATAACTCAATGTTTGGCTTGGTTTGGCTAGATTAGAGCCCTAATCATTGTCAACAAATAACACTGTAATGGCCTTGTAGCAGAATTGGTACCTTCCCATGTACAAAGTGCTTGGGGGTTTAGGAGGGAAAGGGTTCAAGCTGCGGGATTAGCAGTATGTTGTAATTATCTCTCAAAAAAAAAAAAAAAAAACACTGTAATGGAAGTACTTACCCCAAAAAAAAAAAAAAAAACTTTGAAATTATAGATGTGTTAAGTTGTCAAAATGGGATAAGGCAATGAGTGCAATCGTTGGTTAGTCATACTTAGCAAAAAAGAATCGGACTAAAATCCTCTTGAATTGATATTATTGGCCTCATACCAAGGTTAATGATTCAATTATGTATATGATCATATCCGCTAAAATATGATTAACTCAACGTTTGGCTTGGTTTGGCTAGATTAGAGCCTTAATCATTGTCAACCGATCAAACTATAGTGGAAGTACTTACCCAAAGAAAAAAAATTGAAAGAAAACTTCGGAAGTAAAGTAAATGTGACAAGTTGTCAAAATAGGATAAAGCAATGGGTCTTAGTCATACTTAGCAAAAAATAATCAGATTAAAATCCTCTTGAATTTATATTATTGGCCTCATACCAAGATTAATGATTCAATAATGTAAATGATGATATCCTCTAAAATGTGATTAACTTAGACTAGTGTGCATGATATTCTTAAAGATCAACAAAATAAAAGCATGTTATGTAGATTTTGTTTTCATTATAGTAAATATTTTAAAAAAATGTTTAATTTATATTGTACTAACAATGTAAGATTATGTTAGACACTCTTCCTATAGAGATGTCATGGTAACTCTGTAGCCCATGAGGATGGGTTCTAGTTCTTAATATAATCCATGTTTACAAAAAAAAAAAAAAAAACAATGTAAGATTCACATTATTGTACCTATTTATTTAAACTATAATGTAAGATTTACATTACTAGTACATTAATAGAAACCTATAATTACCCAATATGTAAGCATTATCTGTTGCCAGTCTTGGCAAGAGTGTGTCATTTGTTTATGTTATATTGATGTGGTTTCAGATATAATGTCAATTCTTTTACTCAAAGATCTTAAGAATATTTTGAAACTCTCAAAAAAATCCCTATTATGGGCAATCTAGTATAAACTATTAAATTACACCTTTACAATTATCTTTCGTAACATTGTCTTTCGTAATATTGTGCAAAGGCAGAGTATTCTTAAATATATCCATAAGATTGAAAGTTGTCGGTTCAAGATAAGGTCCTAGTATGCTAACACTTGTGAGGTGTTATGAACATTGTGGACTTTATAAATTGAAACATGGTCTTAACAAATGCTAGCTTTTCCTAACAATTAACAAATCTGTTAAGAAAGTTGAGGACAATAATTACCTTTATACTTGTTTAGTAATGTTAGGAACATCTTTTTTTTTGTAATTGTTGATGCAATAAGTTGTAATTTAGATTGTGCATTACATATCTCTCATGAACTCTCATGGACTTGTAAGCATTCCAAGCCTTATTTAAGTACTATAATAATAATAAATTATTTTTTTGTTATTTATTTATGAGTAAATTACATATTTGATTTCCATCATTTACATCATATTTCAATTTGGCCCATTACTTTTTAATTGTGTCAATTAGACCCATAACCTTTAGTATCGTGTCAATTTAGTCTCTACTATTATTTTTTGAATGAAAATTACTATGTGGCTAACGGTCAAAATAAAAAAATCAATATTTGTTGACATGGCAATAAACTAAAATTTTATTTTAGTTGTTTGCCACGTGAGTAATTTTTATCTAAAAGATAATAGTAACTAGACGATTGAGAGAGAGACATTACCACATGCTCCTTACCATCCGCCTCACCCACGCGCTGCCCATCCCTGCGGAAATTTTTTTTTACAATACACAGTGGAGCAAGAAAACCTCAAATCAATTAATAAACTGATAAATTTATTAACAAAACAAAGGATAAATGATTAAATGAACAAACTCAGTGAGATGTGTGAAACATGAGAGAATGAATTCAAAATATTGGTCATATACTCGAGATGAAGTACATATAAATACTGAAATACACATCGACAGAAGTTGTTATATTAAACAACATATAACCATTACATTATCTATAGTTTCGACAGAATCTTGACTCTCGAACTAACACCAGTAATAACAGCCAAAACCAATCACACGTAATATAAGTTACAAACTTTTAATAGCTTCTTCTAATGTGCAGCACAACTCGAAGCTAGCTTCAACAGATCGATAATGAAAGATTTCAATATGTACGTACACAACAAGTCCCTTTGTCATTCAGTGATGCACGACACGTTGTCCTGCTTATCAAGAAGTGCATGCACTTTGTAAACCAATCAATAGACAATTAATAACCCTTGAAACCATCCCAACTGAAAGACAAATGAACCACTGAATCCAAGTCAACTTTGCATCGGCTACCAGAATATGTGAAATTTCAATAAAAGCCACCTGCAGTAACAGAATAACACCCACAGCCAACAAAAACAACGGGTTACGAGGAAAGTGCCGAAGCACATTCTTATTCCCCACTTGTCTTGCATTTATAATTTTACAGACTTGGCAGAGGACAAAAATATTGAAGATAATGGCATTACTAACCTTCTTATTAATGCCAATGATGGTTTGCCCTTTGAACTGGCATGTCACTAAGACGCCAAGTTGATACAGAGCTTGGATTACAACGTTTCTCCATATGGCCATGTTGATAAGTGATTCAGTTTTTCTCAATGGTGGCTTTTCCATCAGTTCCTTTGATGGTGGCTCAGTCAATAATCCAAGGCCACCAAGAAGAGTCACAACAAAGTTTGCCCAGACTAATTGGATGGTCGTAATTGGAGAATCTCCGCAAAACATTGTTGTGATAGAGGTTATCAACAACCCTGATATATTCATGGTGAGCTCAAGTTGCATATACTTGCGAATATTGTCATAAATACATCTTTCGCATCTGACAAGAGTCACAAGACTGTCCAAGAAACTGAGATTTCCATCCACGATGATGATGTCAGAACTTTGCCTAACCATTTCACTGCTAAAAGTCTGTATAGTGATCCCTACATCAGCTTCCTTTAGTGCTGGAATCACATTTGTTTTAATTCCAACCATTGCTACTGTGTGACCTTTTTTCTTCAAACATTGCACTAAAAGGAGCTTGTCAGAAGGGATTAAACTTCCCATTAAGATGATTTTATCCACTTCATCCATCTGCTTTTCGTTGATGTAATTTTGAAAATCTTTAGCCTCAAGCTTCAATTTATTTGCATTGGGAAGTAGTCCACACTCGCAAGCTATGTCTTCCAATATTGAGACATCATCTTCTGAAACCAGTATGATATTAACTCCAGCATTTATCCAAGCTTCTATTTCTCTTTTTGTCGAGTCAGCTGCCTCTGAGTTTATTGATCGCCAACCACTTTTGTCAATACACACAGTTGTGACTGAATTCATGGTGAGACAAGCCAAGGGTTCTTGAACAGTGGCCTTGCCAAATAGCATCTTCTTATTCCAATAACCAATGGCAAGAGTGACTACAAAAGGTATCCCTTCTGTTACTCCAAACAGAAAGGTAAGAATTGAAGTTGATAACGTGTTGAACTTCCCATTTGGTGTCAAGAAAATTTTCTTACTCGTATCCATGATCTCTTTACTTGGAATTGCTTTCCCCTTGAGGTCTGGGAGGTTAAAATGAATTCTTTTCTTTTGAAGCTCAAAATGGAAGAACAACACTACGAGGTTGAGGATGGAGAGTAAAAGCCCTGTAATTTGTATGCCAGTGTTCAGTTTATCAAGTTGCACTGGTAATGGGGTCTTGTTGAGGGCGCCATTTGTAACCTGGTTCAATAAATCACCCAATGTTGTGTTCATCCCCACTGATGTAACTAGCATGCGACCTTTTCCATCAATCACCTTTGGACCATAGAACAGAAATGGGTTTTCGTTGTTAATGATGGAGTCAAGATCATCATCCAGTTTTATGTATTCACCAGATAAGAGCAAACCATCAGCAGGGACTAGAGATCCCCTCTCGAGGCGTACTATGTCACCCAACAAAACATCTGAGATGGATACTTTCTGCAAGCTTCCCCCTCTAATGACCTCAACTTCCACTTGGTGCATTTCCGAAGTATTCTGCCTTCTTGACATCTGCCGCGAACGTTCGAGCCAAAGTTCCCGTAAGGAATGAATAACCACAAGCACCATGATGAAAAGAATTGTGATGACACCTTTATGCCAATCTTTTGGGCTTTTCATAACGATCCCAAAGCCAAGTAACAGCATTGCATACACGAAGAGAAGAAAAATAATCCAATCATTGCATGTTTTCAAGAGTGATTTGAAGCAGCCTCGTGCAGGAGCCTGTGTTAGGGAGGGTGATGAATTAGCAATATCTATGCGTTGAGTACATGGATCTTGCTTAAGACCAGGGATTCCCTTCTCTAAATCAGTACCTAGAGCCTCTGCAATTCTTTGGATGCCTCCAAACTTTTGTATTGAATCAAAGTTCTTCTCCTTTACCATCTTGGCAATATTTGCTTGTTGGAGTTTTACATCACAGATACAGTTGTCATTCTCACCATCCAAATTTACAGTAATGGAGACTTGAGCTGATGCAGATGAGATTTCCAAATCCTGAGAAATAACAATAGATGATATATTAGAGTTTTGCAAATAACATAATTATTTAAAATACAATACAATACCAAAAAAAACTGTGACCTAACTCAATGAAATGGGTGTGTGCCATACTGCCATGTGTAACTCATTTGGGAACAAAATGATGCGAAAATTTACAAAACATAGTTTCTATCTTTTCATGTTTTCTCTTCAAGAAACATTTAATAACTCAAATGATCAAATATGCTAATAACCCTTATGCCTAATATGTGAACAATTGTTTTCATTATCAAGTTAAAATCTGCATCTCATTTAGCCCAAAAGAATAAATAATCATAATCTGAAACTTGATTCGAAGATGCTAAACTTGACAATTCTAATTGAGAACTACCAGTCTACCACTGCACTTTTCCGCATGGCAATGATAAGGCAGCTTCTTATGGAAATAGAATATTGAAGTAGCAATATAGTCTTCTATGTTTTTTTTTTTTTTTTTTTGGATAATATATTGGTTCATTATATAACCATATTTTTTGGCGAAGACTTTGATAAAAAATAAAATAAATAAAACACACACTTTTTGATGAGAAATATATCCAATATCCCACACTTTCACACTAAATATCTATATTTTACAAAGGGTATGAAAGAATGAAATCATGATGTGGAAGAATGTGAATACTATTAGATGTAAAAGAATAATTTCCTAGAAATAAAACCCAGGCCAAAATACTAAGGAGTACTCACTATTCTCTAAGTGTTTTTTTGGTCATGGACTAATTGCATGGGATGCCCTCATGTTAATAGAAAGATCAAATTGATTGAATGACTAAAAACTAAGGGCACCTTTGGTATATTAAATGGAGATCACAATAGCAATAATAATCTTTACTATTAAATATAAAAGATAATGTAATGAACTATTCTTATTCATAAGTTTAGTTGTAAAACTAATTGTTACGTATAAAAAGTTTGTAAAAAGATTATGCATATGAATTGTTTGTATTTTTTAAAATATATTAATTTTAAAAATGATTACATGTATTAAAGAATTAATATTATATTTATAGTCATTTTTTATACAACATTTCTGGTCATTTTGGAGAGTAGTAACTCCTCAATTGAAAGAATAACTATTTTTAAGAAATAACCATTCCCTACCATGAATATGGAACCAAATAATTGAATAACTATTTCACATAAATAATAATTCATTATAGGACCTATTATGGCATAACCAACATGCCCCAAGAGTCAACCTTACAAGTTACAAGTTGCATTTAAGATTTTATTTTCAATGTGTAATTAATTAAAGATCTTGCGATTAATTTTAAATGAGTATTGTTTCCATTTCTTGTTTATGAAAGGAAAGGTGACTAAAAAATTTTGAGATGTTGTAAAGCGGAAACTGTTAACATAAAAATAATAATAATAATAATAAAAGCATTTTTTTACACATGCTTTTTCTTTAAATGGATGATGAGAGAAATATTTCATTGTATGTGTTGCTTTGTGAACCACACACTAAAAAAAATTATTAAAACCAAATGGCATGATGCCCAAATATACAACTCTTTGACTATAATGACTTTTGAGTTTTGACATAGATGTAGACTGAATCTACTATGGACACTTATTTTGATTTAGGTCTGACCGAATATTTTGAACTCAACCTAATGTTTTTCTAAGATAAATCATTTTCACTTTTATGTTGCAACTTTTTTACGGGAAAATCTAGTGCTTTTTAACATTTCAAGTCGTATTTATATATATATGGTAAAAACAAAAAAGTTCCAAAACACCTATGAAAAAATAAAAATAATTTAAGAAAAAAAAAAAGAAAATGAGAAAAAGAACTCGGGCGAGTTTAAAGCAAGGCTATGAGTCGAAATATGCCCCAAGATTTTCAAAGCAAGCCAATGACCATCATGTGATTGAGCCGAAGTATGCCCTAAGATACGACCAGCGGCTTCCAGGCCCTTTAGGTAGAGGGTAAATACAAGTTTGTGAGTTTTTCACATCAAATGAAGTATTTATGGCTCTTCAAAAAAAAAAAAAAAAGTATTTATGGGTTTGATTAATGAGTATTCTTAGAGCACTTGTAGTAGTAAAGTTAAATAGCTATATAGCTATTTTAGCTCCACCAAAATACCAAAAACAGCCAGGCAGCAGTGGAGCTAAACCTTTTTTTTTTTTAGCGTCATTGCTACAAATAGATGTGCACTGTAGCTGAGAGCTAAAAAAAAAAAAAAAATTGTTCCAGCCCAGATTAAAATAATATTACTTAGTTTATTTTTTTACTTTCTTTTATCCTCACCGTGCTCTCTCTCAGTGTCACTCTCCTTTCTCCGTCAATCTCCTCACTGCCTCTCCATCTCTTCTTTCTTCCTCCACAATCCCTTCTGTTGCTTCTCTTTAGTTTCAGCTTAGACCCAAATAACTTTTTACATTGCAAAACAAAAAAAAAAAAAATTTAATTCCGATTTGGGTTCTAAAAAAAAATTGAAAATTTACATACAAATAAGAGCTTTAAGTTATCAAAATTGAGTTTTTTAAAAAAAAAAAAAAAAAACTGTATTTATTGCAATTTGAATTATAGATTTGTTGGGTTTTTGAGGAAAAACGCAATAAATAGCTTTTCTTGATTTGGGTTGTTCTTATTTTGAGTTTTTGGATATGGGAGATGGGGAAAAAGCTTGGGCTTTTGGTGTGGGTATGGTTTATGCTATGTGGGTTTTGTGTGGGAAGGTTTGTGGTAGAGAAAAACAGCTTGAAAGTGACTTCACCAAGCTCTCTGAGTGGTGTCCATGAGTGTGCACTGTGCTTGTGTTTTGGCGTTGATTTTTCTATTTTCTTTTTTTGTTCTTTTTCATTGGTTTTGATGGGCACGGCGGGGTTGTGGTTGTGCAGTGATTTTTATGGGTTTGATGGTGGTTGTGGTTGTGTGTTGGTGGTTGAATGAAATATTATTTTATTGTAGTGTTTATATTATTTTATTGTGTAAAAAGCTAAAATAGCTCCACTACTGTAGGATGTGAGAAGATAAAATAAATAAAGTAACTTTTTGTATAGCTAAAAAGTTAAAAATTTAATTCCACTACTGTTTCATTAACTATTTTAGAAAAAAAAAAATTATGCCACTTACGTAAAAAAAAAAAAGTCATAAAATTCAGTTGATTTTTTTTTTTTTTATAAAATGTTTTAAAAAATATATTCAAAATTAATACCCTTAAACGTATCTGTTAGAGCCTGTTTGGTACTAGATTTCAAGTATTGTTGTTTAAAATGATGTGAAAATTGTGATTTAAAAATTGTTGTAAAAATACATATTTAAAGTATTTAATATTTATAATGCAAAAAATATATTTGGTACCATGTTTCAAATATGTTATTTTAAAATTTGAAAAAATATAATTGTATGTTTGATATAAATGTGTATTTTTTTTTAAAAGTGAGTATTTATCTGACATGTAGAGGGATTTACTATTATTTTAACATTTGATGAGAGAGAAATTTCATCTCATTTCCGTTGGCACTCTCTATTCTTTCTTTTCTTTTTTGTTTTCTTCTGCTTCGTCCATCTCCTTCTCTCCCTATCTCCCATCTCTTCTGCCAAATTCTTTAAAGACCCACAAATAATACCCAAAAAAAAAAAATCCCAAAGAAATCCCAGCAGTAAGACTGTTCAAATACCAAAACCAATCATCCACAAAATCAAATCCACACTCTCTTTCTTATCGGAAAATAAAGTAAGAAATTAAATCAAACCCACGCCACAAAATCAAATCCACCATGAAATCAAGTCAAACCCATGTCACAAAATCAAATCAACCAAAATTGAGAACTTCTTCTCTCCCACATCTTTTTTCTTCCGATCTGAACACTATAGTGTTCAGATCGGAAGAAAAAAGATGTAGCTACTAACACACAAATTTGCAAAAAAATAATATCAAAATAGTTCACAAAATTCCAATTTGCAAAACCCATAAAAAAACTCGACACACCAAATCTGAAAACTGAAGAGAGAGTCAGCTGGAGATAGAGTGAGAGAAAGAAAGAAAGAAAGAAGAGAGCATGCAAGAGTGAAAGAGGCAAAAAAAAAAAAAAAAAAAGAAGAAGAAGAAGACAGCGTGCAACGTGCAAGAGAGAAAGAGGGAAAAAAAGAAGAAGAAGAAAGAAATAAAGAGAAGAGGGTAGAGAGAGTGGCAGCATGCAAGAGAAAGAGGGAAAGAAAAAGAAAGAAGAAGAAACGGTTTGCAAGAGCGAGAGAGAGAAAAAAGAAAAGTATAGAAATAGAGAAATTTCTGGGTATTTTCAAATCAATGGGTCTCACGCTTTTCTAAGTATTTACAAAAAAGGAAAATGCGGTACAATTTATTTTAGAAAAATTTTGACATTACTTTTATAGAAAATAAAAAAAGTTATTAGGACATTAATTTTTTTTTTTCTCATAAAAATTTTTCTTAATTGGATTATTAACCACTGCTCTAAGAGCACTCGTTAGCATGACTCTTACAAAAATACAGACAATGTTATTTGAAAACTAAATACAATGTTTAAACATTTTAAATTGAAAATCATGACTCAAACATTCTGTTTGGATACAACTGAAAACTGAAAATTCTGTAGCAAAATAATTTTTAAATGTATGAATAATATCGTAAGACCGATTTTTAATGAAAAAATTGCTGAAAAGAGATGTTTATGGGTTTCATGAACAGTGCATGGATGCACCGTTCACGCAAAAAGTCAATATTCACAGCTAAAAAAAATATTTTTTTTAAAAATTATTATATTTTTTAGGCTAACAATTTTCAGTATTTAAACGCTAAAAACTATGGTTTAAAATCACTTACTAAATCCTTAACTTTTGTCATTTACTTTTCTTTTCTTTTCTTTTTTCCTTTTTTTTGCCCACTTTCAGCCTATAATCCACCACTTGAAAGCCTCTCTCGGAATCTACAAGGAAGGCAAAAGATAGCTGTGATTTATTTTTTTTTTTCCCTCAGTGCTCTTTAGGTCAGTTGAAAAAAAATAAATCTTGGCCGTGAGTCCGTGACTTGTATATAGCTCCATCAAATCAAGTATAAAGTATAAACCCAAGTTAGCTTAAACAAACCAAAGTTTTACTATCAATCATCTCTATAGATTATAGAGAAATAAAGAGATCAAATTTATTTTATGATTTTTTTTTTTTGCTTTTCAATTTGATAATTTGTAATATCATGATGAATTGTAATGATTTTTATCAAAATTATAAAATCTATTTAAAATAATAAAAAATGCTTTAGAAAATAGAAAACTTATACTTTCACAGCTTTATCTGCTCTTATAGTACGTGAATTTGCTCCTTTTTAATTCAGTTTCAAAACGATTTCGTACCAACGGTGTCTTGCAGATATACTTGACAAGGTCTCTACCATTAACAGAAAGAGTAAGCGTGTAATTCAGATCAAGTATATGACTTATAAGCTCAAACAAATTAACCAAAGTTTCACTGTCCGCTACCATAGATCCACAAGAGAAAAAATAAAAAAATAAAAAAATAGAAACTTACTGCTTCTCTTGTGTCACTGGGGCTGACATTGTCTAGAGCAACAGAACCTTTCTCAGATTCGTCACCTTTTCGATCCCGTAGCATTGAAACAATCCATTGCCAACGGTTTCGGGCACGGGCCTGTGTTGGGGAGAGTGTGTTAGCTATGCGTTGAGAGCATAGATCTTGTTCAAGACCAGGGATTCCCTTCTCTAAATCTGTATTGAATCCAAACTTCTGCATTGAATCCAAGTCCCCCTCTACCATCAAGGCAATGTTTGCTTGTTGCAGTTTTGCATCACCAATACAATTGTTGGAGATTTTCACAGCCTGCAAAATATCAATTAGATTATATATTAGTTCTTGCTATTCTTTAATGTTATGTTTGGAAGAGAGAGAGAGAGATAAAGAGGAGTGAAGAATAAAGGTAAAGCAGCAAAGGTGATATCTATCCATATCTTCCTCCATTCAAACCTACGTTAATTTTTGAACTCAGTTGACTTGAAGGCAGACACAAGCATTAAGAAAGTATATTCCGGTCACCTTTATCCTCTATTCTCCTCTCCTTTCTCCATGTCCCTCCATCAAAACACGGTTAAAATCTTAAACTTAGTTCATGACTCGAAGGCATACTTCATCACCTCTTGTCTCTTGAAGAGATAACTAAAGCTCATTCATCTACAAGTAGGGCACAAGAAAGCAGCGGTTTTTCTTTCTTCTTCTTTTTTTTTTTTTTTTTCATGGCTTTGACTTGTCAGAGCTCAACATATAAGGCCAAGCTCATTTCCCATATATAGATCCATGGGGGAGAAAATAGAGAACTTATACTTACTGCTTCTCCTGGGTCATCCTGGCTGGTATTAGAAGTCCTTGAGGAAACTTCGTCTACAGCAAGAGAACCCTTGTCAGCTTTATCTGCTCCTGGAGCTATGCTGGCCATTGACAAGACCGTTTGTTGAGACTCTAGGTCTCCACCATGGCCACCACTGATCTAAAATAAGACCCAAAATATGAGTTTTATTTTTCAGGTCATTAAAATTTTCAAGGAATTCAAAGCAAGTCCTTCAAAGTTAGAATATTTCAACAAAAACAATATCGACACATCCATTTTCTTACCTCCTAACTTGTTGAAACAATCAACTATAAGTGTTGGAAAAAAAAAAGCCTTAATTCTTATTGTCAACCACTTCAATATGTTGTGATGTTGGGCATGTGACTAGATTTATTCATATGCTTAAGCACAAACAAACCAAAGTTTCACTATCGATCCCATACAGCTCGACCCAAGTTCCAAGGGAAAAAAATATATAGAAAACTTACTGCTCCTGTGTCATCTGGGCTGATATTACTGTAAGAGGAAATGGATGATGAGGCTGCAGGTCTGTCGAGAAAAAGAGAACCTTTCAAAAGTTCATATCCTCCTGGAGAGACCGTTTTCTGTGAATCAAGGACGTCATTTGTAGAGCTTTTGCTAGTTAACAATATTTAGCTTGTCTAAATTAGGCACTCCATAGTATGCCAAACCTTGCTCGAAAAGACACTTTCTGCAATAATGAAAAAAAAATGCAGAAAAAAAAAATCAATAGGGTAACCTAAACAAAACAGATATAGAGGAGGAAAAGATTGAAGAAATAACTGTATTGATGGTGAAGAAAAAGAGCTTTATGGGTTGATGACAATGTATAACATCTCCTAAACTATTCTTATAATAAGAAATGAAAGTTTATAAGCAGCTTCGAAGAAATGACAAAGAAATGATGAAAAGAAATTAATCAAAGTTTATGAAAGCAGCTTCGTCGAAGGAATGAGAAAGAAATTAAGAATTCTAGGTTGAAAGGAAACTTAACCGCGTTATCAATCTTTAGATTTTCATTTCTCATATCATCTTGAGGCACTCCACAGTATGCCAAACCTTGCTGGAAAAAAGACACTTTCTGCCATAAGGGAAAAAAAAAAATTGCAGAAAAAAAAAAACAAATAAATCAATAGGGTAACCTAAAAAAAAAAGTTATGGAGAAAAGGAAAAGATTGAAGAAATAACTGTATTGATGATGAAGAAAAAGAGTTTTATGGGTAGATGACAATGCACAATATCTCTCAAACTATTCTCATTAAGATTATAATAAGAAATGAAAGTTTTTAAGCAGTTTCGTCGAAATGAGAAAAAAAAAAGGATGAAAAGAAATTAATCAAAGTTTATACCGAGTTTTTTGAAAGCAGCTTCGTCGAAGGAATGAGAAAGAAATTAAGAATGCTAGGCTGAAAGGAAACTTATCCGCGTTATCAATCTTTAGATTTCCATTTCTCATATCATCTTGACTGACTTTGGGTCGAAAAAAAAAAAAAACAAAAATCGCCATATCTGATGACATGCGATTAATGATAATCTTAGCCTCTTGACTGACTCTGAGGACGGCCGTGTACGGTGAAAAAGAATCATGATATTGGCTTATAAGTTATAACGGCGGAAACGTCGACCCCGTTGTCACTTGGGAGCTCCACAAAAACAAATATGGTATTATTATTTCGTCAAACTATAATTAATTTATAAAATATGTTACATTGAGCAGAAGGTGAAGGACAATCTCAGAGGATGCGAACGAGAGCTTTAAGAAACCAATTTAAATTTTGATTATTTCATCCGGAAAGAGAAAAAAAAATGATAATTAAATGACAATTGAGATAAAACGAACTAAAACACTAAAACTGGGATCGAAGATTTTTAAATTTTTATTCTAGCTAAACTATTTATAAAGAAATTTTGTTTATCATTTACCTTCGGTAGCTTCATTAAACTAATGAATAATAATAGGAACACAACAATTTCAAAACAATCTTATTAGAGAAATTTTTAATAGTAAGTAAAAATGAAATGTCAATGGTAAGATCAGATAAGAACCGGCCAATAAAAGATTGCCACCTTAAATTTGTTGTGAAATTTAAAATATAAAAATTAAAAAAAAAAAAAAAACAAAAAACAACAACAACAACAAATTTGATACCTATTGATGAAAATTGTTAATGATACGTAAAAATATAATGTTAATAGTTAGCCAAGATAAAAATCAATATAAACTTATCACATCAACTAGTGTAAAAAATATTAGCACATTTATTTTAACAAACAAACACACACAAGTACAAGAAAAAGAAAAAGAACATTCTAACATAAAATCAAAATATAAACTCCCATAAAAAATTATAATTACTTTTAAGAGAAAATTGTCAAAGTTTTTGTATGGCATGTACATATATAACATTGCTCAAATATTGTGAATGTAGAACGTGGAGAACTAAGAGCATCCTTATCAGATGTTGCAAAATTTTTGTCATTTTACCACATCAAACACTTACTTTATTATTTTACCACATCATTTTACAACATCTCATTTATCAGATATTTTATAATTCAATCCTATACATTAAAATAATATTTACTACACATTAAAATAATATATTATCCCCTCATTCATTATTATCAACAACAGCAACAGCACCAACAACCCACACCACAGATTGACCGCCACAGCCCACAACCACCGGCCACCTCCACAGATCAACCACCGACCACCAATATCAGCCACTGCTACAAAAAAAAAAAAAACTCAAACAAACACTACAACCAATATCAGCCCCTACACAAGAAAAAACCACCATCAACCAAAATCTTATACCCATCCCAAATCTCACACCCACAATCCGATCAACCTACCACCATCAACCAAAATCAGCCAACCACCAACAATCAAAACAACCAATCACCAAAAGAGAGAGAGAGATATTGGCGAGATCGGAGCGGCGATGACGATGGCGATGATCGGAGTGGCCTCGCCCATGCCGCTTGAGCCTCCAACGGCGATGATCCGATCGGAGTGGCGATGAGAGAATAGCTGGGTTCGATCGGAGTGGCGATGAGAGAATAGCTGGGTTCGATCGGAGTGGCGATGAGAGAATAGCTAGGTCCGATCGGAGTGGCGATGGCGATGAGAGAAGACCGATGATCCGATCGGAGTGGCGATCCGATCGGAGTGGCGATCGAATCGGAGTGACGATGGCGAGCCGGTAAGTGAGAGAGAAGGGAAGAGCTGGGTCTGATGCGAGAGAGGGAGCCAGTGAGTGAGAGAGAAGGGAAGAGCTAGGTCTGATGTGAGAGAGGGAGCCGGTGGGTGAGAGAGAAGAGAAAAGAAAAAAATGAAGAGGGAGGAGAGAGAAAAGAGAATATAAAACATTAAAAATTTTGCCACATTGCTACAGTACCGTTGCAAATTTGCAACAGTACTGTAGCAATGTGGTATAAATTTTGAGATTTGCCACATCTCATAAAGCTTCATTTTTTTGTTTGGTGTGGTAAATGTGCCAAATATTTGGCATTTGGCACATTTACCACACCTGATACAGATGCTCTAAGGGTGAGTTTGGTTCAGTTTTTTGAAAAAGTGCATAATGAAAAAGTTGAGTTTTCAAAAAGTGCATAATAAAAAAATAGTTTTTCAAAAAACTGAGTGTTTGGTTAAAGCTGTTAAAAAGTGCTTTTTGAAAAAGTTGAGTGTTTGGCTAGCACTTATAAAAGTGGCAGTTTAAAGAGTAAATTACCAAAAAGGACAAGATATATATATATATATATATATATGTGTGTGTGTGTGTGTGTGGGGGGTGAAAAGTCCAACCTAACGTACTGGGCCCAATGCCCTATTTGAAAACTACTGTTTGTCCGAAGAGATGAAAATACTTGAGAAGAAGCCCACGTAAAATGAACATGTCTGGAGAGGAGCATGGTCATAGTCCGAGGAGACATTCAGTCGTCTGAGGAGGCCATTATCCTCGGATCCGAAGAAGCTTGGTCCAACCAGCGTCTGGGAAGCTCAAATGATCCTCCTGACAAGTGTAATGATAGAGATGAACCTTAGGCACGCATGAGGATAGCAGGAACGGAGAAATATCTAGAAGACAAACTTCAACCACCACATTAAATGCACTGCACCCACTTCTCTGGCCGCATTAATGTGGAGAAGACCCCTGAACAGTGCACTCTCAGCTACCGCCACTCACACAAGGCTAAAAAGGATACATGATGGGACATGCACTCAAGTGGGCGTCTAGATGATGAACAAGTGGACGATGAAGATGAAGGGAGGGGGTACTATATAAGAGGGAGAGGCCTCTGATAATGGGGGATCGAAAAAAGAAAGTTAGAAAGGAGAAAACTCCATTACTGTAGCTCTAAGAATTGTAACCCACGTTCATTCAATACAAATCCTCTTCGGACGTCTATGTTTGCATTTGTCCGAGCACGATTGAATGTTAATTTACTCACAAGCGTTACAGTCCAATACTGTTTAGTTCACTACTAGCCCAGCTCTTTCACCCACTCTCTACAAATTCATTGTCTTAGGTTTATTGGGCTCACAATCCATACCTTTTGGGCTTGGGCTACAAAAATTGACCCTACAATTGGCGCCGTCTGTGGGAAGAGCTTGTGCAAGGGTGAAAACAACAGTTGATGATGGCAGGACGAGGTCAACAACAAGCAGAATCCAGGGCATCCCAACACGTGGACCCTTTTGTTAACTTAGAAAGAAGACAAGATCGAGAAGGTAGTGTGCACACTGTGCGTATTGGCCAAAGCCAGTCACATGGCGGAAGCCATGCGTCCCATGCAGAGAAGAAACTGGACTTGCAACTAGAAGTTGAAAAACTGAAAAGGGAGTTGCGCCATGTAAAGAGGAAACGGATCTCGTCGTACTCTGATGAAGATTCCGATGACGAGCAGGATGTCACTTATCAACATAAATCTAGGACACCAGCCAGCGAGTCCTATACCTATGAAGAGGAGTCCCATCGCAAGAGGCAACACAGAAGCCCATCACGTGGAGATGTGGGATTCGATGCCATGAGCAGGGCTCTGAATCAGATTTCTAGGTCATCCTTTACGCGCAGGATTGAGGAATCGAGACTTCCTCGGTGCTTTAACCAACCAACGTTCACCATCTACAATGGTAAAATAGACCCCGTGGAGCATGTGAGTCATTTTAACCAGAGGATGGCTGTCTACTCCAGAGATGAAGCCCTGATGTGTAAGGTTTTCCCTTCCAGTCTTGGGCCAGTTGCCATGAGGTGGTTCGACGGTCTGAAGGCAGACTCCATCAACTCCTTCAAAGAGCTCACTCAAGCATTTGGCTCCCGTTTTGTCACATGCCGAAGAGTGGCCAGGCCTTTGTCTTTCCTGCTATCCTTAACCATGCAGGAGGGTGAGACCTTGAAGGCATATTCAGATAGATACTGGGAGATGTTCAATGATATGGAGTGCAACTCTGACGCCATGGCCTTCAGCACATTCAAGCTCGGCCTCCCTACCGACCATGGTTTGAGGACGTCCTTATCTGGCAAATCGGTCACGAACATGCGTCAGCTTATGGACCGTATAGAGAAGTACAAAAGAGTTGAAAAGGATCAGCAGCAAGGGAAGGGTAAGGACAAGGTTATCCCCCAAGAGAGGAGGGATTTCAGGTCGGGCCGCTATAACCACAGTAAACCGCGGAGAGATTTTGCTGGGCAGTCAGGATCGACAAATCCTCAAGCAGTCAACACTGTATTCAAAGAGCCAGTGCACCAGGTCTTTGAAAAAATCAAGAATGAATCATTCTTCAGGTGGCCGAACAAGATGGTAGGAAACCTTGAGAGGCGCAACCATAATCTCTACTGCCAGTATCATCAAGACCATGGGCATACCACGAAAGATTGTAGGAGCCTGTGGGATCACTTGGACCAACTGGTTCGTGATGGTAGACTAAGACACCTCTTACACCCCTCCAGCGGCCGAGGAGGGCAGATGGGCTCAGGGCAACGAAGAGATGACCCTTCAAAGCCGCCACTAGGAACTATCAACGTCATCTTCGCCGCGCTGGGGAGAACAGGATCCTGGCCACTGAAAGTTATGTCGGTAGGCCGACCACCAGTAGGGGACATAGGCCGAGGCCCAAAGAGAGTTAAGTCTGGTGCTCCGCTTGTTATAGGGTTCTCGGATGAAGACAAGATTGGCACCATCCAACCCCATGATGATGCATTAGTCATCACCCTCAGAATAGGAGGGTATGATGTGAAGAGGGTGATGGTGGACCAAGGTAGTGCTATGGAGGTAATGTACCCAGATCTCTATAAGGGGCTAGGCCTAAAACCCCAAGACCTGACACCATACAATTCCCCCCTCATAAGCTTTGAAGGAAGGGCAGTCACCCCGAAAGGCCGGATACGCTTACCTGTGCAGGCCGGCTCCGAAGTGGTAGAGGTGGACTTTATAGTTGTGGACGTATATTCACCCTACACGGCACTCGTAGCCAGACCTTGGCTTCATGCACTTGGGGCTGTTTCCTCTACTTTGCATCAGAAGGTCAAATACCCATCTGAAGGGCAAGTTCATGAGATCCGAAGAGACCAGTCTGTAGCCCGACAATGCCTAGTGGCTGCCATTCAGCATGAGCCCGAAGCCAAGTCCTCGTCCAAGGCCGAAAGGGGTTTATAGCAGTTAAAGTCTCGGGAATTGCCCGTCAAAGGTTCAGACGAAGGCACTCGATGTGAAGATTTAACGAAAGTGGTTATTGGAGATGATCCTAATAGGTTCTTCCAAGTCGGATCTCAGCTACCTCTTCAAGAGAGGGAAGAGCTAATAGAGTTCCTCAAGTGAAATCTTGATGTATTTGCCTGGAGTGCTTACGAAGCCCCAAGGGTAGACCCAGAGTTCATATATCACCACTTGAAGGTAAATCCACGGATCACCCCTAAGAAACAGCCTCCTCGGCGCCCGTCCAAGGAACATGCTGATGCAGTAAGAGAAGAAGTAGCGAAGCTCAAACAAGCTGGAGCTATTAAGGAAGTTTTTTATCCTGAATGACTGGCAAATACCGTGGTGGTAAAGAAGAAGAGTGGGAAATGGCGAGTGTGCGTGGACTTCACTGATTTGAATAAGGCTTGCCCCAAAGATCCATTCCCTATGCCGAAAATTGATCAGCTGGTGGATGCCACTGTCGGCCATCCTCGGATGAGCTTCCTAGACGCCTTCCAAGGCTACCACCAGATACCATTAGCCCTGGATGACCAGGAGAAAACCGCTTTTGTCACCCCTATTGGTAATTACCACTATAAAGTGATGCCATTTGGCTTGAAGAACGCAGGGTCTACCTACCAGAGGATGATGACAAGGATGTTCGAGCCGCAGCTGGGCAAAAATATCGAGGTCTACATAGATGACATGGTGGTAAAGAGCAAGGTTGTCGCCGAGCATGTGAAAGACCTTGAAAGTACCTTTGAGGTTCTAAGAAAGTACAAACTGCGACTAAATGCTTCTAAGTGCTCGTTTAGGGTGGGGTCCGGCAAGTTTTTGGGATACATGGTGACTCACAGGGGGATTGAGGTTAACCCCGACCAGATAAAGGCCATCAACGATTTACGAGCTCCTCGGAATCCCAAGGAGGTTCAGAAACTGACCGAAATGACTGCTGCCCTGAATCGGTTCATCTCTAGATCAGCAGATAGGTGTCGGCCCTTCTTCTCTTTGCTCAACAAGTGGAAGGGATTCGAATGGACTGAAGAATGTGCTTTGGCCTTTCAGCAACTCAAAGATTATCTAGCTCGGCCACCAATCATGTCCAGTCCTGAGCTAGATGAGGTATTGTTCGCCTACATCGTCGTAGCTCCCTGTGCGGTGAGCCTGGTGTTGATACGATCAGATTGTGGTGTGCAAAGACCAGTTTATTACGTAAGCAAGTCGCTGCATGAGGCCGAGATCCGTTACTTACCTCTAGAAAAGGCTATCCTAGCTGTGGTGCTCGGTACACGGAAGCTACCTCACTACTTCCAGGCCCATACGGTCATTGTCCTCACTCAACTCCCACTCAAGGCTATACTCCGAAGCGCCGATTACACTGGGCGGATTGCCAAATGGGGTACGATCTTAGGGTCTTTCGATATAAAGTATATGCCCCGCACATCAGTCAAGGGTCAGGTCCTTGCGGATTTGGTGGCTGAGTTCACGGAGCCCCAACTAGAAGAAGTAAAGCCTATGTCGGACGTGGATGAAAAATCAGTTGGCATGATCTCTCAACAGAGTCCCTCCCATTGGGAAGTGTACGTCAATGGCGCGGCAAACCAAAGAGGTTCTGGAGTTGGGCTAGTGTTGATATCCCCCGAGAGAATCATTATCGAGAAGTCGTTAAGGCTGGACTTCTCGGCAACGAATAATGAGGCGGAGTATGAGGCCCTGCTGATGGGAATGGCTATGGTCCGAAGAATGGGAGGAAAGTTCGTGGAGTTGTTCTCGGACTCAAGGTTAGTTGTGGGCCAAGTACAAGGCGAGTTTGAGGTGAAGGATGAAAGAATGCAGGGGTACTTGAGCCGGGTTAAATGTCTGCAGTCGGAGTTCGACTCTTTCAGTTTGCTGCACATCCCCAGAAGTGGTAACTCACATGCTGATTCCTTGGCCATGCTTGCTACCTCCTCGACGCAAAACCTGCCGAGAACTATCCTCGTCGAGGACTTGCATAGGCCCACAGAGGCGAAAAGAGAGGTAATCCAGGTTCACCAAGTCAGGGTCGGGCCCTGCTGGATGGACCCTATAATCAAATTCCTAAAAGAAGATTTATTGCCAGAAGAGAGGGGGGAAGCTGACAAAGTTCGGAGGAAGGCGACCAGATTCTGGTTATCCGAGGACCAGAAATTATACAGACGCTCCTATTCGGGACCATACTTGTTGTGCATGCATCCTGAAGCGTCTGAGCTATTACTGGAAGAGCTACACAAAGGAATCTGTGGGAGCCACACTGGAGGCAGATCCTTGGCTCACCGAGCCCTCACCCAAGGCTATTGGTGGCCTAACATGCAAAAAGAAGCCCACGAGTATGTTAAAAAGTGTGATCAATGTCAGCGCTTCGCCCCAAACATTCACTAGCCAGGGGGAACTCTTAATCCGCTATCTAGCCCATGGCCTTTCGCCCAATGGGGCTTGGATATCGTGGGACCCTTCCCTAAAGCTGCAGGAAACAAGAAGTACCTTCTGGTCGGCACAGACTATTTCACCAAGTGGGTCGAAGCTGAGCCGCTGGCCAATATCAGAGACGTTGATGTTCAAAAGTTTGTGTGGAAGAATATTGTCACTCGGTTTAGAGTTCCTCACACTCTCATCTCGGACAATGGCCCACAGTTCGATAGCAAGGCATTCAAGAATTATTGCAGCGAGCTAGGAATTATAAATAGATACTCCACTCCTGCCTATCCCCAGGTAATGGGCAAGCAGAAGCTGTAAACAAGGTCATAGTGAATGGTTTGAAGAAGAGGCTAGATGACGCGAAGGGTAAATGGGTAGAAGAATTGCCATATGTACTTTGGGCTTACAGAACTACTCCTCGTAGATCTACTGGAGAGACCCCCTTCTCAATGACCTATGGGGCCGAAGCTGTCATTCCTTTGGAAATCGGGTTCCCGACATTAAAAACTAGCTCGTTCAGTCCGACCAGTAACAACGAGCAGCTAGAGAAGAGTTTGGATCTGATTGAGGAAAGGAGGGAAGGCGCAATGGTTCGGCTGACACATTAACAACAAAAGCTCAGGCAGGGCTACGATGCTAACGTAAAGCTAAGGCCTCTAGAGCCTGGTGATCTGGTTCTGAGGAAAGTTGTGGGCACTGAAAAGAATCCAGCTTGGGGGAAATTAGGACCCAATTGGGAAGGGCCATATCGTATCACTTCAAGAGCTGGCATCGGGGCTTATTTCTTAGAAGACCTGGATGGTCATGTAATCCCACGTCCTTGGAATGTAAATAACCTCAAGAGGTACTTTTATTAATTGAATCTTTTCTTCAGCCAATATTCCAATTCGCCACGTAAAGTGTTCTCTCAAGTGCTTAGACTTGAATTCAATCATGTCTGTAGTCTTCGGACCAGATGATTCGGGTTAGTTAACACTCATTCACCATTCTCTAAGTGTTTAAACTTAAATCCAATCATGCCTGTAGTCCTCGGACCAGATGATTTGGGTTAGTTAACACTCCGCTCCGTTCTCTAAGTGTTTAAACTTAAATCCAATCATGCCTGTAGTCCTCGGACCAGATGATTTGGGTTAGTTAACACTCCGCTCCGTTCTCTAAGTGTTTAAACTTAAATCCAATCATGCCTGTAGTCCTCAGACCAGATGATTTGGGTTAGTTAACACTCCGCTCCGTTTTCTCAAGTGTTTAAACTTAAATCCAATCATGCCTGTAGTCCTCGGACCAGATGATTTGGGTTAGTTAACACTCCGCTCCATTCTCTAAGTGTTTAAACTTAAATCCAATCATGCCTGTAGTCCTCGGACCAGATGATTTGGGTTAGTTAACACTCCGCTCCGTTTTCTCAAGTGTTTAAACTTAAATCCAATCATGTCTGTAGTCCTCGGACCAGATGATTTGGGTTAGTTAACACTCCGCTCCGTTCTCTAAGTGTTTAAACTTAAATCCAATCATGCCTGTAGTCCTCGGACCAGATGATTTGGGTTAGTTAACACTCCGCTCCGTTCTCTAAGTGTTTAAACTTAAATCCAATCATGCCTGTAGTCCTCGGACCAGATGATTTGGGTTAGTTAACACTCCGCTCCGTTCTCTAAGTGTTTAAACTTAAATCCAATCATGCCTGTAGTCCTCGGACCAGATGATTTGGGTTAGTTAACACTCCGCTCCATTTTCTCAAGTGTTTAAACTTAAATCCAATCATGCCTATAGTCCTCGGACCAGATGATTTGGGTTAGTTAACACTCCGCTCCGTTCTCTAAGTGTTTAAACTTAAATCCAATCATGCCTGTAGTCCTCGGACCAGATGATTTGGGTTAGTTAACACTCCGCTCCGTTCTCTAAGTGTTTAAACTTAAATCCAATCATGCCTGTAGTCCTCGGACCAGATGATTTGGGTTAGTTAACACTCCGCTCCGTTCTCTAAGTATTTAAACTTAAATCCAATCATGCCTGTAGTCCTCGGACCAGATGATTTGGGTTAGTTAACACTCCGCTCCGTTCTCTAAGTGTTTAAACTTAAATCTAATCATGCCTGTAATCCTCGGACCAGATGATTTGGGTTAGTTAACACCCCGCTCCGTTCTCTGTGTGTTTAAACCTAAATCCAATCATGCCTGTAGTCCTCGGACCAGATGATTTGGGTTAGTTAACACTCAAATATGTTCGTCCCCTATGGTCCTTGAACTAGATGGTACAGGGTAGTCAACACCCCCACACAGCTATTGACACTGGGGCTTAGTGTTAAAATTCTTGATTGTGTTTAAACTGATTCTAATTTATGATTGGCTTCCTTGGTTATATTTAATTCAAAGCCGAGGAGTAATAACACTTTGTATATTTTGAAAGGCATGTGAAACTTCCATAATTACTGGCTCCACATTAATAACTCTTATATGAACCGTTCTTTTCAGCATTAATTTCCATTATTCATACCATCAGTATAATGTCATGATCAAGTTTATTCACGTTGTTTTAGTTGCAAATTATAGTTATGTGCAGCAATAATAAATCATAAGACATGTAATGAAAACACTAGAAACGAAAGAAAAATTGCTTCATTAATCAAAAGAAAAAGGGTCTACAATTCCTTACATAAAGACAAAATTAATACAAGTACAAAATGAGAGCCCCTATGCCTAAGTCTTCGGTTGAGGGGCCACAGGGTCGGCAGCCTGATTTGTCCGAGTAGCAGCAGCTTCTGGGGCCTGGTCCTTAGGCTTAGCAGAGGTCTTCCCCTTTTCCAGCCCTTTGCCCTTATCCTTGGGTGGCTCAGCTTGTTTGCCCTTGTCACCTGGCTGATCAGATTCATTGGAGGCCTCAAGGTGGACAAGAGGTACTTGGCTGGCCAGGGGTTGATCCAAGGCCTTGGGGAGCTGTGTAAGAGGAGGATCATCCCCCGGGAGCTCTCGGATATCAGGATCGTAGTATACGCTCCCAGGCAGTCTCAGCTCTGAGTCAGCAGGGACTCCAGCGGCGTCCAGTGCCTTGTTCCAAGTCATGTCGCAATAATCTCGGCTAACCGAGGCAAATTGCTCTGTGAGCTGGGACCCGGTCTCATCCACCCCCAGCTGATACGCCGCTTTTCTTTCAGCCTCGATTGCCTCCTTGGCCAGTTAAGCATTCTGCTCGGCTAATCGGGCGCTCTCCTTGGCTTTTCTAAGTTCATCTTTAAGCCCTTTCACCAACTCCCTCTCGGTCGCCAAGTTGATCTCGGCCATATTCAGCAGCTTGCGTTGCTCTTCGGCCTGTTTTTCAGCATTTTTAATACCAGCATCGAGGCTTTTCTTCTGGTTGGTCATCTCTTTGAACTACTCGGATAAATGGGCATATTCCTCCTTCAGCTGGCCTAGAGATTTTTCTGCCTCGTTCTGAGAGTAGGCTGCTGCCTGGGCTTCAAGATAGGACTTCTTATTCCACTCTTCGGCCACAAAGATCTGCTGGGTAACCTGCATAATGGAAGTTTCGAATATAAAGCACAGAAAAAGGGAAAAAGCAAAATGGCTTAGCGATTTAGCTAAGGAGACTAAGCTCACTTACCATGGCTATATCCCTCTTAAGGGATTGGAAGAGCTCCTGCTGGTTGAAGCGCCTGTAGGAATCCATGTCATGGGGGAGGAGGAGTGGCTGCTGCAAGGCCTCTGCAACATAACCTGCCCTTCCCCCATCATAGTTCCTAAGGGAGGTGTCCTAGGAGATTGGAGCGCCATCCAACTCCAACCTTGGAGACCAGATGCGAGGTCCTCCTCCTCGGCGGACATCAGCCACCATGACCTCATCTCGGCTCTCAGTGGACGAGGCCCTCTGGCTCCGGTGGTCTTTCACCACCTTCTGCTGCTTGGTCCCTTTGGGTGGCAGCACTTGCCTTTCTTCAGTATCAAGGAGGGGCCTCTTCTTCTTCAGATCCTGCACGGGCTTCAGGCAGGGGTCAGGAACCTGGGGAGGCGCAGAAGGAAGACTCACAGGTGGCTGGGACGTACTAGTCCCTTTCTGTTCAGCCTTCTTTCCCCTATTCCTCATAAAATTCCTTAAGTCAGCCATATCCTCTTCGTCCGAAGAGCCTACTGAAAGAGCAGTTACTAAAATAGGATGGACACTAGAATGCCTATCAGTTTCCTCCTCGGCGTCGGAAACTTGTATCACCTGAACCCCTCTTGAAGCTTCCCCTTCAAACTTGAACTCATTAATCTGCTCGTCAAGTGAAGGGGTTGAAGAAGCGACTCTTTCCTCGGCTACAGTGGGTTCAAGAGGAACCTGTTGAATTGGCTGAAGGAGCAATGGCACACCCTGAGAATTTGGATGTGGCACGGGTGCAAGCTCGTGTGGTGCCAAAAAATTATGCCGACCGACGTCTATCCGTTTGAGGCGGTAGTCCCCCTGAGTAATGGCGTTGCCGACCGGCTGAAAATCTTTCTGCTTGGACGTATAACCAAGGATGAGGGGAACAGATCGGAGCTGCCCGTCTTCACTCACGAAAATTTCCGACCGGAGTAAGTAATTTAGCGCGGGGACGTTCGAGAGGCTGAGCCGAGGAGCAACTTGCCTTCTATCTATAAACACCACGGAGAAAACTTGGTTAGAAACTCAAAACTAATGATACACACAAGAGAAAACAGATTGTTAAAAAGTGAAAACCCCAAGTCTATTGTCAGGAAACCTAGGCCTAAAGGGTCCCACCTGGCTCTCCTGGTTCGGTCGGGCAATGAAGACCGTCATGCCACGCACCTGAGACGATCAGATAGTCGTCTTTCATCCCCTTATTAGACTTGGGAAGGCAGGAAACGAGCCTAACGACATCGGACCGGGATTTAAGATAGTATACCGCCCCCTTCTGACTATGACACTCGTACATATGCACCACGTCATGCCAGGTAAGTCCTAATCCTAATTGACGGTTCAGGGCATCGACTGCTCCTAGGATCCTAAAGAGGTTGGGTGCGCACTGATCAGGGGAAAGCCTGTGATTACGAAGATAACCTCCAATGATAGGACCCATGGGAAGAGTCATTCCCCCTTCTATGAATGCTATCATGGGGATTACGACTTCCCCCTCTCCTCGGTCGGTCAATATCCGCTCCGGAGGACAATACCTCAGATTTACCCCCCGTGGAATGCCGTAGGTCTCCTTAAATTCCTCTATTAGGGCGGGACTCTCAACAAGTTCCTCAAATCTACCCATTTTTGGCTAAAAAGAGAAGGGCGCAAGGCAGTGACTAGCAAATAAGGGTTTGAAAGCTGAAAGCACTAGCCGAGAAGAAGATGGAGGATTAGAAACGTCGACACTTACGCAAACTGAATCGAAAAGCGATCTTCGAACTCGCGGAAGGATTCTTGCAGACTCTGGGACGAATTAGGATTGATGATTGAATGTACTCAGTGGTTTCGAGTGCTTGAGTTTGCTGGGAGGTCTGAAGACTCGCAAAGTAAAGAAGAAATAACCTCCTTTGAGGCTTTATATGGGAACAAGCGAAGGATCAGGGGCCATCCCGCCCAAAATTCTGAGGAAAAAATCACACCCGTTGGATCTATAGCCCACCGTTGGATGCCAAAGACAAAACGTCGCCTGGAGTAAATGGCAGTGCCTCGGGGAGACTGAAACGACAGCGGCATTAATGAAGCGCCTGCATCTATGTCCACGCGCATGTTGGTTCAGATATTTTTGTCGTTTCAAACTTCCATTTCGTGACAAGTCAAAATCCAATTTTTTCTCCTCGGATGCGAGGGAAAAACTAAAATTTTGAGGGGCTATTGTGGGGGGTGAAAAGCCCAACCTAACGTACTGGGCCCAAGGCCCTATTTGAAGACTACTGTTTGTCCGAAGAGATGAAAATACTTGAGAAGAAGCCCACGTAAAAGGAACATGTCTGGAGAGGAGCATGGTCATAGTCTGAGGGGACATTCAGTCGTCCGAGGAGGCCGTTATCCTCGGATCCGAAGAAGCTTGGTCCAACCGGCGTCTGGGAAGCTCAAATGATCCTCCTGACAAGTGTAATGATAGAGATGAACCTTAGGCACGCATGAGGATAGCAGGAACGGAGAAATATCTAGAAGACAAACTTCAACCACCACATTAAATGCACTGCACCCACTTCTCTGGCCGCATTAATGTGGAGAAGACCCCTGAACAGTGCACTCTCAGCTACCGCCACTCACACAAGGCTAAAAATGATACATGATGGGACATGCACTCAAGTGGGCGTCTAGATGATGAACAAGTGGACGATGAAGATGAAGGGAGGGGGTACTATATAAGAAGGAAGGGGCCTCTGATAATGGGGGATCGAAAAAAGAAAGTTAGAAAGGAGAAAACTCCATTACTGTAGCTCTAAGAATTGTAACCCACGTTCATTGAATACAAATCCTCTTCGGACGTCTATGTTTGCATTTGTTCGAGCACGATTGAATGTTAATTTACTCACGAGCGTTACAGTCCAATACTGTTTAGTTCACTACTAGCCCAGCTCTTTCACCCACTCTCTACAAATTCATTGTCTTGGGTTTATTGGGCTCACAATCCATACCTTTTGGGCTTGGGCTACAAAAATTGACCCTACAATATATATATATATATATATATATATATATATATAAAAGAGAATTTTTTGTTTTCATTATCTCTCTTAATGCAAGTTATGGACACAACATTTTTATAAAAATTTCACAATAAAGTCTATGTAATAAGTTGTTAATGGTAGATAAAAAAATAATAATGTCATTAGTAGGTTCAAATGAGAACCAATAACAACTTGCTGTGTAAAATTTATTATGAGAAGTGTTACGTTCACAACATTTTTCGCAATATTTTCACAACAAAATTTATGGGGAAAGTTGTTACTAATTCTAATTTGAACCTACTACTGAAATTATTGTTTTACTAACCAATATTAACTAATAACAATCTGTTACTTAAAATTTATTGTGAAAATATTACAGTAACATTTCTCAATTAGGATTTTTTATTTTTTATATTATTTTTCCTTTCTTCAATTCACTTTCATCCATACGTTACATTTCATTTTTTTTTCTTGTTTTTCCTCCTCCACACACGTGGCCACTATCTCTACCCCCTTCTTTTATTTTCCTTTTCTCCCTCATTCAGAACATTCCAAGGAGCTCCATTCTCTCTTTTTCTCTCCAGCTCTCTCTCTCTCTTTTTCTTTTTTTTTTTACTTGATTCCAAAACTCTCTCTGCGATAAGAAAATTTTCATTTTCTCCCTCATTCAAGAACATTCCAGGGTGGTCTCATATTCGTGTCGTTGCTTATCTTCGTCCCCAACGCAGTCCAGATGGGTCAGATGGCTTCTGTCTTCTATCTTTTTCTTCTTCTTCTTTTTTCTTTTTTTTTGCTTTTATTGTTATGATTTGATTAATTTTAAAATTGTGTTTTTGAGTTTGTATTCTGATAATCTGATTATGCTTAAGTTTAGAGATGTTTGAAAGAAATATTGTTGTGTTTGTTCTGTAGCAGAGCAGCATGGAGAAAGATTGTTGTGTTTGTAGTGTTTATCAAGGGTAATTTGGTAACTGACTAACCAGCCCAACGGATAGTTCTAACGCGCGTGAACTTTTTGTTTTATAGACCTCCAGAACTCCATAAATTTTGCGTGTTCTCAGCGCGTTCTTAGCCTTGGCCCAAAACATAACTTTTTTCAAAAAGTTACGTTTTGGGCTGAAACAAATGCACTTTGAGCTCCAACTGGCACTAAAATCAAAGTCAGTGAAACCATGTTGTCAACAGTGAGACATTGACCTGAAAACGAACGTAATATACCATCTATAATTCTATATGTTGTGGTGGATAGTGAGCTTTTCAGTCCAGCTTTCTCACGTAATCACGTGTCCATTGTCACTCGTGGAGCTTAACGCGGTAGGCTAATAACACAACCTATTTCATAACTCCACTTTTTCTCTCAATTTATAATTAATATTACTTTTTTATATACACTAATCACAATGGGGGATATGTACAAATTTCACGTCATATATGAAAAAAAAAAAAAAAAAGGGCAAATGATAAAGCATTTTCACTCGTACAAAATAAATGAGAGGGTGGGATAATTAAGCAGTAGCACGCCAATGTTGACATTTTGATCACTACCAACGCGGTTTTAACTTTGTTCATACATACACAATGTTCACTTGGCTGGGGGTCGGCAAATGTAACCATTGCCGTGGAAATTGGAGCAGGAAAGAAATCCATTCTTTTACACGAAAATGTTTCACCTAATTGAGATATGACTAGTTCTACCACTTTACACTTTATATAATAAAAATTTGGCTTAAAAATTATGGTAGCGCTACTGTTAGGTTGCAATTTTTTTTCTAAAAATAGAAACAAGAACTTACTTGTTCTTATTTATAATGAGACCTACTAAGAAGTACATGGTGATTTTTAATTGTTTTTCTTTTCTTTTTTAATGCATCACATGAATTTAGTGATATGACGTGGCCATTTATGATTGGACAGAGAACTAGATCTGTAACATTATTCAAGTAAATTCATGATATTCTTCTATTAAAAAATTTTTTAAAGGTAAATGTCATGGCATTTGCCATTTTTTTGGCATTGTAACTTGATTTGGTGTGGTGTTGGGCACTGATCAACCTCAGAAATTTCAATGTCTTGCAAGCCCTGACCAGTGGCGGAGCCACATTATGGCCCAAGGGGGCCACGGCCTCCCCAATTTTTTTTTTTTTTTTTTTTTGAATTTTCAAGAATGTAACTTAGGTGCTTGACAATTTCTTGTCTGAAATCTGTGTTCTAGGAAAGTATTAGGAGTAGGAAATTTCTTCTTTTCTCTGACTTGTTTTCTAAAGTCTTTTAGTGCTTCACGGATTTTTAAGTCCAAAAATACTTAACTATTTGCTCTAATCCTAGAAGACCACACGTGTATGGTTTTAAAACCATACACTTCAAAAGAAAAAGGTGATCTCAGCTCCCAGCAAGGTACGTGACTTATTGGCTTTCATTCTCATGTTCTATTATTCTTTAATTTTTTATAAAAGTATTATGCTTATAATATTTTTATAATAAATTATAGTTAGTGAGTTGATATTAATTCTAATTTAAATTTACAATTGAAATTAAATTTTTGTCCACTGATAACAACCAATAATATCCTGTTGTAGAGAAGGAAAATTCCCGACCTATCACAAGTTGACACGTCACACTACCAAATCCACAAAATACAGTCAATTACAAAGCGCCACATATTGCTGCTAGGTTTTACTATCACTACTCAGAAACCAATAGAAATTTGCCAAGTGTCATGCAAAGACCAATCACGCATCAGCACGTGTAAGCGATGACATAAGCAACCTCGCACATGTAAGCGATGACATAATCAACCTCGAACGTGTAAGCGATGACATAAGCGGACCAATCAGGCTGTGACATGTGTCACCAATTAAACTTCGCCACGTGTCACTCATCCACCCCTAAACTCCTATAAATAGAAGCCTTCATAAGACATTTAGGAGGACCAAGCCATCAGAAGCATTCAGAAGTCCAGAAGCTCTGCCGGAACCAAGCCCTAAAGCCTCCAAGAACTTCAACTTCGAATACGAAGAATATTCGAAGAGAAATCATCCAAATCATATTCCTAGATCCTAAAGTTTGCTGGAATCAGGCCCAAAAGCCTCTAGAAACATCAACAAATCACAAATCAGTGAAGCTCTATGGATTCAAGCTTCTAAAGCACCGAAAAACTTCCACCACAAACCTTCAAAGACGAAGAACGCACCAAGAACACGAAAAATGTATGAAGAACACGATGAACAAAGAATTTCTAACAAGCTCATAGCCAGAGATTCATTGTAATTATGTTTCAAAGGTCTTCGATCCATTCTTCAGCCAAATTGAAGTATATTTGGTGTTCAAATCAAAATCACATTACCACAATTCCAATCAACAAGTCTTTTAAGGAGATCGAATCAGAGGATCACTCTTGTGTAATTTCCGAGAATTGTACCACACATTCATCAATACAAATTCGCACTTGTGACACTATTTTACTTGTTTGACTCATTTCGAACTGAGAAATTTAGTCGTCCACATCTGTCACTTAAGATTTATGGTGAAAATATTGTAAAAATATTATAGACATAGCATTTTTTTATTAAAATGGCGAATGATAAATATACTATATTAATATAGCATATAAATATAATATATTATTATAAATTTGACAAAAATATATGATTGGTTATTCACTTATTTGATTATATATTTTTTTTTTTATGCATTCAATGACATAGAATTTTATTTATAATTCTATTTTAGATTATTGTATAAAGAAAAATGTCATGTCCACAACATTTTAACAATACTTTCACAATAAATTTTAGGTGGTGGGTTGCTATTTGTTGTTATTAGTGGGTAAAAAAATAATTTTAGTGGTGGTCTCAGATTAAAACCAATAGCAACCTGTCACCTAAAATTTATTGTGAATATAACAATTTTCATTGTACATAATATAAATATAGTATATACAGATTAAAAATTTATGATCTCATTTTAAACTTGGCCCCCAAAGACAAATTCCTAACTCCGCCATTGGCCTTGACCTAGACCAATCACATCTTAATGATCAAGTGGAATCTTTAGGCCCTGTTTGGATGGTGAGTGATTGATATCTCATCACTCATCACCCAAAAATTATCACTCAAAACTCATCACCTATAACTAATTTTTTATCACTTGAAAATTCCCAACTTATTCCCAGCTTTGTTTGGCCCTTAAACTCAGTTGAGTTTTCATTCTAAACACTCAAAAATCTCAACTTGTTGTGGGATCCACAGACTGACTTGGTGCGGTAGAAACAGAACATCAAACCTAGCACCCAACTAAAAAAAACCATCACTGTGTAAATCACAAAACATCAAACCAATCAATCATAACAGATCCGGCCATTCACACCACCAACACCTTCAACACCGCAACAAATTACACTATAAAGCTTAGAAAGAACTAAAAGAGGGAAAAAAGAAAAGAGAAAAGATCGTGAAAAGTGAAGAAAGAAAGAAAAAGAAGAAGAAAAAAAAAAGAACCAAGCCCAGAAACCCAGTGAAAAGGAAAAAAAAAGAAGAAGAAGAAGAAGAAGAAGAGAATAGAGAAACCAAGCCCAAACCCAGCGTAAAAATATATATATATATGGAGACAATGAGGTGATGATGAAAAGTATAGAAAATCAAAGAAAAAAGAAAAAAGAAGAAGTTTGGTATTGTTAGGATTGTGAGTATTAGTTAATTCATTGAATTGTTTGGACAGCTGTGCTATTGTTGTATTAGAGTGAATTGGTGAGTGGCCCACTGTGTAAACAGTCAACACATACGGGTTGGGAGGGTCAATTGGTGAAGTTAGAATGGAAGGGTTAGTTAGAGAGTTAGTTACAGATTGTATAAAGGGGTGTAATTGGAAACACAATGTATCAATGAAAACTTTAATAACAATTTGTCCTATTCACCTTTCTTGAATCTTCCTCTCTTCTCTCTTCTCTCTCTCTAACTTCTGGAGGCCTAGCTGTCCTACAATTCAGCTACAACATCACACGTTCACACACAAAAGTCTAGCAATTGCTACACGTTCACACAGAGGCTCTAGCATTTGGTATCAGAGCTGGGCATTCCTTGGCCATGGCTGAAACGCGCGCCACTGCTGCAACCAATGAAGCTTTGGCTTCTCTTCGACACACATCAGATCATAACGCCAAGGATATTCAAGAGATGCGAACCATTCAGGAAATCCATACTCGCACCTTGAATGAGATGAACCAGCAATTAGCTTCGCTGCTACAGAGATTGGGGGCTTCTGATCAAGGAGGAGTTCCAAACAGTGGGCTGAATCGTGGTTCAGGTTCTTCAGCAATCACTTTGTCTCGTTCAGTGAGGCTGGAATTTCCAAGATTTTTTGGTGAGGATCCAGCGAGTTGGGTTTACAAGGCTAATCAGTACTTCAAGTACTTCAATACCCCCGTAGAGGAGAAATTGATGTTGGCTTCGTTTCACATGGATGGGGAGGCGTTGATTTGGTTCCAAGACAGTGAGGAAACAGGGGTTTTTTCCGATTGGGAATCTCTGGTACAAGCTTTACATGTAAGGTTTGGCTCCAATTCATACGATGACCCTATGGAGACACTTACAAGATTAAGACAGACATCTTCAGTAGCCATGTATAAAGCTCAGTTTGAAGTTTTATCCAATAGGATTAAAGGGTTGTCTTCATCCCATAAATTGAGCTGCTTCCTTAGTGGATTGAAGGATGAGATCAGACTTCCTGTGAGAATGCTTAATCCTCAGTCTCTAAATGAAGCTTTTGGGTTGTCCAAGATCCAAGAAGAATATCATCTGAGTTGCAAGAAGAATTCAAGATTGCAATTGGAGCAAGGTAAGCCTTCAATCTTGGGTCTGCCTAAAGTTCCTCCCTTATTAGATCCTAAGTCTAGACTACCTATTAAGAGAATATCCCCTGCCCAAATGGAGGAAAGGAAGAAGCAAGGGCTGTGTTATAATTGTGATGAGAAGTGGATCCCTGGGCATAGGTGTAAAAGTGCTAAGCTGTTCCTTCTTGATTTTATTGATGAAGTACATGAACCAAATTCAAGTGTGCAAATTACTGAGTTGGAGGAGATTACTAGAAATTCTGAGTTTGGTATGCAGCATCAAGAAGATGCTGAGATCACCCTTTATGCTCTAAGTGGTACTCCCACCTCAGGCACTATGAGGGTGATGGGTAGGATTAAACAAAAGTTTTTTGTAATCCTTATAGATTCGGGTAGCACACACAATTTCATTGATGCAACTCTAGTTTCACACTTACATATTCCAGTGGATACCTCACAGATTTTGGAGGTTAAGGTAGCTAATGGAGAGGTGATAAGAACTCAGGGAGTGTGTAGAGAAGTTCCAGTGTGGTTACAGGGGCATGATTTCTTGGTGCAATTGCATGTGTTGCAGATGGGAGGATGTGATTTGGTACTGGGTACACATTGGCTAGTTACATTAGGGGTTATTCAATGGGACTTTAAGCTGTTGACCATGAGTTTTACTTATGCTCAAAGGCAGGTGCTCTTACAGGGTTTGAGGAGTACAGAATCACAGCTGCAAGAAGGCACTCAGTTCTTGAAGGACACAGTAAGGAAAGGGTTGGTTTTACACATCTCAGCTCAGTCAGAATTGACTTCTACAGAATGTTCAATTCAGTTGCCTAAGCAAGTTTCTGATCTGCTAGTTGAATTTGAGTCTGTTTTTGCTACCCCTGTGGATCTGCCTCCCTTAAGAGGTCATGAGCATCAAATTACATTGAAGGAAGGAGCTCAGGCAATCAGTCAAAGACCTTACAGGTATCCATACTATCAAAAAAATGAAATTGAAAAGATTGTGAAAGAATTATTATCTGTTGGTTTCATTAGAAATAGTTGTAGTCCTTTTGCTTCTCCTGTTCTTTTGGTGAGGAAAGCTGATGGTTCATGGAGGATGTGTATAGATTATAGGGCTTTAAATCAAGAAACCATTAAGGATAAATATCCTATTCCTGTAATTGATGAATTGTTGGATGAGTTGTTTGGAGCTTGTGTATTTTCCAAATTGGACTTGAGGTCTGGATATCACCAGATTAGGATGAAGGAGCAAGATATTCCTAAAACTGCATTTCGTACACATGAAGGTCATTATGAGTTTTTGGTGATGCCTTTTGGCTTAACCAATGCTCCTTCCACCTTCCAATCCTTGATGAACACTGTTTTTAGGCCATTCTTGAGGAAATTTGTTCTTGTTTTCTTTGATGATATTCTTGTGTATAGTAAGACTTTAGAGGATCATGTTTGTCATCTTAGATTGGTATTGGAGGCTTTAGCTAAACACCAACTGTATGCCAAGAAGTCTAAGTGTGTGTTTGCTTGTAAGGAGGTGGAGTACTTGGGGCATCTTATTTCAGGGGAAGGAGTGAAGACAGACCCTAGGAAGACTGCTGCCATGCAGCAGTGGCCTATCCCTAAGGATGTTAAAGCTTTGAGAGGATTCTTGAGTCTCACAGGGTATTATAGGAAGTTTGTGAAAGGGTATGGTCAAATGGCAGCTCCTTTGACTGCTTTACTTAAAAAAGATTCTTTTTCTTGGACTCCAGCAGCTTCTCAAGCATTTCAGCTACTTAAGGATGCTATGTCCAACCCACCTGTGTTGGCTCTACCGGATTTTACCAAACCTTTCACTGTGGAGTGTGATGCTTCAGGTTTGGGGTTAGGGGCTGTTTTAATGCAATCTCAAAGACCTATTGCATTCCATAGTCAAGCATTGAAGGGTAAGAATCTTGCTCTCTCTACTTATGAAAAGGAGTTGTTGGCTTTGGTGGTTGCTGTGAAGAAGTGGAGACCTTATCTACTTGGGAGGCCATTTGTGATAAAAACTGATCATCAAAGTTTGAAATACTTGCTTGAACAGAGAGTGGGAACTCCTGCACAACAAAAATGGATTACTAAACTACTTGGTTATGTGTTTATTGTGGAATACAAACATGGTAAGGAGAATGTGGTGGCTGATGCTCTATCTAGAAAGGATGAAAATCTATCTGAAGCTTCCATAGAACCTTCTGATTCTGCTGTGGGTACCTTGTGCATGATTTCTTTTCCTACTCCAACTTGGCTTGATGATCTTAAGTATAGTTATGCAGCTGATCCTACTGTCCAGAATATTGTTCAAGCTATTCAGTCTAGTCAGGTTGCTCCAAAAGGTTTTACCCTTTGTAATGACTTGTTGTTTTTTAAAGGCAGGTTGTATTTGGGTCAATTCAATGGTGATCTAAAGACCAAGGTGTTGCAGCAAGTGCATGATGGGCCTTTGGGGGGTCATTCAGGCTATTTGAAGACTTATCACAGGCTTAAGAAGGATTTCTATTGGGCTAGTATGAGTAGGGACTTGAAGCAATACATTAAGGAGTGTGATATGTGCCAGAAACTTAAGAATGAGACTTGTTATCCTGCTGGGTTGCTACAGCCTTTATCTATCCCAGAAAGGCCTTGGACAGATGTAAGTATGGATTTTGTGGAAGGGCTACCTAAGTCACAAATGAAGACTGTGGTGTTTCTGGTGGTAGACAGGTTAACAAAGTATGCTCATTTTATCCCTCTTTCTCACCCTTACACTGCTGCTAAGGTAGCCAATCTTTATATGCATTATGTTTTCAAATTGCATGGCATGCCTTCATCCATTGTTAGTGATAGGGATCCTGTTTTTACATCTAAATTTTGGTCAGAATTGTTGAGATTGCAAGGGGTTACATTAGCTATGTCTTCTGCCTACCATTCCCAATCTGATGGCCAAACTGAGGTTGTAAATAAAAGTTTGGAACATTACTTAAGGGCTTTTGCAGCTGACAAGCCTCAATCTTGGGTGGAGTGGCTTCCATTGGCTGAGTTTTGGTTTAACACCAATTTCCATACATCCATTAAAATAACTCCATTTGAGGCTCTATATGGATATCCTTCACCTAGAGTTATGGATTATGTACCTGGCACCACTCAGGTAGGAGCTGTGGACTTGTTCTTGAAGGATAGACAGCAGCTCTTATCCTTGCTCAAACACAACCTCACTGCTGCTCAAGAAAGGATGAAATGGTATGCTGATAAGAAGAGGGTGGACCGGTCATTTAATGTGGGAGATTGGGTTTACCTCAGATTGCAACCCTACAAACAAGCCTCTGTGCATCATCAGAAGCTAGGAAAGTTAGCTCCTCGGTTCTATGGTCCATTTCAGATTTTGCAGAAGATTGGGCAGGTTTCTTACAAGTTAGATTTACCAGTTGGTTCCCTTATTCACCCTGTTTTCCATGTGTCCAATCTCAAAGCCAAAGTGGGCCAACATGTGCAGCCTAGGTCTACACTACCAACTGTGTCTGTTGATTTGGTTCTTTCCCCTGAGCCCGTGTCTATTTTGGCTGACAGATCACATCAGTTGAGGAACAGAGTCATTACTCAAGTATTGGTTCAGTGGCAAGGTGAGAGCAAGGAGGATGCCACCTGGGAGAATTTATTTGATCTCCAGCAGAAATTTCCACACCTTGTGGGCAAGGTGCTCTAAGGGAGGGGAAATTGTTAGGATTGTGAGTATTAGTTAATTCATTGAATTGTTTGGACAGCTGTGCTATTGTTGTATTAGAGTGAATTGGTGAGTGGCCCACTGTGTAAACAGTCGACACATACGGGTTGGGAGGGTCAATTGGTGAAGTTAGACTGGAAGGGTTAGTTAGAGAGTTAGTTACAGATTGTATAAAGGGGTGTAATTGGAAACACGAGGGGGAACTTTAATAACAATTTGTCCTATTCACCTTTCTTGAATCTTCCTCTCTTCTCTCTTCTCTCTGTCTAACTTCTGGAGGCCTAGCTCTCCTACAATTCAGCTACAACGTCACACGTTCACACAGAGGCTCTAGCAGGTATGATGAGAAATGAGAGAGGCACGTGAATAGTGTAGCCGTTGGTGGAGTGTTGGAGAGAGCAAAAGGTCTGAGGTGGATTTGACTATTCTCTGCTACGGGCCCATGTGTTTCTTAGGAAATTACCAAACTGCCACTGTTACTCAGTTTTCATAACTCAAAAAACACCAAAAAGTTGTTTCCAGTTTACATTACTCATCACTCAATTTAGTGAGAATTGAGTGATGAAAACAAAAACTCAAAACAAATCCAAACAAGTGTTACAGCTATGGGACCCGCTAGTTTTGAATTATGGGTGATGAAAACTCAATGATGAATGATAAAAACAACCAAATTCAAACAGCTTCTTTAGTCTTTGCTATCTAGATGATATAAAACTGACTGATTAATAATCACTAGTTAGAGGTGATTTCTTAAATAATAATAAAAAAAAGAGTGAAAGGACCCCAGTTGATAACACCACCGTTGATTAAAAAAAAGGGAAAAACAAAAAGCCAAAAAAATGCAAGACGAATTCAACCAAAAAAATTAATAATAAAAAAAGAATAAAAAGGCAAGACGTTTAAAGAAAAAAAAAAAAAAAGAACAGTGTGAGGTGTGAACGTAACTAAATTCATAGAAAAAATGCATAGTCAGATACACTAAAAAGGGAGGGGGTAAATCTAGTATTTGGCTGGCATGGTGCTTTCTTTTAAGTTTTCTCTTTAATTTGGGGAGAAAACATTTTGATGAGTCTAAGGAAAAAACATTTGGATCCTACCAAACAACCATCAAAAGTGTTTTTCTCTCCCATTTTTTTTTTTTTTTTTTTCACATCCTCTCTAAAATTCACCCAACCAAACATATCCTTAAGTGAGAAAATTAAGATAAAATTTCTATTTGAAGAAGTATAACTCTATACATAAAAAATGTATGTCATACAAAGTTAATCTCATTCGTATAAAAAATTTTATCACACACAAAATTATAGTAGCTATTTAACATATGAATATCTATTTTACTATAATAGTTTCTTAGTACTTATTTACTAAAGACAATATCCACTCACTAAATACTTCTAAGAATGTTAATGAATATCATTATCTTCCAACAATAAGCAACTGATTTTTACTAAGACATGTCACAATATTTAAATTTTCTTAATAAATGATGACATATGCTACAATTGAAACTCTTCATCAAATACCTTTAACCATACACAATGAAAATTTTTGTCATTCATACTTTCTTCTTTATCATTCTACATGAGTCTAGGTGTAATCTTTAGTTTACTTAGTTTTTAATGAACCCCCAATATAGGAAAGAAAAAAATTTAAAAAAATAACAAAAGGCATGTGTCATCGAATTTTCCATTAAATAAATTATAAGTTTCAAGTATTTAAATCTAGAAAATCAATGTTCTCTAGGTAATAAATAAAACATCTTATATTATCATTTCAACTTTCTAATCATTACTACCATCTAAAACTTAAAGTACGTGAAAAAAAAAATTGGAATATTAAAATTTAGTGAAGGTATTTTAGACATTACACAATGGAACATTTTAAAAATCATAAGCTTTCGTTAGGGTTTAAATGAGAGAATAACAATATGACATATTTGTTATTTTCTAAAATATTAAGGGAAAAATTTCTTGATTTTAAAATTTAAAGAGGAATTGTGGACTATCCTAAACATAAAGGATGAAAAGTGTTTATATCCTAAATTTTTGATATTTTGTGCATGAAAAACTATGTATTTTTACTTAAAATGGTGCGTAAAAATAAAAACACAATAAAAAATACAAAAAGTCAACCTAAGAAAAATGTATGTGAAACAGTGAATTTTGGCGAAACAGAATGGTATAACATTACCACCTATGATTTATTATGAAAATGTTGTGGATGTAGTACTTCTTTTTTCACAATACTTTTATTTTTAGTTGTGGTTAGTTCTAGTATGATATTTTATTTTGACCTATAAAGAATTAAACCTCAACAATTGTGAAAATATTATGACAATTTGTTGTGTTAAAAAAAAGAGTTGACTGGGTGATATTATTGGGAAAAAAAAAAGGCCAATGAACAGTGCAATTGAATAAACCAAAAAATAAATTGTAGCTACTACTATAGCTTTACAATTCACACTTTTGTTATGAAAGTGTTGTAAAAATGTTGTGGATGTAGCATTTCTTTTTTCACAATACATTTATTTTTAGTTGTGGTTGGTTCTAGTATGATATTTTATTTTGACTTATAAGGAATTAACATCTTAACAATTACAAAAATATTGTGACAATTTGTTGTATTAACTAACAGCTCTGTATTTAAAAATAATAATAATAAATAAATAAATAAATAAAGAGTTGACAAGACTATATTACCGAAGAAAAAAAAAAAAAAAAAAAGAGGCCAGCAAAACAGTGCAGACATTGAACAAACCAAACTCTTGTAGTTGTTTATTGTAGCTATAATGCATTGGCTCTAGGGCTGTCCAAACCCAGCCGAAGACCTGACCCACCCGAAGAAACCGACCGGATATGATTCGATGCCGGCCGACCCGACTACTCCAGCGGTCAGCGGCGGGTCTTCACCACCAAAAATTGACTCCAGCGGGTTGATTTTGGTTTCCCTCCCCCAAAACCTGAAAAACCCTAACCAACCAACAAAAACCATGATTCCAACGAAAAACCCATATTTTGACAAAAATTTTCCAAATCCCAGTAAAAAAACCCAGATTCCTGCGATATTTCACATAGATCTAGTGAGATTTTGACCGGATCTGGAGAAATCTCATCGAATTCGATGAGATTTTCGTAGGATCTAGCGAAATCTCATAGAATCCAATGAGACTTTCATCGAATCTAGGTTTTTCTTGCCGTTTTCTTGGATATATGACACTGACCGACCCATCTGCCACTTTTTAAAGGTCTTACCCACCCAACCTGACTACTCCGATGATCGACAATGAATGAGATTTTCTGCCACCCAATTCTGTTAGGTCGGTTCCGAGTTGGGCACAAACTGTTAGGAATACTATAAGCATATGGATAATAATTGTTGTATTGAGATTTAGTTAGTTAGTTAGTTAGTTACAATTTCAAGCATGTTAATCACATTTAACACATGTTGGAATTATAATGCACATGGGGAATAATAGAACCAATAGGATAAGGCCATGTGGGCCAATGAGCTTATAGCTAGTCTCTTATAAATACATGATTGTAATTCAACATTAGATATCAATGAAGAATAAACCAATTTCTTAGTGCATTAGTGCATTTCTCTCTCTCTCTCTCTCTCTTTTAATCTCTCTATTTCTCTATGTAGGGTGACTACCTCGAATTAAGTCAATTTCCCTACAATTTCCACCAATCCCCCCACAATTCATACACATCCCCATTAGGAACCTCTAGGTTCCTAAAACAAACCCAACCCGGAACGGCCTGTGGATAGCCCTAATTGGCTCTTTATATATATATATAGATAGATAGATAGATAGATAAGAGCTCATGAGTAGTAGATGGGATGGCAGTGATTCTAATTCAAACATCGGCTCAAATATCTCAATGTTAGCAAAGTTAAGGAGGAAAATTTAAAAAAAAAAAAAAATGCTGGTGACATTAAATTTTATTTCACAACTTTTTATAATTTAATTATAAATGTTAATCAGAGTAATACCACTTTTTCATATACTTATCATGAACAAAAGCTTTCATATTAAGTTACTTTATAAATTGGAAAAAAAAAATTTGCAGCAAAATACAATTAAGACATGATTTTTATTCACTTATTACTAGCAATAGTAGCTTGTTACGCATGCATATACATGAATAAATTTAAAAATAAACACATTTTGTTGCCATAGAAATATACACAATTAATTGAATTATTAGAAAAAATAAATGTAATTAGATGCATGATAAAATTCCTTTCTTAAGTTTAGCACTACTACTTATGATCATTTTTGATGGTGAAGGAAAAAGTTAACTCCCATCTCGTCCACATACCTCGTCCAAGTAAAAGAAAGGGCCTGAGTTTAAATCAACACTCGTCCCATCAGTCTCCATCGTCCTGAAGGACGAGGACGAGACATTGTAATAATGTCTCATCCGTCCCTGATGACGGACGAGCTAGGCACTATAACAACGTCTCGTCCTTTGTCAAGATGAGATGGACGAGATGAAACGTTGCATTCGTTCCCAACAAATACTACGTTTCATCAACCGTTCTATAATAAATGATTGAGGATGAAATCGTGTTGTAACTTCCATGACAGTTGTAGAGGTTACTCCAAAGACCCGAGATGACAGGAGAAGTTATAAGGTAACCGCCTTAAGCGAACACTATATAAAGGACTTATTGGCAGAAGAGCGAGGTATGAAAAACATTCTCCACAAATAAGAACTTAAGAAATATTCTGAGTTTTTTGAGACCTTTCACTGACTTTACCATCGGAGGATTCTGGGCCGGCCTCTACCGGTCTCCTCTGACCCTGTTTGATTTTGCAGGACACAGCCTTCAAGATTGACATCCGAAGATTCTCAGCCCACTGATTTCCTTACCATCATCAATTTTTATTCTAAATTTTAATAAGATAAAACATGTGATGATTTTTGTTAAATAGATATATGATTGATTTTTTATTTTTTTATTTATAGTTTATTAATATTAGACTTTTTGTATTTTGCACTCATTAACTCACTTAGACACTAGAAAACTTTAGATAGAGATATAATTTAGTTATGTTATCTCAAACTAAAACAAATAAAATTCGTTTCAATAGGGTTCTGATCTTCACTATATGCATAAACTTAAAATTTGTAAGCATGAAAATTCAAAAAGTAAAATATTGGCTTAAGAGGATTCATATGCAAATATAGTAGTGGTTGTGAATAATTGAAATAACTAACCATTATTTCAAACATCAATAAGTTGTATTGACATAAATAAAATACCCTTCATAACTTAATTTACGCTAAGTTCTTCTCAAAATTTATTTGAACTAGATAATTTCATAATTAAAAATAAAATATCATAAAATTTGTATTCCATCATCGTTCAATCATCCTAAAACACATCAAGATATAGCCAAAATGCATTTGCACATTTATAGTACATGTAAGGTAGTTAACTAATCTCTCAGCAAAAAAAAAAAAAAAGAAAAGATAGTTGACTAATAATTACTAACCAACATTAAGAACAATTGAAATAACTAACCATTATTTCAAACATCAATAAGTTTTATTAACATAAATAAAATACCCTTCATAACTTAATTTACGCTAAGTTCTTCTCAAATATTTTTTTTTTTTTTTTTTTTTGAGTAACTTCTCAAAATTTATTTGAACTAGATAATTTCATAATTAAAAATAAAATATCATAAATTTGTATTCCATCATAGTTCAATCATCCTAAAACACATCAAGATATAGCCAAAATGCATTTACACATTTATAGTACATGTAAGGTAGTTAACTAATCTCTCAGCACAAAAAAAAAAAAAGGATAGTTGACTAATAATTACTAACCAACATTAAGTTATATTATCACATTCAAAGTTAAAAACCTTCACTCTAAATGATCATCTAATAACACAATCTGACAATCATAATTCATTCAAATTAAAAAGATAAACCCTTTACACTCCATTTGGAAGGTGGAAAAGTAATGGAATAAAATAAATTATTTTGTAATGTTCCTTCCATTTCTTTGTTTGAGAGTTTTTGGTGGAATTAATAACTTGGGTAAGAGGGAACATTTATTTATCTCAATTCCCTCAAAACCTCAAATTTTTATTCCCCAAAAATTGGAGGAATCAAAAGGAATGAAATTATTAATGAAGTTTTCACTAAAACTCCTAAAATATCCCTATATATTCAACTCTTTATTTTAAAACAGAGATCTAACAGTAATATTATCATAAAATAATTATATTCATTTTCCTCTATATTACTCCCAAATAAGGTAACTTACTTTCTGTAGACAGGGAAAATTCCTGACCTATCACAAATTGACACGTCACACTACCAAGTCCACAAAATACAGTCAATTACAAAGCGCCATGTATTGCTGCTAGGTTTTGCTATTACTACTCAGAAACCAACAGAAATTTGCCAAGTGTCATGCAAAAACTAATCACGCATCAGCACGTGTAAGCGATGACATAAGCGGACCAATCAGGCTGTGACATGTGTCACCAATCAGACTCCGCCATGTGTCGCTCATCCACCCCCGAACTCCTATAAATAGAAGCCTTCCTAAGACATTTAAAAGGACACCAAGCCATCTGAAGCACTTAGAAGTCCAGAAACTCTGCCAAAACTAAGCCCTAAAACCTCCAAGAACTTCAAGAACTTCAACTTCGAATACGAAGAACATTCGAAGAGAAATCATCCAAATCATTTTCCTAGATCCTAAAGTTTGCTGGAATCAAGCTCAAAAGCCTCCAGAAACATCAACAAATCACAAATCAGTGAAGCTCTACGGATTCAAGCTTCTAAAGCACCGAAGAACTTCCACCACAAACCTTCGAAAATGAAGAACGCACCAAGAACACGAAGAACAAAAAATTTCTAACAAGCTCATAGCCAGAGATTCATTGTAATTCTGTTTCAAAGGTCTTCGATCCATTCTTCAACCAAATTGAAGTATATTTGGTGTTCAAATCAAAATCACATTACCACAATTCCAATCAACAAATCTTTCAAGGAGATCGAATCAGAGGACCACTCTTTTGTAATTACAGAGAATTGTACCACACAATTATCAATACAAATTTGCATTTGTGAAACTATTTTACTTGTTTGATTTATTTCAAACTAGAAACTTAGTCGTCCACACTTTCCATTCCTTTATTTAAAAACATCCAAACAATATTACCTAACTTTATTCTATTCATTTCTTTTCCATTCTTTTCCCTTAAATACATTTCATTCCAATTTATTTCATTCATTTCCATTCCTTTTTTATTTACTCATTCTATTCCATTCTTTTATGAACTCCCAACCGAAGTGTTAGACAAAGCAACAAATCAATTCTCTATTCCGGATTATAAAAAAAGTAAAATAAAAAATAAGAAACCCAGAAAAATAAAAACACCAACAAATCACAAGTCCAATCTAAGGAAAAAAAAATTACAAAATACAAATCCCTAGCAAAAACAAATCACAAGACCCCAAGAGATTTTTACCCAATTTCTCTCTCTCAGTGGAGAGCTCTCTGCCTCTCATAACACTCATTTCTTCCTCTAAGGCTCCACTTTGCCACTGAATCATCACCTCCCACTGATCGCTCTATCTACATACCAATTTGTGTTATCAGCGGCTTGGGTCCACTGGTATCTCTCCACCTCACTAGCCCAATCCATCACAACACTCACATATGAGTCAAAATCGGCTATGGTATGCCCTCATTGATCTCTCTATCCTCTGATATCTCTCTTCTCTATCTACGATGTGTTCTTGTGGCTATGAGAAAGCCCTTTGCTCTTTAATAACTTAGTTGTGATTCTTGTTTTTTATTTTTGAAAATAAGATGCTAGAAATTAATTGATTTGCAGTGTTTGTATAACGTACTTATATATGTATGAAGTAAAAAATTGTGAAAGAAAGTGTGAAATGGCTCCCCACCAAATACGATACAAACCCACTTGACACTTATTATGCATTTGTACCGGATAATGAACATGTGTGAACAAAACAATGCCATCAATAACTGTTACGTGACCTCTTTAATTTTTATGTATCTCACAATAGATTTCTATCTCTCACCATTTTTTTGTCTTAATATTCATGCATTGTCTTAATATTTGGAAAAAATTGGCCTTTATCCTTTTTAAAAAAACAATCCAGCATTTTGCCCTATTTCTCAAACTAATTAGGGAAATGCCCCTCTTTTGAAAATCGATTTTCTCAAAATCGAGTTAAGCCCTATAGCGGCGTTTTTAAGGAGTTTATAGTGACGTTTTAAAGACCTATAGTGACGTTTTATAACTCGATTTCCATGAAGTCGACTTATAGGTAAAAAAAGAAAAAAAAATTTGCGTATAACTCGACTTTATGGAAATCGAGTTACAAAACGTCACTATAGGTCCTTAAAACATCACTAAAGGCTCCTTAAAAACGCCGCTATAGGGTTTCAGATTTTTTTTTTTATAACTCGATTTTAAGAAAATCGAGTTTCAAAAGAGGGGTATTTCCCTAATTAGTTTGGGAAATGAGGCAAAATGCTGGATTTTTTTTTTGAAAGAGGCATTTGCCCATTTTCTCCCTTAATATTTTAGTTGTTTTTATTAATTTAGTGATTGACATGAGTTTGAACTTTGAACATTGAACAATATTTGTTTTCCAGCATCTTAATTTTTTTTCCCCCTTGCTGTGTTTTGTCCTGATTATTGTTTCAATGATGATGAGATGATGATAATAATTCTCAGAATGTTGTGTTGCATTTCCTAGAAAATACTACGTCCATAATATTTTCACTACACTTACAATAAATCTTAAGTGACATGTTGTTATTAGTTTTTTAAATGAATTCAAATTAGAACCAATAACAACTTATCAACTAAAAAATGTCGTGACCATGTGTTGTAAACTTAGCACCACTCTGCATCTCCTTATATTGATAAAACACCAAAAAATTGTTATTTCCAAGAAATAGGGGGGGTGGGGGGATTTAAAATCTTATATGATGTGAAAATCAACGTTAGTGTTACATTTTGTGACTCTTTTGGTATATTTTATGAATTTAGGTTTGTCAATTTAATTTCCTGATTATTTTTTTAAAATTTGAGACTAATAAAAATAACAAAACAACATCATTTTTGGGGCACTTAACGAAGCAGTTCAAGCAGACAATATGACCATATTGAATCAAATTCAAAATTATAGGATTAAAATGAATAAAAGTTCCTTTTGAGTTGGTAACTTATTTATATAGTGTTTATTGAAAAAATATATTTTTTGATAAATTTTATGTTAAATGTGTAATGAATAATTAAAAGCCACCTCATTTCTTAAAGAGTTAAAATATATATTATTTGAAAAATAAATAAATAATAAATAAACTGAAACAAAAAAGCAAAAGGCAAATCAACTTTTTTCAAATGCACACTTAAATCAAAATTTATCCAAAATATAATATAATCTTTTTTTTTTTTTCCTTCATAAAATTAAAAGAACATGATCCCCAAAACTTTCAAAAAGCCTAATAGAGTCCATTTAGAGCTAGAACTCAGCCCATGAGGCCCAAAATCCCATTTCCTCTAGTAATTTACGCTAGCAGTAGCAGAGTAGAGAAGTCTACAAATCCCAGTTCCCTCACACCCAAGCAGAGCACAGTGAGTAATTCCGATAGATAGTGTGTCTGTGATTCTCAAGTAAAGAGAAAAAAAAATGTCGAAGATGAACATAGACATCACAGCATCGGCGAAGCCAGAGTACCCAGTCTTAGATCGAGACCCTCCGTTCACCAGAGTCGTCGGAAACTTCAACTCCCTCGACTACCTCCGCTTCGTCACCATCACCGGCGTCTCCGTCACCGTCGGCTACCTCTCCGGTAACCCATCTCTCTCTCTCTCACTCTCTCACTACTTTTTCAAATTTGTTTCTTAAATTTCTGAAAATGAATTGAACAATGAAATGTTGAATCATTTGGGTGTGAAAAAAATAGGGATTAAGCCAGGGATTAGGGGACCGTCGATGGTGACCGGAGGCATAATCGGGTTAATGGGTGGGTTCATGTACGCTTACCAGAACTCGGCGGGTCGAATCATGGGCTTTTTCCCCAACGACGGCGAGGTAGCTCGTTACAAAAAGTGACACCATTTTTTTGGGTTTTTCAACAAGTCCTTAAATTTGTCACTCTTTTCAGACAAGTTTTAATTTTTAAGTTTTTTTTTTTTTTTTTCCCATGATGTTTTGGTCCTGATCATATGTTTCAATGATGATAATAATTCTCAGACTATTGTGTTGCATTGTATTGAGAAAACACCAAAGAATTGGTATTTCCAAAGACCCTTTTGATTTTGGCTTTGTTGGTTTGATTATCGTGTGTTGTGAATATCAGAATGTAGTGTTTTATGATACTACACATCTATAATGTCTAATTGTGGAAATGATAGGGTGGGAACTTAAAAATCTTATCTGATGTGAAAATCAATGTAAGTGTTACATTTTGTGAGTGTTATGGTGTTGTTGACTCAATAATTAGGAGACCCTTTTAGAGGTACTCTCTGGAATCTGTGAGAATGTTGTTATTGATTTTGTGAATAATGTAGGCGTCATAAAGGACAGGATTGCTATCTTTTTGGGTCAATTTTTAATGAGAATTATCTGAATGTTTTCTTTCTATGTGATTATGAATTTAGGTTTGTCAATTGATGGTTTGATGAATACTGTAGTGTGTGCACTTGTGTCAACTATTGCATATGTGCATCTTTCTTGTAACTTGTAAGGTCCTAGGATTTAGAATATTCTCTCTCGATCTTCTTGTTTAATAGTGGGGCACTAGTTTTGCTCTCTTTTGGGTTGTAGATTATTCTCTTTTCCTAGTTGAGGAGTTCACCCTGCTGGCATCTGGTCTAGTGTATTCATTACGAAGCAAATCTGTCACTAATTTCTTCTTTTTTCATGGTAGCTTTGAAATAGTCTCATATCATGTCACTAGAATGGAACTCTAAACTTGGGAATATTTTAGTAGATTGTTTGAATGGTGTTGGCTTTAGAACACTAGGAGGATTTACATTCCAATTTAGATGATCCTTATTTTCAAATAATGTTAGTTATGGCTTTGAGAATGTTTTCTTATCCCAAAAATACAAAAAACAAAAAAATAATGCTTTAAAGAATGTTTAATGGAGCTATTGAACGTATGTGTACCTTTTTGTGGGAAGAAAGAAATGTGATAGGCACTTGGATCACCTGTGCTTAACTTTGTGGGGAGAAAGAAAGGTGACAGGATTTAGACAACCCCATACCTTCATAGTGCTGGAACTGGGAAAACATGGGTAGAGCAGGGAATATTACAAACCAATTACTCCCAACACTGCACCTTCTCCTCAAAACTATGGCAGATTGGTGCATAAAACAGAGAGATGTTAAGAGAATGCATGATGCAAATTTGAAGCAATCTTCCAGTCTATTAAATGAACTATAGTTAATCGTGATGCTGAAATGTTGCAGACTGCCTCACTTAATAGGTCTTTTAGCCAAAACTGTTTGGAGCTTTGCTTGGTTGGCCCAGTGAGTGGAATTTGTAATGTGAAACAGCAATTTGTTGTTTAGCTATAGTATCCCATTAAATGTAGAACCATGTCTGTTGCTATTTGCCTCAACTGGCACCTCTTGGTATTTTTAACAAAGACATTTAGGATTTAAATCTCCCACTCCCATTTATCGAATTATTAAAAAAAAAAAAAAAAAAATTCTGCTGCTACTCAACAGGGTTGACAGAATGACTTGACTCCAAATGGTTGCCTTTTGTTTTATGGTTGATTTCTTTTTCTTCCCCCTCCCTCTTTCTATTTGGTGTTGGGGTTGTTAACGTGTTTTTCAGGGGACTTCAACGATTGTGGCTTTAATAGAATAATTATGATGGTGTGATTTATTTTTGAATGTGTGGATGGATGTATTTTCATTTTAGTAGGATGCCTCAACAAAATGAGATAGTCATTTTTTTCATATGTAATTCTTTGTTCATTGTGCTCTCCATTCCCTTATCAATTCTAACTCCTGCACAAATTAGAAATGCTTGGAGTCTTTTGGTGCTATACTAGTTCAGGTCATAATACTTCACCATGTTGTGCAATCCCAACGTGTGAAGCAAGCTTCCATTTCTTAATTAAACCTTTAGTTAATCTTGAGGCTGAAATGTTGTGGACAGCCTCGCTTAAGAGTTCTTCTAGCCAAAACTATTAGGAGTTATACTTGGTTGGCCTGTTCAGTGGATTTCTTTCATGTGAAAGAACAATTTATGTTTTTACTGAAGTAGTTTAGTAAAAGATTTTGTTTCCATTAAATGTAGTATCATGTCCCTTGCTATTTAACAGGGGTTGTCAGGATGGCTCGACTTCAAATGGTTGATTCTTTTTTTTTTTTTCCTCTTGTGGTTGATCTCTTCTTTCCTTTTTCTATTCGGTTTCAGGATGTTGTTCAGGGAAATTTAACGAAAGTGGGTTAAATAGAATAATAATGATGGTACTTCGTTGTTTGCAGTCAATTCTTAAAGTTTATTATTCACTGCACAAATAGAAATACTTATGGTAATTTTGGTAATATACTAGTTAAGCTCATATTATTTTACTGCATTCTCTGCATATTCATTTCATGCCAGATTGAGGATCCCCAACAAGAGGAAGTGTGGGGTGTCTTAAAAAGCTAATATCTATATGATGTGGATATTGTGTAGGGCCTGTAGACCTATGGAATTTGCATTCAACATCTAACAATCTAATGTTAAAACGTTAAAACCCCATCAAAATCTTGAACAACTTGGTGTTATATGTTGAATGCAAATTATATTGTTATATACTTCTATGTTTTAGTTTTCTAACATTATATTGTTATATGTTGAATGCTTGTGGAGCCAGTTATATTCATATTTGTGGGCTAGATATTGCATAGTTTTCGTTAGAGATCAAGTTTATTTCTTCTTAGTTTGCTGATCCTAATCTTTCTAGTCATAACATTCTCTTGAGCTGGTTGAATCCATGATTATAGTGGGAGATAACTTAAACTATTACAATGGTAGTCATCCTTAAAGGTTTTTCCCTGTGAAAGTTCAAAAAACTATGTTTCTTGTGAGAGCGATCATCATTCTAAAAGGTTTGTCCACGTGAAAGCTCAAAAAACTTTGTTCCTTGTGAGAGCAGTCATTATAAGACTGATGTTATAAAAGCTCAAATCTTATTGAATACTGGTCGGATCATTGTGATGATTGAAGCACTTGACATTGTTCGAACATTCCTTTTTTCATGTATGGAAGAACCCAGATTCAGCATTAACCATTTCACGTTGCCCTGCCAATATGACCTGTTCAATCAACGCTCAAAAAAATTGCTTATATCTACTGGAGTTGTGATCATTGTTCCAGGCTTTTAGCATTAAGGGTTAACTTTGGTCGTTCATCTTTATTTTGTTTGGATGCAATTGATCTTTAGATTGGTAAAAGAGGGTTACTTCTTTTTATGAATGATAATATATTAAAAAGAAACAAGAGAAGGGCGCAATCCATCTTCAACTTTAGGGACAACCACCCAAGAAGGAAGAGAGGAGATGGAGATAGATTCATCCCAATTACAGAAGGCAGCCTAGCAAGCCACATTGTGAGGCAAAAAATTAAGGGAGTATTTGGTAGTGTTGTTTAAACAACGGTTTTCGTTGTTTAAACAACACAACACGTATTTCCACAACATTTTTTCAGCCACATGTATTTTCACGACACTTAAACAACGTTACTAGAACAACATTACTAAACAGCCCTAACATTCCTAAGAACAAAAAGGAAATCCCAACAAGCTAAGGAGTTAAGAGAGCCCCTTTCAGTTCAGTGAAAATAGGAGCGATGAACCTAGTGGGTAAAGAGTGTAGTTCAGTAGGGATTTAATGACACATTTAGAAACCCCTGCAAAAATAACATATTGACATTTGTGCAAGACAGCCAATTCAATGTCTTGGAAGGCAGCTTGAGGGAGTCGGGTCTGTTGGGGGGAAGAGACGTGAATGTGTAAAAACGATATCACCAAACTCATTTCTACAAACAGCTGCAGAGAAGGAGGCATGAGTTTGGAGAGATTCAAGAAATAATAATCAAACTTTGATGCCGCCAGTGGGAGGTGAACACCATTTTATGCTTGGAGAAACAGCTAATGAGGACCATGCTGAGATGATGTGGTCTTGACTCTTGATACACTTTGATTATACCTCCTGCATCTTTCCTTGTCTCTGGTGAGTGCCCTACAAAGTTGGTTTGGTTTCTAATTCTCCATATGTTATCAAATAAAACTGAAAGCAAATAAAGTGAATCGGTTCACAGTCTTAGCTTATAGATACTGGGGATTGTGGAAAAGTACACTCTGGTTAGAGATATTAGGCTGTGAAAATTTCCAAGGACATGGATTAGGCATTTGTATTGGCCTAAGAATACGTTAAAATAGAATCCCTGGGTATATATTAAAAAGATCGAATATAATTTTATTGATAAGATTATCAAGATATTGAAAGTTTCAAGAAATTGATTGGGATTGATTGACATTAGGAGAAATGTATAGTAATAGAATTGGTTCCAATATTTTCTCCACCAATTTATGGTCGGTTTGTATTAGAGGAAATAGAGTAGAGTAGAATATAATTGGCCCAAAATTAGCTTTTTTACAGTTAATTCTATTCTACTCCCCTCCACTCTCTCTTTCTTTCCACTCAATCCAAACGGATGCTTAAGAACCCACCATTTAAAGATGTTGTCTTGTGTTATCAACAAATATATAACCGTCCTTCCATACAGAAAAGTCAAAAAAATAAAATTGTCAATAATAAAGGCAACAGCCCTTTGGGCCATTTGTGTCGGGGAATGTGGACGTATACCTATTCTTTCTCTCTCTCATAATTTAATTGTTACTATAAGGACACAATTTGCTCCCAAAGCCCAATTGGATGGTCAATGGCTCAAAGAGCCCAAAACAATGAATTTGTTAGAGAGTGGGCTTGAAGCTGAACTTTCACTTAGTTAGGTAGATAGTGATCACAATAGATTAGTTATTACTATGAAGAATAAAACAAACAGTTTTTAACAAGAAAAGTTCTCCTCGATCAAATCCGAGGAAGGTTTGTTCTCATATATTTCTTTTAGACTTATACAAAAATTACAGTTCTTGGGCATGCAGTGATTTCTCTCTAGTTTTTCTGATGCCCCCATCTGTAATGGGGTTCTTCTCTTTTATATTCGACCCTTCTTTCATCTCAGCCCTCTACGTGTAGGTCAAATTGCTAATATTCTTGATACTTGTCTCATCAGCACATTCCTGAAGTCTTTGTGAGTAGTTGTAAGGCTGAAAGTTACTGTTCAGGTATCACTTCCACATTAATGCGGCAAAGGGGTCAAATGCAGAGCATTCAATGCGGTGGTAGCAGTTTTCTTCTTAGATATTTCTCAACACTTTTTTGTCTCATCCCTCTCTGATATTTATCCTTTCAAACACAATTGCTTGTTGCCCTGTTCTTGATGAATGGTCGGACCTTTGACCTCCCCTCTGCTTAGCCGAGGAGGTATTTCTCCTTGGACAACGTCTCCTATTCATTGTGACCAGACTTCTTCCATGGCCCATTAATTTGTATGTCTTTCCCAGTACTTATCTGTTCTCGGGCTATTTGACATTCTCGAGCATGGCCCACGGCCCAATACTTATATCTGAGCCCTTTATCCCTACAGTTACAACTTACAATAGAAAAAGACAGGATTTAAATACAAATTATCTTCATTGAAAATATCAGGAAGTGTCAATCATTTGAATAAAAGTTATGGAAATGTTGATCATTTGAACTTTTGAACTACAAATCTACTCTCTCTCTCTCTCTCTCTCTCTCTCTCTCTCTCTCTCTCTCTCTCTCTCTCTCTCTCTCTCTCTCTCTCTCTCTCTCTCTCTCTCTCTCTCTCTCTCTCTCTGTGTTTTCCTTCATCTATCTATTTCATCATTCTATCCTTTAATTAATTCTAATATGACCTTACATAGAACTTTATTGTAGTCTTTGCATGCCAAACTGGAATGATCCATTTATAGGAAAAAATATTTTTCAAAATTTACTTTATAATTTCCTTGTGTCAATTTATGATTGGTACAATATTACTAACATATGGTATTATCATTAACATTATTTTTTTTTTCATATACCAATCACATATTCACAACATCACAAATTCACAACACGTTAACTCAATAATTATTATTTTAAAAAAAAAAACAAAAAAACAAAAAGATCCTCTAGGATTATTGGGGGTATCTTTAGTTCTTTACTATGGAATTCCTAAAATTTTATTTATTCATTTTGAAAGAAGATAAATTTTGTCACGATATGAATGTTTTAAATAGATATCAAAAAAATAATATTCAAACTTGATTTCAATGTTGATAATGTAATAAAAAAAAGTAGCGCCACGTCTACAACATTTTTACAATACTTTCATTACAAATCGTAAGTGGTAGGTTGTCTTTTATTTTAATATGAACTCATTACTGTAATTACTTTTTATCCCAATAGTAATAGCAAATTTAACAATTTGTCACCTAAGACTTGTTATGAAAAGTGTTGCAAAAATGTCAAGGACATAACATTTCTTATAAAGTAAAGTCCAATTCACTAATTTCATATGTACATAAGGTTGTAAATGAACTAAAATGTTTTTTGAACAACTTGAGCTTGGCTCAGGAAAAAACTTGTTTACTTTTGTTTGTTTAGCAAACAAGCCAAGTTCAAGCCTAAATTTAGGCTTGACTATTAAATTAGCCAAGCTCAAAAATTATAATATATTTGTGAATAAGTTCGTAAATATGGTTTGAATTAACTATATATATAGTATTATTTTTTTTATATGTATACTTGTCTAAAATATACTTTTATAGACTTGAGATTAGAATGGATAAATTTGTAACTAGGTTTATATGATATTAAATTATTTTTTATGGTTTATTCATAATATAAACAGACCATTCGTAGTAAAAATTCATAGATTTGTGAAGGGATAAAAAAAATTATTCATAGTTCTATACTTTTATTGTTTATGGGAAAATAATTAATCAAGCATCTTATGCACAAGCTCAAGCTTGTTCAATCAATCTTGAACATATAATTTTGTTTAGTGATGAGATTGAGCTTGCCTCGTGTTTAAAGTAAAATTAAATGAACCAACTTAAATTTTTAAGGACAAAATTTAGCTGCAAAATTGGTTGTAACCTTAGATTACAACCTTACTCAATATCTTTTTTATTGAAACTGAATTTTGACAAATCCACCATTAGATTACATCTTCTTCTTATATCCTTCATGCTTGCAAAATTTCAAAAAAATTAAAGATCAATAACTATGTCATCAATAAATTTTTTTTAAATTGCAAGTTTTTGTAATTTAAAATTATACACAAAATATAAGCTTATAGAGAATATAGTAAATAATATCCGATTGACACAAAATTTGACATGTATATTAAGAGTGTATAAAACATGCAATTCAACGGTTAGATTTTCATAATATATAGTAATATTTATTTTATCGAGTGAGTTTATAGCTTTAAGCTACAATCAATTTTGTAACTAAACTTTGTCCAATTTTTAATACTTTAAACTCAGCTCGACTCAATTTCAGGTCTATTCAAATGGTTTGATAGGATTATAAGAAATCATTTTTAGAGTTATCTAAGAATGTTTTAGGCTCCATTTGATTCATCAACTCAAACACATGTTTTCAATTTTTAAACAATATTATACGTATTTCTACACACTTTTTCACTCACACGAATTTCCACACATGTTTTTAAACACATATTTTCAGTTTTTAAGTACACGTACCAAACATCTCTAATACTTTTTGGGTGAAACAATTTCTAGAGTACTAAATTATAGAGATAAGAATGGGTCAATGGGTATGGACCTATGGTGTAAGCAATTTATTCAACATTCCCCATTCTTTTTTTCACCTGAAGGATGCTGTTATTTTCATGTACCATTTGCTTCTTTTCTGGTAAAAGAAGCAAGACTGACATCATCCCACCAGGTTGTGTTTGAAGCTTTTTTGGTCTTTATTCTTTGGCAAGAAAGTATGATTATTCTACACACGTCCACAGAAACACATAAAAATCAAAGTATTGCTGCTATATGACAATAATTGAATTTTTTTTTATATATGGGGCACACTGGAAGGTCTCTTTCTTTTTTTCTTTTTTTTTTGAGGAACAGGAAGGTCTCTTTCTTTAGTTGGAGAGATCAAGACAAATCTTGATTTGTGATAAAACCTAAGTTAATGATTTTCTTAAAGTAGTCAAGGGTTTTGATCTGGTCACCCCTACATTACGTACTAGGTGATCTCTGTGGGTCTCATTCTGCTGACGTTTATTGGTTGAGACTAAACCAGGTTGGTCTAACAATGGCCCATATTATAATTGCACTAGGTGGAACATTTGAACATGTTGAGAATGCATCTATATTTGATTTTTAAAATTAATAGATGTGTTTTTTACTTGTTTATTGAAGGATTATGACTTTATATGCTAGGTACAGTGCATAGAGGTTTCTGGGAGAACTCAAAAACAAAAACAAAAAATAAATAAAGATATGCCCAGAGAGACGGAGACACTAATCTTTATAATCAGTGGGTGTTTTCTGTAGCAACTTGCATATGAATAAAATAAGTTTAATGGCTACTGACATAATCTGATGGTCAGTTTCAGAGATATCTTTTGTGAATTATTTTATATGAAGTTCAAAATGGTTCTAATTTGGATTTTTTTTTTTTGGCAAATGGTAATTCAGGGAATGATAAATTGCAGATGTAAGTATCAAATATTTGTTGCTAGCATGTTCTTGTAAGTAGGAGTGCAGCCAACCTGCTGATCTGTCAAAACCGCAGTCAATCCCAAAAAGGGCTCCTACTAAACATAGAAAGTAAAATAAATTAAATTGACAAAAAATTTCCCATAATTTTATTTTGTGTGTAAATTCTACAATGATATGGGTTTTTTTTTAGAGTTTCAGCGTATGACGTCTATTACTAATGATAACTTTTTATCACCAAACTAAAACATCAGTTAGTTTTTGGTATAGACGAAATTGAACCTATCAAAACCACAGTTAATCACAAAAATAGCTACTACTAGAACATAGAAAGTAAAATGAATTAAATTGACACAAATTTTGCCACAATTTTTTTTTTTTTTTTTTTTGGTGTAATTTCTACAATGATATATATTATATATATACATATATATATATATTATATTTTTTAAAAAAGAGTTTCAACTTATGGCATTCACTCCTAATAAGAGTTCTTTATTTTTAAACCAAAACATCAATTGGTTTTTGGTGTAAACGGAAATTGAACCTGTCAAAACCACAGTCAATCACAAAAAGAGCTCCTACTAAAACATAGAAAGTAAAATGAATTAAATTGACACAAAATTTCCCACAATTTTTGTTTTTTTTTTGGTGTAAATTCTACAATGATATGTTCAATTTTTTTTTATAGAGATTTTCAACCTATGACATCTGCTACTGATAGCTCTTTTTCATCAAACCAAAACACTAATCGGTTTTGGTGTAAGTGGAGATTAAATCTCACATCTTTTATTCAACATCACATTTCTTATTCAATTCAATCGTCAAAGACTTTACTAATTAAGTTAACTGGAACTTATAAGTCCACAACAATGATATGTTAAATAATTGGTGTATAATTAAAAAAATGTCAATGTTAGATTAATGTAAAAATGATGTAACATTATATCACAACTTATTCTCTTTAACCAATTGTGTGGGGGAAAAAAGCCCCCAATAATATCAATTTCTCTTGGGCATGGACTATCACTTTTAGTGCTTTTTAAGCTTCTGATTCGAAGCACAAAACCAATTGTGATACTCATACACCTTTAGGTAAGGTTCTAGTGATAAAGAAGGGTGATAGATATAAGATATGGCTTCTTTGGATCAATCACAATCCTTCAATTTCTGACATTAGCTTACTTTTTTTTTTTTTTTCTTTTTTAACTTTCATCACTTTTATTCACTTGCCGACAGTAAAAGAAGAAACTTTCATCTAATGCTGGTGCATTGATGAAGATAAGAAAGTGGGCCATAATTATTAAGCTGCTCTTTTTTATTTTATTTAAAGTATATAAAGGAAAGAACCAGGATTCTCCTTTCCCTAAATTCCCTCTATCAAACATCATTTTCAGATCTCACCGGCCACTAACCAATAACTATACTTGTGGAAAATGCGGAAGCCGATCGGAAGAAGAGAAAAAGTAATGATAGATCATAGTGATAATAATTATACCTATAAAGCGAATCACTTTGAGCTCAAACTCCCAAAATTCCATTCTAATTTGGAATCACCGTCCAAAAGAATTTGGAATATGGCCTGCATTTGGGTGTTACTGTATACAAAACTTCGGTACGTGATTGAACTAATTCTTGGCAAAATTAGATCTTAAATCAAATGTTTCATAATGAACTTTTAAAAAGATCTTAAATCAATAATTACAATTTTAATAAAAAATTAAGACCGTTTTACAATTTAGTACGGATTTTTTTTGTTTTGTTTCTTTTTTACATGCAATGCTTTTATTGAGCTTTAATTTAATTAAACTAATCCAAAAATCATGTAACTCCATTGATTGGTACCTTCTAATATTTTCATAACATCTATAATCTAACACAAAAATATTTTATAAACTCCGCTTAAAAGCTATGAAATCTTTTAAGGAAAGTTAAGCAAAGAAAAACTCAACCTAAAACAATTCTTTGTGAGACTAAAAGTAGTTGTTTTGAATGGACGTGGTTAACTAAATTAGACTCTAATGACACAAATTAATGGAGCACTATCTAGTATCTAGTACAAGAAATAAATAAGCCGTTGATTTTTCTGCACCAAGCAAGACCCGAACTTTGTCACATTATTTTAATTCTGTCTTCCACCCAACTCTTTTCTTACACTATTTAAGGTTAGGTAATCGTATCAATTGGCTAAAAAGGTAGGAACAAAAATATTCAGGTGATTTGTTGCATACCATGCAATCATGCATTAATAAAACTTAACATATAACCCATATAAGAATCTATTTTCTACTTATCTTCTCATTCTCCTCTCTTATTGAGGAAACGAAACTCTAAATTTATGGTCTATTTTAAAAGTAATGTTAGGACCACATAATCTTATATAATTTTGACCACAATTCATCACGTGACAAATTATAAATAATAAATGTGTGAATCTATATGGACACACTAGCATACCTCTATCTTTCCCAACTTAACATTTTCCATATTTTAATGGTAGCTTCCGCCCAAATCTTTTACGCTATATAAGCTAAGGTGGGTCAGTCTTACTCTTATTCATTGGTCAACAAAAATGAAAATAAATAAATAAATATATATAGCCACATTGGTGACGTGCAACACGCTTTCCATAGCGCATGGAATTATTATTCAATTGGAAAAATAAATATAAATAGATACAACCGTTGAACGGAATTATTATTCAATTGGAAAAATAAATATAAATAGATACAACCGTTGAACGGTACCTTCTCACCCACAATTTTTAGGATACCTGCCTATTCAAATGATGACGTGGCACTATGCCTTTGGTAAGAGACTTAAGTGACTAACAGCTGAATTGATTATACACGCGCGCGGCGTGTTCATTCTCATTCATTGCCCGCGCTTCCTCGTGTCTCATATGAAAACGCGCTGTTGTGACAAGGACCACCGAGTAGTTGCTGATGTGGCTAATTATAAGCGGTCCATTTTTTTTTGGAATAATTACTTTTTATTGATATACTAAGGGTGAGTTTGATTAAACCTTTTAAAATTTTATTTTTTCCAAAGTAATTTTTTTTTACTATTTCTACTAATTACTAGCCTCTTCCAATGTGAAAAATGAGAATAATTGATTCAAAAAAAAAAGTACGTTTTGTAAATTTTACCAAATACATTAAATCACTTTTTGAAACAACAAATGTGAATTTTTGCCCAAAATGTTGTGACCAAACAAGCACTAAAACACATTGTTATAATCACTTTTTTTTCCTGACAGTAAATACTAAGGATATTATCAATTTTGTAGTATAAAGTAACAATGAATATAATTGGTGAATTTTTAAAACATAATAAATAAATATTTGAATTTCATTGTGACTAAAAATACATCAATTTATAAAGATTATGTAGTATTGATAAAAATAAAATTATATGGTAAAAATTATTATCCTTGTCACTCTTTTTTAATAGTTACAATAGGCATTAAAACATATGGTATTTATGATTTTTTTTTTTATCATCAAGTCAAAATTCAATAAAATAAGATTTAAAATATATGATATCTACTCTATGATAATTTTTTTTTTAGTATTATGTTAAAAAATTAATAAATATATTTTATGTGTAGATGAGATTCGAAAAAATGTTTATGATGATTGTCTTTTATGAATTTATCATGAGGCCAAAAAGACACTACCCAAATCACAATTTTTTTTAATAAATAAAATACAATTTAAACTTTATGGAGTATGTTATATGATATTTAGTTTTTAGCATAGGTTAAAACATCATTGACTTTCTTTTTTTAATAGTCGTGATTCAAACTTAAATATGTTATTATTATTCACTGCATTAATCACAGCTCTTTTTTTTTTTTTACATTAATCACAACTTAACAAAACTTTTTTTTTTTAATGGTATACATATCTTACGGGTCTGTTTAAGATCAGCTTATTTTGCTAAAACTGAAAACTTTTTGCTGAAAATACTATAGATAAAGGTAAAAATTAGCTGAAATAATATAGTGAGACTCATAAATAGTATAAAAAAGTACAATATAACTCATAAATAGTAACAAAAAAAAAAAACTAAATAGTAAAATTAATTGACAAAATTAATCATACCAAACACTTACATTTTTTTTTTTTTTGGTTAATCGACAATATCATATAAATCAAAACATTACATCTAGTTCAGTACATAATCTATTAAAGGAAACCCCATTACAATCATCCTCCAAAGCCTTAGCTAAGTCCACATGCGGACTTGAAAACAAAATGTATTCTAGTTCTTGGTCAACCCTTACTCTAGCCATCAAATCAGCATATCGGTTAGCCTGGCGATGGCAGTGCGTCAACTGAACTTGCTGAAATCTGGTCATCAACTGCCTGCAATCGTCCAAAATAGGAGATATAATCTGATTTACATAAGCAAAATTTTTAATGACATCCACAATCACTTTGACATCTACAAGAGATATTCAAGCTACTACACAACAAAAAGTCATCCTTCAACCCTTAAAGTTCAGCAGCAAAACTATTAGTTGCTCCTACATGCCTTGTGAATCTTGCAACCCAATTCCCAATCTCATCTCTCACTACCCCATCGTATCCCGCCCGCTCATCCCTCACTAAGCAACATGGTCCTTCCACCACGCGATTACTGCCAAACCGTGTCTATGTGACGTGGGGTGTGGGGTCGTGAAGTGAGTGGAAGATGTTGATTTCCACGTCACTATTAATATTTTGAATTTAGAATCAAAGCTGCTTCGAGGAATGTGTAGGCGTCAAAGTCTCAACCCTCAAGTAAAATACGTGTTTATTAAACTTCCTTAAAATTAAGTTCATTTACTGAAATGCCATTTGACCGTATTTCTGTACACGAACGATAGAGCTCATGGTTTCGTTATTACACCTCACGGCTTTACTAATGTTCAGGATTCTTCTTCTTCTAGATCCCACTTCTATAGTGTCTGTATTTGTATTTAAGGTGTTTTTTTTTTATTTTTTAATATCAATTATTCAGTTAAGTTTATTACTCTTACTACTTTTATATGAATTTTGTCCCATGCATCAATTGCATTAGATACGTTAGGATACAGCCATGTATTTCTCTTTTTGATAATATTATGTTAAGTTTAAGGGTTCGGTTAACGAGTACTCGTAAGACATTTATTAATAGACAATTTTAAGAAAATTTTGACACTATTCTTTTGAAAAATATAAAAAGCTACCAAAAATATTAGTTACTTTTTTTTTTTTTTTTAATAAAAAGTTTTTAAGTACATGTCCTAAATTTTAAGGCATCCATTAACTTATCCCTAAGTGTAAGATTTTTTAATAGAGGATTTAGACATCTCAACTTAGGACTTGGATTAGGTCTAGTCTAGTGTCCAATTGCTCTAAACTCATTTAGATGATGACATGTTTAACAGTAAACATATGGCATCATTTGAATGAGTCTAGTGCAACTGGACACTGAACTCAATCCTTACCCTCAACTTAAATGATACTCTTCGTATTAAAAAAAACTACAATTTTTTATGATTTTTATTATGATTTATCTTTTCAAAGAGTTTTAATTCAATTAACATACCACCACACACTCTTAGTGCAATAGTCACTCCACAAGTATAAGTGTTTATGGGGTGTGGAGGGTAAGGGCTGGGGTTCAGGTCTCCATTGGAGAAAGCTTCATACACATATATATTTAGATTGGGCTAGAGTAGAATTTCTATCTTGTAAAAAAAAAAAATCACACTTCTATAATACTGAGTAATGAGATAAAGACTAAGGTAATGAGTTTTTTACTTTTTTGAAGGTAAGTCGACTTTTATAAATTTAAATTATGAATCATTAAAGGAATAAAATTAGGAGGAATTTCTTCCATTCAAACGTTCATATTATGAGCATCTATTGCTCTTCTAGTCAAAACATGTGCTACTACATTCACTTATATCATCACCTTAATCTACTAGGTTAAACCTTAACTCCAGTGATGATGTGCCCATACTTGGAAAAGTTAGGAGTAGATTCAAGAAGAGATTTCACTTGGTCATGAGTATGGTTGTCAAAATCGCGATCTGGATCGTAGGATTGCATGATTTTATGATCACACCTCACCAAAATGTTTAAGATCGCATTAGAATCGTAAAAATGGTAGGATTGTGTAAGATCGTATAGGATCGTAGGATCATATGGGATCCTGCCGATTCTACCAAAACATCAGTTTTTGGTTTATTTTATTTTATTTTATTTATGAGATAAATTTTTGGTTTTGATAAAGTTTAAGGGTTTTTATTTTTCAATGTTGTGATGGCATGCCTTTTTATTTATTTTTATATAATTATGTTAACCTAAGCAAATGTTTTTTAGTTTCTAGTTCACTTGTAATCAAAATAAAGGAATGCTTCATCATTTCTAAATAAATAATTTATATTGGCTTTGCTACCTTTTAAGCTATAGTGTTGTTAAATTTGTTTAATCAATATACTAATTTCTGTTATAATATTACTAAAAAAAATTTCTTATATATAATTTTATTAGTACGCTTGTATTTGTATATTGATTGATTGATTTTTTTTTTTTTTTAGCATGCTCTGTAATTGTTGCTTAGTGGTATAGAATAGTTAAGTGTGAAGTTGTATCTTGATCTCTTTTGCAGTTCTAATATACAAATATACAATGTCTACATAGATGATGAAATGGATGATGATGATTAGGACGGTAAGAACCCTAAAATAGGAATTATTAAATGTTCACTTCACCTTAATATTCATCTTGCTTTTGGATTTCATATTTTAGTTAGCTAGTTTTCATTTAATAACTTATTTTGGATTTTAAACTTGGAACTTAGAACTTCAAAAACATTTTCATATGTATTGATAAATATTTTGTTATTTGGTTGCTAATTAAACATTTATTAAATTTTTTAGATACATTTGGTCAAAACTTAAATATATTTGTTTTGTTAATATAGACATAGCGATGTATGACATGCAAATTGCATCATATGATGCAAATCTTTGTTTTTTTTATGGATAAATTCACAATTTACGTGATTATTCAACATACAAAGTTATTATCAATGTGTTTTTTGCTTTAAAACTAAAAATATGCAGGATCTTACGATCCACAATTCGATCCTACAATCTACGATCTCACTTACCTCCCATGATCCTCGATAGGATTCCGAATTTGACAACCTTCATGAGTTTAAAACTAATAGATTACCATTGTGTTTGTTTCGACGTAAAAAATTTTATATGTAAACATTTTCAAGAAAAAATTTTCAAGTGTTTGGATTGACTTCAATACTAGAAAATGCAAATACAAACCAACAACCACCAACCACCACAAACCCAATCACCATAGTCACCACCAGCCACCTAAGTCACAAATCGGAGAGAAAAAGTCAACAAAAGCCAACCAGCCACTGTAGCCCACCCAACCACCACTACCCATAAACCCACCCAACCACCCATCGCAACCCCTAAGCCATCCCAGAAACCCAGATCGTGAAGGAACAAAAAACCCACTCATTCTCAGCGATTCCATATCAGAGATCTCAGCAGTGGCGTTTGTAGCTTTCAAAACCAAATCCAACCAACGAGCAATGGAGCAGCGGTGATAAGGCTCACCTCGGGCCTCTCACGGCGACTTCTCCAATGACAAAACAGATCGAAATCTGATGGTGGTGCCACCATAATGGAGGTGAAATGCGGCGAAGGGTGCTGGCGAAGTGGAGGAGGAGAGTGACCGGTGGGTGTTGTTGTTGGTTTGGGCTAGTGTGAGAGAGGATAAGTAAAGTATGAGAAAGGGAGAGAGAGTCGGGTGTGAGGCTGTGAAATTTTTGTAAAATATTTTACACTTGCTTTTTTGGTAAATTATTTTACAAGTTTTTACCCACAAAGTTTTAGTCAAAGGAAAATATTTTACAACTTTGATTATATTTTACATGCAATCAAACACTTGAAAATGAAAAAATATTTTACGGAAAATATTTTACATTGAAACAAACAAAGCGTACATGTATAAATTATTAATATTTATGTCATTTTTGTTTATTGCGAAGTAATTCACAATTTGGGAAGATCATTATATTTATTTTATTAAATATAATCATGGAATTTCAAACAAAGATATCTATTTAGAGACAAAGAAAATATAAGAAATAAACTATTAACATAAAAATGTCATTAATTATTTATACAAATTTGATACGTTTTGTTTGTCTACTTGAAATTTATTTAAGGATAAAGTTTGACTACAAAATTTCTCGGTATCAATGGCTACAACTACACTCAACATCTTTTTATTGGATATGAATTTTGACAAATCTAACATTAGATTACTTTTCTTTTTCTTATATCCTCCTGTAGGGGCTCGTTTTGTCGTAGATCCCCCAGCAATACATTTATTTAGAGAGTGGGACGAAGGGTTTGGCGCTAACCGGTTTGCCACCGGTCCTCCAGAGACTTCCTTCTTCGAGGGGGCTTAGCCCTGTTCTTTCTGGCTTGGGGGTTGCTCCTCGGACGGCCGAGGAGCCCTTCATTCTGAAGGGCACCTTGCATTATATACCTTCTTTGGTCAATCCTGGCCTTCCAACTGTCAATCATCTAGACCACTGCTTAAGGACCTGTCCCATCAGCCACGTTCCCCACCTTACTGTGGGTCGCAGCACCCAAGGTTCCGCCGTTCAGGAGTCCTCTCAGCATTAAGATTGCCAGGGGAGTTAGGTAGATGCATTAAGTGTGGATGTGACCGCCTATACTGGGCTTGTCCCCCACCTGGGATTAGGATAGGTATGCCGAGGAAAGGGTCGTCCTCGGCGTGGCCTAGAGGGCTAAAAGCCCCTAGACTACTGCCTGGGACAGCCATCGATCCTCGGCATGGGCCTTGGGCCAGCCTAGTGGTGGGCCGAGACTTCCAGGCCCACGGGCCCCACAATAGCCCCTCAAAATCCTGCTGCACGTTCCCTTGAACGGGGAGGAGGGTTTTGATATCCACGGCCCTCATACCCCAGAAGGCCTTCTGCTGGTTGGTTCTTCCCCAAATAGTTAGCTCAGCGCTTCAATCCTTCGGTAAGCAGTTAGTTCCCTATAGAAGATTATGGTGCTGCTTTAAAGATAGTGGCAAGCTCTCCGTAGGCTTGGGTCCTGAGGGCCATGCAAGACCTAGGCACAGGTGCTGCCTTCAAGAGTAGTGGCTAGCTCTCCGTAGGCTTGGGTCCTGAGGACCATGCAAGACCTAGGCACAGGTGCTCTCGGACCATGCAAGACCTAGGCACAGGTGCTGCCTTCAAGAGTAGTGGCTAGCTCTCCGTAGGCTTGGGTCCTAAGGACCATGCAAGACCTAGGCACAGGTGCTGCCTTCAAGAGTAGTGGCTAGCTCTCCGTAGGCTTGGGTCCTGAGGACCATGCAAGACCTAGGCACAGGTGCTGCCTTCAAGAGTAGTGGCTAGCTCTCCGTAGGCTTGGGTCCGAGGACCATGCAAGACCTAGGCACAGGTGCTGCCTTCAAGAGTAGTGGCTAGCTCTCCGTAGGCTTGGGTCCGAGGACCATGCAAGACCTAGGCACAGGTGCTGCCTTCAAGAGTAGTGGCTAGCTCTCCGTAGGCTTGGGTCCTGAGGACCATGCAAGACCTAGGCACAGGTGCTGCCTTCAAGATAAGTGGCTAGCTCTCCGTAGGCTTAGGTCCGAGGACCATGCAAGACCTAGGCACAGGTGCTGCCTTCAAGAGTAGTGGCTAGCTCTCCGTAGGCTTGGGTCCGAGGACCATGCAAGACCTAGGCACAGGTGCTGCCTTCAAGATAAGTGGCTAAGTGGCTAGTTTCCCCATAGGCCTGAGTCCGAGGACCATGCAGAGCCTTGGTTCTGTCTAACACTTGGTCTTCTGAAGTAGTTAGTTTCCCCATAGGCCTGAGTCCGAGGACCATGCAGAGCCTTGGTTCTGTCTAACACTTGGTCTTCTGAAGTAATTAGTTTCCCCATAGGCCTGAGTCCGAGGACCATGCAGGGCCTTGGTTCTGTCTAACACTTGGTCTTCTGAAGTAATTAGTTTCCCCATAGGCCTGAGTCCGAGGACCATGTAGGGCCTTGGTTCTGTCTAACACTTGGTCTTCTGAAGTAGTTAGTTTCCCCATAGGCCTGAGTCCGAGGACCATGCAGGGCCTTGGTTCTGTCTAACGCTTGGTCTTCTGAAGTAGTTAGTTTCCCCATAGGCCTGAGTCCGAGGACCATGCAGGGCCTTGGTTCTGTCTAACACTTGGTCTTCTGAAGTAATTAGTTTCCCCATAGGCCTGAGTCCGAGGACCATGCAGGGCCTTGGTTCTGTCTAACACTTGGTCTTCTGAAGTAGTTAGTTTCCCCATAGGCCTGAGTCCGAGGACCATGCAGGGCCTTGGTTCTGTCTAACACTTGGTCTTCTGAAGTAATTAGTTTCCCCATAGGCCTGAGTCCGAGGACCATGCAGGGCCTTGGTTCTGTCTAACACTTGGTCTTCTGAAGTAGTTAGTTTCCCCATAGGCCTGAGTCCGAGGACCATGCAGGGCTTTGGTTCTGTCTAACACTTGGTCTTCTGAAGTAGTTAATTTCCCCATAGGCCTGAGTCCGAGGACCATGCAGGGCCTTGGTTCTGTCTAACACTTGGTCTTCTGAAGTAATTAGTTTCCCCATAGGCCTGAGTCCGAGGACCATGCAGGGCCTTGGTTCTGTCTAACACTTGGTCTTCTGAAGTAGTTAGTTTCCCCATAGGCCTGAGTCCGAGGACCATGCAGGGCCTTGGTTCTGTCTAACACTTGGTCTTCTGAAGTAGTTAGTTTCCCCATAGGCCTAAGTCCGAGAACCATGCAGGGCCTTGGTTCTGTCTAACACTTGGTCTTCTGAAGTAATTAGTTTCCCCATAGGCCTGAGCCCGAGGACCATGCAGGGCCTTGGTTCTGTCTAACACTTGGTCTTCTGAAGTAGTTAGTTTCCCCATAGGCCTGAGTCCGTGGACCATGCAGAGCCTTGGTTCTGTCTAACACTTGGTCTTCTGAAGTAGTTAGTTTCCCCATAGGCCTGAGTCCGAGGACCATGCAGAGCCTTGGTTCTGTCTAACACTTGGTCTTCTGAAGTAATTAGTTTCCCCATAGGCCTGAGTCCGAGGACCATGCAGGGCCTTGGTTCTGTTTAACACTTGGTCTTCTGAAGTAGTTAGTTTCCCCATAGGCTTGAGTCCGAGGACCATGCAGGGCCTTGGTTCTGTCTAACACTTGGTCTTCTGAAGTAGTTAGTTTCCCCATAGGCCTGAGTCCGAGGACCATGCAGGGCCTTGGTTCTGTCTAACACTTGGTCTTCTGAAGTAGTTAGTTTCCCCATAGGCCTGAGTCCGAGAACCATGCAGGGCCTTGGTTCTGTCTAACACTTTCACTTTTCTGTAAGTAGGGGTTTGTCCTCGGACCGTTTTTCTGGGGACGATTCCTCCTTCGGTCGGACATTGATTTTACACGTGGCGTTGATCTCGCCTCCAGCTCGAGTCCCCATCTTCTATGTGGGAAGCGTTTCCTGGCTGTTCGTGTTCTGCGCCTGGCGCTTCGGTGCGCGAGACGCGCCTTCATTAATGGTCCCGCGAATCAACAGAAGTACAACGGTCTGCGGCCCCCTTGGAATTTGGTGGCTTCATTATTGTCCGCCGCTTCGGTAACTCACTTTTCGAATTCTGCGTGAATTAATTCTCACCAACCCTCCACCTCTATATAAGGCCTTCTGGGGGGATGGTTTCTCCTCATTCCATGGACCTTCTACCACAACCAGAAATACGTCCCTCCGCCTCTCTGAGCCCCTTTAACACCACCGTCAGGATTGTGACCAAAGTTGGGAGATATGGGATCGAGGGCCGCTGTGGCCGCAGCCCCCACTGGGCTTCCGGCGCGGCAGAGTCCGGGCGTAGCCCTGGCAGTGCCGTATGCGGTGGCCAAGTGGGATGTTGTTGAAGTACCTAACGTCTCTCCCCGGGGCGCACCTCCGGTGGAGGAGACACGCGAACTCATGTCATGGCTGGCGCCTGAGTGTTGCCGTCTCCAACGGCCAGCGCTCGGGCGGATTGGAGAGCATCAAGGGAACATCACGGGGGAGGACATTCCGGTGCCCCTGCATCTGCTCCTCACTTTGTTCAAGCTTCCGCCTTGAAGTGAGCCAGCCTCAGCCCCCCTTCCCCGCTTTTATTGTCAGGCTCTCCCATTCTCCTGATGCCAATAAAAGCACGGGTTGACACTTCCCCCTCCCCTTAGCTAGTTGTAAAATCGGACCGCCTGAGCCTCCGATTGTAGGATTAGCTTGTAATAAAGCTTGTAAAACAAGCCTGCCTGAGCCTCTGATTGTATTTTGTAACTTTCTTTTTCATGAAATAATATCACTCTTTTCTCATTTCTCTTTTTTCTTTTTTCTTTTTTTTTGCTGTTGAATCTTCCATTTTGCTGCGACTATACTTGTTTATTTTTATTTTTTGCGAAGTGACTGCTTAGAACGATCGCCGGTTGCGCCGGTCGGCGCACTAACCCTTCCCACAGACGGCGCCAATTGTAGGGGCTCGTTTTGTCGTAGATCCCCCAGCAATACATTTATTTAGAGAGTGGGACGAAGGGTTTGGCGCTAACCGGTTTGCCACCGGTTCTCCAGAGACTTCCTTCTTCGAGGGGGCTTAGCCCTGTTCTTTCTGGCTTGGGGGTTGCTCCTCGGACGGCCGAGGAGTCCCTCATTCTGAAGGGCACCTTGCATTATATACCTTCTTTGGTCAATCCTAGCCTTCCAACTGTCAATCATCTAGACCACTGCTTAAGGACCTGTCCCATCAGCCACGTTCCCCACCTTACTGTGGGTCGCAGCACCCAAGGTTCCGCCGTTCAGGAGTCCTCTCAGCATTAAGATTGCCAGGGGAGTTAGGTAGATGCATTAAGTGTGGATGTGACCGCCTATACTGGGCTTGTCCCCCACCTGGGATTAGGATAGGTATGCCGAGGAAAGGGTCGTCCTCGGCGTGGCCCAGAGGGTTAAAAGCCCCTAGACAACTGCCTGGGACAGCCATCGATCCTCGGCGTGGGCCTTGGGCCAGCCTAAAGGTGGGCCGAGACTTCCAGGCCCACGGGCCCCACACCTCCATTATTGCAACATTCTCAAAAAATTAAATATCAATAGCTATTTTATTAATCAAATATTTAAATTTTAAGTTTTTTTTAGTCTAAAATTATGCATAAAAAATAAGTTTATAAATAGAATAATAAATAATATTTGATTAACATGAAATTTAAGATGTTTGTTAAACACATAATGAACATGTAATCCGACAGTTAGATTTTCAAAATATATAACTAAATTAAAACTTTTTAGTAAAAGTTGTATCCAGTTGGCTGTAATTAAATTTAGAATAAAACTTTATCCTTTATTTAATTTATTATCCATATAACATTTGAAACCAATATACAAACCCTCAATCTATCTTCCATCTAAACTTTTTTATATTATAGGCGGAAAAATAACAACAAACAAAAAAACAAAACGACTTTTCTTGACATAGGCAGGATTGAAAAGCCTCTTTTGCAAAGATATTGACCTTGACACCGACTTACATATATAAATAAATAAATAAATATATATAAATATATATTTTATGGAACACCGACTTACATATTATGTGTGTATCATTGCTTTTAGCACGTTTGTACAATAATGATTTAGTTTTTTTTATTTGAAAAATCCTATGAATTTCTACTTGAAAACAGAATAATTGCCTTGGTGTTTCTTTCTTTTCTTTTTTCTTTTTTTTTTTTTTTTTTTGATAAAGTGTTTCTAATTTTCTATAGTACAAAATAAATCTTTGAAAAAAAAATTATCCTTTATATTGGTAGCATATTATTCTCTCCTAAACTCTTTACTTTAGTGAAGTGAGTTGAGTTTAAGAATGTTTAAACTTTAAACCTGCTTCCGTTAAACTTAATCTGGATTGAGCTGACTGTTTTTATATATTTTTTGTTTCAACTTTAGCTTCTATTTGTTCGACTAACACATGAGTTTCTTCAGAAGAAAATATAGAGCTATTTTACTATTTTTGTAAGTGTACCATCTTAAAGACTTTTTTTTTTTTGGGAGAAAAGTACCATCTTAATTAAAGACTTAAACTTATTAGCAGCATAATTTGACATTCTTATTTTTCAAAATTAATTTAGTACTAAAACAGTAAAAGGCTCACAAAAGTGATGCAAAAATCACACAATCCTTCAATATATGTGCTTTATTTAGTTCTAAAATTTTGTCAACTAGTTTTTCTCTTGATTATCTTTTCCTCTATGTCATGGGTTTGTTTTCTAATACATTTTTTTTAGAAAAAGTTTATTTTCTAATACATTATGTCACTATATAGACTTATAAAATTATGTGGGTCAAATGAAATTAAAGTTGGGTTCAATTGTGTTTAGTTTATTGAAGCAGTCGGAATTGAAATTGTCAACTAAATTTACTTGATTGATAGATAGGCATAAAGAGCTTTTCTATGTTACAACTTGAACCTGAGCTTTGCACACGTAGTTCTTTAATTTTGTACCTATCTAATTAAAAATGATTTTAATTATCATCTTTGTATGTGTAGGTACAAAATTGGTGTTTGTTATTGTCAAGGAACTCACATTTTAAAATGATTTGCTCACCAGTCAGCACTTGGATACGTTTTAAAACCATTTGATCCTTGCTAATATTTGTGCATTAATTATTTGCTTGATCTTGGTCAAGTTTTGTCTACAAAACCCAAGGGGTTTGTACCTCAATTAGTTGGCATATTTTGGTGTTTTCAACAAAGACATCTCAAGTTAAAATATCTTCATTTCCAACTATTGATATTTGCTTGATCTCGATCAAGTTCTGTCTACCAAAACTAAGGGATTTGTACCTCAATTAGTTGGCATCTTTTGGTATTTTCAACAGAGACATCCCAAGTTAAAATCTCTTCATTCCCAACTATCGATATTTACTTGATCTAAATCAAGTTCTATTTACAAAACCCAAGGGGCTTGTACCTTAATTAGTTGACATCTTTTGGTGTTTTTAACGTAAACATCCAAATTAAAAAAAATATATATATATATATATATATATATATATATAGAGAGAGAGAGAGAGAGAGAGAGGTCCCATGTACAATAAAATGATTAGGCAAGGTGCATGCGTGTGACACATAATAAATTAAAAAAAAAATTGGAGCTCTCATAACACAAAAAGGGTAAATTTTTTTAAAAAAATATCTTTTATTGTAGACAAAACCTTTGTTGAACTAGAACTTGGACGTACACATTGCCTATTTCAAAACGGTAATCTGGTGTCCGTTTGAAATAGTTTATTTAGCTGAAACTGAAATTTTTTTGCTAAAAGTGTAAAAAAAAAGTTAAAAAATAAGCTAAATAATACAGTGAAACTCATGAATAGTAATAAAAATAAATTGAAAGTGGAGATAAGCTGAAAAATTCAGCTTGTCCCAAACGCATACTTGGTACATGATTATTTGGAGAAATAAGATAGGTAAAGAAAAACATGAGTGGAATAGCTTGCAAATCATCTACCTCTATATATATATATATATATATATATATATATGAAGTAAAAGGAATATTAATGAAAAATTAATTAAAGCTTAGGTAAACTCTAAAAAAATAATAATTAAAGATGAGAGGAAGGGGAATATGGACCCGAAATGTTTTTGTTGAAAACATTTGGAAGTGTCAATTGCATTTCAAATTGAGCTCTTGATGACCATTAAGATAGTTTCTTTATATAATAAAGGGAAAAAAAATATTCTTGAAGCGCTTTTTTAGGGATTATTAACTTTTTATTATTATTATTATTATTTTATGAAAGCTTAATTTACTTACATAAGGAATAGCATAAGGTCTAAGGAGAGTTAACTACCACATAAGTCATTCCTAGATCAATCATTGACAATCCTAGCCCATCTAATATCTTAACGCTCAATTTGTTTCAATAGAAAACATTGTGTGAAGATAGTTTTCTGTATTTTCTAGTGTTTGTTAGCATAAAAAAAATGAGTCAAAGGAAAATTATCTTTAGTTAACATAAAAAGAATGACTTATTTTTAGAAATTATTTTTCACTATTTTTTTTTTTTGGAAAAACAATTTTATCTCATAACAAGCTAAAAAGGGAAGTTATAAGATTATTTTTGAACTCATTTAAAGTTGCTACCAAACATTGAAAAATGAGATAATTTTATAAAATTTTTTTTTTGGAAAATGACTTATTTTCTAGAAAACATCATTGCTAAAACTAATAGATTGTTATTGAAACAAACAAACAAGATAAAAACTTACCTAGATTTAATAATAAAAATTCAATTATATTACTTTTTTGTCAACTTCTTTTAATTTTTTTTTTTAACGTTGTCTCGTATATTTCAAAATACCCATATTTTCATAGGTTATCCTTTTAAACATTGGTTAATGCAATCACATAATTGAATTTGATTGAAAACCTAAAGTACAACTTCTAATGAATAGTATCTAAGTTTTATCATAGTTTAAACTAGTTAGAACTTGGATCCCATTCGACATATCTAATGAAAAAACCAAACAATATATAAATTATGGGTTTATTGCTAATTTGGTAAATCTCTTATAGTTAAATAAGAGATGTGCAATTCACACTTTAACTATACCAAAAACCAATTGGTATCTTGGTTTGATGATAAAAAACAATAATTATAAAACAAATGTCATAGATTGAAATTATATGGTATCTGTAAAAAGAAAAAAAATATATTATACAAAATATAATTAAAAAATATTTTCATTGAAAAAATATAATTAAATTAGGTATATTCTTTGTATTTTTTTTAAAGAAAAAGGGTATGTTCTTTGTAACAAATTCACTAATTTAACTACTTCTTTTTTTTTTCTTTTTTTCTTTTTTGTGTAATCAATACTTATCAATTAAATATGTGTCAAATATAGATATTTTTTTGTTGATTCATTTCATAGATTAGCAATTAATTAATAAATATTTTTATTTGAATTAAGGACAATTATATGTTTACATGAATAATACAATGTAAATTATACACGGTGTCTACAATATGACTAATATTTGCTACTTTGAGAGAAAAATGTACGATCCTTTTAACTACAATGTACACTTTACATGAATATTACAATGTAAAAAAAGAATTTTCTACTTCCCTCTTTCTTTTTAAAATTTGTTGTTATAATGCTTTTAATAATCTATTTGATGGTTATAATTAAAAGGAAGATACTTATGAAATCATGAGGTGTATTAAACAACACATCACTAAAGAATGTCATTCATTCAATGTTATATGAGAAAAGTTAACAGACGCCTTAAAAATTTTGATTTAAGAAATATTTTTAGAAACTTTATATGGGAAAAGAAAAAATAAACTTATTTTTATGACAATTTTTTATATGAAAAATTCCAAGGCCATATAAAATGGCACAACTTGTGCCATAACTGTCTACATGGCAGACTGTGAGTGGTGGAGAAAAAATAGCGGGTCTAAGTGAAAGTGACAGACAACCAGTTATAGTCTGATAAGTAAGATAGTTGTGACAAAATTTGTGGTGGTTTATGTGGTACTAAAACCACTCTTTTTATATTTCACATAAAAATGATATTAAAACTTTTTAAAAATAGTTCATTAACAAATGCTTGTTAACAAGACTCATGTTATATTAGTCTTATACTTTTGAAATCAAATTAACCTAACCCTTTAATACAAGGGTATGTTTGGATATCTCCACCAAAAAAGAAAAAAAAAAGGAAACCCAACCCAAAACCCCACGTACTAATTCCAATTCCCCCACGTTTATAGAAAGCTACATGCGGGTTTATTACTATTAGTTGCCCAAGAAGGTTCCTAAATTTCGACTACTAATCTCATTTCTTCTTCTTCTTTTTTTCCTCTTTTGATAAAGTCGAAAGTTTTACTCTCATTTATTTCAGTCTACAATGTGACTCACTCAATATTAAAAAGTCTACCAAGTATAGTATTAAAAGCTTTACCCGAGTAGAGAATATTCTGCATACGCTTATCTAGAGTTCCTGCCTTCCTGGTAAGTGGTAACCAGTAACCCCAAGCCAAGTTGTGAATGAATAATAAAGAAATGTCACTAGGTTCAACAAGGTGCAAACTTTTTCAAAAGACAAGTACCCCTTATAAAAGGGTAATATTGTAGTTAAGGGAGTAGTTGAGGGCAATTGTTTTTTTTGCAGACATAGCTAAAAAAAACTCTATATAAAAACCTCAAAACAAGCGAGGAGGTCATTACTGAGGCTGACAGAACTGTTAAAGTTTGTGGTATTGATTGAGGAATCTCAAAGACAAAGCGAAAAAATCTGTGCGCTGAGAGTTCTGACTAAGGTATGTCATGTGTGTAATCACTTTGTACTCATTGATTTTTACCATTGATATGTTGTAATAGTTTTGGTTTCATATGTGGGTTTTGAAGTTTATGAGTTCATTAATTTTGGAGTGTTTTCTGTGAGTGGAGACTTTTTCTGGGTCATCTGTTGGGATTTTGTGGAGGTGGGTTATTGTTGTTTTTAACTTTGTATTGGTTATGAGCTATGGGGTTCAGTTTTTGTTGATGATTTTATGATTTGGGTATGTGGTTTTGTTTCTGAATTTGTAAAAGGTGGAAATTTTTTTATTTTATTTTATTATTATTATTTTTTTTCTTGTTGTTGGTTTGAATTCCAATTTGGCGTCTGAACATGGAATTTGCATTTGTTTATTCTTTTGTTGAAATTTGATTAGTTAATTCCTTTATTGAAAATATTTAGATGGCTATTCAAGGATGTGTTTTATGTAGTAATATGGGATTTCAACATTGGAGGTTGTTATTGGCTTGAGATTGGTTTGTTTCTCAACAAAAATTGAAACTTTTTGGCTCACAGCTGAGGTTGATCTAGTGATGGATTCTTTTTGTTCAAGTTGAACAAAAACCTGTAGGTTTTTTACTCTTTTTACAAATTTAATTACTTATGAACTTGGTGTGATATAATAGAACTTACCACCCTCTTTGTCATCTGAGGTAAATTTTTCATTAGATACAGCTGTAGTTCTTCCTCTCTTACATAAAGTAATTTTTTTTTTCTTTAAAAAAAAAATTAATGACTTTATTTTCTTTTCTTAAGATGGATAGTTGACTTAGATTTAGATAGCTATAGTGTATATTAGATTCTTTCACAGTAAGGGCATAAGCCACCGACACATACACACAGGCAAAATATATAGTTAAGTGGTTTATGGAAATGGTTAAATTCTTTCTTAATACCTGTCTGATATTGGGGAAAATTGAGTAGGTATTAGAGTTGTGGATTCTATTGTTTGGCTTTCGACTTCCAAAGTTTCCTAAGTAGGGAAGGCGGATTTGGGATTGTTAAAGTTCTCATAGTTTTAGGTTGTGGCTTAGATGCAGAAATATTTTATGGAACACCTCTCACGGTCTCACCCTCTATCTAATGTATTTACTTAGTGACATTCCATGGGATAGGCGCCAATTAGTGTAGGTTGTGGCTTAGCTGCAGAAAATGTTCTCATTAATGCATTTTCCGTACATAAATAGCCAAAAATGAGATAACCTCATCAACAAATTCTAAAACATAGGAATCAATTTGAATACAAGCAAATAACAATACTAATCTACTACTACTTTATTCAAATAAAGATCTATCACTAAGCCTAAATTTATATATATTTCTAATTCCAATAACAACTTATCCAACCCCTCATCTTGGGTCATAATACCCTCTATTTGATGTATTTACTTTGTGACAGTCCACGGGATAGGTGCTAATTATACTTGTGTACAGAAATTGTCTTCGAAGTTCTTTATAGAGATGTACTAGAAATCTAAACTTTCTAAATATTTTTCTCTGGTGTCGCCCATTACTTTTTAAATTTCCACCCATTATAGTGAAAGTCAATCATCTACTCTATCTAAGTCTGTCTCAATTGAAGTTTGTCGCATTTGATTCATCATATTCAACTGACCAACTCCTTGGTCAAACGTTTTAGTTACGCTTAGCATCTTCTTGGCAAATACGTGACTACCCAGCCAAAAATTCAAAAGCAGGGAAAAAAAAGGTGATGGCTTTATTGTGTTAGTTGCTATTTTATTTTTATTAATGTTGGTAGAAAAAAGTTTCAACAGCCTGCTATCAATGCCAATCCAATGGCCCTGATCATGAATGGGGGCTTAAACTTCTAGTCCTAAGGAGGACTTGACTAGGGAAACTATACATGATCATTAACCGGGCTTTAACTTTAGGTAGGGCCTGAACCACTATAGCCTGAGCAGCAAATAAGAGCTGAGAGCTCATAGTGCAAGGGCATCTATGTATCATCTTAAATGGTAGTAAGGGCTTGAGATGTGGAACCACTCCTGATGAAGATCAAAGAAGAATTTGTTGAATGGTCTTCACTCTTCATAGAAAGTTGGGACAAGAATTATCTTTTAATTTCTGTGTCCTTTTCGTTTGTGAACTTAAAAGTATTGAGACTAGACTTGTGGAAAAATGTGCCCCTAATGAAGTCAGAAGCGTGCTACTTGAGGCTTGAGAGGCTAGTAATATTTTTATCCCTTAAAGTTGTGCCTGCTGGATCAACTTAAAGTTGAACTGTAATCTTGTAGTGTTTTTTCTTAAATCATTCATGTCTTTTTGGACCCTATGAGTCTATGGTTGTCTTTTTGGTTTGCATTTGTATTGACTGAACTACATGTTTGTCTAGTATGGCTGCTGAGGTGACTAAACAGGATATTGGTTGTTTGGTGATGTCTTACCTATAGAAAGCTTCATGGACTTAAAAGATAGACGAGAGCTATGATTTGCATGCTTTATCCTACAAAAGCACCTGGATATTGCATTTGAGTCAGTGTTAGACTATACAGTAATTCAGAAAGGAGTTCCAAATACTATGGTTTACATCTGTTAGGTGGGAAAATGGAGATTTCATTGAACATGACCTTTTCTCCTCATTTTCTGGGTAGGATGATGTCAATGTTACTCCGTTTGGTTTACAGTCAAATGGAACTACCATCTTCCACCATCTTTATCTTGAACCTTTGCCAACTTGGCATTGTGCTATGGGTGTTATGCTCCCTAGTTGTTGGTTTGGGACTCCTTCACAGCTTGGGTTGTTTTGGTTGGTTGCAGGTGTCATCATTTTCTCTGTGGAATTATAGCTACATTGCTATTCTTGTGATCCTTGCTTGCTCTTGCTTGATCCCTTTTCTTTGATCTTTTTTCTTCAAAATCAATGTTGCAATCGTGTTTGATCCTTTTTTTATATTCTTTTTTTAGCAGATTATATTGGTTTCAAAATTCTCTTCTTGACGATAGCAGAAATACTTGGTGATTGAGGCTGTTGCTGGCAAACAAATCATCCAGCTTTTTATATAGTCTTCGCGGATACTTGACTGTTTATCAAGATTGACTGTCTAACTGTATGTTGTGATTCAACGAATGAGTGATTTGAAGTCCTGGGAACACTTATAGCATCACTGGCAACTCTCCATTTTGTTTCTTGGCTAAGTCAATAATTTCCTATTTTAGATGCAAACTTCCCAGGAACACCATAGTTCTTCCAGTTTACATGGGTTGTACCACCAGCCATTGCAAGAAATTGATCCCTATTGTGTGCAGCATTTCCAGATTATAGAAAACAATGTCTGCCCAGATACTGGCAGCCAAGGAACAACTGTTTCCTTCCAACCCTACCCGGAACAACCTCAATTTTTCACACTGGATTCGTCCCCAGCAACTGTTGGTTATATTGACTACAATTCCCCTTCTGCCACTAGTTTTTTGTCTAACAGAAGTCCCTTTTCCCCTCAAGTTTCTCAGTCATGCCTGTCAGATCAACATCATTCCCCTGACAATATATATGGATCGCCAGCAAGTGGCTCTTCTGTTGCTGATAATGGCAATGAATTCAAGCACAAGCTCAGGGAAATAGAAATTTCATTGCTGGGTTCTGAATCAGGTATTGTCGACAGTTGCCATTACTGTCCCAATAGTGGGATTCACAAAGCTACTTCTGTGTCAGGGTGTGATTGGAATCAATTGGTAGCGGATCACTCACTAGACCTGAGAAAGGGGCTCATTTACTGTGCAGATGCTATATCCCGTGATGATTTGACAACTGCAGTTGATTGGATGGAATTATTGGGAAAGCAAGTGTCAGTCTCTGGTGAGCCAATCCAACGTTTGGGTGCTTACATGTTGGAAGGGCTTAGAGCAAGGTTAGAGCGCTCGGGTAGTTCCATCTACAAAGCCCTAAAGTGTGTAGAACCAACAAGCTCTGTAGAACCAACAAGCTCAGAACTAAAGTCATACATGACTATCCTTTATCAGATTTGCCCTTACTGGCAATTTGCTTACAAGTCTTCAAATGCTGTCATTGAGGAAGTTATGGCAAATGAACCCATAATCCACATCATTGATTTCCAGATTGCACAGGGCACTCAGTGGGAGCATCTCATCCATTCTCTTGCACGTCGGCCTGGTGGTCCCCCTGTTGTACGCATCACGGGTGTTGATGATTCCCAATCATTTCATGCTCGAGGCGGAGGGCTTCATATTGTAGAGCAGAGGCTGACAAAGTGTGCTGAGTCGTGCAGAGTACCATTTGAGTTTCATAATGCTGCCATGTCTGGTTGTGAGGTTGAGCGACAAAATCTTAGTGTTCAACCTGGGGAAGCATTGGCTGTTAATTTTCCTTATGTGTTACACCACATGCCAGATGAGAGTGTGAGCACACACAATCACAGGGACAGACTATTGAGGCTGGTTAAAAGTTTGTCACCCAAGGTTGTGACCATCGTTGAGCAAGAGTCCAACACCAACACTTCCCCATTTTTCACAAGGTTCCTGGAGACCCTGGACTATTATACAGCTATGTTTGAATCGATTGATGTGGCTTGCCCAAGAAATGACAAACAGCGGATCAGCGCTGAGCAGCACTGTGTAGCTCGTGACATAGTCAACATGATAGCTTGTGAGAATGCTGAGAGGGTCGAACGGCATGAACTTCTAGGAAAGTGGATTAGGAGACTTTCAATGGCAGGGTTTACTCTATACCCATTGAGTACCTCTGTGACTAACACTGTTAACGATCTATTGAAGCAGCAGTTTCATGTGAATTATAGACTCGAAAGGAGGGATGGGGCTCTTTACCTTAGCTGGCTGGACAGAAAGATGGCAACCTCTTCTGCTTGGAGGTGTTGATGATTGCTTAGCAAAAATTCTGTAAATCTTCTTTTTGTATTTTTTTCTACGACTTCTAGAGCATAAGAGATGGTGTTATTTGTAGTTTCATAGAATTGAGTTATATTAGAGCATGAAGCTGAATCTCTAAATTCACTGTACATGTCTACCTAAGAATGAAAGAGAATAGGACTGATTCATACTTGCACTTGATTATGATATACCTGTTGGGCTTGTGATTTTTCGGTAAAGGGCAACAATGCTTATCAGTATGTCTGACTTTAACAGTCTTATGTTTGGCTAGTATTTTCAGAGAGCAGATATTAATACTGAGTTAATTGGAGCTTACATAAAGGGAGGGGTTACAGATGGGGAGGTCTAACTTATAAGACCATTGATATTTCATTTCAGTGTATATGTTTCTTTAGTTCCTCATTCTAGAGAGAGCATTTGCATTCCTTTGCTGAGTCTTTTCTGGCTACAAGTAGAACAAACATGTCAGCCGTATCATATTTTAACACTCCATGAGCATAATCAACATCACTGGTAAGCTGCGACTTACGTTTACTGAACATCACTGGTAAGCTGCGACTTACGTTTACTGATGCTGGTAGACAGTAGACCCTTGTAGTTAAAGGTTCTGATGCCAGTACTTGTATAGTTTTAGCCTTTTAGGACGCAGGAGGCTAGGACGTTATTTAAACACATTCTCTTTCTTAAACTCACAGCATTCCCAAGGAGGTTGTTAAATTGACTAAGCAACCAATTCCCCAAAATTGTTTCTACAGCAAAGAAGCTATACTCAAAAAGTTTTGCAGCTCAGTGTAGCTAAACTCAAAACAAAAAAAGAAATTTTTTTTAATGTGGGTTGTTAAAAAAAAAGTACTATAATATTTTAAAGGGTTGATGGTTGTGGTTGTTGTTTATTATGTTGGATATATTATTTTATTGTATTGTTTATATTATTTTCATGTATTGAATGTTAAAATAAAACTTTTGATGTTGGGTGTATTATAAAGTGAGGAATAGAATGAAGCAGTGTTTGCAAGCTTCATATGTAATGCCAGACACGATTTGAAGGGTAGTTAAGGTGATTTGAGATAAAGCCTATTGTGGGTTTGACAAAATCCAACAATAAATAATGCTCAAGGGTGTCGCTAGGCTGTGGGAGTAAATATGATAGGTGGGGAGGTTGAAAGGCCGTACAATTTGGGGAGATGTTTGTGGTGAATTTAGGGCTTTGATTTTGGAGGATTTGCTCAACGATTATGAAGGACAAGTTATGGTGGATTGGGTCGGTGTGTGAGATTAATGGAGGGTGTGTGAGTTATGGTGATGCGACATGGCTGTGCGAGAGGGACAGGAGAAAAGCTTACAGAGTTCCTTGCTGCACAGACGCGTGGGAGAGCCGTTTCTGAGAGGCCACACTACACTGACACGTGGGAGAGAAGAGACCATCTGCTTATACGCATGGGAGAGCACAGTGAATTTACGTTAGGTGAGCCCAGAGTGTTAAGACTCTCATGTGAAACACAAACTCAAACAACGCTTGAACACTAAACTCAAACAACAATAGCTAAGAATCACTTACCAAACACATATTTCAGCATGGGGCCCACTTGTTTGGGTGTTTAAACAACAAATAACATTGCTGAAGATAGGGTACCAAACGAGCCCTAAATTTTTTAGATGTTTTGCTGTAAATGCTTACAAGGTTATTTCCTCATTGTATTCTTCTTTGTTTATGTGCTTAAAAGTACATCCTTAGTGCTTCTAAATCCCAGTTATAGCTAGATAGCCTAGTTTATCATATCGGATAGTGAGACCATTCTTGGTGAGGTGCTGCCAAATAAGTTATTCTTTTGCAAAATATACGATGATTTTCATACAACATTTGAGGACACACAAGACCGATTTTCCTAACCAAATAAATGAACATGGTTATCACCCAACAGTTTCTATTCTCAGTTTTCTATCCTTTCCCTTTTCACACGAATCAAAAAGCCTAAGAACCTTGTGGCTATTGATCGAAGATACAATTTGGAGACAGTTTCAAAGAAATTGTGTGATACTGGTTTTCATTAATTTCGTGTCAATCAATTGCACAATTAAAAAACACTTCTATGCGATTCACTGAACTGGGAATTTGGCTATGACTTTGATAGGTTCTGCCTTCATTCATTCTGGGCTTCTCACATGATCGACTGTGATGAATATAGCTGATTTCTATGCAATACCTGCGGCTTTCATAAAGAACCAGTTGTGCAAGCTTTCATCTGCAAACCAAGGGAAACATTCGTTGACATGTTAACTAGAAAAGTCACTTATCAATGCCTGATATAAGAAAGTCTCATTAGCTTTCTGCACAAAGAAATTAATATTATCATGTTACATTCTTCATGTTTTTGTGATGCAAAGAATCAGGACTATATAATCACCCATTTACTAGATCTTCCATAACTAAATCTCTATCAACTAGTAGCAAGTTTTCTTCACATGACACAGCAATAAACGCTTAAACAGCCCAGCACCTCTAAACCACACAAAGTTAAGTGACCAAAGAACAAGGTGAGTCATAAAGGAATGTTTATGATTTCAACTTCTTTGATTTCTATACTTCTAGTATATCCCCAAATAGGAAAATTAACACAACTTTTTCCCCCTTCCTTTCTAGCTTTTCCAATGCATAACACATGTTAGCAACGGTTTCTTATTAGATGAAAGGGATTCACTTACAATTTTAAGTGCTTTAAAAAAAAACTTTTTTTTTTTTTTTTGAAAACAATTAACAGGTCTATTATTCATCCTGCAGAAAGACTATAAATGTCCAGACTAATAAAGGTATATATAACTTTATATACTTTTTTTAGAAGAATATAATTTTATATACCTAGACTATCAAAACAATAACTTTTTTTAATGAAAAAACAATAACTTACATAGTTATAGACAATTCGAAAAAATTTAAAGATAGATCTATGTCTTTTCAGATATGATATCTATTTTATTCATATATTTTCAAAAAATTTAATCTCTACCATTCCTGCTTGAATTTAAATAAAAAGTTAATTATGAGATTTATTTATTTTATGTTTTCAAGGGAGCATGAATTCTCTCTCTCCCAACAATCGAATTAAAAATAAAAAAAATATTTTCATTTATTTATATTAAAAATGCACTTTGATAGAGGTCCCAAGGGGAAATTTAATTTAATTTAATTTTAAATAGCTGCGTTAATTTCGGTCTTGCCATAATCTTCTTATTGAATATTTGACCAAAAACAGAAAAAGTCTTAAAAAATCCGAAACGTTTCGAGAGCTTCATTGGCATTTACGAATGAATCCCACAAAATAAGCTCGAAAAATTAGGTGTCAAAACCTCATTAGCTCAAATCGCTGACTAAACGGTTACAAAGGTCCGCTAAACACAAACTTAAAACCCAAACCCAAACACAAACACAGAAGACGAAAAATGCACATTGCTCGGTCTCCGACAACAAAAGGCCACTCTCAGAGGTTTTTTTCTTTTTAATTATTTTTTTATTCAAATCCCAGCATCACACAATTCATTCATTTCAAACCGAATCCATTTCATTTATTTTGATCAATTGTTGAGAAGAAAAAAAAAAAAAGCAGTCTTTTTTTCATTGTTATTGTTTTTGAATCTGATTGATGCGTTTATATGGTTTAGAGAGCGAATCAGAAGATGGGTTTTTATTTTTCTGGATAAAAAGAACATGGGAGTTTGTTGAGTCATAGGTTGGTTCTGTTGGTTTTGTCACGAATTGCTTGTTTTATTTTGTGTGGTTGTTTGGTTTTATATTGATTTGTATAATATATGACATTAACAAATAACAACTTTGTTCGTTAAGGGTGTTGTTGTTGTTGCTGGTTGTGTCTCTGTTTGATGTTTATCTAAGAATGTTCATGTTGAAATTTTTAGTTTTGCTTATAATATGGTTAAGGTCAATTGAGATGTTGTGTTTTGGGGTTGTAGAAATTTTTTTTGATTATTGTATTTGTGTTATTGGGTTGTATTTTATACCATGTTGATTTTGGATTCATTGATTTTGTTGGGGTTCTGAGAAAATTAGGAAATACGGAAATTGGTTTTTTTTTTTGGGTGGTTTATAGAATAATGAGGTGAATGTGTGGCAAGTTTGTTGATGTTTTGAGTGTTGAGAGCAGATTTGAATGAGGATGGAAGAGGAATCAGGGAGGTCGGAGCTGAGGAGAATGCAAAGGGAGCAAGAAAGAGAAAGGCGGCGTATACGGGACAGGCAAAGAAGACAGTCTATGACTGTTGAGCAGAGAGAAAAACATCTTGCTAGGCGTCGTAGAAACTATCAATTAAGAAGGCTAAGAGCTGAAAATGTGAGGTTGGGTTCTCAAACCGGAGAAAGAAGTGTTGTGTCTAGAAATGAAACCATCACAGTCAATGAACATCAAGCAGTAATTTCTGTTTCAGGACCTAGTGACCAGTGTAATACTGTTCCTCATGTTCAAATCAATCAAGACCAAGAAAAACTAATTGTGGAATGCACAAAGTCTGAGGGTGAGTATTTCATATATTATGAGCTCTTGATTAGTCCTTAGAAAGATACATAAAGAGAGCTTTTGCATGAAAATGATTATGTATTTACAGTGAATTTGCTGCTTCTATAGGTTTGGAAGCTCTAGCCCACAAATCCGCTCATTTCCAAAGAACGTTACGTCTAAGTCACGTAAGACATCTTGCACGGACATTGAATCATTCTGTGGGTGAGCTTACAGGCAATCGCCAAGTCGTTGCAGCAGTCGTAAACAAGGGGGATGTTACTAGCAACCGTAAGTTGTTTAAGTTCACATTTGATAAATCTAAAGTGTATAAATTTTGTGTACTGACAATTTATTGTTAAGAACTGTTTTAGCAGTTTTCTAAGTGTAATGTGATACTGTTGCTATGTAACTGCGATTAATGTGATTGCAAAAGAACTTAATTTAAATGCAGTTCCTTTTCCATATGATAGGTTCTCCAGTTGGAGATTCTGATTCTGGTAGATCACTGCAAAGTTTACGCTTAAATCGTGTTAAGCGTCTTGCTCGCACGGTAAACAATTCAGCAAATTCTGTTCTGAAAGAGGCTACTGGTCAAAGTGACCAAAGTGGTGCAGAAGGTATAGAATAACTTATGTAAGTTATTTTTCAGTTGCACAACTGTATTACACTCTCCTTTATATTTTCAGCAAAACTTTTGTCTACTATATTAATCTGTTTCTAAGCATGGTCAATTTTATCCAGTCCGACCGAAACTGCCATGGGGAGGAGACACAGCTGGTAATTAATGATGGCCTGAAACTTGTATGGACTGTTCATTTTAAAGGTATGAAGACTCATGAACTTGCTGGGATGCTAATGGCTGTTTGATATACTTAAACCTTGCATGGAGGATTTCAATAAGTTTTTGGTATCACATTTCAGGATGAACATCTGTCTTGGCTATTGAAGAGAAGGGACCTTTTACTTGGCCACATGCAAAAAATGAAGTTTGCTTAGCTCTTCTGAACAGGTTCTGGATTGAAGATATGTAAGTTAGTAAACTATTGTCAGTTTTTTTTTTTTTTGGCTGTCATGTCTACTGGTTATCGTCCATGTAAATTGCTTTTAATACAATGAAATGGCATCTTATCCCTACTATTTGGTGCAGTTGTAGAATATGGAATATTTTTTTGTATATTACCTGACATTGTCTGCTGTCCTTTCATTCAATTTGGTTTAGACTTTTTTACAATTTTGTTGCATTAAATAGATTGTTTACTATTTCTAATGGAAGATAAAAATTTCTTTTGTAAGCCTTTTCTACTCTTTGAATGGTCTTAAAAATGGATTGAACTAGCATACATTTTGAAACTTAAAACACATAATTAGTTCCCCTAATGAAAGAAAGGAATGGTCAAGGGTCCAGGGTAATGTTTGATCAGTTTCATGGAAACCTGTGAAGACATGGATAAATGGTCATATTGTTTTAAACTTTAAATTGAAGGCATTGGAAGCACAGGCAAAGAGAAGAATGTGGGTTGAATTGATGGAAGGGAAATGACATTATATGAATTGTCAGAAATATGTAGCCTTCAAATTAGCATAACAGTGACATGGTCCTTGTCTGGCAACTTTTGAGTCATGGAGAGTTACAGCGATCTTTTCCCCCTCCTAAGTTCCCCTACCCTCCCCCTTCCCTGCTGCCCACCCTCCCTGCTCTTGGGGTGGGGGCAAAAAGTATGATATTAACTGGTTAAATCAGAAATACTGCATAGCATCATCATTCATACCATGCATCCAGTGATACTTGGTGAATGGTTTTTTCAACGACTACTAGTTGTTTACCTATTTAATAGTTAGTCTTTTCTTATATAGTAGATATTGTCACTTGTTGATTTTGAATTGGATTGTGGCAAGTTATTCCAAAACCCTTTACATATGAGTAATTGGCTCAGATATCATATTTATTATACATGAGATCTCAGAAATTTACTTGCACTCATATTTAGCTTGAAGGTGCATGCCAGGCTCACATTTCACACACGGATGATGCATATGCCCATAGCTTTTCTGGATTTTTTTTTTTTTGGTTCAACAGTTACACTTATCATCATGTATCAGCAACTCTTGCTCTAGGCTGATTGATTGTTCATTGTTTTGGTTATTTCGTAGTGTTGCAGGATGGAGAAAACGAAAAGGAATTGCTTTACGGGCCAGGGCATAGATAAATTGTTGGACAGGGCTGCATGATGTTAGAATAACATGACCATAGAAATAATCAGAGACTGAAGCTTGATTCTTCCACCTCAGCTGGGTGAATTGCATTGATGCCTTTTGGCAAATCCTAGGAACTTTGGGTGCATTGACTGCACTTATCTATTTATACGCAAATATTTAATTTGATTTTTTGGGATGATTCTTGCTGCTTGTTATTTTGCTGTTGAGTATTTCAATGGCATACTCAAGTTTATTACATCTTTCTGTGTGTTATTTTTCTACATTTTACACAGAATTCAAACAATAATGGACCATGTCAGTATACGTAAGTAATATATTGTTGAAGAGAGATGATCTCTCTATTGTTAATAAATACTGAATATCTTAGCAAACAACAGCCAAACCCAGTAAGCTGAATCAACTAACCTTTCCATTTTTTCAATATACTTTATTAATTTGCTGACCGTTTCGCTTATGAACGGTTTGGGATGGGTTTAAACCACCTGTTTGAATCGTCCTTCCAACTACTAGGCGAATTGGTGACACTGTTATTGTTGGGATCTTTATTCATCTCATGTAATTCTAAGTCTTTTGAATATATGAATGAATAAAGGGAAAATTTTAGCTTTAAACTGGTTTAGATCAATTTTTCTTTTAAGGGAAAAACTCTTTTACACATTGTGTTTTACACACGGTGTGTTTTTAATTTTATAATTGAAAACGTGAGATTAAAGGAAGTCAATTTCGTATTGCATTGGTCATACTAACTACCAGTACTTCTCTAAAATGTATGAAAAAAATATCAGGTTGTATTGTAACGAGAATATTTCAAATATTTATTCTCCGAAGAATATTTCAGATATTTCAGCCAATATTGACGTTTTGGCCGGTAAACGAGAATATTTCAGATATTTTGTCCAATATTGATGTTTCGGCCAGTATAATAAAAAAATGTTAAAATTTTTAATTTTTAATTTATTTAAAAAAAATGTTATTTAAGGTAATAAATTGGTTAATTTATTTAGGCTAAATTTTAGGTTTATAAAACATGTAGATTTTAAATTTTGAGAAGAGTTATGTTCACAACATTTTACAACACTTTCGCAACAAATTTAGGTAGTAAATTGTTACTAACTTTAATTTGAATCCACCACTAAAATTAATTTTTTGCCCACTAGTAATAGCTAGAAACAACTCGCCACTTAGAATTTATTGTGAAAATATTATGCCAGTTGTGAACATAATATTTCTCTTAATTTTTTTTGTTGATAAATATAAAATTCATAAATTCATACTTAACTAAATAAATAGAGGCAATCCCAAAACGGTACACCTGTATCAAATAGGTACCGAAATATTCCGTTTACCAGGCCAAATCGAAACTGCGTTTGATGCGAAATTGACTACATTGGTAAAAATAATACAGAAATAAAATAAATACTATTTAATTCATATTTAAATATTATTATTTGATTTATTTTTTTATATTTTAAATTGAGGTTTAGGCGGTGTGTGATACTAAGTAATCGTAGTTGGACTCTAATGCTAGGAATTGTGTACATCTATTCATATATACATATTAGTTTGTAAAAGTTATTTAAAAACTTAAATAATAATATTTTACATTACCAAAAGAAAGAAGATTGATATTAAAATACTACTACTAAAAAAAAAAATAATACAGAAACAAAATAAATACTATTTGATTTATATTTAAATTTTATTATTTGATTTGATTTTTTTTTTTAAATTGAGGTTTAGGCGGTGTGTGATACTAAGTAATCGTAGTTGGACTCTAATGCTTGGAGTTGTATACATCTATTTAAACTAGGAAGTCGAAAAAACCTAGTTATATAAATAATAATATTTTATTGAACCCGGATTGCTATAAATACTTATATGAAAGTACGTACCCCCGACTCAAATTGTTTTCGAGAGCCACCGACTCAAATTGTTCCATGGAGTCTCGAACCAATTTTAATGAAACCCCACCAGCACCAACGCCCAACACCACCACCAACTCAGGGGATAGTGTTACTTCCAACGTTGAAAGCTTTGCTTTTAATTTTGCAAACCTTCGAATTGCTACTTCTTCTTCTAGTCCTGCCTTGAATCAAACCCAACAGATTCATCATACTAATGGAACACCGCCACCAACGCTCAACACCAATTCAGGGGATAGTGTTAGTTCCAAAGTTAGAAGCCTTCCTTTTAATTATGCAAACCTTCGAATTGCTACTTCTTCTTCTTCTTCTACCTCTAGTCCTGCGTTGAATCAAACCCAACAGATTCATCATACTAATGCAAATTATGAAACTGGGCTCCAACATATTCCTCTTTCTTCCTTGGCGTTGTATCCACAAAGACAAAGTATATGGTCATCGCCGGACGATAGGCTCGGAGGTATTGATATGCATCTTTACTTGTGTTTAGATATGTATGCATGTGTTTATTTGTATCAATTTGGGTATATATATTTTGGCGGCTCCAGGGTTTTCTTTAAAAGACTCAAATTATTATACAAAATTTCATAAAAGAACTCATATATTGACAAAGAAAAAACTCACACACAAATACAGTAATTATTGCATAATAATCTTATCATTAATGCGAGCTACATCTTAATGTAATTGTTGCATAATAATGATGCAAGCTACATCTCTTTTAAATTATATTATTAAATTATTAATGAGAATTAATGCGAGTTACATCTCTTTAAAATTATATTATTAAATTATTAAGGAGGTAAAAGTTTAATTTTGTTGGGCCTAAAATAATTTAGGATGGTCACAAATTTTATTTTAAGGTTAAAAAAATAATAAATTTCTTAAAAATTATATAGAATTTTTATTTATTTAAACACATATATCCTCTAGATTTTGTAGGGTACTTTACCAATAGATTTGTTTAAATCCTAACCACTTTTTTTATAATTTAAGGGTCTAGATTTTTAATTTAAGGGTCTAAATTTTGCCATGTCAGCATTCCACTAACAATACTTTTAAAATAATAAAATAATGTTGCAAACAAAACAATTAAGATCATTATTAGTGGAATGCTGATATAGCAAAATCTAGACCATTAAATCATAAAAGAATGGTTAAGATTTAAATAAATTTATTTGGTAGAGTATTTTAGGAAATCTAGAAGATTTGAATCCGTATATGTTTGAAGTTTTCGAAGAGAGTAGAATTTACCTTTTAATTTTTTTTTGAATTAATATTTGGTTATTTTTGTAGGAAATTATTTGCGTAATGGATATCACCCTGACTATCAAGAAAACTCTCTCTCAAGTGCAAATCCTGGTTTTGAGGGCGCATCCACAAGTAATTGGGCCAACCAAAATGACCTTGGTAGATACCATGCAGCTAGTGTGTTACAAGGAAGGGGAGATAGTCTAATGAATGCAAATTTGAACTTGCTCGGTGGTGGAAGGAGTCAAAATTCTTCGTTTGATTATCCACGTGAAGTAATTGAAAGTAATAGACCCAATGCAGACTATGGTTACTGCCAAAACTTCGGGGCTCCTGGTTGTTTGAGGAATCAACAAAGCTTTGGTGGTGTTGGATACCAAGGTGGGGGCATGTTGCACTCATTACAAAGTAATGATACTTGTAATGATATTGATATTGTTATGTGGGCGAACACTCAAGAAGGTTCCCAGTTTTTACAGGATATGTTGGTTTCAAGGAACCAAGAGATTATAAATAATTTACTTGATGGGGTTATTGATTCTTTATCAAAGCTGATGATTTCCAAACATGGATACTATTTCTTTGGTAAGCTTGTTGAGTCAGTCAATTACCATCAGTTGCAGCAAATCGTAGTGAACATAATAACCCTGCAACCTCCTGGTGAATCGCTTACAAGACTATCATCAAATTTACATGGGTAATATACCTTTTAACACTCACTTTTTTTTTTCATTATAAACTATTTATGTTTTATGCTTGTAATTTTACTAGATTGATGATTGAATTTTCATGCGCAGATCAAAATCACTTCAAAAGCTTATCAAAGTGCTTGTTGAAAAACCACCATTGATTTCTGAGGTGATATCAGCTCTATCTAGGGAATTCTTAAAATTGATGAAATATCGAACAGGATCTTTAGTTATTATAAAATGTTTGGAGGTTGCTAATGCTCAAAGTGAGGTAATTCCATTAGTATATGTTGAATTAATTCCTTAGACTTCTTCCATTCCTTGTTCATTACATAGTGATAAATTCGTAATATAGCACCTCTTTTAGTTCTAGAGATCCAAAAACATGAAATCATATACTTTGATTAACTATAATTTGTTGTCCTTATTACTTTACCATTGTCAATATTCTTTTGAGGTTTATTTAGTTTGGACTTTGGAGTTATATGTTTAGAATAGTTAGTAATGAAGCCAAACTGTAGAATATTTTCTATCGTTATTTGGCAACGATTAATTTGAATTATCTTTTCTGGTTCAGTTACTATACGACGCAGCCATAAACAACTTTCGCGAGCTAGCCAAAGATGAAGAAGGATGCATATCCTTAAACAAGTTCATCACAAGTAGCAGAGGGTCAGGCAGAGAACAACTCCTACATGCAATTGCAGAAAGCTCATTATACCTCTCTCAAGATCCCTCAGGGTACCAATTTCTTTTAACATCTTATTTTGTGCATGGTTTAACTTAATTTTTTTTCCCCAAGTGTGCTTTAATTTTTTTTTTTTTTTTTTCATATGCAATTGTTTAATTAATGGGTTGTTTTTTTTTTGTTTCTTTAGGAACTATGTTTTGCAACATGTCCTAGGACTCGATGATCCTCAAGTCACTAACAAAATATGCTTACGTCTGAAAGGTCACTATGCACACCTCTCTTCACAGAAAGGTGGCAGTTATGTGGTAGAAAAATGCTTGAACTCTGTCGGGATGAATTATGTGATTGAGGACTTTCTAAGCTACAACAGGCTCTGTCAACTTGCTCGGGATCAATATGGTAACTATGTGATCCAAGCAGCATTGAAAGCCACTAAGGTAAACATTTTGAACTATATAGAGATGGACATTTCAGATTTTATGCACACTAGTAATAATATATTCCTATTCTTCACTGCTGATGAATAGCATTGATTTTGCTATCTTCAAGGGCAAGTGATCTTTTATAGGTAAAAATTAAAGTATATTTTGGTTATTAGTTATCATAAAGACTGAAAACATTTGCACGTATTTCAAATGCAATTTTCATTAACCTTTAGCATGCCATGAGTAAACATAAGCTCCCTGATTATTGGTATTTAATTGCTAATTTACCTTCTAAATTTCCAATTGTTCCATTTTTGTCTTCCAGCGTGTAAACAGCCTATATCATGAACGACTTCTAATGATCCTGCAAGGGAATATGGCTACTCTCCAGTCTGGATATGGAAGAAATGTGTACAGTTTGATTGTCAAAGGGGTTCCACTTGATTGAGCATGATCATAACTCAGAATGAACCAACCTTCAGTGTGAAGAAAAAGTGTTATTTGCGTCCTTGTTATGCTTTGTTAGTTTGTTTGTTTAACATATATGGGTACAGCCTTTGTACTCTTTTGTAGTTACCTAGAGAAGTGTGCAAGTCCATTTTAGGCATAGGGTTCTGTTGCCTTAAGGACATACGTAATACGTTAACAAAACCCTTTAGATATATAATTTTTAAAAATCTCACTTTCTGTAAGTTAATTGAAAGTGGGTATATTGTAGGTTCTTTTTTTTGTCTCTCATGAAATTGACCTTGTTTTTAGGTCTGCATGATTTATGTAAACTCTAATGTTGTTATGGCTTTTTTGTTAGGGATTTTATTTTATATATTAAATTTGTCTACAATTCTAGCGTGGATCTGTTATAAGCATTTTCACTCTACGAGCATGCCTAACTCAAAATTGTTGCCCTTATCTATTTTGTAGAATTGTACAAATACGTTTCTTTTTTTTCTTTTTTCTCTTTTTCTTTTTTGGACTAAGGGTCCGTTTGGATACAGCTGAAAATTGAAAACTGAAAACTGAAAAACACTGTAGTAAAATAATTTTTAAATATGTAAATAATACCATGGGACCCATTTTTAATGAAAAAATTGCTGAAAAGTGAAATTTGTAAATCCCATGATTGCAAAGTTGCTGAAAAAGGCTGAAAAAGTTATTGTACGTGCACTATGTGTGCACTGTTCACATCCCTAAAGTCAACACGGCATATGAAAAAAAAAAATTCTAGAAACGCAAAACGTGCGTTTGGGAAGCGCGTTTCAGCACACTAACTCTCATAATCAACAAATCCGATCTGAAAAATATTGAAAATTATAAATAAATAAAAAAGAATAAATAGTCATTATTATTATTTTATCAGCTATTGTACTACAAGAACATTTGTCTTTAGTTTTTAATATTAGTAGATACTATTTTGTCCACCTTTTCACTACCACCACAACCACAACCACCTTCCACTCTTCTTTTATCATATATATATATATATATATATATGGTAGCTATTATTTTGTAGGCAAAGATACATATTGTCCATAAAATTCTTTAGTATCTTTTAGTTTGCCTTTTTTTTCTTTTTCTCAAGAAAAAAAAAAAGTGATGATACTGAAAATTGTCAGTAGGTTTATCATCCAAATCCGCAGTCTTCTACAAAAGGTGAACCTTTAAAGAGCAGCGGTGTGGCCTAAGCAAGGGAGTCAATACCGTACCGGAAGTTGTACCGGTTTGGCCAGCGGTACGATATATTTCGGATACCGGTCAATACCGGTGTACCGTTTCGGGTTTACTGCTATTTTTTATATTTATAAATAAATATATATATATATATATATATATATGTGTGTGTGTGTGTGTGTGTGTGTGTGTGTATTATAATAAATATAAAAGTTTACCATAAAACATTTCCTCAATTTAGAATTAATTATTCATGGTTTTAGACTTTAATATCAATTAAAAGAAGAAAAAAAAAACACAATATAAAAAATAGAAAGCTTAAAAGTTATCATTGCATATTAAGAAAACAAATAATACTAATAAGTTAATGCAAATAAGTTACCATTCTGTCCTAACAAAAATTCAAAAAAAAAAAAAAATTCTATACCGGTCGGTATTGCCCGAAATTGGCCGGTATGGCCGGTACATGTCCGGTACGGCCGGTATTTAAACCAGTACGAAACATTGATGTTTCGATACCGGTATGGTACGGTATTGACTACCTTCGGCCTAAGACCCTTTGAAGTTTAAGTCAAAAACTTGCAATAAACTTTGAAGGAGTTTTCGAATAGTGTTTTTTGCGTACCTTGAAATTGGGATGTCTTGGTGTTTATATAAAGGTCTATGGATGACCACCTTAGCTGAATTGTAGGGACTTGGTGTTGTCCCTCAGCTAACTTGTAGGAGTTGGGATCTATCCCATAGTCGATTTGTAGGAGGTGGGACGAGTTATCCCTTAACTGGCAATCATGTGAATGTATGAGAGTCTTAGATGACGCGAGCGTTGTAACGTGGGCTTAGTATACGCATTTTTACCCATCCGTCCTTGTGGGTGACGGACGGGTGTGGAGGTCGAGCTCGCAAATATTTATTAGTCAACTTTTATGCATGACGTGCATCTTGTTGGAGTAGTGATATCTTGAGTTAGTTACATTTAGTTTTCCATTTCTGATAGGTAGGTATTTTCGGAAGACTAGCTCATTTGGAAAGACTAGCTCAATTAGGAAGACTAGATATGGAGTTTGTTGAAAAGTTCCCCATCAAAAAATTTGGTTTTTTTTTTTCTTCATTAAAAGATATATAGGTGATGAACAATTAAAAAGGACAAGGCTACAGCTTAAATACTTCATATCCCAATATATATATATATATATATATATATTTTTTTTTTTTTTTTGGATAGGAAATATATATATATATATTTTTTTTTTTTGGATAGGAAACATACATTTTAACTTGCTCTTCCTTAATTTTCATTTATTGTGCGACTACAGAATTGGCTTCTTTGACTTTCCCGCATTTCTCATAATCATTCAAAGAATAATAAGAATTTTGTAAGATTAATGGATCATCTTTTATTTTTGTACCATTTCGCTATCACGCGATATGATTTATGACAAGACATTATGTGCGTATTACAAATCAAAGATTTTATCTTTGATTTTATCATGTATTACGATATTTCATACTCAAAAGGACATGGGCCTCTCTAAAGACAATCACTTCTTCTTTCATTTGCATCAATAACCTATACATCTATGACCTTTCTTCAAAATGGAAAAGCAAGGCATTAATATAAAATTCATTAAATCTAAATAAGGTTGCGTTTGTATCTTGGATTTGGATTTGGATTTAAATCAATTGGTTTTACTTATTTTGATTTTATTCTTAAAAAAGCCTTGATTTCAAATTCTTAAATTTTAAAATCCCTTATTTGGGTCTATTTACATGTCAAATGATTTGAAATTTAGAATTGTAAAATTTATTGTTTTTTTTTTCTTGAGAAATTTAAATTTATTGTTTGGCTATCAAAATTCAGATTTATACTTTTAATATATAATATTTAGTTTTGAAAATATTATATTAAATTACTTTTTTGCTGAAATTGTGCTAAAATATAATTATACTTTGAAAAACTAAGATTTTAAAAAGTTATATATAAAGTTAAAAGCTAAAAATTTGTCGAATAAGTTGGAGGCAACTCAAACTTGCTGAGTAAAAGCAGAAACCTCATATTAGAGAGTATGAGGTTATGCCATGTGGCACATTCCTTGAAATTCTCTTTATTTAAGCTTTTTTTTTTTTAATTTTTTATTATACAAGATAGAAATTCTCCTCTAGCATAATCTTAGTGTATATATGTGTGAAACTCCCTCCTAGAGACTTGAACCCCAGCCCTTACTCCCCACACTTCACAAGCACTTATACTTATGGAGTGACCATCGCACCAAGGGTGTGCGGTGGTTTATTTAGGCTTTTAAATCAACAAAGTTTGCATTTATATTGAAGTATTAGTTCATTAAATTAGTCAATAGAATAAATGCATATATATAATTATCTATATTTGTGCATTATTTATTTATATTAAATGCATTTATATGATTATTTTTATAAACTCTATTTAAGAGATAATTTTTAGTTGGAATAATAATAATAATAAATTTAGAATATGACATTCTTACTTATGTTTAGTTGCTAAATTTTTAAAGTTCCTAACTCGTTTAAGTTACATGTAATATATATATATATATACACACTAACTATTAATATGAGGATTCCCCTTTTTCGTCTTCAATTTTTGGAGTACCAAAATATTCTCATACAAATTCTAAAATAACATACCCTTTAGTTTTTTTATTTTTTTTTTCCTACAAAAAAGCAAAAAAGGTTAAAACAATAATACTATCTCACGTACAAAAGGGAAAAGAAAAGAAAAAAAACCGTTATTCTCACCACTCATTTGTATTCAAATGTCTGATTTCTATTTGTATTTGTAATTTATTTGAATTCAAATACTTCAATTATTTTTTTAAAAATAAAAAATAAAAAATTACTTCTTCCAAAAAATGTCTCACATACAAAAGGAAAAAAAAAACAGTTATTCTCATCACCCATTTGTATTTAAATGTCTTATTCCTATATGTATTTGTTATTTATTTGTGTTCATATAATTCAATTATCTTTATCAATATATATATATATATATACACTACAAAATCACTTCAAAAAAAAAAACTCATTATTTCACGTAAAAACTACTCATTCTTATCTTGAAATTTCTATATATATATATTTTTTAAATTCTTTAAAACATTCCAAAATTTTTGTTATCCAAATTTCTATACAGTTATCACAAATTCTCATTCATCCACACTAACATATATCATCTTTCTTTTGTATAAATCTCAAATTTTTTTACTTATCATAATTCTTATCCCAATCAATAAATTCAAATGTCCCATTGGATTTCAACTTCTTACGGTTCTCTATCTCATTTTTAAATATTATTCCACGTTACCTTACCCCTTTATTTTTAAAAAAATACACAGTTATTTATATATCACTTTTGAACCATAACACTAAACCAAAAAAATAAATAAATAAAAAAGTATTATCGTATGCGCAAAGCACGTGTGATGAGTCTAGTATATATATATGAGTGTGTGTATAATAGAATAAATATATTTATTTTGTTATAGCATAATGAAATTTTAATATAATTTTTCTAAAATTTATATGAGAAGTAAATTTTTTTTTTTTTTTTTAATGTGAGAAACAATTGAAACACTATATTATGCAACAATTGAAGCAATGTCCAACAAAAGGGGGGGGGGGGGGGGGATTAGTAACACATAATCAAGAATGTTAAAAATAATAATTGAAGGATATATGCATTTTTTTTTAGTAAGCATGAAACATGCTTATATATATTAACCACTATATCATGCAATTTTCAATTTGTGAACACACACACATATATATAGTATGATCAAATCACTACACTACTCTTAGTGTTTTTCTATTTTGTTTATAAAATAAAAAAATATTACAATTTTTTACAAGAAAATTTATTGAAAATTTTTTTACACATCAATAATTGGGGATTTGAATCATGAATGTCTGTATTGGAAATTGAGGTGCCAACCAGTTAAGCTACAAGATTCTTGGTAACACTTATTGAAATATTGGAGAGAACTAATAATAAGTTGCACGCACATCTTGCGGAAATTCAGGTAGGCACTTAATTAAAGACTCAAATTGTTTTAGAGAGCCATTAAAGGGTTCCATGGAGATTTTTCCTCGTGCCAACTTTAATGGAACACCAGTACCACCAACAACTGGTACAAGGTAATGATACTGTTATGTGGGCGAACACTCAAGATGGTTCACAGTTTTTACAGAATATGTTGGTTTCAATGAACCAAGAGACTATAATGATTTCCAAACATGTGTACTATTTCTTTAGTAAGCTTATTGAGTCGGTCAATGACCATTAGTTGCAGCAAATTGTAGTAAAGATAATAACCCTGCAACCTCTTGATGAATCGCTTACTAGGCTATCATCAAATTTACACGGGGTAATATACCTTTAACACTAAACTATCCATGTTTCATGCTTGTAATTTTACTGGATTAATAATAGAATTTTCTTGGGCAGATCAAAATCACTTCAAAAGCTTATCAAATTGCTTGTTGAAAAACCACCCTTGATTTTTGAGATGATATCAGCTCTATCCGAGGAATTCTTAGAATTGATGAAATATCAGATAGGATCCTTAGTTATTATAAAGTGTTTGGAGGTTGCTAATACTCTTGGCCTAAATGTATAATGACAAATCATTATAGTTTGGTAGAACATCTTGCACTTGGAGGATACTGTTACATCTCTTATATTGGAAGCTAACTAGCTATCTTTGCATTACAATCTTCAGTCTCAATACTAATTTTGGTGATGCACAGGCTAACGCCAAAAATCTGCAAAGATCTCACAGCAAGTTACTTTTGGAACAGGGGTAAGAAACTAAGACCTATAACTTCAATTTCCAAAAATCTGAAGAAAAAAGAACTTAATCCCAAGTAGAAGTGTAGAACACAACCTAGTTCCCAAACAACTTTTAACTTCTTAAATGGAGAGAAAAATTCATAGGCAAACAGTAATAGTGGAGTATCTAAGATACAACACCTAAAAAACCAAGGTTTTACCCTTCATACTATAAGTGAATACAACTAGCGACTATGTACCGTTTAAAATAATAATAATAATGATAATAATAACCACACAATTGTATTTTCTAAAAATGTAAGCATCTATCAAAAATTCACCATATAAATAGATTTAACGATATCTACATTCTTGAGAGGAACCTAAAGACGTAAAATTCTTTAACACCATTGTAATTTCACAATCGACAAGTTGTGTAGACTACAAAGCAGAGCATACTAGGAAAATCTAGATTTACTGCTAAGTAGTTGAACTCTTGAACTATGCATAAGAAACACACTGAACGTTTTGAGATTCCAAGACAACCCTTGCAGCTTCCATGACTACTTGTCCACTGACATAGTGCTTCCGACACACGGGCATGTAGACATCAGCCCCACCAATCAGTTCAGTTTGTGCCTCCTCCGTTTTCCTTAAGGTGAAGAAAGCCCGTTTACCGCAAAGTTCACAGCGAGAAGTTAATTTAGTCACAGAATCAGCCAGGGGAATTATATCCAGCACAGAACCAAAGCTCCTCCTGTTAAGAATATTTATATTCACCATTAAAAGGATCTTGTTTGAATTTCCAAGTAATGTAATACAATGCAATGTCATTTAACTGCAAAAATGCTTTTTAAGTATTAAGCAAAAACTCTCACTGCAAAATCATAGGTGATGATCTCAAAAGCCTTTATATGAATGGTGGTAAATTATAATCAGGTAAGGAAAAAAAAAAGTCAGGAGCTTATTAATATTTGGTCGCCTATTTTAATACCTTAAATAATCCCCATCTAGTCCAGCAACTATTACTGTTTTGCCATCATTATCAGCAGCTTCACGACAGAAATCATAAAGGTCCTCAAAGAATTGAGCTTCATCAATACCAATCACATCTAACTGTCACCATATACAGGTCAAAGTTAAGTATCACTCCTAGTTGTACATTAAAAAATTATGAAAGTTAAATGCAATAATGTTACCACAAAACCACTAAGTCAACAGTGCACATTTACAAAATAACGGTTACTTTATTTCAAATTGATCCGGCTAATAGTTTTGTAGATTTACGCAGAGAGAAAAATAGTTCTTTATATTTACAGAAAAATGGATAACTGTCAGTTACACATGTATCGCAAATGGTGATATTGAAATACCTTATCATATGCATCAAGACCAAATTTTTGTCTGAATGATGACAAATCTGGTAAGGCCAAGCATGGCAATTTTGCCCCATCATGTGTCACAATTGAATCCAATCCATATCTTGTATCCTTATTTGATTTTATTATTGCCACACTTCTGCATAACAGACATGCAAAAAAGAAATAAAAAATCATAGGAATAATTTCAAAAATAAGTTTAACATTATTCAGTAAAATCAGATATTTGAATACTTGCTGCCCTGTATTAGCAAAAAGAATCAAGGAAATTTTTTTCCAACAAAAGTTTGGCATTTTTGTAGATGGCATGGGTGTGCAGTGAGATGCTTCACATAGTTGAAGTATCTCTTGAAGCAGCAATATCAACTATGGTGATAGCAGCTCCCATAGTTGCAAATTAGTTATAATCAAAAGCTTCAGACAAATGGAAGAAATCCAAATCTGGTCCTGACACAATATTTTCAGCTTCAATGTAGCAGAACATTAAGAACAGACCTAGATTTAGAGGCAAATAAGAAAAATAGTCAGACATAATACGTTTACAAACTTGACTGGGCACAAGATGAGTTCATTATGCCAATAAATTCGATGAAGTTTGAAATCAATTACTTCTCATAAATGCTAAGAGATGAAATTGAGAATGATAAGTTTTATGATATCCAACATATCTTGAGAAAAATAATGGGTTTGATTTGAAGTGATACGGATCTTGCAAAAAATGACTTTAGATGAGTATACAGATGAGGAGGGTTAAGGGAGGGGACTGTGTAATTTCTAGAAGGATGAGAACTGAGAAAAGATTGAGAAAGCAGTAAGGAGGAGTGATTCAATATCTTGCAAAAATGACACATAATTTGAAAGCTTCTGTTTTAATTTTGAAATTCTTTTTATACGATTTAAATTTAGTTTGGGAACTTGAGATAAGCAAAGTAAGAAATGCCAGGAATAAACAGCTGCATTTCTCATATATCAGATCATACAACCAAGCCTTAATCCCAAAATTATGGGGTTGAATTCTCATATATCATATCATATCATGCAAAATATTTTTCACTTGTCATTGATCATGTACCATATCATACAGCAAAAACAACATCCAAGCCATAATCCCAAAATTTTGGGGCTGGCTTCTCATATGTCATATCATATCATACAAATTTTTATAAACTTGTCATTGATCTAGATTGTCTGTGAATTCTAGTATTAGACAAAACATATTTTTACCTTTACACATCATCATAAAACCTGAACAGACTGAACACATAGATGCATCTAGAAGGATCAATATGCATTACAAAATGCAATCTTTTTCGGCATTATCAGGACACTGAACAGATCAACCTACATGCTTGGCAGTTGGGCTGGCTCTATTGTTTCTGTACCGAATTTATAAACTGAAACTAAATGATTTTCTTTGGCACAGATTTTTTTTTTTTTAACATTCCTGAAGAATGCAATAAATAAATGACCCTGATGTCTAATTAGAAAATATTTGGCATGTAACTGATATCCATTGAGGCTCACCCATTAGTGGTCTTCCTGATTCTATAAAATTTATGAAAGCACTAAGGTTTTAGGCATACATCTCTTACTCTCTCAAATGGCCCTGCTTCGCAAAGAGAGATAATCACAAGAAATGAGCCTTTTCCATGACATGAGTTAGTTGTCACTTAGATCAGGAACATAACCTGCATCCTTTAAAATGCAAGTCATTTCTCTGATCAACTCATATATCTCCTTATATTGTTTATGAGATTTCTTTTTTTTTTTTTGAGAAGTAAAATTGTTGTTTATGAGATTTATCACCTTTAAGAATTTGGCCCCAATTTGAACCTCTATTCTGCTATAACCAGGCTCCTTTATGATCCCCAATTCTGTCATCACAGCCCTAACCTCTATAACATTGTCCCAAAACCCAGAGGCGGCATAAGCATTAGACAAGACCACATATTTTCCAGGATTTTTGGGTTTTAATTCAAAAAAATTCTTCGCTGCAAGCTTTACCAAGTCCATGTCTCCATGAACCCTACAAGCCCCAAGCAAAGCACCCCACATCACTAAGTGCTCCTTAGAAGGTGTAGCACGCCCTAAAAGATCAACCATAGCAGCATAGTGTTGTCCTCTTGGCTGAATTCCATAATCTTTGGTCATAGATGAAAAATATGTCCAACCCTCATCAACCAAGCCTCCATGGCTACAAGCAGAAAGAACTGAATGAAAAGTAACATAATTTGGTTTGAGGCCTTCATTTTTCATCCCACGAAAAGATTCCAAAACCTCCACAACTTTTCCATGCTGACCATATTTAGAGATTAAAGCAATCCAAATAACAACATTCCTATTTAAAGACTTGTCAAATACCTGATGCCCACCAGATAAACTACTGCATGTAAAGTACATGTCCATGAGGGCACTATTGACTACCACATATTCCCTAATTTGACACTTGATCATGACACCATCGGCCTGTTTCCCATGCTTAAGTGTTGCTAAAGTAGCCCAGGATCTGTAGACTGATGTGGAGGTATACTGATCTGGTATAAAACCAGACTGTCTCATCTTGTAATAAAGATTTAACCCTACTTCTTCAAGCCCCTTTTGCACATAACCTGCAATCATTGCATTCCATGAAACCAAGCTTTTCTCCCGCAAATTGTCAAACAGAATGTGAGCAGTTCCTAGATCCCCTGATTTCACATATAATATCAACAACTTTGTCTTTGAATACTCATTGGGATCATATCCAACAACAACCATTAGTGCATGGGATTCTTTTACCCTTCTTGTACTCTTTTCTGAATATGCATTCCTGCAATAGAAGAGCATAAGTTCCTGGTTCCACTCACACTCTCACAGTGCACAACACCCCCACAACTTCCCTCAATCTTCCTGAAACGCAAAGACCCTTTAACATTTTATTGAATTGGAGGTAGCTCTTGTAAGGCTCAACCTGAAAGCTGATCATAGTCGAATTCCATCAATTGAACCAATATATTGTCAAATCTACTCTTTCCTCATTCTAAAAATAATACACGCATGTCAATTCCATCAAACCTTGAGCTTTACAACAATCACAGTACATACATAAGAATGTATATAGTAATGGAAAATTCCATTCAAATAGCCAAATATTCAAATTACCCAATCCACTACTGAACCTAAAGATCATGCATTTGGCACAGAAAATGATACTACCCACCAAAAAAATGCAGCATTTTATCAACAGCCCGCACAAATTCAAGCTCAAATTCAATTATAATAAATACATACATAAATATGTATGTAAAAAAGGTAACATTCCATTCAGATAGTCAAATATTCATGGTAACTAATTCACCACAATAGTACCCACCCAAAAAAAAAACATATAAATATTTTATCAAAAATCTGCATAAATTCATGCTCAAAATTCAATCATAAAACATACATAAATATGTATTAAAAGGCAGCATAACTCCAATCACATAACCAAATATTCAAACTACACTTTTCACCTAAGACATTTCATATTTGGCAGAATAACAACACTATCCACCAAAAAAAGCAACAATCTCACAAACAACCCACTTAAATGTAAGCTCAAATTCAATTATAATACATAAATTTTAAAAGGAAACATTTCCATTCAAAAAGTCAGACTACCCAATTCAGTACTGAACCTGAAAGATCTCATCTTTGACACTAAAACAACACCACACACCAAAAAGAGCTAAAAACAATTTCAAGCATGTGTACAACACAAAGAAATAAACTAAAACTAGTGAAGGTTACCAAACCTGCCATTGCTGCTCTCAGATTGAATTCTACGAAGAAGGGTGGTGGTTTTTCCGGCGAACATCGGGCCAACGATCACGTGAATCTCTCCGGGAAACTCCGGCGGAAGAGTCGCCGGCTCCATGTGCACATCACAACTTTGGATTGAATGAATCGAACAAGTGGGAGAAAGGGTTGTGGGTTTTAGGGGAAGGAGAGTTGTTGTGGGGTTGGGATTGCATGGAAAGTACTTGGAGGTGAGGAGGGCAAGATGAGTGGTTTTGGGGAGTTGAAAAGTGAAGGCTGACAACGTTGGAGTTAGGATGGACTTCATTCTCGAAATAGTTAACATGTGTGTGTGGACTGTGGAGTGAGAGAGAGAGAGAAAGGGGTTTAAGAGTTTAGATTTGGCATGTGTTGCTATTTCGTGAGGGTTTTACTTTGGAGGGAAAGAGCAAAGACACAAACGGGGAGAGAAAGAGAAAGACAGAGAGGAGGAGAAGACCGGAGAAATTTGGGGGGTGTTTACTGCATGTTTTCGAGCAACAATTTTCAGTTTTTAATTTACAGGCTTTTTCACCTACACTTATTTACACACATATTTTTAAACAACAATTTTTAGTTTTTAAATAATATTATATGTATTTTTACACACTTTTTTACTCACATATTTTCACACACATTTTCAAACATCAATTTTCAATTTTTAAGTGTATTTACCAAACACCCCAGGCTTTTTTAAATTGGGAATTATGTTTATGCCCTTGTTATTGAGACACGACATCGCGAGTTGAGTTGGGTTGGGTTCAGGTCAAAACATGATAGTAGATCTCCGATCTTGAAATTCCTGAAAAATTTTTAAACTATCAAAATAATGTATATGAATTTTATTCACTCAAATCCAAATTTGACTACCAAACACATAGTTTTAAAAAAAAACACAAAAAGAAAAAGCTTTTTTTACTAAATAGATTTTTTTTTTAAATTGTTTCCGACATGCTCAAAACAACATAGTTTTAAATAAATAAATAAAAATCTACACCATTTTAAGTTGCGACATTTAAGACTATCTCAATAATAAAAACGAATGAAAGTTCTTCTCAAAAAAAAAAAAAAAAGATGAAAGTACTTGAAATTAAAATGTCATATACCCCATAAAAAAAAAGTCATACAAATTTTCAAATAGTAGACATCTTTGATAAAACAGTAGAACAATTTTTCACACTTAAAGGCTTGGTTCCAGTTTTCCAATTCATTAAACTAGACTCAAGCCATGTCCTCTATAATATGTAGTCATAATACTGTAGGGTAGTGAGAATTTTTTTATTGGGAGGCCAGTGTGTAAAACTTAATATATTTTTTTCATTTCTCATAAAAATTGCAAAAGGGAAGAGGGGATTTTTTAAAAACCCAATTAGAGGCCATGGCCTCCTTCTGCCTCCCTCTGCCAGTGGTCATAAATAAGAGGTGATTGCCAATTAAATAATAAATAATAATGATGATGATGACAACACCGACAATGGAAAGTTGAGCATTTCATAGTCTAGACTTTAAGAGTTACATTTAAAAAATAAATAAATAAATAACCCATTGATTTCTATTAAATCTAATGACCAATGTTAATATATATATATATATATATATTTGTGATGTTTATACATAGTGTAATTATTTTGTTTAACAAGTATTTTAATAAATCAATCGTTGAATTAGATCTGCCTTGTTCAACTCTCCAGTCTCCATGCTTGCAAAATATTGTGATGATTGGAGATTAATAGCAATCTCATCATAAAATGTTTTAATTTTACGTATTTTTTAACTTTAAAATTATATGCAAAACAAGAGTATATGAATCAAATAGTATATACGATCCAATTAACATATATATTAGCATGCATATTAAGTATAACTTTTTTTTAATCTAGTGAAATTTTCAAAATATTAATTTAATAAAAAGTTTCATATTTTACATGTAGCGAAAGTTTCTTCTTCTTCTTCTTTTTTGGGGTGTTTAGTAACGAGATTTTTTGAGAAAAATATCTTTTACCGCGTGTTTCTCTTAAATAAATTATGAAAATAAGAAAAGTGGGAAAAAGAAAATGTATGAGAGGTTGGCTTACCATAATATAGTGGGTATGGATATTGTGAGAAGTTGATCTTAGGCAATTAAGGTTTATCATCAAGGGTTGACTAACACAAACTTTTATATTTCAAAAAATAAAATCATCAAACTTTGATATTACAAATACATTTAATTTAATTGGCCAAGAACCTTGTAATTGAAATAATTGACACCTTCTAATTTGTCCATAACATTTACTTCGGAAACTCACAAAAAAGTCAAATTCAATTTAGTTATTCTTTCACTTTCATTACAATGCAACTAGATGTAGAATGAAATGGTGATCAAAACATATATGCATAAAACTTATTAGATGTGGGCAATAGCTGGATTGGGTTGGTAATGAACTGTGTTGGCCCTTCTTTTGGTGAGTTTAGTTAGTTTGATTCAAACTTTCTTCAGCATAGGAAGGCCCACCAAGTAAAGCTCTTTCCCTTTTTTTTTGGCCGTGCCGTGAAGTAAATTTGTATCGTGTGCTAGTTAAAGAGGTTCGCGAACTATTATGTTCTATAAATTCCATTAGTTTGACTACAAAAAGCAAAGCTTCATAGACTCGACAAGTCACTTATAGAATGCCGACCACTAAGGTTGAGTTTGGATTGCATTGAAAAGGAAAAAAAATTTGCGTTTGGTGTTTTTTATGTGGGTTACATACACTGTTCACGAGACCTGCAAGTATAGAAAAACACAAATCTAACTTTAAAATTAGATCTCACGGCATTATTTACATATTTAAAAATTATTTCGCTACAGTGTTTTCAGTTTTCAGCAATAAACGGTATTCAAATAGACCTTAAAAATTTCCCAAACCTAAGTGTCTATAATTGCGTCCAGATCTCAAAGTAGCTACGCTTGGCTTGTTCTCGTGAAGAAACCTAAGATAAGAGTGATTACCCCTTATTTTTTGTTCAGTAATTGATTATTTGGTTTTAGTGAACAGTGATTTGTATCCCTACATAATAGTTTTAAAAATAGAAAGCTGTTGAGAATCAAAGTGACATGTGAACCCCTCCTAAATCATTGTATTGCATGTGATTAAATCATCCATCTGTTTAATCCTATCCATTATGCATTGAGATATCCATTATCCATTATATATATATATATATATATACACACACATATTTCCCGTTGAGCTATCTAAATCTACTAATATAAAGCTTGACTCTTTTTTTTTTTTATAATCATTTAAAGCTTGAGTTTAGTTTAGCTTAAAACCATCAATTTTTTGTCACTTTATTATTATTATTATTATAAGAAGTTGGAAATTTTATTGAAACTAACAGAGGAGAAATATGAGAAATAAAAATACAATTGAGCCCATTAGGGACTTCCTCTTAACAAGTCAGAGTCTAAACTACGTACCAGCCATTTTGGGCTAGAGCATGAGGCATGAGCAGCCTCATTGATTGACTAGCATCCATTTCTAGCAACTTGTTTGTGTCTACATATAGATGATGATATTACGCCTAATTTTAGAATGCATAGTTTCATATACAAATATAATCATTATAATATCTATTAATAGCTACTATAATTATCGAATTTCATTTTTAGATTAAAAAAATTAAAAAAGAAAAAATCATATTATAATTTATTTTTCAGAAAAATTATATTATATTAAACTCTTCCACGAGTAGTTATAGTTGAAAAAAGGTGATAAGCCAAAGAAGAGATGATAGGGAGAAAAAGTACAAAAGAATAAGAGGAGCTATAAATTGAGGAGTCCAAGAGATGGAGAACTCAATAGCACATCATCAAAACAACCTAAATGATACTCCAACGAAAACGTCTGAGTAGGGGTGTGCAGAAAACCCACCGACCCGCCAAACCCGACCCGACCCGCCGGGTTGGGTCAATTTTTAGGGCTTGGTGGGTTGGGTTGGGTTACAAAAAAAAAAATTTATAGCGGGTCGGGTTGGGTTTGGGTTATAAAATTACAAACCCGCCAAACCCGACCCGACCCGACCCGACCCACCCATATTTAATATATATTATATATTTAATAATTTTTTTTAAACCAACTGTAGGACACTTTTATATATATATATATATATATATATATATATATATATATATATATTTAATAATTAAAAAAAAAAAACTAGGCAGCACTTCCTTGGTTCCTCCTACTAATACTAATTTAATATATATATATATATATATATATATAATATTATATAATTAATAAATTTTTTAAAATAACCAGCTCTTCCTATCCTATATAAAAACCAATTAGTTCACACAAATTCTAGTAAATTACTATTATTGTTTAGTCATTAGTGTTGTTTGCCTTTAAGGAGTTACATTGATACTAATTTTTGGATTTTTTTTAATATATTAATATTTATATTTTTTTCTACTCAATTTAATAATAATAATAAAAATTTGTCAAACCCATGAGTTCAACCCGACCCATGTGGGTTGGGTTGGACTTAAGTGATGGGTTGGGTTGGGTTGAATTTTTTTTGACCCACCATGGTGGGTTGGGTCAAAAAATCCTCTCAACCCGACCCATACACACCCCTACGTCTGAGGTTCTACTGACTCATAATGGACAAATATCTACAATGAGGACCTAATCCAAAAAGTTCCCCCCCCCCCCCCCCCAAAAAAAAAGAGATCAAGTATGTGAAAAGAAGAAGTATGCATTGATTAGACTTCTAAATTGTTCTATAATTTTTCCCTACATGATAGATGATAGAAGAGCTAGTAGCCTTTGCTTGCGGTGACTTGGTAAACTTTGATGGCTAACCTAACAGACAAGCTGGATTAAATTGACTCACTTTAGCTTTGGTGTTGAAGTCTGAAGTCTGAACTGAACCCACTGATATCTACGTAAAAAATGGAGAAGATATATACTAGCCTTACTAGGGAATGTGAGCTGAGTCAGCTGACCACGGATAAGGCTCGAATAGACAAAGATGTCTTCCCATCTCTTGCTCGCAGCAGGCAGCAATTTCGTTTCCTAAACTTTGCCCAAAACCAAATGTCTTTACAAGGACATCTTTTTCCAGCATATCTCGGAAATCATTTTACAGGCCTTATATATGTAAAATGACACAAGTTCTTTCTTTCTTTTATTTTATTTTATAATATATAGTTTATGAAATTTGTTATAATTTATGATTAATGCATTATAAAAATAATTGCCCAATGGAAATCATGTTACGCCAATCACTATCTGTCACTCTTACAAACAGTAAAAAAATTTGTATAACATGATTCCATATGAGAGAGAGAGAGACGTGCCAAGAATCCACTATACCATCTTAATTTTACTCTCTCTATTAATTTTATTTTTAAGTTTTCCATTAGATTAGATTATCTTGCATAAAATTATTTGACCTTAATTATGAGATTATAGCCGTATCTAAATTATCACGGTTATATATTATAAAGTAAGTAAGCCTGACATGTGGAAGGAGAATAATTCTTTTTGATTGGTGATATTTTATTGTGAATTTAAAAAAAAAATTAAATTAATAAAAAACCAAGAGGCTATATGGTCATGGACATAACGTCATGCCTGTGCAATTGTGCACAAAATGAAAATGTATGTTGATGCATCTACCTGTTGTATTCCTTTGATGTGCGGGTGCACAAGCAAACCCTTCTGTCTTTCACACATTTCCAACTTTTTGTTGATTTTTATATTCAAAAGTTATATTAAAAATGTATTTTTGAAATAACCATCTTATCTTATCTGTTCAAACAATTGGCAATTCCTCCATTTAGTGTTATTTTACAATAGGTCACCTTTTAACTTCAAAAGATTCCCTAAATGCACCATTTAGTTGTCAGATCCTTTCAATAACTTGCCTGGAAGATGGGTTCATCCCTTCCCTCCACATCAAGCAATCATACTATGGATGAATTAAAAAGAATTATTAGAATTAAGTCCATAATTATTAGCAGCACCAAACAATCTAAATCCTTTTTGCTTATTTTGAATTTTGTTACTTCTATAGTTCTATATGTAAAAAGTATATAGCTGAAAAATATTTTTGTCATTAAATAAGGAATTTCGCCCATATTTTATATATATTCTTAGTATGATGTTAAAATATAATAATCATGATGTTATACAAAAATTGAAAATATTCTGATGTTATATAATAACATCATGATATAATAATCATGATGTTAAATAAGGAATTTCGCCCATATTTTATATATATTTTTAATCATGATGTTAAAAATATTCTTATAATATATATACAAAAATTGTTCTCCTCGGCTCCTTCTACAATCTACACAAATAAAATGAAAAGTATAGTCGTGAATTCAAAACATATTATATAAATGTACAACCCTATAACTTAAAAAAAAAAAAAAAAATAAAAAAAAAAAACCATTAAATTATCAATAAAAAGCCAAACATTTTCGATCTAGATGAATGATTAAAAAATAAAATAAAATAATAGTCCAGTTGATATATGCCCTACATTAATCATCAATTTTATAAAACTTTTTATAAAAAATTGAAAAAACTATCTGTAGGGACACGTTTTGCAGCTCAAGCCTAAGATGTATGAGATCTTGGCTCAGTGAGCCCAATACAATAAATTTGTAGAGAGTGGGTTAGAGAACTAGGTCCTAATGAATTTGACAACGGCTAGTATGAATTTAAAAGATGATCAAGTAAGAACAAGGAAAATAGAGCTGAATGAATTCACTGTTTGAGGAGGTATTTTGTCATATAAATCAATAATAGTTGGGTACAAGTACAATTTTGATTGCTACAATATTCTTTCTCTATTTTTCCGATCCCCCCTTCTCCAGGGGTCCCTTACATTATATACCCATCTTTTCACGATCTTGGTCTTCCATTTGTTGATCATCTAGGCCACTACTTGAGTGCTTGTCTCATCGGACACTCTCTTTGGCCTTTTGTGAGTTGGGATAACCTAGGCAGCATTGTTCAGGGGTCTTCTCCACATAAATGCGGCCAAAAAAGTAACTGTAGTGCATTTAATGCGGTGGTAGCAGTTTTTCCCTTAGATATCTTTGGATCTCATTCCTTCTCGTGGGTTCTTGAAGCATGTCCCTATCACTGGAGTTTCTTGGAATGTCACTTTGATCTATGGGATTTACATCTGATTTGTGTTTAGTTTATCCGAGGAGGCATTCCTCCTCAGACCACCATCCCATTTGCATCTGGCTCCTTAAGTCCTGAGTCTGAACCATTCATTTCTATTCGTTCGTCCTTGGACTACTCATGCTCTTGGCCAAAGCCCAAGGCTCAATATATGATTTGGGTCCTTAACCCTACACTATCATAAAAGTTAATCACTTTTTCACTTTTCTATAAAAAAATTTATTAACATATGCCCCAAGGCAAACCCCATAAAATAAGGATATATATAAATATATATTTATTTATTTAATGCACATGTTGTCCTATATAAATATATATGTTTTTTTTTTTTTGTAAAATATTATTTTGGTTCCTAAACTTTACCAAAAGTTTATTTTACATTCCTAAACTTTAAGAAGTTCATTTTTCGTCCCTAAAATATTAAAAAGTTCATATTTCAACCCTAAACTATTAAAAATATTTTAATAATGTCCTTAAAATTTACTAGAAGTTTGTTTTTATACTTAAACTATTGAAAAAGTTCTTTTTTCATCATTGTTTTTGTCTCTATATTATTCAAAAAACTCTTTACAAAGTTTAGGGATGAAAAAAAAACTTTTTAAAGTTTAGAGACGAAAAACAAACTTTTAATAAAGTTTAGAGACCAAAATAATATTTTACATTTTTTTTTTATATATATAAACATTTTCTCCTGTATTTTTAAAACTTATAGAATACTACAATTTTGTTTGGGTTGGCAATCGAAAAGGACTTAAAAGTCAATGGCTATAAGTGGAAAAAACACAAAATCAGAGGAGAACATAAGAATGATCAGACCAAAGGCCACCTAATAACTAAACAAAAAAGGAAACATTTTTAATATTTTTGAAATCAAAACGTAAACTTGGGAAGTCACCACCTTCCATCGTCTCCACCTTTGTAACTTTCTTACACGAGAGAGGATAGATTGCCCAAATATCTCTCTCTCTCTCTCTCTCATTGTGTGCGCCATATATATAAATATAATATAATAAACCCATTTCAGATGCTATTTCTTTTTCTCACATATATCTTTCTTCTGTTCTAAGCCATAGCTTTCATCTATATTACACCCACATATTACATATATATAAACTAAGTTGAATCAACCATAATTGAAAAAAGAAGTAAAGAGAGAGACAGAGAGGAAGAAAAGAGAGAAAAAGGAGGCCCCTTTTCTTCTTCTTATTGCTATGCCTCCTTTCAGATCTTAGTTTCTTTCAAATTTCCTATCTGGGTCTTCTTCATTTTGTGGTATATGTTTTTCTTTAGCTGCAACTGCTCTGCTTTTTCAGTTTCTTTTATCCAATATATAAAAATTATGAATTTTGGATCTTTCTCTTATTCAATGTTAAATTTACACTCTTTTTCGCCTTGGTTTTTGGGAATCCTGGATTTCAGGTCGATCGGTGGATGTTACAAAGTTATTGAATATAATCCAAGAATACCCATTTTCTTATTCAACAAAAAGAGAATCTAAGATTTCTGTGTAAAGGTACAGTTTTTCTTGTTTAATCTGCATCACAATGTTTGTTACCTGATGTTTTTTTTTGGATGTTGCATTGGATTCCGACTGTGTTTTACTTTGCTTTCAGTAATTTATGTATTGCTGATTAGATCCGGTGTGTGTTATTTTTTGTCTTTTATTTATTTGTTGAAATTAGTTTGGTTGATTTGGAAGATAAAATTTTGTTGTTATTAATTTATAAAAAAAAAAGGTGAATATCTTCATACCAATTCGTTTTGTTTTTGAGTGTTGGGAATTTAATTGATGGGCTTGTGGGAAAGCGATTTGCAGAATATGGAAATGGAGCCTGGCAAGCTTTTCATTGGTGGGATATCTTGGGACACAAATGAAGACCGTCTTAGAGAGTATTTCCAGTGTTTTGGAGAAGTAGTGGAAGCTGTGATAATGAAGGATCGGGCCACAGGTCGTGCTCGTGGTTTCGGTTTTGTTGTATTTGTAGACCCTACTGTTGCAGAAAGAGTTGTTATGGAAAAGCATGTGATCGATGGGAGAACTGTAAGTTTGTCTGTTTGAATTCATATTTATATTTCTGCTCGCTTTGAGACTTTGCATTTAGAACTATCCTGTTATATTGGTTTCCTTCTAGCATTATGAATTGGAGTGTCCACTTCAGATTTATGTTTGTGAGTTTATCATTTAACAATTGGAGAATTGAAGTGTGTTTGAATATTCTTCTGTGCATTGTGATTCAATAAGTGGGATTTTGGAAACAACTTCTTGATGTTTCCAGTGTCCTCTATTGATTTTAAAAGCTTAAAGATGTAACCTTTGTGGTTTTTTTTTTTTGCCCCTTCTTTTTAAGGTTTATTTACTGTAGATAGGAATTCCTGAGAAGACAAGGGAATCAAAATGTTGTCACTATTAAGAGCCTTTTGGCCACTTCAGGAAATTCTGGGAAATTGTTTAGTCAGCCGTAAAATGATCTCTAGAGAGATGATTATCAGAATAGCAGTGCTGAAAAAAAAATTTAGATGGAAAACTTTTTTCCAAGAAATGCTAAGATTTTAAGAGAGATTCCTTGGGGTGTCAATTTGTTTGGAAGCACAGTTATAGGAACACTAATAGGATGGTGCCAATACTATGACATTTGCATGAAGATTGAATCTGTTGAAAATTGAAAAAGGACCTTGGAAGTCTTAAACAAAATTTGGACCAGGGAGAGTGTTCAATATAAATAATTATTAATATAACTAAAATTATTGTCTAATTATTGTGTTGATGGTTTAATTAGGCCTACAACTGTTCAGTGTTGCTTGCAGATGTGTATGCTTCACTGTCACTTATTCATTCAAGGCTCAGTGGACAATTTGTTGAGTCACTGAATCATTCTTTAACCCTTGGAAGGGTTAGCTTAAGTAATTTGAAATAAAATGATTTAGAAAGAAGATAAGGTTGTTTGTCAATATGCTTTCCATGTTACTCCCACGGGCCTAAGCCTAATCTTCATACTGTTAAAGCATCCTAAGTAATGCAAAATCACAATAATTAGCACAAGAAAAAAGTAATGAAGATCAAGATTTTGATTCAGGCTTTATATTCCCTGATACCATTGTTGGCATTTGCAGACACCAAAGTTATTTTCTATTTTTACTCTAAATGATCCAGTTTGAATTGGAATTCAGTTTTTCTCCACATTTCAGGCACTCTTGTTTGCATTGTATAAGTAAGATAATGGTTCAGTTTTCATTCTTTAGCTTTCTATTCTCAGGTTGAAGCAAAAAAAGCTGTCCCTAGAGATGATCAGAACATTCTGAACAGAAACAATAGCAGCATTCAAGGGTCTCCTGGTCCTGCTCGCACAAAGAAGATTTTTGTGGGAGGCTTAGCATCCACTGTCACTGAGAGTGATTTTAAGAAGTACTTTGATCAATTTGGGACAATTACAGATGTGGTGGTGATGTATGACCAAAATACACAAAGGCCTAGAGGATTTGGGTTCATTACATTCGACTCTGAGGAAGCAGTGGAAAATGTGTTGTACAAAACTTTTCATGAACTCAATGGTAAAATGGTTGAAGTTAAACGAGCTGTCCCAAAAGAATTATCTCCAGGGCCAAGTCGGGGCCAATTGAGTGGACATAACTATGGTCTGAGTAGAGTTAGCCTCCTTAATGGTTACAATCAGGGATACAATCCAAGCTCAGTTGGGGGGTATGGACTTAGATTGGATGGTAGATTTAGTCCAGTTACAATTGGTCGTAATGGATTTCCTCCATTCAGTCCTGGATATGGAACAGGACCAAATATTGAGCCCGGGTTGAGTCCAAACTACGGGGGAAATGCAAACCTCAGTTCTAATCTTGGCTTTGGACAGGGATCAAGCCCTTTATATAGTGGAAATTCAAATAGGAATGTTAACCCCATTGGGTATGGTGGGGGCAATGGAGGAAATAATTCAATGTTAAGTTCATCAAGCCGTACACTGTGGGGCAATGGGAGTCTTAATTATGCTACTAATGCCACAAATCCTAGTGCTTTACTAGGCTCTGGAAGTGCAAATTCTAGAATAGGTCCTTTTGACAATATTGGAGCGCTTTGGAGTTCCTCTCTTAACTCAGGTATAGGTGGAGGTGCTGGTTCAACCTATGGTAGTGGCAATCTTAGTTATGGCAGTGGAGAAATCAATTTTGGTTCAGGAGGGCTTGCGTATGGAAGAAACAGTGGAACCAGTGTTGCACCAGCATCATCATATGCTGCATCAAAGGGTAGTTACAATGGGGCTTCTGAAGAAATTTATGAAGGTCTGTTTTATGGGGAGCCTACTTGGCGATCATCATTTTCAGAGCTAGAGGGTTCTGGCTCATTTGTTTATGGGTTTGGAAATGCAGCTTCAGATGTTTTAAGTAAAAACTCTGATGGTTATGTTGGTGGTTATAGTGTTAACAGTAGACAATCAAATAGAGGTGAGATCCTTTTTCCTTTGAATATAATCCTTATTCCATCCCCCCCTCAATGTTAAATCTTCCGCTTTTTATTATCGGTTTTTAAGGCTTCTTAGCAAAGTTAATTGATAGTGTCAAACCTAGGTTTATTACATTCACAATATAAATGATACTTGTCTTCTCTGAGCATATGCATCAGTCATGGCTTCTGGCTCTATCATGCTGAAGAGTCCTATCAATTGTATAATTTTGTTTATTTTAGGGGCAATTACACTTGACCACCCCAAACTATACCCCTGTTTGCATTTACAACCATGATCTTTTAGAATGCACAGTTACCACTCTAAACTATAACCTATGTTTCACTTTGCACCCTACCGTCAATTGGGTTGTTAACTCATACGGAAAAGTCTTTCACATGCGACTCACGTGACCTATGCATACATGGTTAGATCTGTTTAACAATTTTGTTTTAAGGGATTGAAGAGAAGCAATTGAATCTTTTCATGTGGTGCCACATATGCAGAGGTTACATGAGTTGCACGTGACATGCTTTTCCGTCCAAGTTAACAACCCAATTGACAGTTGGGTGCAAAGTGAAGCACGGGTTATAGTTTAGGTGGTAATCATTCATTCTTAAAGTTCAAGGTGCTAAGTGTAAATGGGGTATACTCTAGGGTAGTAAAGTGCAATTTTCCCATAATTTAACTGCCATATATGGTACCATTCTTTATCTATTACTGGAACATTTAAATTTAGGCCATTTCAGTTAAGCATTAGTTCTGTTAGCTGATGATCTGCTAGCAGAACATATGGGTTTATCATGTTGGCCAACTGGGTTTGAAATTTAGCTCAATTGTTTGTGTGCTAGTCCATATTAGTTAGTGTATGACTATGACATGCACTTCACATCAAATTTGGTCTACTGATGGAAAGTATATATATTACACCCTCTCAGCCAACCACCCATCTATTCACTGAATGTCAATCACAAGTTACCTATATACACCATCAATTATTAATCTGATTTGAAAAAGATTGTTTGTGTTATTCAATACTTTTCGGTGGTATTTACATGCTTTTGATCAATATTGATACAGGAATTGCTGCCTAGGAAGATTATGATATGGATGTCCAAAATTATTGTAGGTGAAGTGTAATTGGTGAAGGTAAAGTACTGTGAACCTTCATACATTTTCCTTGTTGAGATACAGTATACAAAAAATTGTGATTAGAGCTAATTGGTTCACCTGTATTGAAGAACTCTTCATATAGAGCAGATACAAGGGATTTCTTTTCAGTTTGAGGTTGGGTTTATATAGGTTTCTTCCTTGGAATTTGGTTGAAATGTATAATCAGATTTTTGAGTTTATACAGATTTATTGTATCATGCATCTATTATGTTGACACGGGCATACAGAAACAAGCAAGAATTTTTTTTCCCACTTTTCTTTTTCTGCTGTAATATCCAGCAAAATTGCTGTTTCTTGTCTTTTGGCATGTTGTTTCCATGCAAGTCTTCCTTAACAACTTTAAGCTTCATTAATGGAGAATGCAGCTACTCTTGCTTTATTCATAGTATCATTTTAACAGCGTATTATTCTCTATAAAGGATGTGGATGCTTAGATTATCAAAAAAAAAAAAAAAAAAGATTTTCAAAAAGGATGTGGATGCTTTTATGAAAACCATGGAGGTCATATTGTTGAGATTTGGTAGGGTGCAAAAGTTAGAAAATTACTAGTTGTTGAGGGAGGTTTTGATTAATTATCCCTGAATGCATGCCAATATCACCCATATTGTTGACTTTTTTTTTTCTTTTCGAGAAACACCCATATGGCCATATTGTTGACTTGGTTTCTAGTGATTGTGGTTAGTATATCTGAAATGAAAGATGCTTGGATATTTTACAAAATTTACTACATAGAGCTTACAAAATGATGAAACACCAATCACCAAAAAAAAAAAAAATTTAACACTCATTAATCAGGTAATTGGAGCTCATTGCATACATTGTCACATTAGGTTATTATTATTATTAATTTAAAAAATGTAGTTGGTAAGCTTTATGTAGTAAAATATGTAGTACATTTACCTTTTTCTTGTGAAAGTGTCCCTACCATTTTTCTTTAAATCTTAGGCCACAGTGTTAAGGCGTAGACGTGCCACGTTGGCAATTAGAGAAATTGATGATGGTTATGGGAATTGTAGGATATTATATTCTAAATTTTTAGGGTAATTTTACTAGAGTAATTGTACGGATATAACAAACTTTATAACAAAAGTTTGACAAAGTGGCATCCATCACAAAATTATTTTCTTGGTTTATCAAGTTAAAAAAAAAAAAAAAAAGTTTGGTAAAAAAATTGTATATAGAAAAAAAAAATTTGAAACTACTTTTTCTTAGACATAGAAAAGTGATGTAAGGGATATTACAAATTCAACAATGTTATAGTATATCGAATTTCACAACTTGTTAATGTGGCAAATTGTGATTAGTGCAATATCACGTTTACATGGATTATTTCTAACACCACTTTCATTATACTTCAATCACAATCTAATATCTTAGTAGTTGTGAAATTTATTATGTTGTTATGTCATTACAGTTATGAAAATTTGGTATATAATCCTTTGTTTTTACAAACTAATGTAAACTTTGATTATATACATATATATAACCAAAGTTTACATTAGTTGTAAAAACTAAAAGATTTCTTTATTATAAGAACAAAGTTTAGCTACAAAATTAGCTGTAGAGTAAAACTACAACTTTACTCAATATCTTTTTATTGAAGGTGAATTTTGATAAATCCACCATTTGATTACATATTTTTCATATATCTTCTATACTTGCAAAATTTCTAGAAAATTAAATATTAATAGCTATGTCATCAATAAATTGTTTAAATTACAAGTTTTTAAAGTTTAAAATTATGCATAAAATATAAATTTATAAATCATATAGTAAATAATATCTGATTGATACAAAATTTGGCATGTATATTAAGAGTGCAAAAAACATACAATTCAACGGTTAAATTTTCAAAATATGCAGTAATGTTTATTTTATTAAGTAAAGTTATAACTTTGGGCTACAACCAATTTTATAGCTAAACTTTCTCCTTATTATAATATTGACATGTCATTAATTATATTCACTGTCACGTCAATTTGTAAACCTTTTAGAGTAAATTGTTTAAATTGCAAGTTTTTGTAGTTTAAAATTATGCATAAAATATAAGCTTATAAAATCATATAGTAAATAATATCCGATTGATACAAAATTTGACATGTGTATTAAGAGTGTAAAAAAATATAATTCAACGGTTAGATTTTCAAAATATGCAGTAATGTTTATTTTATTGAGTAAAGTTGTAACATTAGGTTACAACCAATTTTGTATCTAAACTTTTTCCTTATTATAATATTGATATGTCATTAATTATATTAACTGTCACACCAATTTGTAAACCTTTTAGAGTAAATAGTAGTAGCTATAAAGGTGCAATACAGCCAAACCCAACTTATTTTTATGATTAATATGATCAAAATAAACTAGAACACAATTTCCCTTCAAATCAATTTATTAACTTAACTAAAATAGGTTAAGTTGTGCTCTTTATTCACATAGAATAGATCATACAAAATGACATATGCATGAAGGTGGCCCACACGTGATTCCTTTCATGAGTACTCAGGTTTTGCAAGTGGCCCGCCCACTTGACTTGGCAAGATCTATGCTTTGGGGTCATGCAAAAAACCCAAATAGTCTTTAATCCTACCTTCCAAACCATACTCCCATTAATCTCCATTTAAATTGCATAAGCTTGGGGTACACATAAAAGAATAAAGAATGTTAGAAAATGTGTGTAATGGGCCCAAAAAGGGTTGAACTTTGCTTTGGATTGGGCTTGTATGGTATTCGTAAAAATAGCCATTAACATCTAGTTAATGATCAAGTGACTTATTTAAATGATTTAATAAGTCATGATATTTAATATATGTGAGTAATATTATGAACCATAATAAAATGGATTGGAAGAGATTTTTCTAAACTAATTTGAAAAGAAATTTACAAGCTTAATTAATTAAATAAGTCAAAAAAAAAAAAAAGCTAGAAAATAAACTTTTAAGTTTTAAACAACATCGGTATCATGAGGAGATTTTAAGGGCAGCCAATTCCACATTCCGTGTAGACCACTGTTTACACTGTAATCCTATTTTCTGTATTAGAAAATGAATCAATTTTCATTTCATGGTTTGTGAATTATATTGCTGGTACTCTCTACCCTTAGAGGCTCCTCTTCTGAGAGCACATTAGTTGAGAATTCCAATTCATCTTCAAAACCCGAATCTCAAGTTTGTGTGGCTGTCAAGGATTCTTCATGGTGATTTATGATGTGCTAATCTCTCGTTGCTTCTTTTGGTTAGAGAGTGGGGGAAAGAGGAAGGGATGGAGAATTTAATTAACTATAGTTATGCCCTGAGGATACGTGGACCAAAACTTAAAACTATACCAACTTTAGTGTGTGTTTATATATATATATATATATAGAGAGAGAGAGAGAGAGAGACTTCATAGTATTTACTATTTAGCAAACTTGAAATTTGCTAGTAAAAAAAAATAGTTCCTTTGTATAATTATTCCCTATTTTTATTTTTGGAACTTTATTTTTACATTTAAATATATCTAAACCGAAGTCCTGAACCATATTAATTTCTTGGAAGGGTAAAAAATATACACTTAAAAGGACAAGAAACTACGTCTTTGTTTTTTAAAATAGTGAGCCTCGTATGTCTTACATTATGGAAAAATAATAATTAAGTTTTTAATTAGCAATGAAAAAGAAAGGGCAGGGGCAACGGAGACTGGAGTCTACAATTGAAGAAAGTGCAGGGATATACAATGCACCCACTTGATGATGCAAAGAATATCAGAATTGTGTAGAAAATATCTATGGCTAAGAATTAGGAATTGTATTACTGAAGATTAAAATGATTACAAGAATGAGTCTCTGTTTATATACTCATAAAGCTCAATGGAATAGATAAGTGGCTGCAACATCGTTTCATTTTTTTTTTTTTCTGAAATCTTGTTACCAAAGCGACACCATTTCTTGCTTCGTTTTGCAACTATTCTCTGGTTTTACAGATGGGTCTCATGTCTAGTAAAATATTAGTCTTCGAAGTGACACATTAGCAATGATATGGTTTTATGTTATATCATCTTGGGTAAAACGCAAGTCCAATATATCAAGTTTTTCAATCGAATTGTCCATGTCCTCTAATGACTAATGATTATAAGTTAATACTTGCAAATGAAATGATGTGATTCATGCATTCTCTAACAACAACAAAAAATGATGTAAATCATGTGAATCAGGGTCACACTGGAAAAGATTAGATGGGGTGAAGCTTTCGGTCGGCATGCTGAAAAATTGGTGTCATTCCAATCTCCAAAAATTTTAAGACTCCAGTTATATCGATTGATTTTTACTGCGCAAATTTCTAATTATCCTGAACAATTTTTTTGGCTGAATACATGCATATTCTTAAAAGTTCATTCTATTCTTATTACGAGCATACAAGAATTACACCAGTGTTGTACGAGGGAAAAGGGTCCATACCGTCTTCATTATTTGTGTGTCACGACACAACATAAATTACCTACATGGCTACATCAAAATATGATTCTCACCATCTCATCCTTCACCTTAATCTTAACAGGGAATGAAACACCATTTGTGTTTATTGGCAATTAGAAAGACAATTATAATGTGATAGAGGGTAAAAAACAAAAAGGGAAAAAAGAATCAAACTCAGTTTTGAGGACCACCTAATGCGAAATAAAGCACAACACAGTAGTAGAATTTGAACATTGTATAATATGATTTTCTTAATCCTCCTTCAGGTCATTTACATGTCTACTCTAATTTCTCTTCAACCGTTCTCAATCAAGAACAAGTGAAGATGAATTTTACTCATTTAACATCTCAAGAAATTTGGTCACATGGAGAATTAGAAATGTGGGATGCTTGACCGGAATGGAAAACCAATAAAAGAGCAAATCTAACCGGTGTAGGTCTAAAATGAGCAACACCAACCTTTTTTAGGCTCTACGGATGCTTCACCCTGTAAAACCACAGTTCTTCCATTTCCCATCCAGGTAGGATCTTGTTTCTTGAGCTCTTGAGATATCATAACTTTCCGGCTTAATATGTTATAGATCTCTTTCACAATTGTCTGAAAAGCAGCAGCTACATTGGAGGAATCAAGAGCAGATGTTTCCATGAAAAACAAGCCCTCTGCTTCTGCCAAGGCCCTCCCTTCAGAAGTGGAAACCTCCCTGGCATCCTTAAGATCAGACTTGTTGCCAACAAGTATAGTTACTACGTTCATATCAGAGTGAGCTGTTCAGCAGCAGAACCACCCAATCAATCCTCAGTTAATCCGATTTAAAGAAAAAATGCAAGATAATATTCTCTTTCTTTCTTTCTTTCTTTTCTCTCTCTCAATGCAAGATGATCTACTGTAGCCACCAGAGTACAAACAACTATCACTGATCAAAAAGAGTACAAACAACAATTGTTACAGAAGCATTGCAAAGGAATGGAACCCATCATTATAGACCCATTTCCTAAATCCATCTAGAATCTGACAAGTTGTAAGGAGCAAAAAGGGATCTCAGGAAAAGAGAAAAGTGAAATAATACAATTCACAATTCAGAAACACAGCCTTTGAATGCACATGTAAAATGGGATCATTAGTAGGGATGGCATGGCAATGGAGTAGGTTAAGAAGGCCACCACCCAAACCCACCCCTCCTTGAATATATTTAAAATCTTACCTCTAAATTGTCATATGATTAAATATATTCCCAATCATACAAGAGTTTAAATCCTATAAAATTTCTGATGCACATTACTGACAATATCCATCACGTATTCATATCCTATTCATTTCTCTTTTTTTAATCTTCTTTTGTTCTTGAATTTCTACATGTTGATACTTTAAGCTTATTTTCTGCTTGAAATAAAATCACTTTGTTGGATTAGCAGCATGAGGGCCGAGGCTACTCAAAGAGGGGTATTGAGATGGGGATAAATATGTTCCCGCACTTCATGTATGGAACAGGTTTGGAGGGCAACTTTTGCTGGCAGGGGATGTTTTGGGGGGGGGTTAGAGAATTAAGAAATACACCCCACACTGCCCATTTCTAAATGGAATTTACTTAAATGCAAGTGATGTCATTGAATTACAACAATAAAGTTCCCTAATTGAACAAACAGGCTTCCTCAAAATAAAAGAAACCAGAGAGAGAGGAACCAAACATCAAAACAAAGTAATATTCTTACTTTGAAGTTCATTTAGCCATCTGCCAATGCTATCAAATGTCTGGCGTCTACTGATGTCATACACCACAAGAGCTCCAACTGCACCTCTATAATATGCAGATGTAACAGCCCTGAACCGCTCTTGACCTGCTGTGTCCCAAATCTGAGCCTTGATTTCCTTTCCATTGATATCCATCTTTTGGGTTTGGAACTCTACTCCTATAGTTGACTTTGAATTAGGGTAGAACTCATCTCTAGCAAACCTTGCAAGCAAATTTGACTTCCCAACAGCTGAATCACCAATTAAAACAATCTTGAAAAGGTAATCCTCCGTTTTTTCTTCCTCTGAATAAAAAGCCATTTCCCAACCTTCAAACAATTGCCACTCTATAAAGCCATATTACATGAGCATACCTCTAGATATTGGGTCCCAACAATACCTAAGAAATAACAAAATTCCATATTTAAACAAGGAAAAGGAATTAGAGATAAACAGAGAACAGGAGCTGAAAAGGAAACCTGGAAGGTAATATAAAGTGCCAAATTGCAGTTATGTAATTACTCAGATGCAGCATAAATTAGAATCTAATCAAATACCTATCATCTGGAGCTAACATTTTTGGTGGGTAATGGGTATGATAAATTTTGTAACTTCCAACTCCACCCTCAGCTTCTTGCCACTGATGTAAATCTATCCGGAGCTTTCTTATGTCAGATTCCAATCTGCCCCTTCAAGCAAAATGACACAGTTTCAAAGTCCCTGCATTGTCAAGAAAGCATAAGAATCTACAAAACCTCCTCTGGAGGTAATCTGTAATGTTGTTGCCTACTTTATGGGTGTACAAAAATTAAGGCTGTGTTTCTTTTTGGCATTGGCAATTTCTTTTCAGCTTTTTAGGTTATTTGGTTATGAACAAATTTTTAAAGACTCGCTTTTTCCAAGTACAACCATATTTTAACCAACTTTCAGGAAAAAAAAAAAATCAGCAAAAAAGCGAAGCCATATAAGTTTGTGCCAAACAAATACTACTAATATTAATTTATCGTATGTAGTGATCATGTGGACTGACAGCCAGAAGCTGAAAATGTATAAGCATCATAACAAAACTATCTTTTAAAAAAGAAAAAGCAGAAGAAGAACAGAGATTATGTATGTGACAGTATCTTTTATGCCTGCATGATGTATCTTCATATTTTCCGGCATTCATAGCAAGAGTTGGGAAAACAGGAAGCATTTTGGCCCTTTAAGAGAAAAAAGTGATATAATCACTAATCTAACCTTGCTTCAGGATTCACCTTCAACTGACCCTATCACTTAGTGCTTTAAAGCTCAGCTATGTTTATGAATAACAGTAAGACTATTACTGCAAAAACGTTGTTTTCTTTTTATTATTAAGTTACATAAAAGCCCAATGAGTTTTGAACCCATGACGTTGCCCTCTACCCTTTCTTATGGAAGTAGGAAGAGCTCATCGGCTATTGCAAAGACATTGTATCACAAGAAGAATTTGAAAGACAGACATGAGGCACCATTACCACTAGGCTATTACTTGAACCCAAAACAATAATAAGTTGTTAACAATTGATTTCATCACATTCCTCCATTCAAAAATTAATGAAATGAGCAGTCAGAGATCTGGCTGTCATGATTAAACTGTAGTCATAGAACAAGCATACGACTGGAGACAGATATTTGATAAAACAAATATTAAGGATAAAATCTCAATATGCAAACAACTTGTGTGCTCTTACAATCTGGCAAAGAAGTACTCAACCCAATCATGCCCCACTAAACTTTTTTTGATAAGTCACAGTCATGCCCCACTAAACATAAAATTGGAGGAGAAAGAGACAGCCAAACACACAAAGAGAGATTACAAGCATCTCCCTTCTACATGCTTATTCTAAGACCGCAGGCAGGCATGATTATTAGCATCACTCTCCCATCCCCCCCCCCCCCCTCCCTTTCAAAACTCTGTTTTTTTAACCTTTCAAGCAAGCATGAGAAATGTGCCAACCCAAATAATAATGGAGAAAACAGAATTAGTTACTGTTTGTAAATGTGACTCAATTTGGGTAACGCATAATAGATTTTTTTTTTTTTTTTTTGGGGTGTGCGTGAGGCCCTTAAGCCATGTCTGATGGATGTGAAGCATGCATGGTTTAATGGATCGAGTCGTAAGTAGTAAAGGATTAAATCAGTTTTGAATTTAGGTTTTTATTTATTTTATAAAGGTAACATGTGGCTCATGCTGACTACTCTGTTGAGGATTCGTAGCTGACCCAAAAAAACATTTAGGACTAAGGCCTTGCTATTGTTGTGTATAGATTACAATATTTATTTCTTATCATAGTCTACAACTCTTGAACCAAGCGAAGAAATAAATCTGTTTATGCAATCTTGTGAATCAGTCCAATCAAGTTTTATGAGTTTATAAGTTTTCAAGTGTCTTGGGTTTATTTCTCTGAGCCAAGTAAGTATTTCATAAAATTTTAATAAGACTTTAGTAGTTTATTAGTCAAAAATTCAAAATACTGAGTCCTAGTCCTAAAAGGAAGTTGACATCTAAGAATCTAAATTAATATGCTTAAGAATTCAAAGAAACAGATAATAGAACCATTTCTTTATTTAGGAATGCATGTTTATTTCTCTCTCTCTTCCATGGGTTACAGTTAACAGCCCCAAAATTCTGTCTTTTCCTTCCCTTTCTCAACCCCTAAGCATACACTTTTTCCCTTATACACAAAATAGCACATGGATTAGAATAGCTATTCAAATGGAATAGTTACTTAGTCATTTGGACCATTTGGTTATCCTTATTCCTACAAAATAGATATTCCATAGGGCTTAACTATTCCTTTGAATTCGTGAATGGTCAATCTTTATCTTTCGTAAAATAGAAATTTTCATTTAAAATTTTTATAAAATTATGATTAAAAAAAGAAATAGAAATATAACCAAAATATGAATATGGTCATAAATATAAATATAATAAATTTAGGTATTATTCCATAGTATTATTCAGTAATTATACACATATTTGTGAAGTTATTTATTAAATTAAATAAATCATAAAATACAATATAATAAATTTATATAAGGTTTTAAATTATTTATAAAGATCATGTGTAAATACTATAATAAAGCCTATTAAAACACCTTAAAATCCCAAACACAATCACTGTACAAAATTCCTGCAACCCTATCATTCTTTGTTTCAACCCCCTTTTTGCCCTTGAAATCCTATATTTTACAAACCTAATTCCTTATACAATCCCTGAAGCCTTTCTCTAGTCATAAAAAACCCCAAAACCATAAATTTCCCTAGTAAGCCCACACAAGCACACATGCTTGATTCCCTAAAATAGTCCACCAACACTACAATTCATTGATAAATATTCACCAGAACACTCAGCAGTCACAATGAGTTAAAAGGAAAATCAGCAAATTCATGCCGAAATTTCAATAAAAGAAAATTAAACCAAAAGCCAAAGTCGCCTTTTTTTAAAGTCAAGTTTGTATTATTATTATTTTCTCTCCACATGGTTTCTCTTTATGTTTTAAATGTAAAACATTCAAGTGAATTAGTAGTTGGAAGGCTAAAAAGACAATGTAGGTTGTTATTCTGGTTTATTTTGAAGTAATTGGTCTCTATCTATATAACCTATCACCTTGATAAGTTCTTCCCTCCATATTCTTATCAAAAACAAAAATAAAATGTTCTTCACTCCATACTACATAAACTCCCACTTATCAATTTTTCACAAGAGCAATCTATAAATGTAAATTTCATTGGAGCCTTGGCAGAACATAAATCACCACCAAAAAAATAAAAACTAAAAAAATGAAAAACCTAAAGGACCATGATTAATGATTTGATCTCAAATAGCAAAACATTATTAAAAAAAAAAAAACCAAAAATCCTAAAACTATTTTTCTAGAGATCTGATTGCAGAGTTCTCAACCAGGGCCGGCCCTTCCCTTAGGCGAGTTAGGCAATTGCCTAAGGCCCCCAAAATTTTAGAAAAGAACCGGGTAGTTTCAAATGAATTACAAAAATAATCTGGCACATCCTTTTAACCAAAAAAAACAAAAATTTTGGTAAATCCTATTAAACATTGGTTCTAAACAAAATCATTGACCAAAAAACAACCAGATAAACTACAAATCCGGTCTAAGAGATTAACCACAAAACAATCACAAATCAAAACCCTAAAAATTTTACCTTTCTCTCTAGTCTCTGCTCTCCACCTCTCTCTAGTCTCCAGTCTCCAGCTGGACCGCCTCAGCCTCTCTCTGATTCTCCGCTCTCCGCCTCTCTCAAGAGGAATCAGGTATAAAATTATAGTAAATATTTGGGCACAGGGCACTCCATTTTATTTGTTAAGAGAACTTTGTTTATTTGGGCCCTCCCTGGCTGGTTTTGTAACTTTGTTTATCACTTATCAGTTTATCATTATGGCTGCCTGGACCCTCCCTGGACTGGGCGTTAAGTTTGGGCCTTCAAGTTTTTTTTTTTTTTTTTTTTTTTTTTTTTTTAAGCCTGCATTTTTTTTTTTGGTTATAGATAGGATTTGTTTTGTGTTTTTTTTTGGTGGGTGGGTGGGTCTTATTAATAAGTCTCGTGTCAGTGTTATGGCTGTGCTTAAATTTTTGTTATGCTCGTGCTTAATTTTTTTTTAATTTATGCAGGTTGAGATTGCTAAAAACTTGTTATTGTTCAGTAAAACTACAACAATACTTTTTATGTAAATCAGGTTTTATTTCTCATTTGCTCTACACTTGAAAGTCATTTTTTATTTTAGTCTTTATAAATATATTGTTTGATTAGAAATGTCTACTAGAAAATATGCATCTAGATATGAAAAACTTAAAAAAAGAAAAAAAGAAGAAAAATTAATTGAGTCTCAAAAAGGATCAATGGATAAATTTGTTATTAGTAATAAACAAAATATAACACAAAATTTAGATGAAAATATCACAAATGAGCAAGAAATTCAGCAAAATAATTTAGAAGAAGATGATGTTCAATTTTGCAATACAACAAATCTTGATAATGAACTTCAAAATAATTTAGAAGAAAATGAAAATAATGATGAAAAATATAATATAAAAATATTAAATAAACATTAATTTAATTAATATATAAGTATAAAAAATATCTCATTTTTAGTTCTCGCCTTAGGCCCCAAAATGTCTAGGGCCGCCCCTGTTTTCCTCTCATCCTCTCTCTGCCTCAACCCACGTCACACCGTGCTCCATGGCTGACCACCAAGCACTAATTCTAAACCTCCATGACCGGAGCTTTTCAAGCTCATCACCTCCAACCATGCACCACTACCGAAACCCAGCCAAAATCAAATCACGACCACCACCACTGCCAATACCCAGCCAAAATCAAATTGCAACAAAAACCCAGAAGCCCACCAAATCACAAATCAAATCACACCCACTGAAATCAAAACACAAAACCCACAAAACAACCAAAATCACAAAATGAAAACACTGAAAGTAAACCCACCGTTAAAAAAAACACTGAAAGTAAACTAATTTTAGATCCAAATTAATCAAACACATACCACAAGTAAGAATGAAAGACTGAAAGCAAAGCAAAAAAAATGGTATTTCCCAAAAAAGTATTTTCAGAAAATAGAAAGGGTAAGCAAAATATAAAAACTATTTGCTTCATAATCTCAAATAAATAAATAAATAACCAAAAATCACATACCATAATCCGGTGAAGTCTCGTGAGCCACAATTTCACCTAAGAGGATCGTCTGAGTTGAGAGGAAAAGATTTTTATAGTCTTTGGCTTGGCAGCACAATCTTCGATTTCCTTTCTTAAACATGCATAAACATAAATGAACATAAACATAAACACACATACACATAAACATAAATATAAACATAAACATACACATACACACTCATACACATACACATACATAAACATACGTAAACATAAATGAACATAAACATAAACACACACATAAACATAAACATACACACATACATAAACATGCATAAACATAAATGAACATAAACATAAACACACATGCACATGCACATACACATAAACATAAACATAAACATACACATACACACACATAAACATACACATACACACGCACATACACATAAACATAAACATACACATACACACTCATACACATACATATACACATATTTTTAGTTCTCGCCTTAAGCTCCAAAATGTCTAGGGCCGCCCCTGTTCTCAACACAGACATAATTCAGATGGCATAAATCCTACATTAATATCTCCGAACCAACAAAAAAAAAAAAAGCCTTTTGTATTGTAGAGTTGGAATCTACAGCAACAACAAAGAAAGAATCAAATTCGATGAGAGAAAGAGAGAGAATGACATACCTGATTGGGTGGGGTATAAAACCCTTGGAACTCTCTGGCGGTATACAAGATCTACTATTGGAATTGGAATTTGGAATAATAATGATAGATAATAATATTATGATTTATTATTATAAAATTAATTGACTAGAAAATAAATATTAATATATATATTGATGATAATAAATAGGGGGATTAAATTGTTAGAAAATGAGAGTCGGGCAAAACGGGAGAAGCAATTAGGCACTAGCCAGGCTGGGCCATATCGAGCGACTATTGATGATTTTCCTTTCTCTCTCAAAAAATTAATAAATAAATAAAAAAAAAAGCCTGCATTATTTAAAAATTTTAGAATTATTTTTATTTAATTTTTAAGTTTCGAAAACCGACCCGTTCGCTCCGGCGACTTTAACAAATCCAGTCCGGGGTCAATGCTGGTCGATTTGGATACAAAACGTTTTCACGGGTCGCTCCATGTCAAGTGTTTGTTTGTTTTTGGTTTTTTTTTTTTTTAATTAAATGTCACAAGACTCACAAGTCACGACTACAGAACTCTTAGCCGTGTTTTAATTTCTTTTAGCTAAATTTTAAATTACACATCTAGAATGTAAATCTAAACACTTTTAAACTTTAGAGGATAAAAATCAAATTTTAAAATGTTAAGGTGTAAAATTCAACACTCCTAAAATTTAGGAGGTAAAATGCAAATTCTAAAACTTTAAAGTATAAAATTAAAACACTCTCTAATTTTAGGGGTGTAATTTGCAATTTACCATTTCTTTTTTAAACTCTCACTTTTGCAAAGTCTGAAAAAGATCATGGTTGGTTGTTTTATCTCTAATTTGTTGGAGAGGCAGATTCCCATATTAAAATTTTTAAAGCAACCAAAAAAAAAAAATCTATATATTTATTATAATGTTTTAGAGTATTTATTTATATATAGTTTTTTTTTTTATGGAAATTTATATGTAGTTAGTAAAACACTAACCAGATTAATAGTTGGTCTTAAATGGATGGTTTGGATTTTATTAGCTTTTTAACATCTTAAGTGGATTTCAAAAATAGTATTAAATAAAAAAAATTCAAAAATAGTGTCAGTTAATATTTATATAAATGTTGATGAATAAAGAAGAAACCATACAACACATCTTCAAACATAATGAAGAAAAATCACAATCATCAAGAGCAAATGAAATCATGGAGCAAATAAGTCAATGGACCAAAATTTCTAAAGAAATAAACATAAATTCAAAGCAATGCATCCCACGTTATCTTTGAAAAAAGAAATTTCAAATGTTTTTATGGATCAAGTACGATTTCTCTAAGCAACTGAGGGTGTAAGCGGTTTTGAGTTCAATAAATGAGGTTTGAGTAATGAACTGGGTGATTGAGTGAGTTGGGTTGGTGATTTGAGTAGTTTGAGCCGACAATACTTGCGTTTGTTTCTCTAGAAAACCTATTATAAAAATAGTTTTTTACATTTTTCAATATTTAATAGTATCAGAAAAAATAAGTCAAATGAAAACTATTTTTTAGTCAACTAAAATCCCTATTAAAGATATAACTTATCTTTAGAGATTATTTTCCACAAAATTTTATGAAAAACAACTCTATCTCACTCCACGCTAAATAAAGAAGTTAAGAGGCAATATAGAAACTATTGAATACAACTCTATCTAATTTTGAGGTGATTGTCAAAATAGAAAAATGTGATATTTTTTTTTTTATTAAAAACAAAATTGAGAAATGACTCATTTTTTAGAAACATTAATGTCAAAACAAACAAAACTTAATAAGCTATATACACACATAAACATACACATACACATACACACTCATACACATACACATACATAAATATACACACATACAAAAACATAAATGAACATAAACATAAACACACATGCACACACACATAAACATACACATACACATACAAATACACATAAACATACATACACACACACATAAATATACATACACATACACATACACATAAACACACATACACTTAAACACGTATAAACTCACATAAACGTAAACATACACACACATAAACTTAAATATAAACATAAACACACATAAAGGCTCAATTTAGCACACCAAAGTAACTAACGAAATTGTTTGAGAATTGGTATTAGTTTGCAATTTTTTCCAGTTTATATAAGGGTTTAATTTTTCTCAGTTTGTATGTGTGTTTATGTCTATGTATGTTTATGTTTATGTGTGTGTGTTTATATATATGTGTGTTTATGTTTGTTTGTTTTTGTTTTTGTTTGTTTATGCATGTTTATGTGTATGTGTGTTTATGTTTGTTTGTTTTTGTGTATGTTTGTTTGTGTTTGTGTTTGTATTCATGTATGTTTATGTGTATGTGTGTTTATGTTTATATTTATGTTTATAAATATAAAAACATACATAAACATACACACATACATAAATATGCATAAACATAAATGAACATAAACATAAACACACATGCACATACACATACATACACATAAACACTCATACACATGCACATACATAAATATAAATGAACATAAACATAAACACACATGCACATACACATAAACATAAACATACACATACACACACATAAATATACACATACACATATACACTCATATACATATAGATACTGTGGGGGGTGAAAAGCCCAACCTAACGCATTGGGCCCAATGCCCTATTTGAAGACCACTGTTGGTCCGAAGAGATGAAAATACTCGAGCATAAGCCCATGCAAAAGGAGCATGTCTGGAGAGGAGCATGGTCATGATCCGAGGAGATGTTCAATTGTCCAAGGAGTCTAATATCCTCGGATCCGAAGAAGCTTGGTCCGACAGGTGTCTGGGAAGCTCAAATGATCCCCCTGACAAGTGTAACGATGGAAATGAACCTCAGGCACGCATAAGGATAGCAGGAACGGGGAAATATCTAGGAGACAGACTTCAACCACCACATTAAATGCACCGCACCTACTTTCCTGGCCGCATTAATGTGGAGAAGACCCCTGAACAGTGCACTCTCAGCTACCGCCACTCACACAAGGCTAAATAGAGTACATGATAGGACATGCACTTAAGTGGGCGTCTAGATGATGAACAAGTGGACGATGAAGATGGAGGGAGGGGGTACTATATAAGAGGGAAAACCCTCTGATAATAGGGGATCGAAAAAAGAAAGTTAGAAAGGAGAGAACTCCATTACTGTAGCTCTAAGAATTGTAACCCAAGTTCATTCAATACAAATTCCTCTTCGGACGTCTATATTTGCACTTGCCCGAGCACGATTGAATGCTAATTTCTTCACAAGCATTGCTGTCCAATACTGTTTAATTCATTACTAGCCCAGCTCTTTCACCCACTCTCTACAAATTTATTGTCTTGGGTTCATTGGGCTCACAATTCCTACCTTTTTGGGCTTGGGCTACAAAAATTGACCCTACAAATACATTTTTAATTCTCGCCTTAGGCCCCAAAAATGTCTAGGGCCGCCCTTGTTCTCAACACAAATATAATTCTGATGGCATAAATCCTACATTAATATCTCCAAACCAACAAAAAAAAAAAAAAAGCCTTTTGTATTGGAGAGTTGGAATCTACAGCGACAACAAAGAAAGAATCAAATTCGATGAGAGAAAGAGAGAGAATGACATACTTGATTGGGTGGGGTATAAAACCCTCGGAACTCTCTGGCGGTATACAAGATCTACTATTGGAATTGGAATTGGAATTTGGAATAATAATGATAGATAATAATATTATGATTTATTATTATAAAATTAATTGACTGGAAAATAAATATTAATATATATATTGATGATAATAAATAGGGGGATTAAATTGTTAGAAAATGAGAGTTAGGAAAAATGGGGGAAGCAATTAGGCATTAGCCAGGCTGGGCCATATCGAGCAACTATTGGTGATTTTCCTTTCTCTCTCAAAAAATTAATAAAAAAAGAAAAATAAAGCCTGCATTATTTAAAAATTTTAGAATTATTTTTATTTAATTTTTAAGTTTCGAAAACCGACCCGTTCGCTCCGGCGACTTTAACAAACCCAGTCCGGGGTCAATGCTGGTCGATTTGGATACAAAACGTTTTCACGGGTCGCTTCATGTTAAGTGTTTGTTTGTTTTTGGTTTTTTTTTTTTTAATTAAATGTCACAAGACTCACAAGTCACGACTACAGAACTCTTAGCCGTGTTTTAATTTCTTTTTAGCTAAATTGTAAATTACACATCTAGAATGTAAATCTAAACACTTTTAAACTTTAGAGGATGAAATTCAAATTTTAAAATGTTAAGGTATAAAATTCAACACTCCTAAAATTTAGGAGGTAAAATGCAAATTCTAAAACTTTAAAGTGTAAAATTAAAATACTCTCTAATTTTAGGGGTGTAATTTGCAATTTACCCTTTCTTTTTTAAACTTTCACTTTTGCAAAGTCTGAGAGAGATCATGGTTGGTTGTTTTATCCCTAATTTATTGGAGAGGCGGATTCCCATATTAAAATTTTTAAAGCAACCAAAAAACAAATCTATATATTTATTATAATGTTTTAGAGTATTTATTTATATATAGTTTTTTTTAATGGAAATTTATATGTAGTTAGTAAAATACTAACCAGATTAATAGTTGGTCTTAAATGGATGGTTTGGATTTTATTAGCTTTTTAACATCTTAAGTGGATTTCAAAAATAGTATTAAATAAAAAAAAATTCAAAAATAGTGTCAGTTAATATTTATATAAATGTTGATGAACAAAGAAGAAACCATACAACACATCTTCAAACATAATGAAGAAAAATCACAATCATCAAGAGCAAATGAAATCATGGAGCAAATAAGTCGGTGGACCAAAATTTCCAAAGAAATAAACATAAATTCAAAGCAATGCATCCCACGTTATCTTTGAAAAAAGAAATTTCAAATGTTTTTATGGATCAAGTACGATTTCTCTAAGCAACTGAGGGTGTAAGCGGTTTTGAGTTCAATAAATGAGGTTTGAGTAATGAACTGGGTGATTGAGTGAGTTGGGTTGGTGATTTGAGTAGTTTGAGCCGACAATACTTGCGTTTGTTTCTCTAGAAAACCTATTATAAAAATAGTTTTTACATTTTTCAATATTTGATAGTATCAGAAAAAATAAGTCAAATGAAAACCATTTTTTAGTCAACTAAAATCCCTATTAAAGATATGACTTATCTTTAGAGATTATTTTCCACAAAATTTTATGAAAAACAACTCTATCTCACTCCACGCTAAATAAAGAAGTTAAGAGGCAATATAGAAACTATTGAATACAACTCTATCTAATTTTGAGGTGATTGTCAAAATAGAAAAATGTGATATTTTTTTATATAAAAAAATGAAAAATAACTCATTTTTTAGAAACATTAATGTCGAAACAAGCAAAACTTAATGAGCTATGAAATAATCTAGTGTTTAATACAATTTTGTGAGCTTAAGGTGTCCATTGGCTTCAACATTTTTTGTCATACTTTATCTTTTTGTTGTAATTGTGTTAAAGTATGCTTGCATATTATTAAAAAAAGGGAGAAAGAGAGAGAGAGATTTTCAAAAGCTGTAGATAAGAAGTATCTCTTTTTTTTTTTTTTTTTTCAAAAGCTGTAGATAAGAACTTCTTATCTATAGCTTTTGAATTTTTTTTTTTTTAAATAATATGCAAGCATATTTTAACACATTTACAGCAAAAATCTAAATAAGTTGATGTCAAATGTACATTAAGACTCGATAAAATTTTAACCTATAACGTCTGCTCTATGATAATTTTTTTTTTTTTTTTTATCATCAAAGTAAGAAACTAATTAATTTTTTTGGGTTCGCAGGTTTGAACCCAAAATTGAAGCAATTTTACCAATTGAGTCAACGGGGGCTTAGTTGAGTGAGTAAAGCTCGGACGCTTCGTGCACCACACTTAGGTTCGAGTCCCGCTGCCCGCAAGTTTCTGTTGGTGGGCAAACTTAGTGGGGGGTGTACTCAAATGAGGTGACTCCCACATAGGTATAGGTCGGGCCCTTCAGCTGTGGTTGGCTTCCACCTAACTCCCTACTCGGGGGTGTAATATAGCCATAAAAACCCCTATTTTTAGTTTCTCAAAAAAAAAAAAAAAAACTCCCAATTGAAATCTCATTTAGTAAGATAGTTATTGGGTATTATTACATTCTAGTCAGCCCATGAGTTATGACTTTGGGCTTGGAGTAGGAAAAGAAAAAACCAAAACGGGAATGTTTATTTTATAAAAGACTTGGGCTTTAATTATAATTATTTATTTATTTTTCGATTGAATACCTCTTTCTCTTTATTCATAGCTTCAGTTAAAACAAAAGCAAAACAAAATTACAAGCTAGATTAAGAGCAGATGTCATAAATAGAAACTCTCTAAAAAAAAATTACAAACCAGTCTTTTTTATAGAAGAAATTACAAACTATATTTGAAAAATCTAAATAACAACAGCTTTATGAAAGTGGTCCGAAATAGAATGAAATAAAGGGCCTAGATTTTTTTTGTTTTTGTTTTTCTGAGAAGAGAAAGACCTAGATTTTATATCAGGATACAACCTAGTTGTTAAGACCCATAACCCAGCAACATGCATAAATGGCGTGATAATAAGACTAAAGGCTAGGATGTTTGACACAATCCTCTAATTCGACAATATTTTTTAGTGGATTAGCATTTTGGTATTTTTAGAATTAATTTTAATGATTTAAAATATAATTTAGACGTATTATGTAAATTATAATAATATATTGAAAATAATGTGTAAATTGTTTATGAAAGTCCAATTTTCTTATAAGGTATGAAACAATTTAAGCCCATTATTTAGTAAAACTATAATCATTTACGTAGGTTGAGCCAGTTCCTTCAAAATTATCTTAAAATATCAAAATCAATCAAAATAACAAATTTAAAGTAAGTCCTAAAATCTAAAACAATTCAAACTTACAAGCTTAAAACACAATATTTTTTTAAACTACCATAATAGCGTAAGTTGGATTGGATCACTTGGATTGAAGAAGAGAGTCCAGGATCCTACCCATATACCAGTTTCTGCATCCAAAACATGGACATGAAAGGGACCCAAGCAACAAGGCCATGGGTAGCATAATTGGCTTTACAATAATGGAAACAGAACATCAATTAAAGGATTTGGGGATCTTATTGATATTTCTTGAGTCTCTCTTACTCAAATTAACAAGTTTAACTCTAGGTGAGCGCTTCCATAAGCAACTATTTATAGTTGTGGCACCCGAAATCTCTTAAATTATCTTGACAGAAACAGAAGATTAATAAAGAAGCAACTAACAAACAAGCAAGAATGCTCAGTACTTCACTTGCATGCAAAGTCACGAACAACTCCGTTCATTTATTAATAGGCCTAGGCAGCATCAAACATCGTAACAACACTTGGCTGCTTCTTGTTACTCGAAAATCAATTTGTGCCAAATTTTGTATAGGCAAATGGTGCCCACAGTTCATCATTCAAAATTGTTGGTACTGATTTCGATTTCAGGATCACAAGCATCCAAACAAGCAATAGGACCAGAAACACCTGTCCTGCCAGCTAAAGCCAGATTAAAGACAACGTAAAAATAAAAAGAGCAGAAGAAAAAGGAGCACTGTCAATTAATTCAAATCTGTGGTAGGGTTGACCCTGTTGGTGGGGAATCGTTGCAAACAACAGTTGAGCTAACTTTACACCAAGCTCCAAGAGGGAAGGTCGCAAAAGAATAAACATTATTGTTAGGGGGTCCTATTATGGTGACATTATAATCTATATATGGAAATATTCTAGTCTATCAATAAACCAAGTTTTTTATTCATGACTGATGGTTGAGTAACTTAGTTAAGTACAAAAACCAAGTTCATATAATTTGGGCACCTTAAGAAATAACAATATCATCTTTAAATCCAAAAATATCAATTTCAATGACCTTTCAGACAATTTTTCCTGTAAATAAGTAAAACCTAAAGATCACATTTGGGTTTGGGGGTTTAATTAAAATCAAGAAATGAAGAATAATTGCTGGTGTGGATTGCATAATTCAAACCCAAGAGATTCGGCTCATATAAAACAGGTTTGATATAATGAATTTGAAATGTCTTATTAAGTCTAATCATTTCAAGTCCACATATTAATAAATCTCGAATCCGTGTCCGGGATCCATCCATACATCAATTGGGGGCAAAAAGGTTATTCCATACCCTATTCTATGTCATTTAAACTAAAATTTGAAATCAAAGTCCTCTTTTTTTGACAGCTCTATACAAACCAACCAAAAGGAACAGTTACAATGTCCCATATACCATAGAAATGATAATCCAATATACTCCCAACAGTACCACATAAAGGATTCACAAGGAAGTTGTGCAGTAGAAATAAAAACAAACACATCTGCGCACATGGGCACACGCATTTCACCATAGAGCATGCAAGAGACAGAAATTCTTGAAAATGATAATATGCTCCAAGTAGTACAACTCTCTTCAACAGTTCAACTTCACTAAATAAAACCAGACAATCGGTAAACCTTTTCACAAATTTTGGGTCATCCAAACAAAATATAAGGACAATAACCCAAATCTCATCAACCCAAAAACCCTAAAAAGAAAACATGTATTCCACCTCTAGAATACATTAGATTTTTTAATAATAGAATACATTAGTAAATGAAAGTGAAAAAAAAAAAAAAAATCCAATACCTAGTTATGATTATCTATCTAGAAGTCAGTCGCTTGATCACTAGCTTCCCTAACTTTCTCCCAAAATTCTCAACCACACTGTACAAACCATCAAAAAGCACTCCATATATATACATCAACAGCCAACTTCATGCTGTAGCCAAAGAGTAAACTTACATTCTTGTCTATGGACTTGAAGCGGATGCCTCTTGTCTTGGTTCTCTTAAATACCCAAGAAGAGTTTCAGCCTGCAAAACAAACCAGATACTAAATAATTAGTCAATCATAAATCCCAAAATCGGAGTATAACATGCAATATCTAGGACCATGGTCTTTCAACACAACATCATAACCTCTGAAAACTCTGAGCATTCCAATTATAACAATTTGCACTGTATCTATGGTAAAGTTCTTGCACAATGCATGGCGGGCAGCATAAAATCAAAACTTAAAAGTTCAAATTTGTAAGGCCCCATCTAAAAAGCTACCATATCAACAATTTGAGTGAAGATCAAGCTACTAATTGTCCAAGACTTGTCAACAAGTGGAATCTATAGTCTTCACTACTTGGTATGGCAACTTTTTTAAAGTTAACCTAACCAATAAATTGTGACCCAAATATTTAATGCAAAATCCAGGATTCACTCCCTAATTTTGCCAGAGTCATCAAGTAGCCCCAAATATGCATAACAAGCGACTATATTACATCAAACATTTTAGCCCAATTGCCTAACAAACAAACGTAACTAGCATAATTCCACCATGCTGTTACTGCACCATGCAACAAAACTATTTAACAATAGTACTGATTTTGAGGATTGATCTATGAAATTTGCACCATGTTTGGGAGTTTATAAAGGAAGGGAAAGGAAAGGAAAAGAATGTAATGGATAGAATAGAAAAGAATAGAAGAGAATTAAATAATTATTCCTTTGTTGTTTAGATATGTGAAAGAAAAGGAATGGAATACGACATTTTTTGGGAATTGAATGGAAAGGAACGGAAATGAATGATTTTATAACAACATTATTATTATGCTATTTCGTTAATAAAAATAGGGGTATATGAGTTCCATTTCTTTCCCTCATATTTCTCTTCCCCAACAAGAGAAAGGGATAGAATCATAGAATACAACATACTGGCGTGCCTACATCCACGGCCACGACAAATGTTTTACAATATCTCAAAAACACGATTGCCCCCAATAAAAAAAAAAACCCCCTAATCCATAATAAAGATATTCCCAAGTGCACTCACTCTACTCATGAGTCCTCTCTACTATAGAACACTCCTGAGTCCTTTACAGGAGACCACTTTCTCATTCAGAATATGAACCATCTCTAACAACTACCAGTCAGCTCATATGACCAATTAACACAAAATCTAGTAGCAATGCATATCAAGAACGTCATAAAGACAAACTATGCTAGAAAATAAAACGAAAAACAAGCTTAATTAGCTAACAAACCAAACCACTAATCAAAAGTAACATAATTGCCACCGTAGCTTTTCACAATCTGTTATGTTTAAGTTGTTAACACTACCAATCAACTTAAAAAAACCAAAAGAAATTACCACAAGAATCAGTTTGATCATAACCAATCCAATACCACCTCTAAAAAAAAAAACTCACCTTGTGCTTAGCTCTAACACTCCCCGTCTGCGAAAGCGCGACCAGCGGAGGAATAGCCCCTTCTCTCACCAGCAGCCCTCTATTCCTCACACTGTCGGCACACAGCTGCAACAAAGTCACCACCGCAAACTCCTTCCCCTTCACAGTCCCGTCCTCAATAGCCTCCACCAGCACCGCAATCCCGCCTTCCTCCACGATTGCCTCCTTCCCTTCCTCAACCCCAGCCAAGCTACTCAGCACCACCATCGCCTTCTCCGCCATCCCCGACCCCTGCTCCGCCACCAGAGCCACCAGAGGCTTCACCGCACCGGCACTCACAGCCCTCTCCTTGTTCGGCTTTATCGAACAAAGCTTGTACATCGTCGTCAGCGCATCCTTCTTCCCTCTATTGGACCCATTCAGCAGCAACGAAACCAAAGGCGGGATGGCCCCACAAGCCCCAATTGAGCTCTTGTTCTCCTCCACCAAAGCCAAGCTCAGCAACGCACACGCAGCGTTCTGCTTCGAAGTCTCGGTCCCAGTCTTGAGCACATAAACGAGTGACTTTATAGCTCCGGCATCAGTGATCACCATCTTGTTCCCTTCGTGGAGAGAGAGGTTCAGCAAAGCCGTGACGGCGTGTTCTTGAGTCCACGGATCGCTACACCGGAGAAGCGGAATCAGAGCCGGAACGGCACCGGACTCGCCGATTAGAGCTCGGTTATCGGCCCGGTTCTTCGCCAAAAGCCTCAGCTTCGCCGCAGCAGATCGCTTCACAGCAATCGACGGCGATTGCAGCCCGTCTATGCAGATCTTCACCGTCGGCTGAAGATCCTCAGGCGAAATGCTCTCGATTATCTCGGTAGAGAAATTCTCTCTCTGCAAAAACCCCATGCAAGGCTCAGGGTGAACCTCGCTAGACTGGCCGTTGCTGTCCTCCGACGCCGGCGGCGGCAACCTCGCGAGCCTCTGTAGCTCGCCGGAGATGTCGCTGCTGCAAGCAGAGAAGTCACTGAAAGCTTGAGAAAGATCCAGAAATTCCTCCGACGATGAACTGGACTTCACCGACTTGTTGGTCCGCAGTGCCAGCTCGCCGAGACGCATGTCGACGACAGAGTCGGTGAGGTTCTCGGACACGAAAGCGGATCTCACGGCGGCGACGGGGCCGGAAAACGAGCAGCTGTTGGTGTCGTCGCCGCCGTTGTCGCTGTGAAATATGGTGGACCTTATCGTGCGCATCGAGCGTCCGACGTGTCGGTTAATCTTGGTGGAGGAGGTGGTGTAAATGTTCCGTGGTAAAGGGAAGCGATTTGAGCTGGAGTGAGAGTCTTCTAGAGAAACCATTGTTGGAAACAACAAAAGTTTGAAACTTTTTTTTATTTGTTTGATGAATTTGAGAATGTTTTTTTTTTTTACGAAAATTTCATGGTGGAATGAAGTGTGTGAGAGAGAGAGAGAGAGAGTGAGAAGCTAAAAAGGAAGATGAGGGAAGAGATTTGAAGGCTGGCTTTTGCTGAAGACAGTGGATTTGGTATCTGGGGTAAGCTAAAATAACAGCTTGGTTTGGTCATAAAAGTCACAAACCACATAAATAACACATGGTAAGTAAAGGTCTTATCAAGATTCAATATTGAGACCTTTCTTTTTTAAAGTATGTTGTTTCTTATCAAAAAAAAAAAAAAAAAAGTATGTTGTTTCTATAAGTTGCTGTGTAAAATGTTTATAAAAAAAATAAAAAATTGCTGTGTAAAATGGTATTTTGGCTTTAAAAGTGTGTTTATAAAAAGGATTTTACTCATGTATATGAGTATATCCAAGACTATATATTAGTAAATTTTTTTAAATTTTTTTTATAAAAAATTGAAAAAGTGATTAATTATTTTGACAGTTATTTCAATTTTTCATAAAAATTTTCTAAAAATGAAAGATTAATGTATACTCTTAGGCTATATATTAGTTGGACCCTCATAAAAAAATTTATGAAGAGTTGTTGCTCCCCGACGGAATTTTGACTTTTAAAAACGCGCTTTTAGCCATCTAAAAGGCCAAAATGCCTAATTTCGTTTTGAGTTTTAAAAATGAATATTTAAAAGTCTGTTTGGGAACAACTTATTTAATTAAAATTAAAAAAATTTTGTTGAAAGTGTAGAAAAAAAAAAGTTATTAATAGCTAACTGAATAATATAATGGGACCCATAAATAGTACCAAAAAGTGCAATGAGACACATATATAATACTAAAAAGAAATTAAAAAATCAAATAAACTGAAGCAAATAACACGTCCCAAATAGGCTTTTAGAGTCTGTTTGGGAACAACTTATTTAGTTGAAACTGAAAACTTTTTTACTGAAAGTATATATATATATGTATAACTAAAATGTAGCTGAAATAGTACAGTGAGACCCATAAATAATACCAAAAATTTTAATGAGACCGATTATTAATAATAAAAATAAGCTGAATAGTAAAAAAAGCTGACTTTTAAACCAATGTCAATCGCAACCTTAGAGCATCCACAGCAATAGAGCTATTTTTTTTAGCTATTTGGCACCACAAAAAACTACTCTATCTATTTTACCTACTTATTTTATAAAACATCCAGCAATAGTAGATCTATTTTAGCATTCAACACAATAAAATAATATATCTATTACAATAAAATAATACATTCCACTACCAAAAAAACACCACAATGGCACAATCCACGACCACTGCCAACCAAGAACAACCACCCAACAACAACTAGCAAGCCAAAAACAATCACCCACAACCACTGCCAAAAATCCAAATTAGACAAAAACCACCACACAAATCACCATTTCTGTTCAAAGGTACAGGAATTATAGAACCCAAACCATTGTTTGCACCTTCATTCACCTATATCCAAAATCTACAATTAAACCAACACTAACCCTTTAAACAATTGAAACAATATAGAATCAAATTAACTTTCTTTCTTCATTTTTTACCTTTGAATCAGCAGAAGAACAATCCATAAATAGTAGGATCACAATGAACCCCACTAAAAGAACAAAACTTGAATCCATATTTGAAGTCAAACCCACTTGTTTGCACTACAGGATGACCCTATTTTCAAATAAATTGAATCCCAAATGTTCAAAACCGTTTCTTTGCATGTACTTTGGCATAAGCTCAGTGCTAAAGGGTTGTGCTTGTCATGGACATAGACTTAGCTTTATAACAGAGAAGTCTGAACTCATACATGGTGGGAGAGATGGCTTGGGTCGACGATGAAGCTTGGGTCAGCGATGGAGCTTGGATCGGCGATGGAGCTTAGGTCGGCGATGAAGCTTGGATCAGCGTTGGGTGAGCGGTGAGATGGAGGACTAGGCGAGATGGGTCTTGGCGATGAGGGAGAGGGAAAAAAAATGAGAAGGAAAAAAGAAGAAAGAAGAGAAGCCGGAGAGAGAGAAAAAGAAAGAAAATATAAAATATTTTTTTAACGAGAGAAGAGAAAAAGTTTAATAAAAATTTTAGGCTTTTTTTTTTTTAGCTATTTGCTAAAAAAATTTAACTATAATACCATTACTGTTACATGTATTTTAAGTATTAATGATGTTAAAAATAATAATATAGTTATTTAGAACCACTGTTACTAAGGCTCTAAGAGCATTAGCATTGGAGAATGCTAATGCCATATTTGGAGAGAATTTAGCATTTTTTACCTTAAAATGCTTTGCATCAGAGAATGCCATTCCTCAATATTGCAAATTATTTTGCAATACTGCTATAGTACTATTCTAAAGGTAGAATAGTACTGTAGTAGTATTCTAAAAAAAAAATTAATATTTTAAGCTCCCATTCCGGAATCTCTCTCTCCTCTTTCTCATTTCTCATATGCTCTCTTCTCTCTTTCTCAGCTGCTCTCTTCTCTCTTCAAACCCAGACCAAATCTTCCTCCCAACATCAACATCACACATCACAATGGAGGAAATGTTGATCTGGGTTGTGATTCTCGCCGATGCTGTGATTCTCGCCGATGTCTGGGTTTTGATTGAGGTTGAGCTGGGTTGATCTAGCGACGGCAGTGACGGCGGTGTTTGGGTTTTGATCGGGGGATGGAGGAAACGTTGATCTAGCGACGGCAGTGGCGGCGGTGTCTGGGTTTTGATCGGGGTTGATCTGGGTTTTTTTTTTTTTTTTTTTCCTGTTGTGATCGGGGTTGATCGGCGGTGCCTGGGTTTTGATTGGGGATGGAGGAAACGTTGATCTAACGGCAGCAGTGCCGGTGGTGTTTGGGTTTTGATCGGGGCTGATCTGGGTTTTTTTTTTCTCCTATTGTGATCGGATTGATCGGCGGTGTCTGGGTTTTTGTTTCTGTGGGATTTTGGTGGGCCTGGTGGAGGCGCGGTGGGATTTCGGTTGTTTTGGTGGTGATTGATGATGGTGGAGCCGTGGAGGCGTGGCCTGATTGATTGATGATGATGATCGGGGTTGTTTTGGTTGTTTTGGTGGTGATGGGATTCCGGTGAGTTTTGACCGGGGTTGATCGGCGGTGTATGATGAGAGGCTAAAGCAGTTAGGTTGAAGCATTTTGGTGGTGGTGTGGTGGTGGTGGTGTGGTGATTGATGATGGTGGAGCCGTGGAGGTGGTGGTGTGGTGATAGATGATATAGAGTTTAATAAAAAAAGATGTAGGTGTGGTGATTGATCAGAAAGAAATAATAAAAAAAGATTAAAATATAATATTTTAATAAAAATAGAGTTTTGAGATGTTGAGGTATTGTAAAATGGGATGGTATAATAGAATTGTGAGATTTTAGAATGGTAAAATAGAATAGCATTAGCATTTTTCAATGCTAATGCTCTAACGGTCAAAATGCCAAATTACATTACCCTAAAATCAATGGAGGGAAAGGAGTGTGACGTGACGGTCGGTGATCAGTGATCACAGTGTTGTTTTCGTGTGGAGTGTGTGTGGGGCCATCGGCGGTGAGATGAAGAATTGAAGATTGAAGCGTCGACGAATTGAGAAACCAAGTTGAAATTACAAAAAAGTGCACTTTTTTCTTTATTTTTCAACTGGGGTTTTGGTTTTGTGAATGAATGTAGTTGACTGCTGTGATGTGGGAAAGATTCTGCTTTGGGAGTTACGACAAGAGTCACATATTTAACAGTTGTAAAAAAAAAAACACTTTGGGATTGGTAGGGACATGTGTTGCCAGCCATTTTCACTTTTGTAACGTACTTTGATTATTAATATCATTCATCTTGTATGCATACGATTTAGATCAGACGGTGCTGATGGTTTTTACAGAACTGAACTGATCAGCCCCTGAATGATGGCATGGGCGGGGCAGGGTTTGCATCTAGAATCTTTCTACTGTGTACACGTGCCTGGCTGCTGGAAATCTTAATTATTTCTCCAGTAAATGTTAGTACTAACCATGACTAAATCAATCGACTGAGATTGTTGGGCCAGTTCAACATTTAAAGGTTAATTTCAATGCAAATAGTAGCCACCTACGACACAGCTAAGAAGCTTTTTAAAACAAAAATGGTAGGACCGTAATTCTCCACGTGATAAACTAAGAGTTTATTTGGATACAACTGAAAACTGAAAATATTGTAACAAAATAATTTTTAAATATATAAATAGTGTCGTGGGACCTATTTTTAATATTTTTTTTAATAAAGTGAATGTGGGTCCCGTGAATAGTACTGCTATAGTACCGCTACAGTACCTTGTCTGTAAAAATTGACCCACGTGCGACCCAAAAAAAAGAAGAAGAGGAAAACGTAGACTTTAGACGCAGACGCCCAATCCAAACGGGAACTAAAAGTAGTGGAAAAAAATTGGTAGATCGATATAAAAGTGACAAATAATAAATCACAATTTATTGTGTAGGATAGTTATGGTAAAAGTTGTGACTTCTTATATGATATTAGAATTACTCAATTTGATTGGCGCTCACTTAAGTTATTAGTATACTTGGTTAATATATCTTTTTCAATTTTTACTTTGACCATTCACTATCTTAATAAAAGTTAGGTTCCGTTCATGTTCTTAAGATGTCACGTCACGTCACGTCATTTTATTAGATAAACAAATATACGTGACAAGCTTATGTGATATTAGAATTACTCAATTTTGTCGGTGCTCGCTTAAGTTATTAGTCTACTTGGTTAATATATATTTTTCATTTTTTTACTTTGACCCTTCATTGTCTTAATAAAAGTTAAGTTCCCGTTCATGTTCTTAAGATGTCACATCACGTCACATTATTTTATTGAACAAACAAATACACGTGACAAGCTTACATGGTATTTAATTGAAAATATAGTCCAATTGACTATTAGTGTAAATAGAATATAACTCTTACGAGGAAAATCAAAATTTTAAAATTTTCAAGGTATAAAATCTAAACAATCTCAAATTTTAAGAATGGAGTTTGCACTTTAGCCTTTTTTATAATCACATTTCATGTATATCATATATTCATATTAAAGTGGAAGTTGAGAGCCTTCTCAAAAAAAAAAAAAAAAAAAAATTGGAAGTTGAGAGAAAATTCTATAAATTCTATTGAATTTTAATTTTGTACCAAGTGTTTTTTTAATTGCCTACTAATTCAATGCCAAATATCTCTATATTTTAAATGGGCTTCAGTTTATACCAAGTGTATCCTATCTCTTATTTTGTGTCAAGTGTCTTTATATGTAAATTCATGAATCTAAACTTAAAAAATATATTTTTAAATAAGCTCATTTAAAGGTTTGTTATTGAATTAGATCCACTTATATTAAGACAAATGAACGAGAAATGAAGACTCCATGCTTCTATTTAAAACTTTAAATGTGTAATATACTAATACTTCCAACCTATTTAAATATATTTTAAATCCATCTAAAACCACTTTTTATTTAGAACCAAAGGCGGAGCCATGGGATCTATTCACCAATTTCACCACCAAACCCCCCCCCCCCCCAAAAAAAAACAAAAAAAGGGCACACTGCTTTGGGTTAATTTTCATTACTCTTTGGACAGAGTAACTTAGTAAGACTGTGTTTGGTTCCAATAAAATATTTTTCGGAAATGCTATTTTCGGGAAAGGAAAATATTTTCTAAGTGTTTGACTGCATTATGAGAATTTTTCTAGAAAATGTTTTCATGTGTTTGGTTGCATTCTAAAAATGCTATTTTCCTACTACTTTCTCACATTTTCTCACCCATTTTCTCAGTTACCAAACAAATTTTATAATAAAAAATTTCAACATATAAACTTAAAAAAACAAAACTGAGAGATCGAGGAAGAGAGAGTGAGGAAGAGAGAGTGATCATTCGATCAAATCCACCATTCGGTCAAACCGAGAGAGCGAGGAAGAGAGAGTGATCAAAAATGGATGGAAAGGGAGAGATCGGTCATGGGTCATGGGCGACGAGATCGGTCATGGGTAACGACGAGATCGAGCGGCGCAGTGCGATCGGCGCGGTGTGCGATCGTCGGACTGGAGCATTGGGTTCGCCGGCGCGGTGCTCCCTCTTCTTCCTCTCGCTCTCTCTCTCTCTCTCTCTCGGTACGGAAACCATTTGAAGTGAAAATAAGAACTGAAATGAATTTCCGGAGTCAAAGCTTATTTTTTATGGTCAACTAAAAAGCATTTTCGGAAAAGCCTATTTTCAAAGCCAACCGAACAGCCTATTTTACGGAAAATAATTTCCTGAAACCATTTACACCCAAAACAAACGAAGCCTAAGTCCTAAGTTGGGGGCTTTTTGGGGTGGACAAACCAATGACTTTCACTCAAAGTCACAAAGTAACCAGAGTAATAGTGTTGCGTGGCTATTAGCTATCCAAAGGAGTAAAACATAAACCCGAGAGTGACAAATAGGGAAAGGAGTGAAAAGCGGTAAAATCATTTTTGCCCTTTGGATGTCCCCACTTTAGATCTCATATCATAAATTTATTTATGTTTTCCTTTTTAATACTCATTTTAAATGATAATTATAATTAATACACTATTACGTCTTTTACATTGGTCTCAGCTACATTTTTTTTTTTTTTTTTTACAAGATAGAAATTCTACTCTAATCTAATCTAAGACTTGTAAATGTGTGTAAGTCTCCCTCCTAGAGATTTAAATCTTGGCCCTTATCTCCTATACCCTACAAATACTTGTACATGTGAAGTGACTATCGCACCAAAAATATGCGGTGCTATATTGGTCTCAACTACCATATACACACACAAATATATATATGTGTGCATACATGTGTGTGTGTGTATATATATATTGATAATATACATATGTATAATTGTATATACATGTTTCCCTTGGAAGTCAAAATCTTGGCTCTGCTATTGTTTAGAATCACTTCTAATTGAAATAAACTCATCAAATACATGATAACATATTATTAGTTTTAAAATTGATTGTTCATATCTGTTTGAGATCTGCTTATTTTAATGAAATTGAAAACTTTTTACTGAAAATACTGTAGATAAATGTAAAAGTTAGCTGAAATAGTACAGTGAAGCTCATGAATAGTACCAAAAAGTGGAGTGGGGCCCATGAATAATAGCAAAAATAAACTGAATAGTAAAATAAGCTGACTTTTTAATTTGTAGGCAAACACACACTTAGGGTCTGTTTGGATACCGCTTATTTTGCTGAAAACTGAAAATTTATTGCTGAAAATACTGTAGCAAAATAATTTTAAAAGATGTGAATAGTGCTGTGGGACTTAGAAATGCATGATTATAGGTCCGTTTAGATAGAACTTATTTTGTTGAAAGTGAAAACTAAAAATTGAAAACACTGTAGCAAAATACTTTTTAAATATGTGAATAGTGCCGTGAGACCAATTTTTAATGAAAAAATTGCTGAAAAGTGAAGTTTATGAGACCCGTGAATAGTGCACGAATGCACTGTTCACGGAAGAAAAGTCAAAACATGCGGCTGAAAAAAAAAAAAGGAAAAAAAAAGGAAGAAAACGTGGACGTGGACGCAAAATAAGTGTATCTAAACGGATACTATGTGCGTCTTTGCAATTTTGGTTGAGCTGTAAACAGTGTCATGGGACCCAACCAAAATCGCAAACATAAAATAATTTACACGCAAATGCACGCCTACTACATAATTTTAGTTTACCATGAACCTTCTCATGAAGAAGCGTTGCAACAAAAGAGAAATTTCAAATCAAAGGCGAAACTAGAATTTTATTTTTTAATGGGGGATTAGTAAATTCTATATATATATATATATATAGAAAACTACAAGACGGAGGGGGAAATTTTTAAAAACTAGGGGGCCACGCCTCCCCCCACCCCTTTGAAATAATCTTTCGTTCATGCGTAAGCATACTAAAATTAATAATTTACCATCATAACTTAGTAATATAATTAATGAATTAGAAGGCTATTCAAACTTCAAAAAGTTGGTTTAACGGTTTTCAATTTTATGTGATAAATCTATTAAAAAAAAAAAATTGTATGTGATAAGTCAAATGAGTTCAACTCTTATTATAAACTTTTGATATACTACTAATTCAATGTGTGAAATGGAAGGAGTGCACAAACTTGAGAGACTGGTTAAGTGTTCTATTCCACAGTTTCTACTTCCACACCAACCCAAAAAAAAGAAGAGTAATTTAAAGATGGTTCATGCATGATAAACAATTCAGTCCATTCATTTATTAAGGGTCATGTTAACGAGTGTCGTAAGACATTGGTTAACAATCCAATTAAAGAAAGTTTTTATGGGAAAAGAAAAAAAAGCAATTAATGTTTTGACAGCTTTTTTCATTTCTTATAAAAGTGATATCAAAACTTTCTTAAAATGAATTTTTAACCAATGCCCCAACGGCACTCGTTAAAATTTCCCATTAAGAAACCTATGTTCATTTATGATGCAACACCTTCTCAAAAAAAAAAAAAAAATTTATGATGCAACATGCTGAGTTGTTTGCCACCCTGACAGCAATTTCTAATTCATAGAAAAAAAGATCATGTTTGTGACCAAATGACAACAACAAAAAATGATAGTAGGTACACCTGCTATGTCGTGAATTGTGCAATCTTGAAAGATACATTTTACGTGTTCATTATTTTGAGCGCTCGTGCATTTTCAGATGTTGTATCATATTCATCATCTTTTAAATTTGGAAGTAATGATGCTAGTTTAGAAGATCTACTCAATTAATTTTGAAGTATTTTGAAACGTAAAGTTTGATGTTTTTAGTTGAACTATGATTACGCGTTTTTGACTATGAACAATGATATCTAATCCACCGCCCACCCTGCTTTTACAATAGATTTCTCATTTCTTGACACGAAATAGGACACATTTTAAATCCCTAAAGAGTGGGAATTAAATTTCAAATGTCATTGTGAGCTTGTGACCATAAAATTAAGTAGCCTCTATATCCAATTATTACTTGTAGGATTTTGATTTTATGAGGGTCATGATGGATAGGCAGACTTGTGCAAACTTGTGGTTGCTTTTTAATTAGCCATAGAAAGTTGTCCTATGTTGTATGTGGTATCCAGTCCATGAGTGACAGCGAGACCAGTTTACAAGTTTTTTTTGCTAAGCAAAAAATTGGGGTCTTTATGGTTGTATTATACCACCCGGGTTGTCAGAGACCATGTGAGGGACAGGACCCACCGAACCCACCGAGGTACCCGCCAAGGCTCGGCCCGATGTTCCCCTCAAATCCCTCACACAGCAGCCCACCAACAGAAGGCCGTTGGCAGGACTCGAACCCAAGCCTGACAAGCAGGGAACGAAAGTCCTGACCAACTCAGCCAACCCTCTGTTGGCAGGCCAGTTTACAAGTTATTAAATATGTGTATGAAACATATTATATTGCATAATTTATATTATAAATGTCACTTTACATGCCTATAGGCACATCAAAAAGTATACGCACATCAAAACAATTATATATATACAGCTATCTATAACTTTTAACCACAACAAATACAAATATATATATTTTTTTTTGGTGTAAGATTGTCTTCCTATTTCTTAGGCAATTCTTGATGTAAATTTATGTATAGTCAATGTGTTATTTATTAGGAGAGGAGAAAGTTTTGTAGCTGGTACAGTCTTAGTATGGTTGACCTAAGATGCTACCAGCTATCTTACTATTGTATTGAGTACTTGTTACTTTTTTGGAATAAAATTCTGCTGTTTATTCTCAAAAAAGCCAAATAAAAAAATAAAAAAAAAAATACAATAAAAATCTCTAACTCTTAAATTCAAAATATAAAGCTATCATTTTTTTCCTAAAAATAAAAACACCATGGAAAATTCCTAAAACCTACTATATAGTGATTGATAAAATCATAATTTACATGTATTTGTAACTATATCACTAATTTATAATAAGTTATATATGTAACTTATTTAAATAATACACATAGATGAAATATAAAGTTGCTATGTAATAGTGTAGAGTAGATTCCTCCAAACGAGAAAAGCTCTCTCCTCTTTCATGGGATTCTTTTTAGAATTTTCCAAAATGGAATTTAAATTCATTGTTCATCTTATAGGATTTCTCTTCTTTGACAAATAATAATAATAGCTTAACAGGTGTAAGGCCATTAAGTAATAACGGTATTTTATTTGAAACAATTTATTTTGAATTTAATGACACTGGTCCACACCAATCCCTCTATATAATTTATTATGAAACAGCTCATTCTTTTTGTGTACGTGTGTGTGTGGAGATTAAAGGTGGTATTTCAAAAAGGACATACAGCTCATATTTGATAGAAAATGGCCTAGTCGTTGTAGTATGAAATGTCACGTATCTTGAGATATGGTGTTAAGTAATTTGGTTTAATGGTCTTAGATGGGGCACGTTTCTCTGATTCTCTCTTTTAAGAAGCTAATAATGAATAGTAGAGAATCTAGAGATATCTATCAATGCCCAATTGCCCATTGCTATCAACCTCTTGCTTTCTTTGGATTACGTCGATGGATTTACTACAAGCATTTGGCGGCCGGTCACCAGTTTTGCACCGTAACCTTGCATGATGCGATTGATCTTGTGGCCAAATTCACGTTACAAAAAAAAAAAAAAAAAAAAAAAATTTCATATTTATATTTTGTATCATTCAGCACCTTCTTAATAATTCTTTTATTATGATATATTTGGGGCATGATATATGCTATGATTAATCTATCATTTATACAACCTAATATTAAAGAAAAAATATTTTATTTATGCTTATGAAAGATGGGTGGAAATTAACTTGAAAATATAGAGTAATAATTATAAAAATTTATAGTAATAAATTATAATATAATGGATACCATAACCACAAAAAGAACACACACAAAAAATAAACATTAAAATTTGAAAAACTCGTTGGTAGTGGTTTTAGTTTTTTGTGGTTTGGATGAAAAACTTAAACTCTAGGGAGGGGATTTAATTTATCACATTATTAAGACTTGAGACAGGAAAATTTGAGAAAGGTTTTTGTTAGAAATATATTAGTCCATTAGTATAGGGCCAAACTTAATTCTATTTTGTGTGCAAGTCAAGTCTCTTACTTGTACTAGAAGTCTATTAGTCTAGGGTTTAGTTTACTATATATACTTATGTTATGGTTTATTGTAACACAAGTTTTGTACTACATTCTTATATAAAAAAGACGAAACTCTTAAGAGTTTCCTCCGTGGACGTAGGCTATAAGGCTAAAACATGTAACCCTAATGTTTTTGTATTCCTATTTTATGCTTCCCTCATCCGCATCTATTTAAGCATATTCAACATGGAATATATCATAGCTAATATTTAGCAATTTTACAAGGAGAAAAAGCCTAGAGAGGGGATTTTTCATTTTAGAACTGTTTAGATTGAAGGAGCTTTGGGTCTGTAGATTTTCTCTTGTATGGCAGCCTCTCTCTCCTCTCAATTTGTGCAACAAGTGTTGGTTTTATATAAGAAATCAATAGATTAAGTCATGGGACCTTCAAATTCATTGTAACAATTTTGCTTGAGTGATCGATTATCTAATAAGATAGAACGAACTATTCTGAACATCATAGTAACATCAACTTCAAATGGTCATTTTGAATTCAAACTAAGTCAAATTTATGTCCATTTTAAAGCCACATGTTTACTTTCGAATAGAATAGTTTCACTAAAAAATTCATTATATTGCAAAGATATAAGCAAAAGATAATCATTTTGAACAAATCAAAACCTCATCATCTTTATTTAAGCAAATCCTAGCTCATACTCAACCACAACACAATTCTATTGATACAATCAAAGTTCCATATGTTTGCATTAGGAATGCCTCTATTTTAGCTGGGTATAGAGCACTAGCATTTGATGTGCTAAATGCTAAATTTTAGCATTTTAGCACACCGAAGAGCAAAAAGTGAGCTTTATAGCCTTTATTAGATGTCCTCTATGCTAAAACTTTTTAACATTTGGTACAGTAAACTTCTACATATAGAAGTGTGCAGTACCATATTCTATTTTTTAAATTTTCTTTTCAGTTTCTCTCTCCTCTCACGTGTCATGTCTCTCATTTTGTGGTTGAGTTTATTTCTTTTTTAAAGTTAGTCTTTTACTTTGTAGTTGAGTTTTTTTCTTTTTACTTTTCCTTTTTAATAAAAGATTGATTGTATTTTTGGTTATTTTAATGGTAATGAGTTAAAGTAAGAGATGAGATGTGGAGTATATTATCAAATGATATATTAAAATAAATAAAGTAACTTTTTGATATGTTAAAATATTTTTTTTTGGAGAAACTGATGCTAATGCTTTGGAGCTATATATATTTGGTGTCTTGATTATGCTCATGTACTTTTGTTTGTGTCTACTTTATCATGATTCATAAAATTTTTCATTCACATAGATGATTAAATAATATTGAGAGAGAGAGAGAGAGAGAGAGAGAGAGAGAGAGAGAGAGAGAGAGAGAGAGAGAGAGAGAGAGAGAGAGAGAGAGAGAGCGTTAAATATGATCATATTAAGGCCATAAGGGATCATAAAAATCCCTTCACCTTAAAAGAGCAATATCTATTAAAAAATAATAACCAATATATATTATTATATTTGGATGAGTTGGATTTGTCGGATGGATTTTTCTCACACCAAATACCACCCAAAATACTTTTTTTCCCAAATCATGCACCCAATTTTGACCCGAGTACTTTTTCATATATGTTCATAACCCATCAGATTGAATTAGGTTCAGCAGATGAGTCAGGTTTCTTAAAGTAGTTGATACTTTTATTACATATAGATAAGGTCACAAGATTGGTTAATCAAACCAGTCATGACCTTATCTATGTTGATTGCTAATATTTATAACGATCTTAGTTTTTATTTTTTATAATTCAATAATTATAATAGAAAATGAGAGATTTAATCATTGAATATCTTGAAAATACTAAAAAGTTATAATCAGTTGAGTTATAAAACTTTTGAATACAACTTTTATCGGTTCATATCATGTTACCACAGTATAGATTTGTTTAAGGGAAAAGCCTATCTATATTTACTATTTAAAAGAATTAACTACTTCCTAAAAAAACTCCAAAAAAAAAAAAAAAAAAAATTATCAAGCTAATGAACAACCTGGCTGTAACCTTTCCTCTAGGCCTTTTCAATAGGATAAGGCTGACGGTGACTAACCTGCACTTTTAGATGCCACGTTGCGTGGAAGAAATTGATATTGTTTGAAAAACCTCTCCTTCTGTCCCCCAATATTTTTCATAAGCAGATAAGCCTCTTTTTATTGGCCGGTTCTGTGTGGTCCAAAAAAATAAAAGCAGGTTCTGAAAACTATATATTATGAAATCCAAATCAAATGTCAAAGCAAACAAAGTTGAAGTTTTGTCGACTGGGAAACCAAGATAAATGAAAAGATCTTGAATATATTTATTTGTCAAACCCATTTAATGGACTTTTGGGTTTACCTCCTCTAGGAGGAGGCAGAACTTTCGTATTGAGATAACTCAATTCACACATACTTAACGACATTGACCAAACATTATTATCTCTGTTTGTTTTGAAGAGGTGTTCATTTCATGAAAAAAAAAAAAAAATCTAGTGATTAATAATTTTACAAAAGATATATAAAGAATTTACTATTAAGAAATGGAAAAGAATTAAGAAATGGAAATAGTATTGCAGCATTTATAATTATTTATCATGTTCATGTCTTAATTATTTATGATCATAAAAATATAAATTTGAATCATTACAAGAATTATATAATTTGAAGTGCGCGATTTTTTTATTTTATTTAAAAAAAAAAGTTTTTGAGTCATTACAAATTATATTCTTTTAAGTTTATTTGTTTTCATTTTTGTCTTTAAGTGTTATTTTTATTTTTCAATTTCATTCCTCAACTTTCAATTTGTTTTTAATGTAATTCTTCTCCCACTTTCATAATCCCATTTAAAAAAAAAGGTTGTCAAGTAGTCAAGACATCCCAAATGAAACAAATTTTATTTTCACCTCCTAAACATAAAAATAAAAAATTTCAAAAAATTTCTAAATATAATGCATTATTTTTTTTTATAACAAAAACCATATTTATTTCTCTTACCTCTTCTCTTTCTATTTCAGTTAATCTTGACCGACCCACCCTTCTTTCTTATTTGTTACAATTAATTTGTAGAATTTATTTTTAAATAGAAGCTAATTAAATGCAAACACTAAGTTGTTTTGGAGACTTACCGATATGTCTTTTCACAGAAGAAGAAGGTAGTAGTACATTGTAAATGAATATGAAGTAGAAGGACAAAATTGAAAAAATAAAAATTTTATGAACGAAAAGAAAAACATAAACTTAGCCATAATTGATTGACTAGCTCAAAACAAAAATATAATTGATCGGATAAGAATAGATAACAAAATTGATGTGTTATAGTGCACATCATGTAATTATGTTTCTTTTTACGATAGATATGAGAGCTGGCACAATAGCACCTACCTTTTGTATTGGCATGCTTTAAGTTCAGCATGATATCCTTCCCAAAATTTTCTTTGACCTCTGTGTGAACTTTTTGTCAGAAGCCATAATTGATCACACTGCTGGCGTGGGCCCTCTAGGCCCACCTTGTCCATATCAGGCCTTTTCTGAGGTATCTTGGACCAGCCTAGATTTAACTATAGAGAGTTTAAATGGCCTACCGACTAACATAGAGGACGCTTCAAAATTTTCACACAGTGGGTAAAGTAGGGTATTTTACTTTTTTACATACCCAATGAAATGGCTTGGGCCCATGGTATAATACTGTCTCTGAAGGAATTTAGGCCCATTATTTTGAATGAAACCACAGATTTCATTTACATGATTTCAATTGAGATTTATTTATGCAATTATGTTTTAAGTTTTTTTTTAGCAAACAGTAATACTTATCAGAACACACACGAAAATAATAATAGTATTTTAAATCGAGTTTATAATATATTACATAATCAGTTATGTTTTTACTTTTTACTGGTAAAATTAATATCATGGTTCTTTGCTCGTTAAACAATTGGTGACACTTTTGTATAAAGTTACTGTATATTTTGGTACCGTCTTAGTTTTTAATAGGGTTAATAATACTTTCCCTAAAATTATTGGATCCACTTCAATTTCTCAGCTAAATTTTCAAACTGAATAATGTCTCCCCTTGATTTATTTTTAAGTAGCAAATTGTCCTCCATCATGAGTGAAATCCGTTAAACATGATGGAAAGTGTGATTTTTTTTTTCAAAAAAAAAACATATATATATTTTATAATAATATTGAAATGTCGGTTATGCCCTTAGTAGTTAGTAACATAATTGTTAAAAAGAAAAAAGAAAAATAATTACTTTCAAATAGGTATTTTTTTAAAAAAAAAAAAAAAATCTACACCCAATCCATTCAGCAAAACATTTCCAGAACCAACAAAACTCATATTCTCTTTTCTATTAAAATCAACAAACCTTCTTTTTATTACAAATCAAAGAAAAAAATATATCCCCAAATAAAGTCACAGTATTTTTCACCAAAAAAATAAAATATTTGACCTGTGATAAAACAAAACAAAAAAGAAATTGCTTCCTTAAGATGTAACAAGGAGTGGTGATTGGTGAACATGGCTCAGCATTTCGCACCACCATGACTCCAACATATCATATTCTCCTTCAATCGAGTTTTGTTGAGAAGACTACGGTTAGGCTTGAGCTAGAAGCAGAGCAAGGGAGGCTAAGAAGATTGGATGCACAAAGAGAGCATGGTGGACTTTGCTGATAGTGCCTCCACCTACATCAGCTTCTCTTGAACGCCTCACAACTAGGGTCGAAACCACATTGAACAAAATTATATCTAAAATATATGAGCCCAAATAAAAAAAAATTATTGGCTAGACCAATGGTTCCTAAAAACAATTGTCCAAATGTCTCTCTCAAATAGAGAATCTTTTAACAAAAATAAACTCTTTTTTTTTTTTTTTTTTAATTTTAACAAGAAACAAATAAAAAAGTAATATAGAATTGCGTTTCTCCTTTTCAACTTTTTCCTATCTTATTGGATGAGTTCAGATTGTTAAGTCTAAGTAGACAGTTTTTAATAAAAATATAAACAATATTTTCTTACTACGTTTAACATTAAATAATTTGTCATGAGATTTTTTTTTTTTTTTTTGAGAAGGTATTTGTCATGAGACTTGATTGTTCTATTTGAATATTATTTTATTTGCCTTGACTTATAAATAACAAGTTTATTTTATAGACTATAATAAAATAAACTTGCTCGACATTTACAACCACCATGACTCCAATGCATTATCCTCCTTCAATCGCATTTTGTTGTGAAGATTGTGGTTAGGCTTGAGCCAAAAGCCGAGCAAGAGATGCTAAGAAGATTGATGAGAGAGAGAGAGAGAGAGAGAGAGAGAGAGAGAGAGAGAGAGAGAGAGAGAGAGAGAGAGAGAGAGAGCATGGTGGACTTTGTTGATAGCGTCTCCACCCGCAATAGCTTCACTTAAATGCCTCACAACTAGTGGCGAAACCACGTTGAACATGATTTTTTAATAAAGGTATCTTAAAATTATATATAAAAAATGAGCCCCAATTAAATTTTTTTTTTTTGATTGGCTAGACCAATGCTTCCTAAAAAAAATTATCCAAATGAATCCCTTATGTAGGGGTGGTAGGCCTAGTAGTACATATCTATGTATATATTGGGCCGGAGCCCTAATCCGAGAACAGGGAAACACTGTAAGAGGAGTCCGTGTTAATAAATGAGGAGGTAAGGTATGGTCACGAGAGTCCAAAAAAGTGATCCAAGGAGGAATGCTTCCTCCGATGAACAAAGCCGAGGTCAGAAGGTGCGGTCTAACATCAAGAGCAACGTTCCGGACAGCTCCACTGATGAGAATAAGTATCAGGAAGGAATAGGACAGAGGGAGGCTATGAAATATCTAAGGGAAAACTACTACCACTACATTGAATGCTTTGCAGCTAACTCTCTGGCCACATTAATAAGAAAGTGATATCTGAACAATAGTTTTCAGCCTTATAGCTACTCCTCAAAGACTTTAGGAATGTGCTAATGTAACAAGGATCAACACCAACAATCTAATCTACACGTGGAGGGCATAAATGAAAGGAGGAAGATAGTATAAAATAGAAGGGAGGCCCTGAGAGAAATGGATCAGAGAATTAAGAAAGAAACACTATAGTAATAATAACTGTACTTGTAATCAACTTCAAGGAATATATACAAGAACTAATTTTCTCGGACTGTGCCGATGATGATTTTCTTTAGATAAAATCAGTTTATTTTTACTTTATTGTTGTTTGGATCCACTATAATTACTACCCAACTCATTAGAACCTAATTTTCCAACGCACTCTCTACAAATTTATTGTATTGGACTCTTTGGGCCTAGAGACTTTCAACTTTTGGGCCTAGGATTCAAATTGCATCCTTACACCTTAAATGTATAATTTTTTAATAAAACAAATTTTTTTTTTTAAAAAGAAACAAATAAAAAAGTAATGCTAGAATAGCGTTTCTCCTTTTCAACTTTTTTCTATCTTATTTGATGAGTTCAGATTGTTAAGTCTAAGTAGAGAGTTTTTAATAAAAATATAAACAATATTTACTTGCTACTTTTAACATTAAAAAGCAATTTTTCCTATAAAAAAAAAGAACATTAAATAATTTGCTATGAGACTTACTAAGTCTATTTGAATTTGATTTTATTTGCCTTGACTTATAAATAATAAGTTTCATTTATAGACTATCATATTTGGAATTGTAGAGATATTTTTTATTTGTAACTAATGGCACGTTTGGTAGACTGTAATAGGCACTGTAATGTAATAGATATTCCTATGGCATAACTATTCGGTTGTTTGGTTATGTTTTTATTACAATGAATAATTATTCCTTATGAATAGCTATTCTTCAAAATAAGGAATAACTATTTCTTATCAAAAGTACTGAATATCTATTCATTCACCTTATGTAATAACTTTTTTAAAAAAATTTCCTAAAAAGCCATCAGTTGCCACATCTTCAAAAGGAAAGAAAATAAATTTTCATTCTTGTTAATTATTAGCTCTATTTTGAATACCCTAAAATAAGTGTATTTTTGAAAATTTGACTTAGAAATGATTTAATTACACATTCTTTTTATACTCTACTAAATTGTGGATGCATATTCAGGAATCTATTCCTAAATGGTCACCAAACTAATAAATAGTAATACTTATTACATTCCAACTTAATGTATTCCTTGTAATACTTATTCATATTCTCATGTAATAATCATTACAATGTACCAAACGTGCCCTAAGGTTTCTGTTGTTTTTCTTGTTAAGTTTCCTTTTTTTTTTTTTGGTGCAAATGCTTGATTGAGACTTAAAATTTTAAATTCATTATATTGTGCTTAAAGAAATAGTTAAATATGGGAGATTTATGTTACAAATGATAGTATTCAAAATAAATATGAATTTTTTTATAAATAATTACAATAAAATGATCTCAATTGTTTTTACATATCTACATTCAAATTTCATATTCATTAAAACAAAAAATAAACTATATTGATGTAGGCAGAAAACCGCAAGAAACAAAACATGTTTGTTTCTGAAAAATAATCTCAAATCCACGAGGAGAGATATTTTTGAATCCATAAAAAAATGAGAGAAAATTCTGAAATTTTATTAAACTAAAATCTCAATGTCAAATTCATTTATAAACTTGGAGGCCAGTCTAAAGGCTTCGTAAAACTTGACTTACAAAAAAAAAAAATTCTAAAAAAGATCATGATTGAAATCATATTCTAAATCATAAATTCCAAAAATTACACAAAATATCAAAATTGATAAATAACAAAAATTGAAAAGCAGATTTTGTCCCACATCCAACTAGATGATACATATATGGTAGATTTGGCCACGGATGGAGAACAACACAAGCTGAAGATGATTACGTCTGAACTTTTACAGAAAAAATAAGAATAATTTTTTTGGACTACTAGAAAGAAAATAATGAGGGTTTGAGATCCAGTTAGCAATTGCACCATGCAATTACCAAATATCTTTCACATTTTTTTTTTTCTTTGGGTGCATTTTTAACCTTTTACTTCTTTTTGACATTTTTTTTTAATTTAATGGTTGAGATTGAAAGTTGTTTTTCCTAACTTTCAATTTCAACCATTCATTGCTATTGCATTAGGTGCAATACCTTATATCTCAATCCAATAATGAGAGGTATGTTAGAGAGAGTAAGAATGGTAGATGGGGAGTTCGGATCTTTGATGGATTATGAATAGACTATGGCAGACTAGTTAAACCTAGTGGGAAAAGACATGTTGGAGAGTACATATTCTAAATTTATTAAGAATATAGATCTTAAACTCGTTCCAAAATCTATTAAATTTTATATTTAATCTCAAATTTGTTCCATAGATTTAATGAGTCTAAACTCATTTTAGACCCATCTATTTATTTATTTTACCTAAAATAGACAACTTAACACTACTTATTGTTAAGTTCTTTTTTCGTGTGTGTTTTAATAAGTATTACTGTTTACTTAAAAAAATATTGTTAAGTTCTAAAACACTATTAGATCACATTCAAACCTTAGAGCCACTTCATCTTGTCTTGAAGCTTGACATATGTTAAGTAATATTAATCTATAAATATTTGATGAACAATCTGTTAATATATCTACCAACTACTTTTACCATTAGTAATATTTAAAAAATATAATAATATTAATAATCCAAAAGAACATTTAAATTATATTGCAAGACTGAGAGACATATAAAGAAATGGTGGATAAAGTTTATCATAAAGAGATTATGATATGGCAAAATGCCTAATAATAACATGTTGTCAACCCCTAAATAATTGTACTCATCCAATAAAATAAAACAAAAAATTACAATACTTGCATGTCTATGCTAAGTATTAGTCTAAGATAATTTTTCAAGCTTGATGCTTATGATGTTTGAATATTTCACCAGATTAATAGTTTGTCCTAGATTCTCAATGTAAAATCAATGAAAACGCAATTTTTAAAAAGTCAAATGCAATAATTTCAAAGATCATTATACACTTTATCTTCAATTAAAGCACCAAATGATTTGATTGAAGTTAAACATTCAAAGTTCGAAACTGCATTACTCATTTGTCAAATTAAGGCTTTTTCGCAGAAGTCTTGAAGCTGTATTTTGACATTACCCTCTTCCAGATCAACCCTTAGAATTTAGAAGAAAAAAAAAATGAAGAATTCTCAATTCTCTCTCTCTCTCGATAAAAGAGAGTGCCTCTATAAATTATAAAGTTCTAGTTGTGTGATCAAATTTGTAAAGCTAAAATTTCATGCTCTTAAAGTCATTAACATAAGGATGCTATCAAATTCAAATCATAATTCTGGAAGCCAAGTTTTTTTTTTTTGAATTATAGTAACCCAACTAATTGAATTCAGGTCATTGAATTGATTAAACAGACAAATGTATCACTACTGTTCTATGTTTACATATTATGACAAGGGCAAAAAAAAACATTTATGTACCAAATTATCAGTCGTACCAGGATTTAGAAGTCAAACCATATGACATATGCTAAAATCAATTGCATCAATAGTCAATATATATAGAACTGTTATGATACTTTTGTGATTGAAGACAATGGCATTATATCAGCATCTGGTTCACTAAGCTACCATATTGCAACTATTATGTCTTTTGCAAGTATCTAAGTGGCTCAATTTATTTTCTTTGCTTTGTATTGGCTTGATTAAATGCAACTAGTAATCCCTGATATCCTTTCTAATATTAAGGCCTTGGTTCAGGTTGGTGCTATGAGAAAGAAAAGTTACTCTTATTGAACGACTATATGCCAAATGGTAGTCTTGATAGGCACCTGTATGAGGCTTCCAAGTTCCAAGCATAACACTTTGAATTGGAGGCGTTAGTATAGCATACTAGCCTGTGTAGCATTAGCATTGCATTATCTTCACAATGAGTATGATCAGAAGGAGGTGCATTGTGACCAAAAAGACGGTAGCATTTTACTGGACTTCGACTATAATGCTCACTTGGGTGACTTTGGCCTTGGCCGAGCCTTGGATAATGAAAGGAACTCCTATGATAAACTTTGATTAGCAGGAGTTCCAGTCATGTAGTGCTTCACATTTTCCCTTTTTGTGCCTTAGCCCACATGCTACGTACTTTATTCCATTTTTCTCATCCCTTATAATTTAATGCTTTGAGAGTGGAGGAAGAGGAAACTTGATTATAGGGAGGGAGAGAATGGAAGAGCAAGTTGAGATAGTGGGCAGGGCATTTGTGGATCATTACTACCATCTCTTTGACAATGATAGAGGTGCTTTATCTTCTCTACACCAGCCAACCTCTATGCTGACCTTTGAAGGCCATAAGATAGTAGGAGTGGGGATAATATATATTCTAAGCTTAACCACTTGCCATTTGATCAATCCAAACACTTGATCAACATCATTGACTCACAGCCTCGTCCTCCTCGGGTGTAATTATAATCTTTGCCAGTGGTAGCCTTCAATTGCCTGGAGAGGAGCACCAGCTAAGATTTAACAAGTTATTCTTTATATCTCTCAATCCTAATACAACTCACACATTCACATAAATTTCATATATAGGTATGGTCCATAATATCCACCACATACAACTCATTGTCCTTATTGGGTAACTGGGTTGCTGGAGTCAAAGAATGAAATATAAGAGCATCCACAGCAGATGTTGCAAAAAAAAAATGTCATTTTACCACACGAAAAACCTACTTTATTATTTTACCACATCATTTTACAATATCTCATTTATCAGATGTTCTATCATTCAATTTTATACATTAAAATAATATTTACTATACATTAAAATAATATATTATCTCTTCCCCATTATTATCAACAACAGCAACGGCACAACCACCAACCACCAATATCCACGGCCACAACAACATCGACAGCCACCACCAGCCACCAATACCAAATAAAGAAAAAAAGCTTCATACCCCTCATCTGGGGGTTTGAATGAAAAGCATAAGCAAATCCAAGAACTGGAAAATAACAAGATTGCACCAAAAATTAAACTCAACACAGACAAAATCCTTCAGTGCTAAGACTCACATCAGAATTTGCATATGCACAGCACAACCCAATTAAAACCCTTGAAAATCAAAGTAAACCAACATAAAAAAAATTGCATCAAAATTGCGAACAACCCAAAATAAAATCATTGACCCATATTAGAAATTGCATCAAAATTATCAAACAACCAAGCAAAAAATGAAAATTCTTGAAAAATAAGCAAAACCCACATCAGAATTTGCATAAAAAAATCATCCAGAAGCGAAAATTCTTCAAAATCAAATCAAACCCACATCAGAATTTGCACAGTCAAATTGATCGTGACGAACACTTCGATGGTGGACCTCGCCCTCACGAACCCAAGCATGATCGTGACGAACACTCCGGCGGCGGACCTCGCCCTCACGAACCTCGCTTACTGCTCGCACGCCGATCTTTATGGCTTCGCCGTCCCTGGCACCAAGCTCTACCTCGCCGATTCCTTTGTTCTTTCTCTGACAGGATGAAGATCTGTTTGGTTTGTGATGATTCCATTTCTGGGTTTTGTTTTGAACTGGGAATTAGAGTTTGATTTGAGGTGCAAAGAGAGAGAAAGACGTTTGAGGTTGAGGGAGGAGCTGGGAATCTGATCTGAAGAGGAAAGAACACCAGCTGGGAGAGAGAGACAGATTGTGAGGAGAGAGAAAAAATCAATTAAAGAAGTGAGAGGAGAGAGAAAAGTCGAATAAAAAAATAATAAACGCAAATGCAACATCTCGTTAGTACCGTGGCAAATTTGTAACGTTACTGTTCAATGTTGCAAAAATTATAAGATTTGGAACATTTGATAAATGGAGTTTTTTGGTGTTTGGTGTGCTAAATGTGCCAAATATTTGGCATTTGACACATTTAGCACATCTAGTGTGGATGCTCTTACGAGGTAGGCAGAAGAGAGAATAAAGAACTAGGAGTATTTGTGTCATCTTACATGCAAAGTCCATGCATCTAAAGTAATTTGCTCCATTTAATGCAATCTTAACGACTACTCTAGCTAAATGCATTCGTTAACAAAAACCAATGACCAAATTAATAAGAATTACCTAAGAAACTGTCATCACTTAGTGTTGAAGAAATGAATAACTAATTTCAATTGTTAGATTAGTCATAGGTCAAGAGTTTTATAGTTCATTAGCATTATTTGGTCTCATTTACAAGGAGAACTAAAGCTTCATTCTTTCTCCTCGATTTATTGTTAACAATTGCATTTTTTTTTTTTTTTAAATTATGGAAGTCGGGTAATCTTGTTGGGAGCCAATGCTACTTATCAGATAGTAAAGATTTTATGATTCTTATCTAATGAGATAGAAATTAAGCATATAAAGACAGAAAAATTTCACAATTTAAGCCGTTAGCTTTAGTCGAACAATTAAAAATACTTTTCCAATTATATCTCTTTTTGCTAAGGTGGTGTACTAGTTACTTAGTATTGGACAATCATCAAATTATATTGAACTTGGTATATGATTATTGTATGAAATCACATTAATATCTGTGTAAACCAATATTTGATTTTTATAAAAAGAAGCAAATACATTATTTTGAAGTGTTTTTCTCATTCATGCTGCCATTGGAATTAGAAACAAGGACGGAACCAGAAATTTAATATAGGGTGGGCCTTCTGTTTAGTTTAGTTTTTATTTTTATGAATAACCTGGAAAATGCCAACTTACTTGTTTATTTTGTGTATGTGCTTCTTTATATATATATAGAAAAAAAAAAAAATCTAAAAGGTCTATACTATAACACTTAAACAAAAATATCATAAAAATAAACATGAAAATAAATATTTTAATTTTATTGTTCCATGAACATATGTTATTATTTATTCAAATAGAAGTATAGGAAAATATAGAAATCTCAATGTCAACATTTGAATTTTAAGGTTGTTCATACCCTTTTCTCCTTCATTTTTATCATACAAATCATTTTCTTACTATTTTTGCAAAAGAAGCTAAGCTTCAAAGTTTCTAACCTCTAGTTTTTTTTATTTTTTTTTTATTTTTTTTTATTTATTTTTTTTTATATTAGATGTATACGTTTTTTATTCTCGCATGCAATGTGCATTTGAAGGAAAAAAAAAAAATAATCAAGGATATTTTCTGAATCTTCTAAAGAAGTTGAATTAAATAGATGAGTTTTTAGCGGTAACTATAATTTTTTTTTTTTTTTTTTTTTTTTTATACAAGATAAAAATTTTACTCTAGCTTAATCTAAGTGTATATGTGTGTGAAGCTCCCTTCTGGAGACTTGAACCCCGACCCTTGCGGCCCTTGCCCCCCACACTCCACAAGTACTTATACTTGTGGAGTGACCATCGCACCAAAGGTGTGCGGTGGTAGCGGTAACTATAATCTAAATTGGTTGAAATCTTGTGGGCTAAAAAATCATATCATATGCTGCTCCTAAATTAGTGGCAAAAAAAAAAAAAAAAAAAAAAAAATTATTTTTAATATTATTAACGATAATAGATTTAGTTTAGTTAGCTTTGATATCTCCCGAATCTAAATCTAAAGGGGGGAAATGTGTTTTATATCACTTAATATATCTGTTTTTTCAAATTGCATAGCAAATGTGCCAAGTATATAAACCATGATTAGTTATGGATGGTCACCTGCAGCTATTCCAATTGGTAGTAGAAAAACACCTTGTTTTCTCGCAACTGGGAATTTATGTAATATGATTAGCTACTGTGCCAATTAACCTATATTTAATTAGGGACAGTCTTGGCGTGAAAGGTTATGGTTGTTTACAATACTTTTGGTTGTTATAATTTTTTAAGTTTTTATTTTTTGGTTCTTGAACCAAAACGAATTCTAGAGGATGTTGTTGAACAAAATAGTGGTGGAATGAGAACATGCCACGTAGAGGCAATAACAACAAAGTGCCAAAGTGTATAATGTTATATTGTAATTTTTTAAAAATTATCACATTTCACAATATAATTTAATTCCAATATATTTATTTTATTTTTCCTTACATTTTTATTGTCGTGCCTTGCATATAATCAGAGATATCAAATAACTAATAAATGCAAACTTACTAGTTTATTTTTTATATTTAATTTAAAAGATCTAAAAGGGTTACAAATATATTAATTAAGAATGATTATTTTTTAAATAAAAATTAAACAAAAACATAATAAAAATAAACATAAACATGAAAATAATATATATATTTTTTATTTAAACCCACAAACATATATTATTCTTTATTCAAATATAATAAGAAAATATAGAAATTTACATTGTCAACATTTGAATTTTTAGGCTATTCATACCCGTTCTCCTTTGTTTTTGACATATAAATCAATTTCCGACTATTTATGTGAAAGAAAATTAAGCTCAAAGTCCTATTAAAAAAACAAAAAACTTAAGCTCAAGATTTATAAGCTTTAAAAAATTTTCAATATCTAGAGATAATTTGATCTTATTTTACATATATGACATTTCTCTAATTAGTAATTATATTATTACTTTTTTTTAAGCAGTTTAGAGTCACAACTCAACATGTAAATGTAATTCTAGCAAAAGAAGACATTTAAATTTAGAATAAAAAATTGAATAAATAAAATATCTAAATATTAATCAAATACAATAATGACACAAAATTACACATTTTTATATCGACGTATGATAAAACTTTTAGAAAAAATGATATCAAATAGTATTTATCCCTTATCACTTCCTCATCAATCCCATGGACTCAATAAATGGGGGTACCTTTCATAGTCCTTTCAATAATCATAAATAACAAGATTTCTCTGCACCCAAGCATAATCCATATTTTGATAATCAGAGAGATGCCAAGCATAATGCATGTTTCTTTATCCATGATTAGTACTGGTGGCGTTGCTTCTTTGTTACTGTAGCCATTAGTTACCAGGTCAATTAATCAACCGCTATTCAGCCAAATACATATTGGCTTAGTAGTGCCTTAGGTCATCTTTTGAGGAAGAGTAGTGCATTTACGTCCAACTCTTCAACTCCTATGAATATGTTATTTTATGTAACCATTACATACAATATTTATCTTATATGGGATATGGGGATGTAGCTAACAATTCATCCCTTCTTTCTTGCTCTTTGAGGCTTTCTTTTGTTTTGTGTTGTTTGAGCATTTTTTGTTCAAGGGGCCAAGATTTGGAGAGGGGGGATAGGTTTAATTTTTTTGTGTCTAAATTATTTTTCAATCCTATCATACATACATACATACATACATATATATATATATATATATATATATATATATATTCTCAAAATCTCAATGTAGCTCCGTCCCTGTCCTCTAATAACCCAAGAAATATTTGAGATATGCTCTTCATAACTATAATACGAACCATGACCCAAGAAAGTACTTCAATAAATTGTTTTGTTGCACAAAATGCTAGCTAGAGCAACAATTTGACATTTGAGAAATCAGTATACTCAGCCCAGAAAATGAAATCAAATATGGATGCAACTTGCAAGTAGAACTATGAATTAATGTTTAGCCACATGTATTATACACCCCAACAGCAAAGAGAAAGACTCAACTTCCCTAAAGGTACAAAAGAAAGTCCTCTTTGGAAGCACAAAAGAAGCTCCGCTCTGGAGGCACCAAACAAGTCTTCTTCTAAGAGCATTAACATCCGATTTCTTCAAAAAATCTCATTTTTACCATCTTAAAAGCTACTTTATCTATTATACCATTACATTTTAGAACACACCCAACATTCCAACTTTTATTTTCCAATACAACACATTAAAATAATATATTTACACAATAAAATATTCCAATACCATCTCTCTCCTCTCTCTAATTCATGTCTCTCTTCCTCCCCCTTTCTCTCTCCACCATGAACAAACCAAAAACCCAACACAACCACCATCCAAACCCAACCATCCCACCATTTGCCAATCATCAACAACACAACTTGCCACCACCATCATCAACAACACCAACAACACAACCTGCCACCACCATCATCAACAACACAACCACCACCCCACTATTGTTGCACCACCCAAATCAACCCAGCAAACCACAACAAACCCAAAACCCAAACTCCCCTACTGAGCTTCCCAGTCACACCACCCAATTTTCAAAGACAAATCAAAGAATGAGAAACCAACCGATTTACTAATAGAATCAAACCACCCAATTTAGCCAAGCTTCCTAATCACACAACCCAATTAAGCCAATTCTTAAAGACAAATCAAACCAACCAATTTGCCAATAAAATCATTGAAAGCACCAAAAAGACCTAACCTTTGGTTATCTTGCCCAAGAAAGCAGAGAATGAGATGACCCACAACGACCAAGACGACCTAGACATACAACCCACACCGACCCACACCCACCATGCCGCCAGCACCCATCGACCCAAATAATACACCAAACACTGATCCACGCTAAGAGAGAGCAACCCACACCGATCCACGTCGCCTCCTTCAACCCATTCTAAGAGAGAAAGAGCAACCCATGCTAATCCATATAGTTGCCTTCAATGGCAAGGTAAGCCCAATATAGCACCATACTTTAGGCCTCAATGGCGCCCATGGCCTCTCTTTGGCCCCTTCTTGGCCTCAACGGTCACAACCTCGTCTTAGCCTCACTTCTTTTGGTCTCAATAGCCATAGCCTCTCTTCGGCCCTTTCTTGGCCTCAACAGTCATAGCCTTGCCTTGGCCTCAATACTTTTAATATATGCTTTGTTTAAGAGAAGGGAATGGAAGAGAAGAGAAAAAGAATAAGAATAAAGGGGAAAGGAAAATGTGGGCTCGTGATAGATTTTTCATCAAATTTAGCTCTTTTTTTTTCCTTCTATTACGCTATCCAAACAACGGAAAAAATTTCTGTTCCTTTCTCTCCTCTTCCCCTTAAACCAAACATAATGTTAGTCTTAATGGCCATAACTCCGTCTCAACCTCGATTCTTTTGGAATCATTGTCCATGACTTGTCTTCAGCTTCTTCTCGATCTTAGTGGCCTCAATGATCTCATTACTTTGTCTCAAACTCAGCATTTCTGACAAGCCCGTAATTCTTTCAGCCTTAACATCCCCAACATTGTTGATCAACCTCTACGCCTCCCCTTAGTGGATTGAGATCAAGTGCAATACTTTTTTGTAATGAAGGGTTGAGATTGAGAATTGAAAAAAGTAACTTTTAATCTCAACCATTAAATAAAAAAAATATTAAAAGGAAGTAAAAGTTAAAGTTAAAAATGTAAAATATTTTGTGAAGGAATATGGTTAATTACATGGTGCAATTGCAATTGCACTTGATCTCAATTCCCCCTTAGTCTCAACACACCCTTGATGTAGCATCTAGCGTCTAGATCAAATGATAGCCTTATAGAAAAGAAACCATGAGGCTATTGTAGTGGGTCGATCTTGACAAACTGAATAAAGGTATATTAGGCTAGCCATATAGGTCGATGAGTTTGTACAATATATCCTAAAAAGGCGTGCCCACTATCATGTCAACATTTTTTGTACCCAAACTCACACATTTATAGAATCCCTTCCATCTTACTGAGTAGGGGGTTGGGCATTATTTTCTTGTTTTTTTTTTCTTGTTGATTTTAAATTTCTCTTCTTCTCTGACGGTTTTACTAACTAATTAATTATTGGAGCCTCTTCTTGTCCAACCCTTAAGGCCCGTTTGGATTGAGGGGGGTGGGAGGGAGAGTGGAAAAGAGTAGAGTAAAGTTTGTTAAAAATAGGCTAATTTTGGGTCATTTCTACCCTATTCTCCCTCCTTCCCCTTAAATCCAAATGGACCATTAAGTTGGACGTGAAGGAAATGAGTTGTCTCTTTCTTAGTAGGGTGTTTGCCGGGTTGACATGAGTTCATCATAGTTTGATCTTTGTTGAAGTCCTTATTACAGTTTCACCTCTATGAAATTTTACCCAACTACATAGCATTGCCCCTTACAAGCAATAATTATTTTAAATTTTCTCTTACAATTTTATTAAAGAATAAAAAAAAAAAAAAAAGTGCATAGAAATCGGCTCCACAAGAGCTGTGCACTTCATTACCCCTTATTTTTTCCTTTCACTTTTCTTAGGTTTCCTTGCACAAAATAATGTTGAGGAAACTCTTAGAAATGCTGATGTTCACGTGAGCAATAGAGACGTGTTAGAGCATCAGCATCCGGAAATGCTATCTCATCCCATTTTACCATTCTAAAAAGTTACTTTATTAATTATACCATACCATTTTACAACACACTCAACATCCCAAAATTCTATTTTTTTCCCATTTTATTTAAATATTCTATTTTATTCTTTTTTTACTATTTCTCTTTTTCTATTCCTTTTCCTCTCTTTCTCCCTCAACCTCTAGCACCGGTTTCAACACACAGAGCCCCCCCCCCCTCCCCCCCCACACACACACAGAGCCAAACCCATCACCACACACGCACATAGCCAAACCTCTAGCACGGGTTTCAACCTCTAGCACCGGTTTCAACACACAGAGACAAACCCATCACCACACACACACACACACACAAACAAAAACAAAAACAGAGAGCCAAAACAAAAACAAAAACAAAACACAATCCCATCACCACACACACCGATCCACCTATCCAGATCCTTCTCTTATTTTCTTTCATCTTCACACCAAACAAAAACTGAACACAATCCAAGAGTTTCAAACCCAAAAAAAAAAACCCATTACCAGAGCCCTCACGCCGATCCAAACCCATTTAGGCCACACTGATCACCTCACACACCGATCCACCTATCCAGAACCTTCTCTTATTTTCTTTCATTTTCACACCAAACAAAAACTGAACACAATCCACCGGAGCCCTCACGTTGATCCAAACCCATTCAAGCCCACCGAAGCCCTCACGTCGATTCAAACCCATCGGAGCCCTCACCCCAGCCCATCGACCCACCGTCGTCAAACCCATCAGAGCTCGTCGGAATCACTATCGGAGCCATCCGATTCCACCGTTGTCAAAACCCACGGGGTCTTGGGTCTGAAGAGAGCAGATGAGAAAGAGAGAAGGAAGATAGAGAAAATAGGAGAAATAATGAGAGAGGAGAGAGAAATTTCTGGGTTAAAAAGTCTAGAGAGTATTAAATTTTTTTTTATTTTTTATACCATTCAGCTACAGTACCATCTTACATTTAACATGGTACTGTAGCTCTATGCCAAAAAAATTTGGCATTTCCCAAGTTTAGCCTTCCAATTGCTGAACATTTTTTGGGCCTGTATGCCAAATGTATCTTACATTTGGCATATGGCAGGCCCACTGCTGATGCTCTTAAAATTTTATGAAAAAAAAAAAAAACTCAAGTTTAACTTTCTAAGAGGCTGTTTGGATGGTCAATTCTCATGACTCAATTCTCAGTTTTCATAACTCAATTCTCAAAAATGGTGGGACCCATAGCAAAATACTCGTTTGCTTGCACCAATACTCTATTTTCATAATTCTGTTTCCAATACTCAATTCTCTACTTTTTGAGTTATGAGTTATGGAAACTGAAAACAACTTTTGGCTGTTTTCAGTTTTCAATTCTCAATTTTCAATGGCAAAATTGTAAATACCATTACAAACCCGGTCCCACCGTCTGACTTTTGCTCCCTCTTTATCTCCTTTTCTCTCTTTTTTTTTTCTTTTCTTTTTGTCTTTCACGTGGTCTGGGACACAGCTCTGCTCCTCCTCTTCTTCTTCTTCTTCTTCTTCTTTTCTTTTCTTTTCACTTTCTGAGCTTGGTTCTTTTTTCTTTTTTTTTTCTTCTTTTCTTCTCTTTTCACTTTCTGGGGTTGGTTCTTTTTTTTTTTTTTTTTTCTTTTCTATTCTCCTTTCTTTTCTTTTCTTTTCACGTTGGTTTTTGGGCTTGGGTTCTTCTTTTTTTTTTTTTTTTTTTTTTCTTCTTTTCTTTCCTTTTCACTGGGTTTCCATTCTTTTTTTTTTCTTCTTCTTCTTTCACTGGGTTCGGTCTTCAGTTCTTCCTTTTTTTTTTTTTTTTTTTTTTTTTTTTTTTTTTTTTTTTTTTTTTTCATGATTGGCCACATTTTGTTGTTGTTGTTGTTGATGTTGCTGTTGCTGTTGTCGTTTTTGTTATTGTGGTTGAAGCTGGGTTCGGGTCTGTGTTTTGGGAAAGTAACAGGGGTGAAGGAGGGGAAATGAGAACAGAAAAAATTGTGGGGCCCACAAAACAGTTTTTTTTTTGACCAAATGACAGGTATGGGACCCACAAATAGTGTGAAAAATATTGAATGATGGAAATTGAGTGATGGTGCCAAATGGGTGTGGTATTTAGAGTGATGGGTGATGAGTGATGAGTTATGAGTGATGAGTGATGAGTGATGAGTTATAAAAATTGAGTGACGAAAATTGAGTAATAAAATTTTTGAAGCCAAACAGCCTCTAAACATTTTGACTAAGCCCTAAAACTATGCAAATAATACCTCTCATGATTAAGTAATACTTTCCCCTCAGAACATACTCCGCCCGAAGATCATGTAAATTGCTGTCTTATGTGAATCACATACGTACATTACAACATGTTTTTTGCATTAATCAAATGTAAAATCATATCATAAATTATCAAAATAATATAGTAATTGACGTATGGAGTTTTTCTTGTTGAGCTTTTTTGTTGAGCTTGTGAAAGAGCAAGCTACAGAGGCTGCACATGACGACAAATGGTGGTGGAGTGGGTATTAGGCATCCAATGAGTGGATCCTACGATGATCAAGGCAGCTATTTGACTTGGTATAATGCAATATATAGCATTGGCTCCCAAAGGCTGTGAGCATAAAGTAGACAAAAAGAAAGCCGTAAGATTTGGCTTTGGTTAGAAAAGACACAACGAATCAGATTCACACTCCCAGCTAGTACCTCTGTCCCCTTCGTTTGGGTCCTAGCTGAAACGAATCGTTTCGGCGGTTCCCTCTTCTGAACTCGGACCGAGTCTGATACGGTTCTAATATCCAATCCGTTGATGGTGTCATGGTGTTATCACAATCTGCTTAAACTATAGACCCGGACTTAATAATATTGAGGAGTCTACGGCCTCATAGCAGATATTAATTGGATGTGATTATTATTTGATTTTCTCACATGAATGTTTTTTTTTTTTTTGGGGGGGTGTGTGCGAATAAAATAGACCCGGTCATGAGTAATAGGTTATGTGTGCGAATAAAATAGAACTTTTAATTTTAGGAAGATGGCTATGAATTTTAACCTGATGGTTGGATTAAAAAATAGCTAGGAATACAAATAAACTGTCAAAATTCCAAAGAGGGAGAGAGAGATTTGTAGTTCAATACTACTTTATGATTTTTCTTGAAGGGAGAACATAGGTTAAATATTATTATACTTTTTTAAGTAATAAAAAATGTTAAAATGCAAATCACATCCTATTTTGACTAAAATTTAATTTAGTACTCTAATTTTACTTTCGTTAAATTAAGTTCTCTAAGTTTTAAGTTTATGTGATTGAGGTTTATGTCATATTCGTTCAAGAATGCAAAACCCTTTAAAACGCAAAGTACATTACCAAATATACAAAATCATGAGGTTGATTTGGGAGCAAAAGCTTTGGAGTTTTACCATTTACGGCTTCTAGTGTGTGTTTTGACTATAAAAAAAAAGTATATAAATGAGTTATTTTATATTATTTTAATATGATAAATTGCAAAAAAAAAAAAAAAAAGATTGGGATGTAGAGCGTGTTGTAAAAGTGGTTATGTAAAATAAATAAAGTAGATTTTGGTAGTGCTTTTTAAAAAAAAAAAAAAAAAAAGAACCGGATGAAAATGCTGAACAGTAGAAAATAAAAAATTAGCAATTCTGTAGTATGAAAACCACCAAAAACAATACACCCCTTCCCTAACATATGCTCCGTGTGGCATGCAAACAGGGGCAGATTGGCAACAGCTAGCCGGCCTAACTATATATTGCCATGCAGTCATGGTCACTTAGGAATCTCCATATCTCTATACATCATGCAGTTGAAGTTCGGCAGAGGCTGGTGTGAAAGGTATAATTATTAAAGAAATAAAATTAAATAAGTGCTCCAAATCCTTATATTAAAATGAAAGTCATAATTTAAAAAAAAAAAAAAATAGAATACTTTCGTAGTCCCTTTGTGTATGGAATTTTCCTCGACATACAGGCCAACAACCTAAACCCAACTCTTATAATTACCCCCTAATTTCTGTCTCCCAACGCATCCTTTCATCACTTTCTGTTTCATTGCTCTTAGTCCTATGATTCTTGCATAAGAAATATAAAAACTTCACCACCTTCTCTTTCATATTGCACCCAACTAACACATCCTTCTTAATTCTACAGCTAGCTCTTTCTGGTTCTGGCACCCAATAATACTTCACCTTTATCTAAAATGTTGCTTGTGCTAGTTTTCTCTCTTCTTTTCACCCTCTGCCTCTCATCCTCAGCTCAAAACTGTTCCACATACACATCTTTTTCTAATAACTTGGCCTTCAGCTCCTGCAATGACCTTCCCTATTTGAACTCTTTCCTATATTGGAACTACAATTCATCGTCTGGAAGCCTCCAAATCGCCTATAGACACACTGGGGTCACGTCCTCTAATTGGGTTGCATGGGCTATTAACCCCAATGATTTACAAACAGCCATGATTGGAGCACAGGCACTTGTAGCTTTTCAACTATCCAATGGTTCCATGAGAGCCTACACGTCCCAAATCAGTAGTTATACTACCAACTTGCCGGAAGGCAACCTGCAATATAGTGTTTCGGATTTGACAGCAGCTTATGCAAATGGTGAGATTGTTATCTATGCTACTTTGTCACTTCCGATCAATACCACCACTATCAACCAGGTTTGGCAAGATGGTCCGGTTTCAAATGACAGTCCAGGACAGCATTCTATGGCTAATTCTAATACCAATTCCAAAGGTACCCTGAATCTTCTTTCGGGGCAGTCTGCAACGAGCAGTGGCGGGAGCTCAATAGCTAGAAATCGAAATGTGAGCAATTGAGTTTCTTTTATCCTTCTTGGAATAGATATATTGGTTTTTTGTTCTTTTTAATCTTTTACTAAGGTTTTTTTTAATCATATATTAGACTTTTAGTTTCTCTGTTGCTTTAAAAAAAAAAAAAAAATCTTTTGCTAATTAATTAGGTTTTTATCTAACTTGGGTTTTTTTTTTAGCTGAGCTTAGTTTTCTTCTGCTTATTGATCTATGTTTTAAGTCTGATTGTGAATTATGTGATTAATTATATATATATATATATATTTTTTTTTTTTTTAATCTAGAAATATAATTACTTTATGGTAACTATTTTCTTACCTTCATTTTACTTACACTCTGTTACACAATATTCACAATCGATGCTATGTACACATTTTAAAAAGTGAAAATGTGATGTGTATATTTGAAATATGATAAGTGAATGTGAAATAAGAGCACGAGAGAATCATTATCCTTATTTTTATTTGACAAAAAAGTATCAGTTATATAAAAGCAAATTTGGAAATTATAGAGATATCAAAATTTGAGGGCTATTATGTAAAAAATTTATACACTTGATATGACCTTCTTGATGGGTCAAAATTTTGTATGGATTACTCTTCAAATACCAAATAATAAATAAGTGTTCTGTTTCATTAATTTTTTTTTCCCATTCTCTTGGTTTTGAGATTGTCTTTTTTCTTTTCACTATCTTACTTGTGACTTCATAAATAAATTATGTATTTATTGGAATCAAATTTCAGATCCATGGAGTGCTATGTGCAATTGGTTGGGGAATTTTGATGCCTATTGGTGTTATAATAGCAAGGTACATGAAGGTATTCAAATCCGCAGACCCTGCATGGTTTTACCTTCACGTCACTTGTCAAACCTCAGCTTATATTATTGGACTCGCTGGATGGGCGGTTGGTCTTAAACTTGGAAGCCAAACTCCTGGTGTCCAGTACACTGGGCACAGAACAATCGGCATTTTGCTTTTTATTCTTGGAACACTTCAGGTACCCATAATTTTTCTAATGCAATTAACATATTATTTTAAAATTTTCTTCTGAAGTTTTTATTTTGATTTTATTTTAATTTTAGCTTTACTAAGAGAAAGATTTGCATTTTGCCTAGGTCTTCGCTTTGCTTATAAGGCCTAAAAAGGATCATAAATTCAGATTTTACTGGAATATTTACCACCATTCAGTGGGATATCTTGTTATTCTTCTAGCCATCATTAACATATTCAAAGGTTTCGATATTTTGAATCCTGAAAAGAAGTGGAAGAATGTTTACATCGGTGCTATTGCGATTTTGGCTATCAAAGCTGTGTGCTTGGAAGCTTTTACTTGGTATGTTGTTCTGAAGAGAAGAAAGTCAGAAACGGCTGAGAAAACACCTCAGGGTATGAATGGAGCAAATGGGGCTAATGGGCATGGTGCTAGGCCAACACATGTTTAGAATAGTATGCCAGATATTGGATGTGATTATTATTTGTTTTTTCTCACACATTCATTTTCTTTCTGCTTCTACGTATTTAAACGCTTTTGTAAGTTTATGGGAGAGGGTATTTTGTATACCCCATGTAGTCATGTACTGAGGGAGTTCGAGACTAGAGGTGATTCTTTCATAGAGTAGCAGTGATTGGAGGCTTGGACCATATATATGGTGTCCTATACATACATGTATCAGTTATATTTATTATTACACCTATGTTTTCCTTGATTTATTATTATTATTATTATTATCTCATTTCACTTATTTGTGTTATTTTACATCAATTTTATGAGTGAATTTAATTAACTTAACTGGTAAAACCTCTTGTCTTTGAATAAGAGATCTAGATTCTGGAGTTTAATTTATGCTTACACCAAAAACCAATTGCGAATTTGGAGTTCGATTTTCGCTTACACCAAAAACCAATTGCGAATCTAGGTTTGATTCCTACTTACCAAAAACCAATTGCGATAAAGAGATGCCTAGAATTTAAATTTTCCTCTCTAGGGTTTAGGGGAGAAAGAGTTTAAATTACGGGGATAGCAGCATATTGATTAAAAAAAAAAAAAAAAAAGCTCTCTCTCATATTAAGACCTTAATTGGGATTTCTTTTTTATTTATTTAATTCTTCAGCCATCATACCTCTCTACTTTTTGTTGGTTGTTCAACTCATTAAATTGAAGCATAAATTCCCTTTGCTTATTAACTATTCAACACTGGGAAAAAAAAAATCACAAATTACACCTTTCAACTCCAATTTTATTTGTTCTTGAATTAATGCAAATGAGAAGAAGAAGACTAAGGGAATGCTATGGCTATAATTCGATTAGCAACCTCCATTGAAATCTCTTAGCTAGTATTTCTTTTCCTTTTGATTTCACATTTGATTTGCATGTTCTTTTTTCATATTTGAATTAATAATCACTCAAGAACGAGGGAAAAAAAAATTAAAAACCCTGTAAATTTCTCATTTCAATTACCCAAGTTGATTAATTAGGTTCAATTGCATGCAAATCATGAAGACACCAACAAATCACCAATTAAACTAAGTGCAGCGAAAATTAAATTGACATAGTGAGTTGTTGACAAATGGGAAAAACCTCTTGTAAGGCAAAAACCCTACCAAGTGAATTTAAGGTCACCACTCCCAAGAATCCACTAATCAACAATCAAGCGGTTATAAGTATAAGGAATCTTATTATTATCCTAGTCTATTCCGAAATACCAACCTACAGTTGAACCCTTACTTCAATACCCAATTGGACTTAATCTTATAGTATCATTCTTTCCTTTGATGCACAAATTAATCTCCAATCTGTGACTAACTTTTGCACGGATTCCAGTACATGACTAACTCTATCAACTTGAATGATGTTGTTGATTGCAAAGTTTTTCACTTTATCAACAATGAAGATCAAGAAACACTTGGTTACAAAACCTTATGGCATACAAATGCAGCAGTTTCTCTAAGAGAAAATAAATCTCTTGGTCTCTGTATCCGTATGCGACGACTTTTAAAATATTCTTTTATATATGTCTAGGGTTATGAGAAAAGAAACCCTAAACAAATAAATAAGCTTGAGCCAAATTTCAGACCTGAAAATTCTGAAATCGTAATTCTCGATAGATCAAGCTGGTGTCGAGCTTGCCCAGTAAATCTCAATAGATGCCATCTGTCGAGCTATCTGTCGAGTTATCTGTAGAGTTTCAATAAAATAGTTTTTCTTCAATTGCTTCTTAGATCAATCTTCATGTCTTTAATACGAACACTTGATATGCTTGAACAACATATTTTTTAATGTATTAAACCAAACTTAGATCTATCTAATTACAAGTAAAGTGCATTTTATCAAAATAGTAGCCAATTACATAAAATATGACCTTAACAAATATTTATAAATTACAAACAAAAAACTTGGGCTAACGCACCGGTCAATAACTAGTTATTTGAAAATAATAACAATCAACTTCATGATGTAACTCTTCTCAAAAAAAAAAAAAAAACTTCATGATGTAACTAAGTATTGTTTTAGTACGTAATATATACAGGGAAAATTGATTTTTTGTCATTCTGTATTGGCCAGCCGTTTTAAATAATGAACCACTCTTTATAAAATACTTTCAATGGTAGTAGTTTACATAAACCTTTTCCTAGATTATCAATTAAAATGATTTACATCCAACCTCAAACACGCGTGTTTCAATATTCTGGATTATTTTTCAGTGAATATCCCTTTAGAGTTTCAGTTAATAATTTATGACTTCTTGACCATTTTGGTTGTAGCACTAGCAACTAGCAAGTAGGAACTGCGGACACTTCATGCTTTAAATGCCAACATGTTTCTTATAGCAATTGTAATCATGCTTTGCTAATTCAGATCTGTTTGGAATTTCAATATTTTAAACTGGACGTTTTGAAATCTAAATGAAAGTTGATTTTTATTTATTTACTGAATAAATTTAGGAATATCCAAAAACGATTGTATCTATCGTGATTGAGGGGTCAAACAAAAAGTTGTAACCCTCTTTTATGTCTGATGGGTCAAACAAAAAGTACATCCTTATTGATCATGCTCGAGGATCCTTCAAGCTCAAGCATTTAATCTTTTGAGGATAAATAGTATATATGTAGAATTATTTTTAAAACAATGTTTAAGGTACGGTCAATTTTATCCCAAAAGAATTTGTACATAATACATGTTAGGGGCAATAATTTTGAGCAAAGCAAATTTGTATAAGCAATAATGTGAGTTCTCGTCTCATCTGAATGAATCTACAATGTCACAACCCTGAGTACAAGAGCAGACTATTTCAATCAAAAATCATATCAAACCAAACCCAACTGAGAAATAAAGATACCATACCAAGAAGAATGCTATGTCAATCACAAATCACACCAAGAACATCATTGAAAAACTCTGATATCACACCAAGGACTCCCAAAGCCGTACGTGTTTATTGATCAAGCATTCCACATGCAATTTGTTGAGTTAAATAATATAAATAGCTAAAATATAAATTATAATGTCATTTAAGTTTAGGCAATTTGTTTTTGCCATTTAACTTTTAATTTTATCTTTTTCATCTTTTTAAGTTCACATTCGCTGTCAAAGTATTCCTTTAGTCCACTACCATTAAAAAATCTGTCATTAACTCCTTGAAAAATGATATCAATCAATCAATCAATCAAAAAAAAAAAAATATATATATATACATATATAGATAAAAAAATAAATAGAAGCCTTACATGAAAAATCACGAGATTCTACTAAGTGACATATTCTTGACAAAGAGTTCTCAAGTGCCACATCAAAGATAAGGCCAAATTAAATATTGAAATTCTGTTTTATTTGGTTCAATGTTTCAAGACTTTTATAATTAAAAAGTAAATATTCTTTATATCCTTTAGTTCAATGTTTCAAGACTTTTCCTCCCTCACACATACATACAAAATTCTTTGCATTTCAATTCACCATTTTCACCCTCTGCACTTCTACTCCTCTATATATACCTACCAAGGCAGCCCCCATGGGCACGCTGGGGCATGCAGCCTAGGCCAAAGGCAGCTCCCATGGGCAAGCAGCCAAGGCCAAGGCATGCATGCGTGCATGCTGCCAAGGCCAAGGCACACCCACATGCATGTTGCCCCATAGCCCTTCACGTCATCCCATGTTAGACCAAAAATGATTTCATTTAACTTCAATCTTTCGACGACACCTAGCTTTAACATTGTTGTCCCATATAATTTGACTACAATTAAGGAAGTGGAACTTGTATTTTATATTGAGTGACGACAACGACAATTACGATTTTGATGTTAAGGTCAAATGTTGTAGATTTGTGGGTTTTGTAAATGATGTGAATGATTGTGAGTATTTGAAATGTGTATTTTGTTTTAAAATTAAGGAGAAAGAGAAAGACACATTTTATATAAACTTTTATTCTACAATATTTCTCCAAAATTGTTTTTTATTTCTCATTATTTGAATTGAATAATTATAACGGATATGTGTGTAATTTATAATTGTTTCTTCTTATGATGAACTCATTACTAACAAAATTTTATAACAATTATACTATAATATATGTACAACATTCTCCAAAACCATCTTACATAAAATATTCAGGGGCGGCGCTATAGCCAACCCAGGGGGTTCAAATGAACCCCCTGAACTGTCCAATTTTTTTTAATATATATAATTTTTTTTTTGTTTTACCTCCAAAAATAAAAATTTGAACATCCTGGATTTAAATTTTGTTTAAACCCTGCTAGAATGAACTTGAATATGATCATCTTAGTGCTACTTTCACAATATTTTTCACAATAAATTTACAATAAAGGTTAAGTGGCAAGCTGTAACTGGTTTTTATCTAGACCCACAACTTACATCATTTTTTTACATAACTTTAACAACTTGCTACCTACATTTTGCTATGAAAGTGTTGTGTTAGTAACACTACTCTTAAAATTCCTCATTCATTAAAAATAAATAATTAAATAAGAAAATAAAAAAATACATTTCAAAAGCAAAAACTTGTATCAATTATTATTTTTTCTTAGTTTCATGTTTACTCCCAATTCTACTTCCAGGTGTTTTACTATTCTTTTTTATCATATATTTTTATACAATTGATATTAAATATAATAAATTATTATTAACTTGACAAAAATATATGATTAGTTCGTTAATTATATTTATTTATGCATTCTATGGTAGTTATCTTACCAATTTTTAAACTATTAATAATTTTGTTAGACTATATTGTATATAATATTTAGAATACTATTTTAGATTATTGTATATAAAATGAAAGTTGTATATACAAAAAAAAAAAAAAAAATCAATTTATTTTTTACTCCCACAACAAATTTCTAGTTCCAACACTATTGACCCCTCTAGAAAATAATCCTGGAGCCGCCACTGAAAATATTACAATATTATCCGTGCATCGCACGAGCAACTTACTAGTTGCTTTGAAAGGATGATGAAATTGATCTAGACGTGGTGGTGGAGAGCAAAGCCAGCGGCATATTTGATCTAGATGTGGTGGTGAAGAGTAGCATTAGCGTAAACTCATAGGAATTTAGGTGTTTTCAAGTCATCATTGATGCTGCAAAAATTTTGATTGACAGTCTTTGTCAAATTCGATAGTTCACGGTTGTTTTAGCCCAAATCACCATCTTTCTATTCAGGGACGGACTCAAGAAAGGGCCCAAAAAGGCCTAAGCTCCCTGGCCCAAAATAAAATTTTAGCTATATTTTGTCTTCTTTTGTTTTTTTAGTTGGACCCCTTCTTTTCCAAAACCTTAGCTCCCATTAGCCATCCCAACCTAACTTGAACCTTTTTTTTTTTTACGGGAAATACGGTAACTTTATTAAGAAGAAGAAAAATACATAGCATCCTAAATCACTAGTAGGATCATGCAGAACACGATCGGCGTCGACTGACTGAGTCGATGCCGGCAAGCGGAGGGAGAAGCTCGTTTTGATGTCGGTGTGATGCTACCACCAGAGCTGCAATCCTTCTTCGCTGAAGACCCAAATCGAATCGACTATGTTTTTAAAAGATAGGTTTTTATTTTTTAAAACAAAACACGTCATTTCACTCAGCAGTTTTTTTAAATAAATAAATAAAAAATAAATAAAAACGGTGTCGTTTTGAGTTAAGTTTTGGGGGAGTATAAGTACGTTCTTTTCTCTCCAAAGACCCTAACTCTCTTAATCTCTCTCTCGGCTCTTGCTCTCGCTGCTCTCGGAATGGCTTGTTCTCCGCCTCACTAGTCACCACAGTTGCCACTGGTACCTCTCTCTCTCTCTCTCTCCAAATTGACTGGTGACGCTTCTTTTTGCTACGTTTTCTTTTTGTCTTTATTAATTAATGTTTTTGAGAAGAAATATTTATTTATTTTTTGTCCAACCAGATTTATAAAAGGGCAAAAAGTATTTGACATTTAGAATAATTTCATTTATTGAATTTAGTCCTAACATTGAACAATTCCTACGCTAATAAAAAACTATATACTGTTTTTATGCTAACAACTGCATGATTAGGTAGGGAGATAATATATTTATTACTCTGTGTGAACTATGGACAGGTTTTTGATGGCTAAATAAATAAAAAGTTTGTATAGATGGACAGGTTTTTTTTATGTGCGAACATGTTGATGTATAATGTATTGATGTGTTAAAAGGTTGTGTACTGATCTATTGAACTGGTTGTGTATTGAATCAATACACAATATTTCGAACCGACCAATACTATTCATGTCTTGAACAGGTTGTGTATATTGGGCTTGAAAGCCCAATTTAAAAAAAAAAAAAAAAATTCAAACCGACCGTAAAAAACTGCACCACTATAGATCAAAAAACCGACCTTAGGCGGTGTGCATCGATTCTAATTATGAAAAAACTGATCCTTATCGGTTTGGTGATAAATTTGGGAAAAAACCGCACCGACCGAACCGCACACACCCTTATGGACTCAATTATGGATGGATTTTCTTCTATCTGAGCCATTTTAATACTATATGAATGCTTATTTGAATTTTTCTATTTTTTAATTTTTTAATTTATACTTCGGCCCCCCTAACTTGAAATTCTGAGTTTGTTCTTGTCTTTGTTTGTGTGCATGCATGCGTGTGCACGCTTGTAGCTGAATAGTGGATTGGGAGGTTTATGACAGCGTTGACATGGCTTGGTATTGAGTGGCTTTGAGGTGTTCCATTGCTGAGTAGAAATAAATTGATTTGAGGCTAATTGTAGTGTCATAGAGGTTGGATCACACATTGTGTTGTCAAATGTTGTGTTGGTTGGATTTGAATTTGTAATTTTGGGTTGTAAGACACATGTACATATCCCAAAACTGTTGAAGGATAGTTTAGATTGAAAAACTTGAGAATGCAAATTCATAAGATATGTGAAAAACGGGAGTGGTTATCGATTTTATGATTTTATCATAGTTTGGTGCATCCTAGTGTACTGAATTCCACTCATGAAAGGATGGTTAGTTTTATAGTATGGCTATGTTGTTTGGTGATGGATTATGACTCTTGAGGGAGACAACTTTTCCTAAGGATGTGATTCTACATAATATTAATTATGCATGCTCATCTAAATTAGCTAGAGATAAACGTGGGATCATTCAGATTATCTTAATCTTGTTTTGAACAAATTATTTGTACGTGATCACACCCTCAAAAAATTATCTTATGATATGGTCTTATAAAATTTCTATGTGATCACACTTGTACAAAATATTATCATATGAGACGGTCTCATAAAATCTCTTTCTCACAACATATATATGTTCCACATGCTATGAGAAGGTGGTCTTATAAGACAGTTTAGTGAGATACTCTCTCCTCACCGCTTTCACAACCCTCCTCCAAGACCAACAAACATAACCCATACAAATAGAATGTGACATGATATTGCCGGCAATATGTACGTCGACGAATTACATCTTGAAACACTTTAAAATGGCATCAAAACCTTTTCCAACACTTGATATTTTAATATAAAATCCAAAAACATGTCCACACGGATACGCTCTTAATAAGTGAAGAATTGTGATTAATAAAATGCATCAGGATATAAGATATTCCGTATATATAGTTTTAAATTTTAACAGGTTTTAGTTAATAACTATTTTTTCTACAATTTCTTAATTCTTTCTCTACCTTCCCAACGGTAACATCAAAGTTCAGAAGCTTGAAGAAAGAAGAAGCCGTGGTGCGCCAAATGTAAATAAGAATTAAATAAAATTGTTGGATTTGGAACTTTGTGTTTATCATCCTACAAACATTTGAATGGTATTGCCGTAAATGTACAGGCAATGTGAGTAACTATATTTTAAAATTTCTCTACAATTTTGTTTGTGACACTCATTGACTCATTAAGCAACAAAACACAAACACAATGGGTTCGTCAATTCGGCACATTTCCTTCACTCATGGCTTTGTAATTGGGTGGAGGATATGGATATCCCACCAGGGACGAAGCCAGGACTTGGAGTTAAGAGAGGCGGTTTTATTGTTAGCTATATGCCATGGTTTTGGCTTTCGTCTCTATTGCTTAGCTGGCAAAGGTTTTCTTTTATTATTATTTTATTATTGTGTGTGTAGAGCGTGTCTTTTGTTAGTAAGAACAAAATTATTTTGTTTAAAGTTTTTTTAAAAGCTAAATTGTTTGTGCAGGGGCTGGGTTTAAGCACTTCTACTGTTGAGAGAGTGGACTCAAGCCCAGCTGGCCCAGTACAATGAATTTGTAGAGAGCGGGTTCAATAACTAGGCCCTAGTGAGGGATACAACGGCCAGACATGGTTGCACGTGGATTGAATAGCATGAGCGTGGGTTAAAATGCGCAATGGTGCTCCTCGGCCCTTCTCTCGGGAGCTTGCCGTTCTTATTACTTCTTTAGTGATTGGTTACAAGGGTTTCTAGGAGAATACAGGTTGCTATAGTATCCTATATTTCAGATTTTTCCCATCCCTCTTTCCAGAGGGTTTCCTTACATTATATACCCCCCTTTTATTTGATCTTAGCCCTACATTTGTTTATCAACCAGGTCGCTACTTGAGTGCTTGTCCCATTAGCCGCCTTCCCATTCTTTTTGTGGGTTGCAGCAACCAAGGCAGCACTGTTGAGGGGTCATCTTCTCATTAATGCGGCCAGGACGTTAGTTGGGGGCATTTAATGTGGAGATGACAGTTCACCCTGGACTTGCTCCTCCACCATGCTTCCATGGTTGACACGTTGTACTTGCTCTTTCTCTTTGGATGCTCAGGAAGGCTGCTCCTGGTGGCTCGTTACTTCCCCTTTCAACGGTCTCGGCTGGCCGAGGACAACATCGTCCTCGGCGATGTTTCCTGGTAGCTTGGGCTATCTGCGTTCCTCCTCGGACGTTTCTTTATCCTCGGCATAGGTCTTGGGCCAGATATAAGATGGGCCGGAGTTGCCAGATTATTAGGCTCCACAGTTTGTTTTTGGTAAAATTGATTGATTAGTCTCAGTTATTTTTTTAGCTTTGCTATTGCCTATTGGTAATTTTTGTTGTTGGGCTAATATTTTTGGCTTGTATTCTTTTTTTAGATTTTAGATCTATAAATTTTTTAATGGACTTTAAAAAGAGGAAAAATACTAAATCTACAATTTTTTTTTACAATTTTTTTTTGTGATTAGTGGTTATTAGTAAGTGAAAAAGTGATGTAAGTGGTGGACCCACATGCAAACCAGTAAGAATTTGCTACCTCAATAGTCTGTAAAAATGTTGTAAAAAAGTTTGTACCTGTAGCATTTATCTTATAATGATCAATAAGATGTAATTTTAATGAACGAGTTTGCTAAAATTAGAACCTAAATATATAGTTATATAATTATATTATTTAAAAAAAAAAAAAATTAGGGGGGGCAATCCATGAATGGTTCCATCCATGTATCCCACCATGTCTCATGAGTATATATATACTCATGGTTTTCAAACCTGGACCGTTCAAAGAATTGGAGAAGAGAAAGGCTCAAGGTTTTTAAGGTCGGATCGGGGTTTAACTGAGCTTGAACCGTGATAACGTCAAAATTGATTTAATATTAGTTACAATACAACTAAATGTATTAAATGTATAAAAATATAGAAATTTAACCTTAAAAAAATATAAAGCAATTAAAACAAATTTCAAAATAAATTTTTTTTTTTATAAAGTAAGTAGAAAATAATAAATATAAACAAGCTTTAAAAAATTGTGTTTATTAATCTTTCACATTAAAAGTGTGGGGCCCATGGGCCTGGTAGCCTCGGCCAATCTTGCATTTGGCCCAAGGCCCATGCCGAGGAAGGATGATCGCCCAAGGATGGTGTATGGAGACCTAAGCTCTTTTGGATCCACGCCGAGGACATCCCTGTCCTCGGCGTATCGAGGCTGATTCCAGGTGGGGGAACAGGCCCAGAACAGGTTGTCACCTCCACACTAAATGCACTCATCTGACCCCCTGGCCGCATTAATGGGGATGTAACCCCTGGGCAGGGTAACATTGGTCATTGTGAACCACTCGAGTACTGATAAGGCCTCTGATGGGACGGACGGTCAGAAGGAAGGCAAGTGGATGATCAACAAGTGAAAGGAAGAGATAGGAGGGAGAGGGTTATATAAGAAGGGCGAGCAAAGCAGAGAAAGAGGGAGGAGCCTCCTCGGACAAGCACCGAGGAGCTACCCTAAGGAATAAGTTGGGTTCATTCCCCTCCAATGGTGAAGAACATCTTGGTGCACCGTTGTTAGTCTGTTAGGGCCTAATTCTTCATCCCACTCTCTAGAAATGTATTGTTAGGGCCTTTCTAAATTGAGTCCCTACAATTGGCGCCATCTGTGGGGAGAATTTGTGCACCAACAAACGCAACGGACCATCGTTCCTAAGTAGCTAGTTTACAAAAGGTTAAACAACATTTGCAAAACAAAAAAAAAAACATTACAGAAAAGCAGAAGACTCAAAGGAAAAGAGAAGAAAACAGCAGTATTTTATTAGATGAAAAGAAACTACAATATACAAACAAAGGGTCAGACATGCTTGTTTTAAAGCCAATTTTACAAACAAAGGCCCAGACGGGCCTGTTTTAAAGCTAACTAAAGGGAAGGGGGCTGAGGCACGCCTGTTTCAAGGCTACCAACAACGCCCAAGCCGGTGCGGTGGTGCTGGCGCGAAGAGAGGAGCAGATGCAAGGGCGCCAGGCGGCCCTTCCCCGTGATGTTCCCTTGATTCTCTTCCAGCCCCACGGTGGTTGCCCGTTGGAGACGGCAACACTCGGGCACCGAACATGACGTATTCTTGCACGCCTCCACCGGCGTGGGAGCGCTCCGGAGCGGAGCGTTAGGTACTTCAAAGACCTCCCTCTTGGCCGCTGTGCATGGCACCATGAAGATGACGCCCAGATTTTGCCGCGCCGGAGATCTGACGCGGGCTATGGCTACAGCGACTCTCGGCCGAGGAAGGAAGACTTTGGGCCTATGAACCCTCACTCCCATCCAAGGCCGCCTCATTTCTCCAAACTCTTATCACAATTCTGGCAGGGTTATTGAAGGGGCTCAGAATGTTGAGGGGACATGTTTCCTCTTGTGTTAGAGGGTTCGTGGAGTGTAGAAGGACATTCCCTCCTATAGCCTTAAATAGGGGATGAAGATTGATAGGAACTGATCTACGCAGAATTCGAAAAGAGGATTACCGGCAACATTAATCCTGACCAAATTCCAAGGCGCCTATCAACCGTGTGATTTGCATCAGTCCAAGAGAATATTAATGAGAGCGCACCTCGTGTGGTGAAACGTCAAGCGCGGAACGCGAACAGTCAGGAGACGCCTCGTAACTGATGAGGGCAGAAACTTGAACTAGAGGCGGCACTACTGCCATGTGTAAGATTGGAGTCCCAAACCAATCATGCCAAAACTAACGTGCCCGACGCTGAAGACAATCTCTTTTACCCCATGTAGAAGTGTTAGACAGAACCAAGGTCTTGCATGGTCCTCGGACTCAAACCTATGGGGAAACTAACCACGTAAATATACCTGGGTACTAGACAGAACCAAGGTCTTGCATGGTCCTCGGACTCAAACCTATAGGGAAACTAGCTACTTACAGAAGAACAGAAGTGTTAGACAGAACCAAGGTCTTGCATGGTCCTCGGACTCAAACCTATGGGGAAACTAGCTACTTACAGAAGAACAGAAGTGTTAGACAGAACCAAGGTCTTGCATGGTCCTCGGACTCAAACCTATGGGGAAACTAACCACGTAAATATACCTGGGTACTAGACAGAACCAAGGTCTTGCATGGTCCTCGGACTCAAACCTATGGGAAAACTAGCTACTTACAGAAGAACAGAAGTGTTAGACAGAACCAAGGTCTTGCATGGTCCTCAGACTCAAACCTATGGGGAAACTAACCACGTAAATATACCTGGGTACTAGACAGAACCAAGGTCTTGCATGGTCCTCGGACTCAAACCTGTGGGGAAACTAGCTACTTACAGAAGAACAGAAGTGTTAGACAGAACCAAGGTCTTGCATGGTCCTCGGACTCAAACCTATGGGGAAACTAACCACGTAAATATACCTGGGTACTAGACAGAACCAAGGTCTTGCATGGTCCTCAGACTCAAACCTATGGGGAAACTAGCTACTTACAGAAGAACAGAAGTGTTAGACAGAACCAAGGTCTTGCATGGTCCTCAGACTCAAACCTATGGGGAAACTAACCACGTAAATATACCTGGGTACTAGACAGAACCAAGGTCTTGCATGGTCCTCGGACTCAAACCTGTGGGGAAACTAGCTACTTACAGAAGAACAGAAGTGTTAGACAGAACCAAGGTCTTGCATGGTCCTCGGACTCAAATCTATGGGGAACCTAATCACGTAAATATACCTGGGTACTAGACAGAACCAAGGTATTGCATGGTCCAAGGACTCAAACCTATGGGAAAACTAGCTACGTACAGAAGAACCGAAGGGTTAAACTAACTATTTACGGAAGAACCAAAGCATTAGCTAGAACCGAATTGTGATACGGTCCTCGGAGTCATGCTTGAAGGATAGCTGATGGTCTCATGAGACTAAGTCCAGAACAGAACCAAGGTATTGAGCAAAATATTAGAGTACGGCAGGTAAAAGGAAGCATCAATAACTAGAAGCAAAATATTGAATATTCATTTCAAATAGAAAGTGTACAGTTTCATTACAATGCCCCCGAGGCAAGAAGCAAAATGAAATGAAAAAGAAGGCAAATAACAGTGTCTTATGCCATTTGCCATTTCCCCCCAACTCAGTAGGCAAATTGTCTTGAGGGGCTTGTCAAAAGGCTTCAACCAACACCTAGGGACCTTGTCTCGGAGGGGCTACTTCAGAGGACCCTTCTACGGTAGGAGAAATTGGAGGAACCGTGAGGGTGGCTGGGGAGTTAGCAGGAGGCCTCACCACATCTTGGGGCACTTCTTGACCCTCGGTCCTAGCCCCCTCCAACGCTCCATGGGGCCCAGCCTCCTCAATAGGTCTGTCAGCTAAAGGTGTGTCCTCGGCTGCTTTGGTCTGACTTTCACCTGCCATCGGTAATGTAGTCTCCTCCTCGGAAGTAATGGGGATAACCTCGCGTATTACCGGGGGGTAATATACTCTTTCTGCCCTTCTAAAGTCAGACGAGGCATCAACTCCCGCTTGGTTGAGCGCTTCGGTCCAGGTCTGGGAGCAAAAGCGTCTGCATACTTCAGGGATTTAGTCCTTGAAGGTAGCTTCAGTCTTAGCTACCCCTTCGGCAAAAGCCACCTCTTCCGCTTGTTCTAAGGAACGCTCAGCGTCTGTTTTCGCAAACACAGCCTCTTCTTTGGCCCTCACAGCCTCATCTCTGGCATATTCGGCAACACCCTTCGTCCAAATCGCCTCGGCCAGCTTTTTCTTCAGGTCGGCGATGTTCTCTTCAGCGGATCGCAGTCGGCCCTCAACCTCTTGCAGTCGCTTCATATGATCCTCGGCCTGCTTTGTAGCCGCGGCTAAATCAGAGGCCGTGTTATCTCTGGCCTTTGTCATCTCCTCCAGATTTTCAATCGCCTTTTTTAGATCTGCCTCAGATCTCTTAAGGGTACTTGCAGCTTTCAAGAACTTGTTACGCTCCTGCGCTAAAGCGTTACTCTGGCCATCGACCTCCTCATCCAGCCTGAAAAGGGCCTGGACAGCCTGCCAACAAAAACAGGTACGCTGTAAAGAGAAGGGAAGGTGCTAAGCAACAAAATTCAAGTAGAATAAACAAGTACCAAGGGACCCACCATGCCTAGATATCTCTTAAGGTTAAGGGCAACCTCTGGCCCACTCATGCTCCTAAGCTCAGCCATGTCGGCGGGAAGGAGAAGAGACTTCTCCAGGGTGTCAGCTACGAGAGCCCCCTCGCCTCCCCGGGATTCCCGAATCGTTGCGTCATCCATCAAGGGTTAACCATGGAGCATGGCAGCGGGCAGCCAGGCCAGGACCTCGGACTGCTGGACTGTCTCATTTCCCTTACGTTGACCACCGAGCCTTAGTTGTTTGGATGGCCGGTGGACTCCACCTTTCTCTGGCGAAGAATGGGATTTGCCTTCATCCATTGGGTCCTTGCCCTTAGAAGATCTCTTCCTTTTTGGGTCGGAAGACTCCGACTGTGGGTCTGAGACTGGAGGGATAGAGGACGACCTGGTGCGCATAAACAAAGACTGGGGAAGAGGTGATGGGGGCTTGGGCTGTGACTCTCTTGGCACACCCTTCTTGGAGTTGCCCTCAAGCAGGTCAAGAAGGCTGGTTTGGGGCTGTCTCTTTAAACCCATCTCGGCCTGAATACCAACCCTTGGGGATTGAAGATCGGCTTCGGACAAATGGGGGTCCCCCAGGTCACCAGAGGGATCCTCGGACCGATCAGCTAGGTTAAACACACTAAATTCGTCCTCAGACGAGCTCAGTTCGACCACCTCCCCTGTCTTCTTAGGTTTCCCTTCCTCGGTCTCTGTTACTTGATGGGATGAAGAAGAGCCTGCCAACGGAATGCCTTCCGGAATATAAGATCCTTCAGAAAATGCAAAACCGTCCTCCACCACAGTGATTTGCCAAAGTCGAGGATCACGAGCCCTAATAACGTGCTTTAGGACCAGGAACGACTTCTGGGCCGGGTTGCATTCGAGGATCTGGTGGGCGGTTCTAACCTGGTTATCAGCCTCGTTCAAAAAGAGTTCTGCCCTAAGAACAGCTTCCAAATCCTCCTTGTTGACCAGGTGAAAATGACGCGCGAAGGCGTGCGGATCTGCAGAAACAGAAACAAAGCTCCTGTGATCAATCAATCAAAGCAGATACGCAACAGAGAAAAAATGCAAGAATCTGGACCGCCTCCTATTTCAAGTACCCTACCTGACTCTCCCTCTACTGTCGGGCAGTGGAGACCGTCGTGCCATGTCCCAGACACAATGAGGAAATCTTGAGTCAGCCCCTTATTAGAATCGGGGAGGCACTGGATAAGTTGGACCCTATCGTCCCTCGTCTTCATATAGTACGTCTTACCCCTCAAGTGCTGAAGGTTGTAGCACCAGTTTACGTCATGGTGAGTTAATCTCAACCTCATCTTCTCATTCAAGGCGTCTACACACCCTAATATCCTAAATACATTAACGGCACACTGGGTAGGAGCCAGCCGAAAATGCCTAAGGTATCCGCTCGTCACTGGCCTCATAGGGATTCTCATCCCTCCCTCTACGAAGGCGACTATGGGGATCACAATTTCACCCTCGTTTCTCTTAATATACCACTCCCCTTCCTCACAATACCTCAAACTCACATTACTGGGTATCCCATAATCAGCAATAAATTTCTTCATCATCTCGTCGGACTCAACCAACTTCTTAAACTTACCCATTCCTAGCAACGACTAAAGGATCCGAAAGAAGGAAAGAAAGAGTAGAATCAAAGAAAATTTTGTGCTACTGAGAGAAGAAGACTTACAAAAATGTGGAGATCCTCCTCGGGCAGTGTGGGAGTTGAACCAGATTCAAGGTATATGCACCAAAAGTTCGTGAGCGCGCAAATAAGGAAGCCAAGCGATTCAAACAAGTATTTATATCCCCCATTTAAGTTCATCAAGTGTAACCTCCTGCCCATTAAAGCAGGAGGTCCCCACCGAACGATTACCATCACACCGTTGGAAGTGGGAAACGTGGAGCCGCCCAAAAGTTAATGCGGGCGCACACTGAGTCTTGAAACGCCAAAACGTACATTGGGCAGGCGAAAAGTCCCTCTACGAAGGCGACTATGGGGATCACAACTTCACCCTCGTTTCTCTTAATATACCACTCCCCTTCCTCACAATACCTCAAACTCACATTACTGGGTATCCCATAATCAGCAATAAATTTCTTCATCATCTCGTCGGACTCAACCAACTTCTTAAACTTACCCATTCCTAGCAACGACTAAAGGATCCGAAAGAAGGAAAGAAAGAGTAGAATCAAAGAAAATTTTGTGCTACTGAGAGAAGAAGACTTACAGAAATGTGGAGATCCTCCTCGGGCAGTGTGGGAGTTGAACCAGATTCAAGGTATATGCACCAAAAGTTCGTGAGCGCGCAAATAAGGAAGCCAAGCGGTTCAAACAAGTATTTATATCCCCCATTTAAGTTCATCAAGCGTAACCTCCCGCCCATTAAAGCAGGAGGTCCCCACCGAACGATTACCATCACACCGTTGGAAGTGGGAAACGTGGAGCCGCCCAAAAGTTAATGCGGGCGCACACTGAGTCTCGAAACGCCAAAACATACATTGGGCAGGCGAAAAGTCACCAGCCCTGACGTGGGCTGAGGTGGGGTGAATCATTTAGAGGGCCCGTGGGTATCAAAACCCTCCTCCCCGTCCGAGGGAACGGGCAGCAGGATTTTGAGGGGCTATTGTGGGGCCTGTGGGCCTGGTAGCCTCGGCCCATCTTGCATTTGGCCCAAGGCCCATGCCGAGGAAGGATGATCGCCCAAGGATGGTGTATAGAGACCTAAGCTCTTTTGGATCCACGCCGAGGACATCCCTGTCCTCGGCGTATCGAGGCTGATTCCAGGTGGGGGAACAGGCCTAGAACAAGTTGTCACCTCCACACTAAATGCACTCATCTAACCCCCTGGCCGCATTAATGGGGATGTAACCCCTGAGCAGGGTAACATTGGTCATTGTGAACCACTCGAGTACTGATAAGGCCTCTGATGGGACGGACAGTCAGAAGGAAGGCAAGTGGATGATCAAAGCAGAGAAAGAGGGAGGAGCCTCCTCGGACAAGCGCCGAGGAGCTACCCTAAGGAATAAGTTGGGTTCATTCCCCTCCAATGGTGAAGAACATCTTGGTGCACCATTGTTAGTCTGTTAGGACCTAATTCTTCATCCCACTCTCTAGAAATGTATTGTTAGGGCCTTTCTAAATTGAGTCCCTACAAAAAGCATTTTAATTTAAAATAAAATCGTTTTTAAAATAAATTTACAAATTTCATATTCATATTTATTGATGTAAAAGCATAATTCTAGAACAAGAATAAATTTAGAAAATATTATTAAGTAAATAGTGATAAAATTAAATGCATAACTATTAATCTTTTAAAATTAAAATAAATATAATATAAATTTCAAGTTTGATACAAGGAATCCAACCAGTACAGTGGTTGTTGCGTTGGACAGAGGGCTTAAGGGACATGACTTGCAAAAATTAAGCCCGTTTGGTAGAGGAGTTTGAGTAGTGTTGTTTGTAGTTTTTTGAAATATGTGTGGGTAAAAAAGTGTGTGAAAATATGTGTATTGTTATTTAAAAACTGAAAATGGATGTTTGAAATACCCTACCAAACGGCCCTCCTAATATTTTTTTTCTCTCAATTTTAGCCTGTCTCACACGCTTTGCATTAAACTAAAAACCTAACTCGTGTGGCTTGAGAAAGCAAGCTCATAATTGGGCTTTGACAAAAGTGGGCTGGACAAAACGTGGTGCAACGCACCCAACAAATACATTGACTAATTAAGACCAAGAGTTTATTTAAATAATACCCCCTGAAAGTAATAATTAATTGTCCCTCACAACATACTCGGCCAAAGATGCTGTAATTTTGTCGTTGTCGTGCCAATTACATGCTCCTATATTATAAAGGAGTTCTTGTTTTGGCATTAATCAAATAAAAATCATATTATAATCAAACTTTAACGTACGATGTTTCCTTTGTTGAGCTAGTGTTAAAAAACTCAAAGAGAGAGACAGAGACAGAGATGACAAGCTATAGCGGCTGCACATGACAACAAATTAATGGTGGTGGACTGGGTATATTGTAGAATTGACAAGTTAATCTGGGTTGATTTTTTTTTTACTCATGGAAAGACGAGTTAATCTGTATCTAACCAGCTGAAACAGTTGGGTTGGTTAACACGTATTGAAGGGACTCCTGTATTTGTTTCAGCCTCTCAATTCCAACTTTTTATCTCACATAGACACATACTCTTCTATTCTCATCTCAATCATTCTCTTTCAATAATCTATTCTCAAACCGATCGAATCTTGGATCGTAAAATTAAAAAATTTATGCATTATATATATATATATATATATATATATATATTCATTCTCTTGTTGGCAAAAAGAATATGCTCAACTTAGACAAAGTAAGATTTGGGTCCAACACTTCCTCTTCTTAAACCTCTAGATCTTCTTGGTTCTTGGCACCCAAAAAATACATCCCCCATCTTTGTCTAACATGTTGAGGCTTGTGCTAGTTTTCTCTCTTCTTTTCACTCTCTGCCTTTCATCCTCTGCTCAAACATGTTCCACATACACATCTTTTTCTAATAACTTAGCCTACAGCTCCTGCAAGGACCTTCCTTATTTGAACTCTTCCACATATTGGAACTACAATTCATCGTCTGGAAGCCTCCAAATCGCCTATAGACACGCTGGGATCACGACCTCTAATTGGGTTGCATGGGCCATTAACCCCTATGGTTTACAATCAGCCATGCTTGGAGCACAAGCACTTGTAGCTTTTCAACTATCTAATGGTTCCATGAGAGTGTACATGTCCAAGATCACCAGCTATACTACCACCTTGCCGGAGGACAAGCTAAAATATGATGTCTCGGATTTGAAAGCAACTTATGCAAATGCTGAGATTATAATCTATGCTACTTTGGCACTTCCAAGCAATACAACCACTATCAAACAAGTTTGGGAAGAGGGTCCGGTTTCAAATGACAATCCAGGAGCACATCCTTTGGCTACTGCTAATACTAATTCCAAGGGTACCCTGGATCTTATTTCGAGGCAGTCTGGAACAAATTCTACAGCTCCAAATGCGAGCGCATCAAGAAGTAGTGGAAGGATGCTTACATGGGTGTTATTGAGGTTTTGGCTAACAATGTTGTGTGGTTGGAAGATTATACATGTTATGTTGTTCTGAGGAGGAGAAAGTCAAGAACTGATAGAGTGCTTCTGGGCTTTAATTGGAGCAAATGGTGCTAATGATTTGCCAAATTAAATTTGGTGATAGGTCAACATGTGGTTATTATTTATTGGGGTTGTCATTTTTATTCATTTCCTTTCTACTATTTTATTGTCATTATTGTCAAAATTAACATGAATTGAGTAATGAATCAAATTTTCATTTTGTTCTATCAAGCATCATTATCATATTGCGAGTGGTAAGATACACAAGCAGTTTATAGAATATTAGAATTTAAAAAAAAAATTAAAAATCATATATATAATATTTATTATAAACTGAATTTATTTAGTTAACAACTAATTTAATCAACACTTATGTACATACTAAACCCGCTATATGTACAAAATAATAAAAATATTAGGCATGAGAATAGGGCTGTAAATAAACCAAGCCGTTCATAAACAGCTCGGGCTTGACTCGATAAAAAGCTCGTTCATGTTTGTTTGTTTATAAACAAGCCAAGTTTAAGCTTTAGTTTTAGGCTTATTTAATAAACGAGCCGAGCCCAAGTAAAAAATATTGTTCATGAGCAAGCTTGTAAACATCAAGGCTCAATACAAAAGTAACAAAACAAGTTGAGCCTAGGCATCTTTATGAGTTTGGTAATAAAATTGATATGAGCTTGACAAGTAAACTCATATCCTTCCAATATTATAATTAATTATAATTTGAGACCATTCATCTAAACCAAATAGGCTAGATAATAAATTTGATATAGGCTTGATAATATACTTGTGTTGGATCTCAAGCTCAAAAACATGATATTGAGCTTGAGTTTGGGCTTGATATTGAGCTCGAGCTTGGTTTGACCAATGAATCAAGCCGAGCTTAAACTTTTATATTTTATAATAAGCTCAAGCTTGAACATTATTTATAGGCTTGTATCAAGCTCAAGCCAAACTTGAACATTTTATTTTTACTATTGAGCCAAGCTTGAACATTCACTACTCGGCTCGTTTACAGCCCTACATGAGATAATATATTCATTATATATACAATTTTAGTTATGTTCAACTAGGTTTTTTTATTTTTTATTTTTAGAAGTCATTTAGTTATATTAAACTAATAAATGACCAGAAAAATTTATGAGTACAGAGTACAGGTCTTGATTTACTCTCTTATAATAGATATTGACCATCCATAATCTATAAAAACAAAAATAATCCAACATGTAGTTTCTAGTTTCTATATTCACAAATACAGTATATAAAATATGGAAAAAGTTTTGTATTTTTTAAATGTTTATATTCAGAAGTTAATAACAATGGAGGAGAGAAATTTAAAACCTAGACATCTTTGTTGGGAATATCAAGAAATACTAATTGAAATACAAACCTCTTGACATTATGAACAAAATTTAAAAAATTACCTTTAATCTAAATTGGATGTTAAAGAAACCCACACGACCTAGGATAAATGGGCCTCATGAGTCATGTTAAAAGATAAAAAAATAAAATAAAACTGTGAATAGCATACCATATCAACCAATATGACTAATATTTATCGTATCAATTACTTTTGTAAATATAAAATTGTTTCGATCTATCCCCCATAATCCAACTATTTCAAAACATAAGTTTATTTTGGACCAATTCAAAAACATTGATGTTTTTCAAAACTTGCAGATGTCGGCAATGTCGCCATCAAAATTTGAACTTGTTGGTATTGCACTCCCGACCAAACATATTATTGGCTTTTTCCTTTTCCACATTGTGCATATCCTCTCACGTAGAAAGAGTCTAATCCTCTCACCTAGAAAAAGCCTAATGATACAATTTATATTAAAACTTGTTGAAATAACAAGTTTTGAGTAGTGAAAGATAAAAATAGAATAAGCTGTAATGCATATGAAAGTGATTATTTTTCACTTTAAAAAGAGAAATACTTTTGTGCATAGCAAAGTTACCCCTCACCCACCTCTCCCTTCTAGGCTAGTCCGCTAGGCACTTGCATTTCTTGTTTTATCCTCGTGCTAATTTCTTGCTTTACCAGCCACTTTCTTGGTTACTCTCCAAATGACTTTTAAGTTTTTTTTTTTTTTTTTAATACAAACTTTCAGTCTTTTTCCTTTCTTTTTACTTTCTATAAAACAGATATATATATATATATATATATATAAATAAAGTAAATTCCAGTTAGCTTATAGTTGAATAAGAGATTTAGGGTCTATTTGGATACTGCTTATTTTGCTGAAAACTGAAAACACTGTAACAAAATAATTTTTAAATATGTGAATAGTACTGTAGGACCCAGTTTTAAAGTTTTTTTTTTTTAATAAAATACTTGTGGGTCTCATGAACAGTGCACGGAACCCACTAAACAGTGCATAATCACATGAATCGCTCTTTTCCACACAAAAAAAAAAAGAAAAAAAAAAGGCCAAAACGCAAACACTGGCAGCTGTATGACTGTATCCAAACAGGTATTTAGAATTCTATAGATTGAAACTCTATTTTTTTTATTAAAAAAAAAATAATAAATAAAAATAATGCAATTTTTTATTTTTGTATTTAAAAGTTGGCATTTTAGTGCTTTACTTTACATAGATTGTATGTATTAAAATTTGTAAAAATTACAACATCGCTCACATGAAAACTAAAATTTGAACTAAACACTGAGTAAAGCAAATTTATATAAGCAACGATGTTATTTGTCGTCTCCTCTGAATCTACAAATAATTTGGCTGACAAAGGCCACAATACAATTTGTAGTATCCTCGAAATTATAAATACTCTCAGCAAATGGAGCATGATAAAATAGTAACTAGTAAGACAACTACTAATGCTTTTCAGAACATGGGAATGGACTTAAAATATATTGAATAAAAAGTTGTCTCGATTCATTTATCAAATAGGTGTTTTCTCATTCTGGTTGCTGCAAAGCCTCAACAAATGCATCCTTGAGAAGAGGGTTTGAAGCTGCTACCCGCTGTGCGGTAATGTCAAAATCTTTACCGGATCTGATACATAACAACAACCATCAATGTTAATTTACAGGTTTAGTTTTTTGACAATATCTATGGATGTAAAATGTTTTCAAAAGTTAACTAGCAAACATGTATTGGCCTGCCAGTTGTGCGGTATGTAAAACCAACCCCATTGCATGTCAAACTCAAGCATCAATTTGTGAAGACAAATCAATAGAGTTTACTATTTAATTGCCATTTTAAGATGCTTCCTTTCCAGAACCCCTATTTCCTATGTCAAAACGAAAAAAAAGAAAAAGAAGCATAGTACTTACAGGTCATACACAAGTCCTCCAGCTTCTGTTACAATTACTGCACCACCTGCCACATCCCTGAGTAGATGACCAGACTATGTCAATCACATATCAAACCAACCTCACTGAGAAATAACAATACCATTCCGAGAAGCAGGCTATGTAAATCACAACTCACAACTAGAACATCAGTGAAAACTATGATATCATACCATGGACCCCCAAAGCCAAGCTCATAAAATAGATCAAGCCTTCCACATGCGATTCCACAGAGATTTAATGCACAAGAGCCAGTCATTCTAAGGGATCTCACCTGATCAAAAGAGAAACTAAAACATTCACAACAGAAACAATGCATGCTATAAGCTCAATAACTTCTGTGGCAAGTTTATTTTTTACCTTGGCAAGTAAGATATTAATTCTGTTCATAGAGGAATCCAATGTTGGCTTATCACGTTTAGTTCCAGCCTGCTCTTTCAGAAGGACAAAATTTGAGAAGATATAAAATGTCCTCTTGATTGTCAAGAGTAGGGTATTTACAAAGATATTGCAATGCAGTGAAATTTGAAATACATTCTGAATGCACTCTCTGTGTTTATGAGATGCTTTTTTTGGTATGAGGTTTCTGAGATGCATGAGGCCGATTTCATCTGTTTACATGAACTAATACAAAGGAAAGAAATTAAGAAGTATGTTTTTACATTCAGGTGCTATTATGCATCAGCATATGCATGCTCACCGGAATTCTTCATGTATGGGCCTAAATTATGCATTCAGGTGATACTCCTTGGAACTACATATAATTAAATAGGTATTTTCCTTTTCGGGTTTCCTTGCCTTGTAAATTCTCTTCCATAGCTTGTTCCAAGTGTCCATTGGGATGGCTTAAATTTATTGGCTTATTTGGCTTGAGAAATAAGTAGACTAAAAGAAGTAGGTTTGATAAATCTATGTATAAGTTGGCTTATTTAATAAGCCAACTTGTATGCATAAGCAAACAGACCCAAGGTAGAACTTTTGCTTAGTCTTTTTCATTTCTACCCCCTGCCGACCCCCACTTTCTTTTCTTTCTGGTGCCATTCTTTTGGGGGTTGGGGAAAAGGGGGCTTTACTTATGCATTTCAGCTCATACAACTAAAGTTTGATTACCAAATCAAAGTTATTGGCCAAATAAAGAACAGTAGCTTCCATTACTGTCAAAGTTGTACTTGAAATTACCTTTTATAAACCCATCCCCCTGGGCACCAAATGAACAAATACACTTGAGCCATCCTATTCTGAAATAGTCTTCACAAGTAGTAGCTTATATCTATTTTATCATTCCTTTTCTCATTTCTCTTCTTTTTTCAACATTTTATGTTTATAGAGAAAGATTGGGTGGACAAGAAGAAACTAGCTTTCAGGATTTAGAACCAACTTTAAAAGTCTCCCTCTCAGTCTCTCCTCTTATTTTCTTCTGTGTCTTCTCATGATGGGTGGTTTCTCCTTTCATTTTGATTGGTGGTTGGGGTGTGGTGAACGTGTGGTTTGCAGGCCACGTAGCTTCTCTTTGTTTGAGTGGTATGGCCAATAATCCGGTGGATGTAGACTCGAACCTAACCACCCCGCTTTTGGAGATGACAGAGACTTTACTTAGCATCTTGACCCACTCATAGTCTGTTAATCTAATCCTAATATCCTGTCCGCCAATCCAAAAAATGGTGGTCTGTTAGAAACCTAAGGGTACCAGTCAAAAGTGTGTTTTGTTGTCACAATCACACCTGACAGGATCAGGTCGGGTGACAGGTGTACCTCAGACCCACTCTGTTCCAAACTGTGAGCTTCCCTATTTAAATGTTTATTTTTAAGACTTTGAACACAGGCTTATTGAAAAAACTCAAATAGGTGAGAAAATAATTAGACCAAGCGGAACTTGATCTTGACGTGTTTGTGTGTGTGTATTTTGCTTGAACGAAATATATTCTTTAAGAAAGGACTACTACAGATACACCAGAACAGAAACAGAAACCAACCCAGATTGCTATACAGACTAGTTCTATTATAAACATTATTTTTCTCTTTTTTCAACGTGTCACACAGCATCTATTAAGATTTCTGCTAAGTTTTCTATGAGATGAAGGGATTTAAACCATAAAATTAAGTTTGCTATGGTTGTAGTTGTACACTGTTTAATTACATTAGTTTAGCCACGGTTGTTGGGTTAATTATGACACTGAGATTTCTGGCAACAGGAGCTTTACAGAAATGATGACATGATGACAGAGATGGTGGCTTCTTTAAAATTTCATTTGAAAGAATTCATGATATAAGGAAATTTACTTTAAAAAACATGAATTGTGGTCCAAAAGGTGGCAAGGAAAAGCAAGAACAATAAGATTGTTAGCTCACATCCAGGGAAAAGCAATGACAAAGATGGGAATTAGTACAACCTAATGGATTATTAGGTGGGGACAGCATAGGAGAATATGCAAACAATCAACATAAGAAAGACATGGTTTTAGGTGCAACCTCCAAAAGTCTGAAATACTCTGTAACTAAGGTCACAGATAAAGTCACTGTTTGATATAGTTCCAACAAGACAATAAAGTTAGTAGAACATACAAATCCAGTTAGAGTAACCACAAATAGAGTTGGACTTGCTCTACAGCCAATTGATTCTTTATCTAATTTTTGCTTGTTTTGATACGTTTCCCTATTTACTCAGTCCTAAAAACCCACAATTAACATTCAACATCATAACAACCAGATAAAGATGACGCTGAGACTAAAAGGGATGTCATATTGAATAAATTGTGAATTAAAGGTTTCAACTTTCATCAAATAGTTTCCATCAAAGAATTTGTTCTATTATATACCCACATACCTCAGTTGCAAGGAGAGACTTCACCAGTTCAGTTTGAGATGAAACTGCAACATTAAAAAATATAAGCATATAGCTGTTAGAGGTTCAGAATTTAGTAAAAGAGAAACATGAAACTGAAAGATTAAGATTAGAAAACTCACCTTTTATAGGGTTTCCATTCAAAAAAGCACCTTTTCCACGGATTCCAGTAAAAAGCTACAAAACCAAAAACCGAAATTTACACATAGCTCAGCCAGAAATACTTATTAAAACATATTTTTAGACTTTCAAATTCAATAATGCATAGGACAGGAGAAATGCATAAGCCCTAGGAGCCGAGTGCTGAAAGAGGCCTGGAAATCTCATCAGCTAAAACAGAATGATGATCGTATCAAAGAAAAATCAAAACAGCAATCGTATAGAATCTCAGACCTCCAGTGGGTGAAATTGATCATATCAGAGTCGTGGGCAACAAGTATGGAGGTACTTGATTGCTTACAAATAGTAATGTTAAGTGCTTCCCCATGCATACATATTGTTAAATTACCGATTGTCCCAAAAGTTTAAGCTATTAGGAAATGGTGAATTTAATCATTTAACCATAAGTCTAACACTCCCCATCACTTGTGGGCCTAAACTTTTCCTTTATAAGTGGGGGCCCAACAAGTGGGAATTTAACATTTTAAATGGTAGGTAGAGTAAAACCAGGAATCGAACTCAGGATCTCCTGCTCTGATACCACGTTAAATTACTGATTGTCCCAAAAGCTTAAGCTATTAGGAAATGGTAAATTTAATCATTTAACCATAAGTCTAACACATATAACAGTTCAAACAGCATAAAGTAGACAGAAATGCAGTGAATATTGTTCATGTGAGAGAAAGCAGGAATAACAGTCACCACAAGATAACTTAAATACCTAGGCCACTACAAGACTCCATCTATATAATATTTGGAAGATCATGCATATTATCTATATATTTCTGGCTATGTAGCCCTCATATAGAATTATTGTTATGTTTGACCACTTGTGTTAAGCAAACATGAAGCATTAGAATTCTCACCTCATTCATTATTGGATTGTAAACAACACCAACTGTAGGAACCTTTCCAATTGTAAGACCGATTGAAACACATACAAAGGGAAACCTACAAATAAGTACATTGTGAAGAAATGAACTTGACTGAATATATGAACTAGAAAGGATCAACTACAATAGGAGATAAAGATATGTACCCATGGACGAAGTTAGTGGTTCCATCAAGAGGATCAACTATCCACGTGGGTTCATCGGTCAATTCCACGACACCAAAAGCAGCAGTAGTTTCTTCACCAATGAACTAAGAACACCAGTTGGAACAAGTTTAGAAATTTTTTTAAAAGAAAAGGCCATTTTGAGGAGATAAAAGATTCCATTAGAGCACTAATTGTAACTTTCTTGATGTGTAAAAGGAAACAAAATAAGAAATAAGCATTAACCTTATGTGTGGGATAAAGCTGCTTGAGATGATTAAAAATGAGATCTTCACATGCCTTATCAGTTTCTGTTACCAAATCCACCTGTGTTCCACCACAAGCACTACAAAATTATAATCTGCTACTTCTTTTCCACACTTGACTTCCCAAATCAATTTTGTTTTCTAAAGAATACCGCTCATTCACAATGCACCATTAGATTGCTAAAGAAAATTAGAAGGATAAAATAAACGAACAAAAAGGATTCTCAGATGTTTCACTGTCAACAAGATACAAAAAAATGCGCTCTTTTCGACAAGTCAAAATACAAAACCCATATTAATTTTAACTCAATGTTCTGTTTCTGATCAAAACTTTTCATGTTGAATTGTAATAAACTCTCACACATGGTGATAAAAATTTTCAAATTGTGTGTTTAGGACTAGATTATAAGTTAGATTTTGCTTTTAGCTTTTATGTACAACTTTTTAAAATCTCATTTTTTCTTACTTTTTCTCACTTTTTCAAAGTACAAATATACTTTAGCACACCTTCAGCAAAAAGTTAAATAAGATGTTCCCGATAAAATTATTTCCCGTTACTTTTTAGCTATCAAATAGAAAAGATAATGCTAACATCACAATGCAGATTGGGTAAGAGCAAATCCAATAATTGAATGGGGTACAGTACGTATAACCAGGCACCCTCTTTGCCAAATCTAAGAAAATTTAATATTTTAACACAGAAATTGTCTACACATAATTCTTCACCTTAAGATTATCACAATTTTCTACCTTCTAATCTCGACAATCCCATCAACATTTGTAATTTAAACAATTCATTGCCGTTCTGAATGACATTTATGACCCATAACTTGTAATGATCAGATAAATAAAACCCATAAAAAAATTGAAAAAAGGCATGAGACAAACTCAGTTCAACAAAATTGAAAATGAAAAATCATACCGTGCCTTTATGCTCCACATGTTTGGTTTCATAGAATCCTTTACGAATTATCTGCAAAATTAAACATTTATGAGTCTGAATAGAACAAATGGTGAGGAAAGTTAATAAAAAAATGAACTTTGAATTAACAAACCTCGCCAGCTCTCTTCGCTGCATCCACAGCAGAGGCAAGGACGTCTGACAGCGAATCTAAGATCCAAATAATTTGCAAAAACGAAATTTGAGAACTTAAACAAGAAAATTGCATATAGAGTTTGGGCCATAAAAGAGAAATTAAAAAGTGTAAAAGAGAAAAAGAGAGCGATGGGGTCCTACCATTTTCGGCCATTTTTAAAGGAGAGACAGAAATTAGTTGAAACTTGAAAAGTAGATGATGCTGATATGAAAGGCTGTGCTTTGTCTCTGAGCTTTTCACGTAGCACACTGTCTCAAGAAGTGAGGACTCGAAGTCCCATGTGTGTTTATATATATATATATATATATATATAGTCATAAATAGTTCTACATATGTGTCCCTACTGCTGCTCTTGCTCTGATGCGACATTATGCGTTACACACGTACGAGTCTCAAACAATGTTTTGGGGAACTTCCAAGAAGAATCTACCATAATCTCTCGATATATTATCTCCTATGGCCTATCACATGAACAGTGGGACTCGTTTGTGCAAGCTACTTGAGTACGAAGGGTTAGAGCATTAGCATTGGAGAATGTTAATGCCATATCTAGGGTGTATTTAGCATTTCAACCCTTAAAATCTACTGCATCAGAGAATTGCAAACCCAAGAATTGCAAATTTTTTTGCAATACTGCTACAGTGCAAAAATAAAAACACTATTTTATTCTGCTGACTCTCCCACTCTCTCAACTCTGTCCTCGTCTCTCTCTCTCTCTTTCTCCCTCGCCCTTTCCTCTCTCTCAATTCTGTTTGCTCCGATGGGTTTGATGTAGCTTCGATGGGTTTGCTCCGATGTGGGTGTGGTTTGCTCCGATCGGTGTATCATGGGTCAAGTGGTGGATCGGCATGGTGGACTGTGGGTTATGGGTTTTGGATTTGAGTTTATCTGGGCGTGACAGAGCTGGGTCATGGAAGAGGATCGAGTCGTGGTGGCGGTGTGGGTCTAGGTCGATGTGGGTCTGGGTCGATGATCGGCGTGATGGAGCTGTGTTGATTTTAGGTTTGGGATCGGCGTGGATTGGCGGAGATCGTGGTGGCGGTGTGGGTCTGGGTCAATGATCGGGTCATGGAAGAGATCGGGTCGTGGTGGCAGTGGCTCCGGTGATTATTATTTTTGAATGGGTTTGCTCCAAATCGGCGATTGTTGTTGATGGGTTTGCTCCGGTGGTTGTTGATGGGTTGAGGTGTTGATGGGTTGAGGTGCCGTGGCTGTGGTTGTTGATGGGTTGAGGTGTTGCTAGAGGTTGAGGGAGAAGGAGAGGAAAAAAAAACTGTTGGAAATGGCAGGAAACATGAGTCTGAAAAAAAAAAAAACAATTATAAAGAAATAGTAAAGAAAGATTAAAAAATAATATTTTAATAAAAATAGAGTTTTGGGATGTAGGAGGTATTGTAAAATTGGATGGTATAATGATAAAGTGAGGTTTTGGAATGGTAAAATAGAGTAGCATTAGCATTTTCCAATACTAATGCTCTTAGGCTTTGTTACAATGTCCAGTAATACAAGACTCGTTGAAATAATGATATGTATTTATTTTTGGATATGTGTCACCATCTGACCGGATCCAGTGTACTAGATGCACTACACCTAAACCAAGTCGTAGTATGAAGCACTTGTTATTTATCACACGTAAGAATTTAAGAGTCGTGGATTTAAACGGTGACAAATCCCACTATTGCTTAAATGTAGTTCTACATCATGTATGACAAAATTTAAGTAGATCGGGGCATGACTAAGGAGGTTCATGGTACGATTTGGCGTGATTTTGTGCTATATGATTTTCCCAAAACCCTTATCGCACTACACTTTAATAGATCAATTACCGTGTGGTGCAGCTTGGTCGGGCTTCATATATATTAAATATATACTAAATATATTTAATATATATTAAATACTATAGTTAATATATTTAATATAGGTTAAATATTTATAAAATTATATTAAATATAAAACAAAACTTATATATTAATAGGCGGGATGCGGGGTGGTTTTTTATGATTTTCTAAAAAACCTTAAAATGTCATGGTGCGGTGCAATTTTAAATTACAATATATATTTAATCAATTTTTAAATGCATAGTTCATATAATATATATACTTAATATAAAATGAGACACTCACACATACACACACACACATATATATATATATGGTTTTCTTAACATTAAACCGCACTGCATGCACGGTGTTGTGCATTTTTTTCATATCCACTTGTTATGCGGTGTAGCTACTTCATTTTACATTATCTTCATATATTCTTCATGCTTGCAAAATTTCAAGGTAGTTAAAGATTATTAGTCATGTCATCAGTCAATTGATTAAATTCATATTTTTGTAATTTAAAATAATGCATAAAAAATAAGTTTATAGATCGAATGGTAAATAACATTCAATTGACATGATAATTGGCGTGAGTATTAAAAATATATAAAACATGTAATTCAACAGTAAGATTTTCAAAATATGAATTTTATAACAAATTATTGGATGGTGTAACATTACTTAGAATTACCAGATATAACTTGAACTTAATCCTATATATTGAGATATTTTTATATATAAATGAAGTGGCATATTCGCTGCTTATCAGCAAGATTTATGAATATGTTTTTTTGCCCAACTGAATGGTATGTCAATTGATGGAATGTGGTTTAAAGCTAATAATTAGTATAAGATCCAATGGTGGTAGACCTGGTGGTTGCCTTGTGTGGTTCCACCATAAAAGGTAGGAAACATTATTTTTCCTTTTTTGAAAAATCGCCATAAAAGGTAAACTTATTAGATATGCTCTTATGATCAAATTAATATGTAATTTTTTTTTTTAGAGTTTTAACTTATAGCGTCCATTTTTGTGATTTTTATTTTTTATTATTAAACTAAAATACTAATCAGTTTTTAGTGTAAACAATAATTGAACTCTAAATTTTTTATTCAACCATCAAAAATTTTACCAATTGAGTTAACTGGAACTTACAAATTAATGCGTAATTAAATCAAAAGTTTTGTAATTCAACTGATTGATATTTTCGAATATTTAAAAAAAATATATTTAAAATTCAAATTTTCAATCTCCTAATTATTGAATTTATTAAAAAAAAAAAAAAAACAAACAAAATAACAGATTCACAACTTTAATAACAAGATACTCTTCTATTGGAACTTGCTATTTTGGTTGCCAGGTATTCTCTTGTATGGCCATCCAGTGAATTTGGAATAATGTAGGAAACTTCGGGTTAGGTCAGTTTATGGAATAAAGAAAAAGAGAACAAAGAGACATATGAACATTACACTTCGAATCAATGATATAAATGTTTGCCATTTTGGCATGCATGTGGCATCTCTGATAAGTAAGAGTTGTGTACAACACCTTTTTTACTTTTTTTTGTACAATTTTTTGTCCACTTTTGTAACTTTTTGCAGCTTTATACTATTTTTTACCTGGAAAAGACATTTGCCAATAAGTAATCCTCTAGTCATTGTTGTGCATGGAAAAGAGATGCATAGAATATGCGAAGATGCTGTCTGTTTACTCGTGACTTGCACGCTCAGTGACTGAGAAATAAAATTTGGAAACCACATGTAATGTCGTACTCAATTGCAGTGTCGGCTCTACATACAAGCCAGGTGGTCGCAGGATCACTCTATTTGCAAAAAAGAAGTTAGCATTATCCTCTATATATATTTGTCAATAAAATATTATATGCTAAATTATCTGACCACCTAAATAAAAATATTGAACACTTTATTTAAAAATTACAAAAATTTAGATTCGACTAAAATAAGAACAATGTTACTATATTTACAATATTTTCACAATAAGTTGATAACAAATCCAATATGTACTAGTTTTAATTTGGAACCAATACTGATATTATTTTTTTACCCACCAATAACAGTTTTTTGCATTACTCCAAAATCAATTCTACCCCCAAACATAATCCTTAATCTTTTTTTTAAATAAAAAAAAAAACTTAAATAATAGCAATAAATATTAGCCCAAATAACATATTTTGGTATGCATGTGGCATCTCTAATAAGTAACGGTCCGTTAACAACACTTTTTTTACTTTTTTTTTTTTATTACAATTTTTTGTCCACTTTTGTAACTTTTCGCAACTTTATACTATTTTTTACATGGGAAAGACATTTGCCAATAAGTAATCCTCTAGTCCTTCAATAGATTATGTACTGAACTAGATGTAATGTTTTGATTTATATGATATCGTCGATTACCAAAAAAAATAAAAATCCTCTAGTCATTGTTTTGCATGGAAAAGAGATGCATAGAATATGCGAAGATGCTGTCTGTTTACTCGTGACTTTCACGCTCAGTGACTGAGAAATAAAACTTGGCTTAAATGCTCTTTTAGTCCCTATATTTTGACCCATTTTTTATTTTGATCCTTACATTTCATTTTTACCACTTTTAGTCCATAAATCAATTAACGCGTGACATTTAAGTCCTTACCGTCACCCAACTAACAGAAAATACTGACGTGGCTGACGGCACAGTAAAATAATAATTAAAAAATCTATTTTAGCATTAAAAAATTACTACGTCAAAATTTAAATTAAAAAAATTAATTTATTAATTTTAACTAAATGAAAAAAATTAAAAACAAAAAATCAAGCCTAATACAGATCAAAACACCACAATCCCAGATCACAACTCTCTGAAACTCTCATGTCTCAATGGTGCTTGTGTGTTTCTTTTTCTTTTTCTTCCCCAGATCGGTCTCTCAGTTTCTCCGCCTCTATTCTTTCCTTTTCTTCTTTCTTTCTTGTTCTTTTTCTTCTTTCTCCCTCTATCTTGGTGTTTAGCCTTCTTGAACTCTCTTTATCTCTTGATTTTGCTCAAACCCAAACCCAAACCCATATGCCTCAAGCTCCTCTCTCAAATCAATGGGTCTCTCTCTTTGGCATTTTTTTTGTGGGTTTCTGTGCATATTGTGTTGCCGACTTGCCATGGTGAGGTGGAGGGCGTGGGTTTGTGGGGATCGGCGTGGTGGAGGTCTAAGTTTGTGGATCGGCGTGGTGGAGGGTGTGGGTTTGTGGTGATCGGCATCTGTGGTGGAGTTTTGGTGATGGCATAGATCAGAGTTTGGGTCGGTTGGTGATGGGTTGCATGATTGTTCGGTGGCTGGATCGGTAATGGTTGGTGGCTGGATTGAAGTTTGGTGGTGGGTTTCAGTGGCTGAGATTGGAGTTTGGTGGTGGGTTTTGGTGATGGCACAGATCGGAGTTTGGTGGTGTGATTCGTTCACAGATTGGAGTTTGGTGATGGGTTTCGTTCTCAGATCGAAGAGGAATGGCGCCTGGACTAGCTGAGTTTTTTTTTTTTTTTTAATCAGATGTGGGTGGGGTAGTTTGCTCCGATGGGTTTGAGTGGGTAGTGGATGGGTTTATTGTTTTGGATTTGTGGTGGATAGTTGATGGTTTTGTGGCAGATTCTAGTGGATTTGTGGTTGTGATTTGAGGGCAGTCACGGGTCAGGAAAGAAAATTTTGTGTTTAGGTTTGTGTTCTTGAGTTCTTTGATCTGGGTTGGAGTTCTTGTTTTCATCATGTTCTTCCCGAGTTTTTTATTTTTTATTTTTCATTTAGTTAAAATTAATAAATTAATTTTTTTTAATTTAAATTCTGACGTAGCAATTTTTTAATGTTAAAATAGATTTTTTAATTATTATTTTACTGTGCTGTCAGCCACGTCAGCATTTTCTGTTAATTGGGTGACAGTAAGGACATAAATGTCACGCGTTAATTGGTTTAGGGACTAAAAGTGGTAAAAATAAAATTTAGTGACCAAAATAGAAATCGGGTCAAAATGTAGGGACTAAAAGAACATTTACGCCATAAAACTTGGAAACCACAAGTAATGTTGTACTTAATTGCAGTGGCGGCTTACATGCAAGCCAGGTGCTCGCTAGATCACTCTACTTGCAAAAAAGAAGTATATATATTTGCCAATAAAATATTGTATGCTAAATTAATTTATTATGACCACTTTAATGAAAATGCTGAACACCTTATTTGAGAATTACAAAAATTTGGATTCAACTAAAATAAGAACAATGCTACTATATTCACAACATTTTCACAATAAGTTGATAACAAATCCAATATGTACTGGTTCTAATTTGGGACCAATACTGATATTATTTTTTTACCCACCAATAACAGCTTTTTGCATAAGATTTATCGTAAAAATGTTGTAGACATAGCATTACTCCAAAATCAATTCTACCCTCAAACATAATCCTTAATCCCTTTTTTTTAATTAAAAAAAAAAAGCTTAAATAACAACAATAAATATTAGCCCAAATAACAACAAACAAAAACAAAACAATACCAAACAACACAGTGGCAGCTCCAAGAATTTTTCTTAGGGTGTTCCTTAAGGAGTATAAATTACACAACCCACTATGTATTATCCACGGCTCAACCCATTGCCTAATGTAATTTAATTTGTTTGTCTTTTATAATGTATCGGTTAATTAAATTATTAATTATTGTTGTTTAGTTGCTTCATTATTTATCTTTACTGACTACTAGCAATCTAGCACACATCTCACTGTGCATTAGCACACACCCCATATGCATTATCCATGGCTCAACCCACTGCCTAGTGCCTAACATAATTTAATTTTTTGTCTTTTATACTGCCTCTGCACGCCTTCAACCTTTACTGCGTCTACCTATCCACTTCCCCAATTCAATTATACCACCCCACGGCCCCATGGCCCCCATCCACTACCCACTTAACAGACAAGAGTCACAAGAGCCAATCAACATTCCACAAAATATTAAACATATAAAACATTCACAACACACAAAATTCACAATACACAAACACAACAAACTCACAAACCAATAAAGTCAAAATGTCAAATAAAGTTATAAAGTAAAGGTAATTAGACATTTAGACATAGAGAAACAAAAAAACAGAGAGATAAAGAGAATCTCATTTCATTTCAAAGAGAAAGAAAGAGAGAGCTCCACTCTCACTCAGTCACTCTCAGATCAGAACACAGCAATTAGCAAAGCTAAAGATGTAAGATTTAGATGAGATAGACTAATAGAGAAAAAGAGAGAGAAGTAAAAAACTGAAATACCTTGAGGCTTGAGGGGTGGCGCCGTGACAGCACATCGAGGCGAGGACTCGAGGGACGGGGGTTGAGGCGACGAGGCAAGCCAAGCAATCTCTTATTCGATCTCTAATCTTGCCGACGCTATTGCTTGAGTTTGAGGCCCGATGTGCTCTGTTGCTCAAGTTTGAGGCGGTCTAGGCGGAGGCACCGTCGCGCTGATGTGCTTGGAGCTTGGTCGTTGATGAGGTTTTTTTTCGTTTAGGTTAGGAGTTCAATTCTAATTTCAGTTTTGCTAATTTGCTTTACCATTTGATGATTTTGATTAATTGGTGGATGCTTTGGAGCAAAATTTAATTTTATTAGCATAAAAAAAAAAATTTGAGGGTGTTCCCAAATTTTTTTTTAAAGGCTATTCAAATAATTTTTTTTATTATATATATAAAAAAAAATTAAAGTTAGGACCACCCTGCCCTTAATGTGGCGTCGCCATTGAAACAACAACAAGTGAACAAATTATTTAACAAAAATCCTATTATAAAACAAGAAGAAAAATTTTGTAGCTTGTCTAACCTATTCAATAAAAATAATATTTTATTTCATTTTTCCTCAAAAAATGGTACCAAGAAAAATATTGAGGCTGTGAATTTTCCTTGATGGTGACAACAGTTATTGTCTTTTTGGCTTTGCAATCGGGACAAAATTGCTAAATGCCCTGTTTGAGCAAACTAAGCAGCGTTTTGCCCTATTTTTGAAACTAATTAGGGAAATGCCCCTTTTTTGAAAATCAATTTTCTAAAAATCGAGTTAGGCACTATAGCGGCGTTTTTAAGGAGCCTATAGTGACGTTTTCGAGACCTATAGTGGTGTTTTGTAACTCGACCTATATGAAATCGAGTTATAGGCAAAAAAAATTAAAAAAATTGCCTATAACTCGATTTAATGAAGGTCAAGTTACAAAACGTCACTATAGGTTCTAAAAATGTCACTATAAGTCCTTAAAAACGCCGCTATAGGGCTCCAGAATTTTTTTTTTTTATAACTCGATTTTAAGAAAATCGAGTTTCAAAAGAGGGGCATTTTTCTAATTAGTTTCAAAAATAGGGCAAAATGCTGCTTAGTTTGCCCAAACAGGGCATTTAGTAATTTTGTCCTTTGCAATCGCAACAATTTTGCTCTCCTTAGTGACCCGACTTGTAGTTGTAGCAAATATTCAAGTTATCAATTTATTAGATTTTGTATAGTTTAAATTTCTTAGTGACCAACCTAAGAATAATATTTCACGTAATAAACTTCATCAATTATTATTTTTATTGCAAAAATATTCATAATTTCCTTTTTAATATATAAATTGGTTGCAAAACTTCATTCATGTTTGACAAATCAAAATCATAATATTATAATTGAAGTCTCATATGAGCTTTTTTTTCTTGATAAAATCTTGAGAATAGAAAATTTCAACGAAATTGCATATATTATCAATGTTGAATGATTTGAACGCATTAATAGGATTTGAAATTAAGCTAAAAATTAGGGGTTCCACTATTTACTCACAAAACTTACTACCTAATTATTTTATTTTATTTTATTGTATATAAACTCTAAACTCTCTTTTTTTGGGAAGGATTACTAGATTAGTTTATCAATGCTTTCTTCTTCTTTTTTGGGGGGGGGGGGGGGGCAACTCCTTTTTTTTTCATATAACCTTTAAATATTTATAAAATATACCTATCTTTGTAAAAAAAAAAAAAAAAAAATATTTTGGAGGGGCCAAGGCATCCCCAAGCATTCATGTGGCTCCGCCACTATCTACCCCCCTAATCATGCATGTGTGGGTGGATCATCAGAAACCTAAAATGGAACCTCATAAGTCATAAGTCATAAACCCCTGAAATTCTTGTGAGAGCAAGGCATTTTGTTGTGCAAACTTTTGTACTCCTTAATTAGTATTTACCAATGTTACAAATATCATACTGACAATGTATTGTCTCTCGCCCGCTCCACCTCAAGGTTCTTAAGAGAGGTGGGGCAAAAGACCACGAGAAATTATACAATCTTTATGGTGGACCATGTCACTTTTGCCTAGTGGTTCACCATTCCATTAAAAGAATGCCACATGTTTTATTTGACTTAGTTAGATCATTAAAAAATACTGAGAGATTGTCTTCCCCTCCTAAAGTTGTTTAAACAAAAATAAGAGAGCAATTAAAATCTCTTCTCTCTCTTGACATCATCAATTCGGCAACATCATCTTCACCCTTAATTGAAAACATCACAATTTTCCTATTTAATTATTTAGCTTTTTTCGGCTTTTTTTATTTGACAAATTGTGTAATTGTTTGGTTTTGATTTCGAGGAGATAAGAAATTCAAAGAATACATAGGATAACCACCATAAAAGTCAAATGAATACATGACAAATTATAATTGGTGGAATATAAAGGAGAACAATTAAAGTGGGATAGAGAATTTTATTCTCAACAAAACACATTAAAAAGGTAGGTAAAAAAACAAGAACATGCAATCCAATAGTGAAACTTTTAATATACTAATCTAATAAGAAGTTATTTATTTTTATTTTTTTATAATTTAATGAGAAGATTTAAACCTAATCGTCTTTAGTAGAAATATCTAATGTGTCAGTTGAGCTACAAGACTTTTTGTCAATAAAAAGTGATTAAGGAATATTAACAAAGAGTTATACTATATATTTAACTAATTTTGTCCATATTTTGTCTATAGTGTGTATTTTCATGAATGTTTACAAGCAAGTCCAAAAATATATTGGGCAAGCCCATAAGTAACATTCACATTGGATTAGTCTTTAAGTGTACTGTTATATTGAAGTTTGAAAACAGAAGATGCAAGTGAAAAAGGCCCATCTGCCCATCCCACCATCATTAATACAAAGTTCTGTGCTATATGGACCAATTGTTTCACACCTTCTCATAAGAATTCACTTTACCAAGACCACGCTACAATACAAAAGCAATGGTATGAAAAATTTCGATGCATATTTTCGGTGCCTCTAGAAATTTCCTAATAAAAAATCACCCATCCACATGACCAACATATGACTTTATTTAAAAAAATAAATAAAAACACTAAACTAGGAGACGCAACTCTTTTGAACAACCATTAGTGGGAAAGCCATTATATTGAATAATAATATTTTGCCATTATATTCACGTCCGGTGCATAAATCTTCCATTTTCTTACGAGGTTTTGAAAGAATTATATTACGCAGCCTTACCCTAATATCTTGCCATTGCATTGAACAAAAATATAATTTCAAATATAAAACCTATTTATACCACAAAGCCAATATGTAAATCATTTTATATGTGAAACACCTAAATTTTTTACAATTGATATTTTTAAAATGTGAGGCCTCGAATATAAAGTTTTATTTTCTATAAATTTGCAAATACATAACATATTGGGGATGTTCGCTTAAAAAATGATAATTTCACATTTCAAAACTCAATTACAAGTACAAAAAGCATCTTGCTCTTAGGAATATATAGTCCATACTGCAACCCACCCTCAACATTACCTTCACACACAGCTTTCTCCATGTATACATGTCAAAATCTACCTCTCCAAACAAGGCAGAGATGCTACAAGAAATTTCTTAAGAATGGTCATCAATGGCAAACAACTTTTAAACAAATTATATTCATAATGATGGGACAACAAAGACTTAGATGTTTTATTGGTGGACATTCCAACTGTTGATCTTGGTTTACTCACATCCTTGTCAACCAACAAAGAAGAGCTGGAGAAACTTCAATCAGCTGTAATGCGCCCATTGTTTTTGCTAATAGCAACCACTGTTATCAATTTGAGAAGCAGGCAACAGAGGATGAGGACGAGAAACAGAAGTGAGAAAACATAACCAAATAAGAATATTGGAAATGCGGGTATAGAACTTAATTGCAGGTGAAAAGTTTATCAAAGAATCACCTGTCAAGACCTGTGTTAAAATGTATAGTATGCATTACTCACTGAAAAATAAGTGAAGAACTTAAATGGGAAACAGAACAATAGGAATCTCATTTCAATTGTACTCCAGAAATATAACCCGTCACAAAGCATTACATGTTTCTAGCATGTTCAATTACAAACATGCAAATCAAAATAAACCTTTTCTTTTCGGAATATCAAGAGAAGCAGACCATGCATTTATGAAACAGGTTGTAAACAAGGTTCATTTGCATATTATCTAAGCCTTCGTGTTAGTCAACCACGGCTAAATGGATACAAAGATCAAAGAAATATGATGATGATGATGATGATGATGATTATTATTATTATTATTGTTGTTGTTGTTGTTGTTGTGAAGCAGACCATGCATTTATGAAACAGGTTGTAAACAAGGTTCATTTGCATATTATCTAAGCCTTCGTGTTAGTCAACCACGGCTAAATGGATACAAAGATCAAAGACATATGATGATGATGATGATGATTATTATTGTTGTTGTTGTTGTTGTTGTTGTTTAAGAAAATCAAATGATCATTGTGATTTCACAAATAACATTTTTTTTTGAGAAAAAAGTAACTCAAATAACATTTATTTTGTTATTCATTGCGCATCATATTATACAACACAATTAATACATAACACAAGTTTTATTTGAACTAATATTTTATATACTACTTAATAACTCGTGTTTAACATCAATAGTACATTAGTACCACTACCATTGAACATTTCAATATGTAAGCAAGGATAACATGCTAGTTTTTGATAAAGTGATAATCTCAAATTTAATTCAATCTCCAATGATAGTATTTTTGACTAGACTAATTACACACACTTTGCGCATGCAATAATACTTTTTTTTTTTAAATGAAAAATGTTAACTAATGTCCTGAGGAACTATTTTTAGAAATATTTTATTGGAAGAATAATAAAAAAAATAAATGTTGTTGACAGTTTTTTATATTTTCCGATGAAAGTGATATTAAAACTTTCCAATTATGGTTTATTAATAATTGCCCTAAAAACATCGGTTAACATGACCATTTTTTCTATTTATTTGTTTTTTTGGATTAATGTTATAATATTTAAAAGTGAGATAGAGATAGTGTCCTAAAATTTAGACGGAATTGAGAAGATAAAGGAAAAATGCTAAAATTTAGGAATAATAAATTATTCATTTTAAGCCGTTTGTGTTTATTAATTTAAAATTGTTTAGATAAAAGATAGGGGTATTTTAGAGAATTTAAGAATTTGTGTGAGAATATTTTAGTACACAAAATATTGAAACTCAAATGAATAATCCTATTATTAATAATATAGATAAAGTGATAATTCCAAATTTAATTCAATCTCCAAAATCTTTAAAAATTTTAGGACTCATTTATCTAATAAGTTCATGTTTAAGAAGAAGTAAGGTCTTCATAGTGAATAAGTAACGTGGTCTACCATTCCACTAAAAAACTCACACATGTTTAAAATTGCTGAGTTAGAAATTTTTTTTAAACAGAAACTAATTATTGACTCAGGAATTTTAAACAAATGAGAACATTTTAGTAGAATGGTGAACAAGTGTCATGGTTCATCAGAGAACTGTATAATTTATCGTGTAGTAGAATGGTCAAACTTCAATGTAACTAATAATTAAGATTTTATGCTTTTTTTTTTTTTTTTTAAGAAACGTTTTTATGCATACCCAAGAAGCCGTAAGTATAAGAAAATCTAACTTCAACGTGCATTAATTGTCTAACTAACAATTAAGGTTTTATAACTTTATGCTTTAAAAAAAAAAAAAAAAAACGTTTTTATTTATACCCAAGAAGCCGTACGAATTAGGGAAAAAAAGTGTCTAACTTTGACGTGAATTAATTGTATAACTAACAATAACAATTAAGAAAAAATTAATAACAAATTAACAACAAGTAAGCTTTTTTGTGTTTATCCCTTTTTTTTTTTTTTTTTTTTTTTTGAGAATGGGTTTATCCCTAAAATTGATAAAGCAATAGAAGAATAGTTGATAAATGATAATTATAAGAGCAAGTATAAAGTGAATTTATGTTGTGTTCCAAACCAATTTATGTGCGGCCCTTGCTTTCATTTCATTGAATTAAAAAAAAAAAGAAAAGGTTTTATCTTGTCTAACGTCTAATTGTCTTTCTCTTTCAAAAACCAATTGATAAACAATTGAAAGTCTTTTTTTTCCATCGAAAACTCTCTCTCCATATCCCTATAAAAAGTACAACTCTACCTTTATTTGATATTTCTGGTGATAAGGTACGTCCCACAATGCAGGGTTTAGAAGAGATAAAAAGACTCAGTTTAGAAGATATGAAAAGACTTGATGAGCAGCTTGAGAGGGAGTTTCATCGTATGGAAAACAAGATTCATGATGTGGAAAACAAGTTGAGGTTGGTAGCGAAACATAATGTATTCTCCATTTTTAGCATTTTTTTTTTCTAAAATATGTTTCAATTATATAATTTAATTAGTTTATTTCCGTTTTATTGGCAATGGCAGAGAGAATTGGAAGAATTTCCTAATAGGATCCTTAACCTCTTAAAGGACATTGATGCCAGATGTGCAATTGAGTTGGAGATGGTGAGCATTCATGCCAGACATGCAATTGAGTATGAGCTACTCATACTCCAGAGCTGAACTGAAATGTCTATTATTTTATTATAAATTAATAATAATAGCGGACAAGTTAGCTCTTAAAAAAAAAAAAGGGTTATCTAGCCGATTTGTTTCATTTGACAAAGAAATAAAAAGTAATAGATACGATTAGTATCCAAGTCTACTGATTCTCAAAAAAATAAAAAAATATAAAAAAATAAAAAATTTCAGATCTACCAGGACCACTTCTACTCTTAATCATGTACAGCGTGGATTGTTTTTTTTTTTTTTTTAAATATCCATAACTTTTTGCAAATCTATTAACTTTGATGTTGCAGATTGGTACATAATGAAAGTGGTGTCAATCAATGATCTCTTATTCATTCACAATTTGCCAATGTAGCAAACTGCGAAGCTGAGTTGTGAAAAGAGACTGAAAAATTGTCCCCAACATAGCTCCGTTCCTAAAGCATCATAACCCCTAAAATATGCAACCCTAACATAACGATTGCACATGCAAATGTGTGCGCCTCCGCTTCGATGATTACAAGACTAGACAGGAACCAAGTTGAATCCAATTTTTGCATATACATGCCTCCATTAGAGCATTCTCATCAGCTCTCTCATAAAAATGTCATTTTGACACACCAAAAACCTACTTTATCATTTTAGCATATTTTACAATACCTCATTTATCAGATGTTTTATACTTCAATTCTATACATTAAAATAATATTTACTACACATTAAAATAATATATTTACCCAAAACCCAGCAAATATACAAATGCACAGCCAGTGACAGTTGCCACACCACCCAAGAACCAACAGCCACTGCTACAACCACTGCCACAAACTACAACCACAATCACCGGATCCTCCAACAAATTCCAAATCTAAAAACCTCAACCAAAAAAAAAAAAAAAAACTCAAAATCTTCAACAAAACCCCAATCCAACAGATCAATCAGTGACCAAACTCAACCAACCATCGGCGACGAGAGCTGTGGAGGACAACGAGCAAAGATCGGCGACTGCTCCTGGGCAAGCAGAGCTTCAGATCGACGAGCAGAGGTTTTGATTGGTGAGCTTCAATTGGCGAGCTCTGCTTCAGATCGGAATCGCCTTCTTCATGACAGGAAAAGAAAGAGAGAGAAATAGTGACAGGGAAAAAAAAAGAGAGAGAGAGAGAAAGAGGCGCAGAGATGGGTCGGATCTACGGCGATAATACCGAAATGCAGAGAGAGAGGAAGAGAGTGAGAGATAAAAAAAAAAATGAAGGTGAGAAAGAAATAGGGAGCAACAGAGAGATGGAGACCAGAGAGGATAGAGAGAGAGTTGTGTTGCAGACAGAGAGAGATATGTGTCAGGAGGAGAGAGAAAAGTAAATAAAATAATCAAAAGAATTATAGCATTTCTGTCCGTACGCTCTCAAATATGAGAGCGTACTATAGCATGTCTCAAAATTTTGAGACATTTAGCACACCTCATGAGGGGCTGTTTTTGGTGTTTGGTGTGCCAAATGCCAAATATTTGGCATTTGGCACACCTAATGAAAATGCTCTTAGGGAGCATAAATCGGTTCTAGTTACATAATTCACCCCCTCACATAATGAGTCTTGCACATATCCTTGTGTGAGGAGGCGGCGGCATAATAAACTGGGTGTGCAATAATTTCACCTACAAAACCTTGGCAGTTCCAACAACTTGTGCAGAGCAACAGATGTTTTCTGAGGCCAATATACAGAAAAAAGGTGTCTATATATAAACAAGATGAATTCAAATACCCTTGCATGAACCCTATATATTGGTTAAACCATGCAAGCATCCTCAGCTAAGTTCTGCAGTAAAGCAATTTCATCAATTTATTTATGTACTTCTTAGAAAAAGTATATTTAAATTACAAAACAGAATCTTTAGAAACTACTGGATATGCAATCAAACACTAGAAAATAAAGCCTTGGAAGATATTAATAACTTGTCATGCTGAGGGCTATGAGACTATAAAATTGATAATTGAATTGATTTAAAAAACCCCAGCAACTTCACATACAACAAAGCTCACTCATGGTCATGAGTGGTCCCTAGGTTCCAGGGCAGCAATTTCTCTCACGACTTGAGCCTTGTCAGCCTCAAACTGTTCATCCTCTGCAATAGCAAACTATTATGGTAAACATGGTGCCAACTAACAATCCAACTTTCAAATTATCGTTGATAATAAAACGACTTTTACCCTTATCAGTTTTGAAATCAGCAAATAGCCTTAGAAGCTTGCTTCTATTAGCAACAAGTATGCTGATGATGTCGGGAGGTTTATTTTGATTAGCAGCAAATAGCTGTAGCAATGTAAAGATGTGAACATAAATAACAGAAGGAACACTTAAAAGATCATTAGTTTAAAATGCAGCCTAATCCAATATATATTACCTTAAACACATGAAATGCTTCTATCTGGATGGTCTTGCTTGACTCCTGCAAACGAGGAAATCCACAATTTTACAATGTAAGTTTTGGTTAAACAAAGATTAGATATTTGAACTTCTATTTTGGGTGATAAATTAGAATAAGATGAATATTCTAACTTTTAATCTCAATGGTTTGAAACTTGACACTAAATTAGAAGTGGAGATGGTACATCTAGGTCAGATGTCTGGGGAAAATGAAAATGTTGGCATATTGGCAAGAGCCATAAAAAATGAAAACATTATCATCTCAAGAAGAGGCCCATCATATATTTAGAGGGCCATTGTCATTTACCAACATAAAGACAAAAAGAGAATACAAAATGAATCATAAACTGCCGTAAAATAATTGTGATTTTAAAGAAAATATGGTTTTACTAAGCAATCAGATAGATTATCATACTCTAAGAAGATTCATAAGAATCCTCAAGTTGTCCCTTGAGCTCACATATCGAGTCATTATGACTGAATTCGAACGATCTAGTAGCATATCTCCCAACAGCTGTAACAAATAAAAAGGCCTTATTAGCATATTATATAATGTCAGAATTACTAACAACAATTCCACAAAGACCAATGAGAAAAGAAAAATTCTCTAGAACACTACAAACGGAAAAAAGGAAAGAAAATCTTAGACTTAGAAGGATTATATTTTCAACGAGAAGAGAACATTCCTAGCTCTGAAATCTACTTGTTTTCTTCATTTGATACATATATTTACCTTTTAAATAGTTGGGTCAAATGTCAAGTAGTGATCATACCTTGACAGCTTGTCGCCTGGTGATGTAATTAGAAGATTCTAGGAGCTTTGAGTTGTACTCTGCGAAAAACTGGGAAAAAAAAGGGAGAAATATCAAGTTGTGATCAATCAAAAACCCTAGGTCCCTGGCCTGGAGAGTAACAAACTTAGCTCCTGTTAGACTACTTGGTTGAACGATTAAATTCACTCTTTCCCAATAACTTAAGCATCTAGAATAAGTCATCATTTATTAAGTATCAAAGTAGGTGATTCTGAGTTCAAATCTTATCTCTACTTAATACCCATTTAAAGTTAAAATTCCACATGCAGGACTTCATTAAAGAAGTGCCTAGGCCCAAACATGACAGAAGCGTTAGAATATTGATTAAATGATAATACAAACCCATTTCTATCAACTTAGGCTTTTGGGGTCAGTAGTAATTTATCGACACCTCATTGGTAGGAGTTTCCAAACTTGGCACTTAACATAAGCAACAAAGATAGCATGAAGTTTGGAAACAAAAAGTTGATAAGCAAATAATGAGTTTTCATGATAGCCATACCCAAATGCTAAAGCCCTTTGAAAGAGGATTTTATCGAAGATGAGATCTTACGAAAATGAAATTGTGGTGCGATGGCAAGTGCCTTCCACCAAAAGCTATAGGTCGGGGTTCAAGTCCAAGAATTAGCCTCTCCAATAAATTGGGGGTGAGGCTATCTACCATGAATTCTCCCAAACCTTCTATAAGATCTTACGAGACAAATGAGCAACAAAATAAGAGCCAAAAGTAAATAATCAAGTGGATGAACTAAGTTGTAGGTCTTATTGTTATTTTTTTCACCTCCAAGATATGATATGTTTTTTTTTAATACATCGATAATTGGGGTTGGAGGGATTTAAACCTTGGATGTCCCAGTTAAAAAAACACCAAAGGTGCTAGTTGAGCTACAAGGCTCTTGACATGATATACCATGTATTTTAAGAGCGACAAATGAAGGCAACAATAAGTTATAATATCACAGAATCATTGCCTGAATGGTATTACAGAAGTTCTTACCTATATATATATACACACACACTTAAGTATCCTTAATGGATTTTTTCAGTTGATCATGCATCATATAGCTTCTTCTAATTTTAGTGTGTGCATGAGTAAAAACATGCAACCAAAGGTAAAAATGTTTACCCAGTTAGTTAGCCCAAAAAAAAAAAAAAAAAAGTTTACCCAATCATAATTCTTAGAAAGAAACTCAGCAACAGTTGATTTATGCCTAGTCAAGAGCTCCTGCAACAAAATGTTACAATAGCGTCAGAATGACCCCTTAGTGCAATAGTGAAAGAACTATGATACCAAATAGGAAATTAGATCAAGCATTGAATATGTTCAACATTAATAGAAGTAGTGAAAAAGAACATGTCAATTATGGAAGTAACAAGAAATATGAATTCAGACAGAGTAGAATCGCATATAAGAGTACATGTGGTTGACCTTGACTAGTTTGTTGAGGTTACATAGCCAACCCCAAAATTTTGGGACTAAGGCTTAATTGTTATTGTTGTTTTCAATATGTTCAAAACTTTGTCCAAATGGAGTGCCAAGTGGAAGTCAAGTTAAAGAAAGGGCTAAAATATCATGCAGTCCTAACTTCAGAAATTGGATCATAGTGATTAAGGCACAAAATTTATGATTCATGACTAGCTCTGTCAGTTGAACTTAACCTTAAAAGTTGTAGCAGCATCTGCAGCAATGTCGAAATGTGGGAGTTGTATATAATCAAAAAACTTCTTCATGTGCTGAGATTCCAAAACATATCTACAATTAAACCAGAAAAATCCAATAAGTCATAGAGTTTATTATAGACAAACACCATAAAAATTAGGCTCAAAATAATCTGAAATTTGCCCCAAATTGCAAAAGAATATATAGATCTAATTGTGTTAAATAGCATATTGAATGATAGCATGATATCCACACCAATTTGGTAGACATGCCTAAGAACTTTATCCAAGAAGGATATCTACAGAACAAAACTTGTAAAAACTTAATTGCTCAAGAATTTAGTGATGTAAAGGCTTAGAAAGGCAATCAGCCAATTTCTTTTTACTCACCTTGCAACAGTTTGGTGACGTATACACTCCCTCAACATTGCACTATAGTGCAAAGCCATGTCTGTATTTTCATAACTATAGGAAACAACATTCTACCATTAGAACATGAAAATTTATATGGGAAAATAAGAAAACAGCAGTTTGAAAACCCAAAACAGTCTAAACAACAGATTCTAACAACCCAAAGTGAATATATTTTTCTTTTTTCTTTTTTTTCCGCTGAATATTCAAAATGATTATCTAAGAGCATCTAACAATAGTGTGAATATCCAATAATTATAGAATAATTAATAAGCCCAAAGCCTTAACAAAAAATTTCTCACTTTCATGCACTGTTTCCAGGGAACTCCCTTTCCCCCAACCCTCCACAAGGAAAGTAAAGAAGGAAGGTATAACAATAGTGTAAATAGCTGATAATTAAAGAGTAATTAATAAGCCCAAAGCCTTAACAAAATTTTTCTCACTTTCATTCTCTATTTCCAAGGAACTCCCTCTCCCCCAACCCCTCCACAAGGAAAGTAAAGAAGGAAATAAAAGGATGAAAAATCTTTTTTTTTTGTTTGATAGGTAAATAAAAGGATGAAACATCTCACTGCATGTTTAGAGTATCTAGTCTAGACCAACTGCTTAATGCTTAGAGCATTAGTATCAGTTTACCTAAAATTTTCCCCCTATTTTAGGTTAATCACTTTTCCTTTTCACCCACATCAAATTCCCTATTTTAAACCCTATTTTGTTAAAATATTACTTCTTCATTCAGTTTTTATTATTCCTCTCACCCTAAAATAGGGCACAGGTAGGGAGGCTAATGAGGATTATTTTTTGGGTGATTTTTGGTTTTGCTTACCTCTATTGACCCCTTACCCTAAAATAGGGATGTTGCTACCAATGCTCTTATAAACCCAAAGGTCCCAAACCACTTCAAAGTTCAGTTTATTTGTGTATTTTTTTTCCGTCCATAACCAAAGTGAACCAAATCCTTGGTTTGCCAAAAATAGAAACTTGCAATATTAATTTGGTGGATGAAAATGATATAATTAGTTTTGACCAAGGAGTAACCCAGAGCAATGATGTGACTATCCAGTTCAAGAAAAAAGCTAATATGGGTCAAATGAGAGAGAGAGTTCTAAAACTCTAAACAGCAGACCCCTAAAGAACAGATTATAACAAATCAAAATGATTGTCCAACAAAATACGTATGAAAAGATGTTATTATGAATGCTAAAAGCATCCAACAACAGCGTAAATGGCTGACAATTAAAGAGATCAATAAATTAATAAGCACAAAGCCTTGACACAAATTTTCTAAATTTTTAATCTCTATTTCCAGGGAACTCCCATCTTCCCACTCCCATAATATAAAATTAAGGAGAGAAAGGGCTGAAAACCTCTCACTGCATGTTTGATTATCGGTGTGAGCACTAGCAATTAATCACCCATATTTTAACCCATAAGAACGCTTGGCAAACGGTAACCCTATCATCTGCACAGACTCTTCCGATAGTGGCTTACCCGGCTATCAAAATATCCATTAGGTCTAAGTTTGCTTCCAAGTAATCAGATGCAATTAATCTTGAATTAACTTGCTGCCTTTGCAAATTTGCAACAACTTGAGTGGCGTCTTTTCGAGCCTGCAAAAGATTATCGTTGTCAAAATTTATGCCAAGCTATGATATGTAGACAAAAGCAAGGTGTCAGGTGGCAGTTTTTGGTCCGTTGTTGGGTGCTCTGCTTTATTTTCCTGTTAATGCCATACCAATAACTTAAAAAAATTTCTCAATATTATAAGTGAATCAGTACAGAACTTCCAAAGATCTAGACAAGAGGAAGCCTATATCATATGTGTGTCTTTGTGAATTCATAATATCAAACATATACATTTAGCTTTGTTTATTCAAGTACGTAGAAGATGTGTTTAGAAAAAATCATGAAAATAACAACTATGTATAAATTTCTCAAATACATGCGTAAAATATATTCATCATTCTAAACATTTTTAAGGTAGAGGTAGATGTATTCTTTCATAGGTGTCCAAATGAGTTTTGATAGAGGTGGAGATGCAGATCATGTGCTCCAAAGTCAAACTGATCAATTACTTAAAGTAGGCGCATGCTATAAATCATAGGTAATAAGAGAACAGTTGTAATAGAATATATGCATCGACTCAATACATTCAAAAGTTCATTTCTAAAATCCATACAGTTCAACGTTGGAAATTCAAGGCAAGTATACAAACTGGTAATCAAGTGTTCAAACAGAAGCCCATTAAACAGAATTAAACCTCACAAACTAATCCTAAAAAGGCAGCATGCTTACCTCCAAGGTCAGTTTTGGTAGACATAAAATCAGAAGCCGCAGTGTGTCCTCTCTGAAAAACTCTTGAGTCAATTGTGCACAAGCTTCTGAGACTGGCTCGGACTCGCTATTTCCATAAAGAATTGATTTGATCTCCCTGATATTTTTACATAACTCTGACATCTGATGAGAAATGCAATGTTGAAAAGCAAAGTAAATCATAAACACTAGCCAAAACAGAGTGCATTAAATAGGCCAAGATTCCAAAACTCCTGTTATCATATGTATTTATCTTCAAGCACATTGATCGCTATACTACCATTATTATAATTTAAAGTCTAGCACGCATCGATCCCTATTTTGATTATCGAACTTAATTTAAATGATGATTTATGAAAAGTTTTCTTATATACTACATCTACAAACCATGCATTAAAGCGTCCATAATCACCAATATGAATCAATTGAAACTATAATGACATATAAAACATTTAAGCTTAGATTCAAACAATAATGAGAAATTCGAATTCATTTCCACGATTTTTGCAAAAAAATTAAAACACAGAAAAAAGAAAAAATTTCAAATCATCTGATGCATCTATATGTATTAATAATATCTCAGAAAAGCTTTCGATTCTTTTAGTAAGCTAAAATTATCTCAATTTCACAAGCGTAGAATGAAATTCCGCTCATCAGCTACAATCACTGAGCCAGATTTTCACTATTTAGCTTAATTTCAGCAAAAGAAATCACATAGCGACAAAAATTGAACAAAGATTTTCAATTTCCATTTCTGCTATTCTCTCGGCCGCATAAAGTAGAGAGCTGATTGAAACAAAAAAGAAAAAGAAAAAAGAGAACATACTCGGATCCGAGTTAGGTAAAAAAAAAGGTAAAGACGGGTTAACCTTCTCTTCGCGCTTGCTTTCGCGAAGATCGGAGGAGGCGCGGTTGGTGTAGAGGAGGAGATCGCGGGTTTGGCGAACGATTTCGGGCGGAGTTCGAGGCTTGGACTTGAAGAGGCCTTTCATCTTCTTGTTGGAGAGCTCCGACGGAGACACCGACTTATCCCTCAGGAGCTGCGGCGTCTGCAGCGACGTTTGAGAGACTGAGAGCGCCTTAGCCACCCTCCGTGCACTCACCGGATTTGACACGCAATTTCCTATCGTGGCTCACTCTTTCACTCACTCTCTCTTCTTTTTTGTTTCTGTTTTTTATTTTAGGGTTTACTTTGAGACTTGTCCTTTCTATCTACTTGTCTCTCTCTCTTTGGCGTCAAAGACGAAGATGATCACAGAGATAATACATTATTGACAAAAAAAAAACAATACAATTTTTTAACAAAACCAAACAAACCCAAAGAAAAAAAGAAAAAAAAAAAAACGATTATCTGTTGCGTTTTACTAAATACTGTCTCGGGTGGGTGGAAGTGGGGAGGACTTCGTGAGATCCAACGGTTGTCAGCTTTTGGCTTTGGGTCTTTACTCTAACGGAAGGTCGTTGTTCTGTTTCTAACTTGTACTCACTGGAATATTTTATTTTGAGTAATCCGTGAATTATTTGAGAAATGTTATGTCCACCGTATTTTCACAATAAATTTTAAATGGTAAGTTGTTATTGCTTATTAATATTGAGGCAAAAAAGTAATCTTAGGTTACGTTTGTCATGGCTTAAAAAGTCAGCTTATTTTACTATTTATCTTATTTTTGCTACTATTCATGAGTCCTACTGTACTTTTTGGTATTATTTATGGGTCTCACTGTACTATTTCAACTAACTTTTATCTTTATCTACAATATTTTCAGCAAAATTTTCAGTATCAGATAAATAAGTTTGTGAGGGATTTCACAATTCGCTCCAATACCAATGGGCTTGGTCTGCGATCAAATGCTATAAAAGATTTGTGTCCCTTCATCCTTCACCAATTAGTCGTTAGATGGATCGGTAAGGCACACAGTTCGACAAGTGGTATCAGAGCCAAGGTCATAGATTCGAGTCGTTGGAGCCGCATTGTGAGGGAGGGATTGTGAGGGATTTCACAATTCGCTTCAATACTAATGGGCTTAGTTTGTGATCGAATGCTATAAAAGATTTGAGCCTCCTCATCCTTCACCAATTGGTCGTTGGATGGATCGGTAAGGCACACGGTCCGACAAAGTTGTTTGAACTAATAACAACTAACCACCTATGATTTGTTGTGGACGTAGCACTTCTTAAATTATTTTACAACTTTTTTACAAATTATTGAAGTGACAAATTTTTACTAGTTCTAAATGGAGCTCATTGCTAACATCATATTTTTACTTACCAATAATTGTTTGAAAAATGCTAAAGTCACATTAGCAATTTGTAAAAATATTATAAAATAGTTTGTATTTGTAGCATTAATATTTTATTTTTTTATTTCATAAAAAAGATACTACTAGAGCATTTGGATAACATTTTTGTAGAAGAATAAAAAAATGAAAAAAAAAAATTGAGAGGATGTATGTGGGGTCAAAGAATTTGGCAACCGCGGCCCACTTTATACTAAGCCCAAGGCCCACGCCGAGGAGGAAGAAATGTCTGAGGACGAAAAAAAGCAAGTCCAAAGTGCCCTGAAACATCGCCGAGTACAATCCTGTCCTCGCCCAACCAAGATCACAGAAGGGAGGAGCGACATGCCATCAAAGGCAGTCTCCCAGAGCATCCCAAGGGAAAGGACAAGTATAATTGGTTAGCCATGGGAGCACGATGGATGAGCAATTCAAGGAGAAACTGTCACCTCCGCATTAAATGCCCACAACTAACGTCCTAACCGCATTAATGAGGAAATGACCCCTGAATAGTGCTGCCTTAGTTACTGCAACTAACAAGAGGTTTAGAAAGGTGGCTGATGGGACAAACACTTGAGTAGTGGCCTGCATGATCAACAAATGGAGGGTCAAGATCAACTGGAAGGGGGTACATAATGTAAGAAATCCTTCAGGAAAGGGAAAAAGGAGTTAGAACAGAAAGCATAGTAACCTTTGGCATTGCCTTCGAAACCCTTGTAGCCAGACACTGAAGAAATAAGAAGAACGACAAGCCCCTCAGAGGAGGGCTGAGGACACATTTTCACACTTTAGTCGACGTTCTGGTTATTTGGTTTACTCATAACTGTGTTTAGTTGTTGTAACCCTCACTAAGGCCTAGTTCTTTAACTCATTCTCTACAAATTCATTGTATTAGGCTAGTTGGGTTTGAGCCCACTCATCTAGTAATAGAAGTGCTCAAACCCAGTCCCTACAATTGGTGCCGTCTGTGGGGAGAACTTGTGTGTTAGTAAGGGTAACGATCAAGCATGGTGGGATCAGGCCCTCATCAAGCAGGCTCCCATCAGCTTGAACCGGTTGGATCCCTACAACAAGGTAACTTTCACAACCCTGAGCGTGACCGAAATGAGGAGAATGGAAGGTTTCAAGAGGGAAGTGTGCACACCACCGAAACCAGTAGAAGCCACTCTCGCGTGGGCAGTCACGTGCTCCACAGACAAAATGACAACCGGCCCATGCAATCAGAAAAAATTAAGAGTTACGTATCCCAAAGACAGAATGATAAGCAGGCCATGCAGCGAGAGATAGATGACTTGAAGAGAAAGCTGCGCCATGCACAACGAAAGCGGCCCTATTCTAGCCCTGACATGCCCTCCGATGATGAAAGCGATGATGACTATAGGCAAAGGTCGAAAACTCCTCTAAGCGAGACCTTCTCTCACGAAGAAGAGCACTACCGGAGGCGTAAACGTGAAAGCCCACCTTCAAAGGGCTTGGGAAACGATGCCATGAGTAGGGCACTGGACCAACTCTCTAAGTCTCCTTTCACACGCCACATAGAAGGGGTTGCACTTCCTCGACGATTCCAGCAGCCAACATTCACCATTTATAACAGCAACCGCCCGAGGAGAGATTTCGTAGGACAATCCGGAGCAGCCAACACACAGGTTGTCAATGCTGTATTCCGAGAACCAGTACACCAGGTGTTGGAGAAAATCAAGAACGAGCCATACTTTAAATGGCCGAATAAGATGGCGGGAGAGCCCACGAGGCGCAATCAGAACTTTTATTGCCAATACCACCAGGACCCCGGACATACCACGGAGAACTATAAGAACCTCTGGAACTATCTGGACCAGCTAGTCCGAGAAGGAAAGTTGAAGCACCTTCTGCATCACTCCAGTGGCCATTAGGGCCAGACCCATCAGGAGCCCCAGAGAGATACCGCCCTAGGGCCACCCGTAGGGACGATCAATGTAATCTTGGCCGCACTAGGAAGAACAGGCACGCGCCCCTTGTGAGTGTTGTCTGTGGCCCAGCTGCCTCCCGGGGAGTCCCAACCAGAGCCAAAGAGGGCCAGAGTGAAGGCTCATCCAATCCTGAGTTTTTCAGAAGAAGACAAGATTGGAACCATCCAGCCCTATGATGACACGCTGGTGATCACTCTCATAATCGGGGACTACGATGTGAAAAGAGTGATGGTGGATGATGGCAGTGGAGCCGAGGTCATGTACCCTGACCTCTACAAGGGGCTGGGGTTAAAACCGAAAGATTTGATGCCCTATAATTCTCCTTTGATGAGCTTCGATGGGAAGCTCGTTATCCCAAAGGGCATGATTAGATTACCCGTCTAGACCAGCCCGGAGATAGTGGAGGTGAACTTATCGTGGTAGACACCTACTCTCCATATACGACCATTGTCGGTAAGCCCTGACTCCAAACCTTGGGGGCTGTTGCCTTCTCCTTGCATCAGAAGGTGAAATTCCTGTTAGGGGACTAGGTTCTCAAAATCCATGGTTGCCAATCCACGGCAAGGCATTGCATGGTGGCTGCCATTTCACATCGGCTCGATGCGGAGTCCTTAGCCTCTACTGAAAGGGACTTATAGCAATCAAAGGCCCCGGTGTCGCCTCCTAATACAGCGGCCGAGGAGGCAAAGTGCGAGGACTTAGAAAAGGTGGTCATTGGTAGTGACCCAAAGAAGTTCTTTCAGGTCGGGGCTCAACTGCCTCTTCAGGAGAAGGAGGAGTTGATTAAGTTTCTTAAAAGAAATATCGATGTATTTGCATGGGATGCCTGTGACGCTCTAGGGATTGATCCAGCCTTTATTTGTCACTATCTCAATGTCAACTCGACCATCACTCCCAAGAAGCAGCCACCTTGGCGCCTATCAAGAGAGCACGCCGACTCGATTAAGGACGAGGTAAAGAAGCTTAAGCGTGCAGGGGCTTTCAAAGAGGTTTTTTACCCTGAATGGCTGGCCAACACCGTGGTGGTTAAGAAGAAGTGGAAAATGACGGGTTTGTGTAGACTTCACGGACCTAAATAAAGCATGCCCAAAAGACCCGTTCCCCATGCCTCGGATAGACCAGCTAGTGGATGCAACCGCGGGCCATCCTCAGATGAGCTTCTTAGATGCCTTCCAAGGCTATCATCAGATACCACTAGCCTTGGAGGATCAGGAGAAAACAGCCTTCGTGACACCCGTGGGAAACTACCACTACAAAGTAATGCCGTTCGGCTTGAAGAACGCAGGGTCCACCTATCAAAGGATGATGACGAGGATGTTCGAGCCGCAGTTGGGTAAGAGCATCGAAATCTATGTTGATGATATGGTAGTGAAGAGTAAAGTGGTATTCGAGTATTTAGGAGACCTCGACAGCACCTTTGATGTCTTAAGGAAGCACAAGCTGCGCCTAAATGCTTCAAAATGCTCATTTGGTGTGAGATCGGACAAGTTTTTAGGCTATATGGTTACTCATAGGGGAATTGAGGTTAACCCTGACCAAATTAAGGCTATTAATGATTTAAGACCACCACGAAATGCCAAGGAAGTCCAGAAGCTTATTGGGATGATCGCAGCCTTGAATCGATTCATTTCTAGGTCGGCGGATAGATGCAGACCATTCTACCTCTTGATCAATAAGTGGAAAGGGTTTGAGTGGTCCGAAGACTGTGTCGTGGCCTTCCAGCAACTCAAGGAGTACCTGTCATGACCACCTATCATGTCCAGTCCTGAGGCCGATGAAGTCTTATACGCATATATTGTTGTGGCTTTTCATGCTGTGAGCCTGGTGCTAATACGGGATGACAATGGCCTTCAAAGGCCAATCTATTACGTGAGCAAGTCACTACATGAAGCTGAGGTCCGGTACTCGCCATTGGAGAAAGCCATACTAGCCGTGGTCCACGCCACACGAAAGCTTTCCCATTATTTTCAAGCCCACACAGTGGTTGTCCTAACCTAACTATCCTTGAAGTCTGTACTTTGAACTGCTGATTACACTAGAAGGATCGCCATATGGAACACAATCCTTGGAGCTTTTGACATAAAATACATGCCTTGGACCTCTATAAAGGGTCAGGTCCTAGCTGACTTGGTGGCCAAGTTCGCTAAACCACCTGTAGAAATAGCGGCAGAGAAGCGAAACGTGGATAGAAAATCTGTCGGGGTAATCTCTATGCCAGGACTCCCATGTTGGAAGGTGTACGTTGATGGCGCAGCAAATTAAAGGGGGTTCGGAGTGGGGCTGGTCCTAGTGTCTCCTGAGAAGATTATCATAGAAAAATCCCTAAAGCTTGGGTTCTCGGCCACGAATAACGAAGCCGAATATGAGGCATTGTTACAAGGGATGGCCATGGTGCAGAAAATGGGAGGAAAAGCAGTAGAGATGTTCTCGGACTCGAGATTAGTAGTGGGACAGGTAAAGGGAGAGTTAGAAGCCAGAGATGCGAGGATGCAAGAGTACTTAAGCCAGGTCAAACGCTTGCAGTCAAGTTTCGATCTCTTCAGCTTGTCAAACGTCTCCAAAAGTGGAAACACCAATGCAAATTCATTGGCCTCGCTTGCTACTTCCTCGGCGGGGGGTCTGCCTCGGATTATTCTTATCGAGCATCTGGATATGGCAAAAGAGGTCATAGAAGGCATGATTCATGTCCACCAAGTTAGGATGGACCCTAGCTGGATGGATCCTATAGTGAGATTCCTCAAAGATGATATTCTGCCCGAAGAGAAGTCAAAGGCTAAGAAAATACGAAGAAAAGCTCCTCGGTTCTGGTTGTCTGAGGACCACAAATTGTATAAGCGCTCCCATTCTGGGCCATATTTATTGTGCATTCACCCTGAAGCGTCAGAATTACTGCTTGAAGAACTGCACGAAGGGATCTGTGGGAGTTACACAGGAGGTAGATCTCTATCGCACCGAGCCATTACCTAGGGATATTGGTGGCCGGGGATGTAGAAGGAAGCTCTAGAATATGTTAAGAAATGTGACCAGTGCCAAAGGTTTGCCCCAAATATTCATCAGCCAGGAGGGGTCCTCAACCCCCTGTCCAATCCGTGGCCATTTGCCCAATGGGGCCTGGATATTGTAGGTCCTTTCCCCAAGACAGTAGGAAATAAGAGATATCTGTTGGTCGACACGGATTATTTCACCAAATGGGTAGAAGCTGAACCATTGGCCAACATTAGAGATGTAGATGCTAAGAAGTTTATCTGGAGGAACATTGTTACACAATTCGGGGTCCCTCACACCCTCATTTCAGATAATGGACTCCAATTTGACAGTAAAGCCTTCAGAAGATACTGTTGCGAACTGGGGATCACCAACAGGTACTCAACTCCAGCTTATCCTCAGGGAAATGGGCAGGCCGAGGCTGTCAATAAGGTTATAGTCAATGGGCTTAAAAAGAGATTGGATGACGCCAAGGGAAGATGGGTAGAAGAGCTACCACACGTTTTGTGGACTTACCGAACTACGCCACGGCGGTCAACAGGGGAGACACCTTTTGCCATGACCTATGGTGCCGAGGTTGTTATCCCTCTAGAAGCAAACTTCCTAACGCTAAAGACGAGCTCCTTCACTCCAAGCAGTAATGATGAACTACTAGGGAAGAGCCTAGATATGATTGATGAAAGAAGAGAAAAGGCAATGATCAAGTTGGCCTATTACCACCAGAAGCTCAAGCAGGGATATGATGCCAATATGAAGCTGAGACCACTAGCACTAGGGGGCTTAGTGCTGAGGAAAATTGTGGGTGCTACCAAGAACCCATCTTTTGGAAAGCTGGGACCCAATTGGGAAGGACCATATCGAATTACCTCAGTAGCAGGGATAGGTGCATACTACTTAGAAGACTTAGACAAAAATGTTGTACCTCGTCCATGGAACGTAAATAACCTAAGAAGGTATTATTACTAATGAAAGCATTTTTATATTCCAAATTTTAAGTCCATTATGATTATATGTCTTGTATTTTGGTAAAAATCTAAGTATTAGACAGAACCAAGGTCTTAGATGGTCCTCAGACTCAAACCTGTGGGGAAACTAGCTACTTCAAGAAAAGAATAAGTACTAGACAGAACCAAGATCTTGCATAGTCCTCGGACTCAAACCTGTGGGGAAATTAGCTACTTCAAGAAAATCTAAGTACTAGACAGAACCAAGGTCTTGCATGGTCCTCGGACTTAAACCTGTGGGGAAACTAGCTACTTCAAGAAAAATTTAAGTACTAAACAGAACTAAGGTCTTGCATGGTCCTCGGACTCAAACCTATGGGGATACTAGCTACTTCAAGAAAAATCTAAGTATTAGACAGAACCAAGGTCTTACATGGTCCTCGGACTCAAACTTGTGGGGAAACTAGTTACTTCAAGAAAAATCTAAGTACTAGACAGAACCAGGGTCTTGCATAGTCCTCGAACTCAAATCTATGGGGAAACTAGCTACTTCAAGGAAGATCTAAGTGTTAGACGAAACCAAGGTCTTGCATGGTCCTCGTACTCAAACCTATGGGGAAACTAACTACTTTCAGCGAAGGCCTGAGCGTTAAACGGATCTCAAGTGTTGTGCGACTCTTCGGACCATAACCTTTGAGGAAATTAACAAGCTTGAGCACTCATCTGAATTACAAAATACGGCCAAAGTGGAATGTGCACCTTGGACCACTTGCCCTGTCCTCATTCGATAAAGATGTAAGCAAACACAAGCCTATGAGCATCACTTAAAGCACTTTGAGGTACATTGAACTTAACTCCCATACACAGCCAATATCTAACTGTTTCCTTAAGGTCAATGAGTTTTTAGAACATTCCTATGGGTACCTTTGCACATTGTGCAGTGGCATTAGATCTTAGGACCTAAAGGTTTATCCATATAAGTGTTGCGCGCTTAGCATTTTTTACCCGTTATGATAACCAATTCATAAGGCATAGGATTCACGTTATAAGGTTATTGCCTTTTATAGTCTATTTAGCAAAAGCAAGTCGTAGTAATGAAGTGGCTCAATTGTTAATCAAAGTCTAAGTAGAAATTACTATTATTATAGACCTTACATTTTTTGGTCGTTGTTTCAAAAATGGAAAACAAGTCACACTGTTGAGACTGTTTGGCTATTAATCAAAGCACAAGTTATCTAAACGACAAAACCCATCATAGCAACAATTAACATATGAAAAGGGAATCGCATACATTCATTCCAAATGTTTCATTACAACGATTCAAATATCTATAAAAAATAAAAAAAAAAACAAAAAAAAAAAAAACAAAAGGAAAAAGTACAATAGTGGTAGCCTATTTTTTCAACTTAATCTTTTTCCCCCCCTTGGGATGCTGGTCTGAAGCGACCTCAGGGTCCTCTGAGCTTTCATCTGGGGGAACAGCCTGCAGAGGCACCACGCGAAGAGTTGTCCCCTCGGCATGGGGGGCCTGGGCATCAACTGAGGACTTTGCAGCCTCTTGAGGTGCTTCCTGGTTTGGGCCTTTGTCTATTTCAGTCACCCCAGAAGGCTCAGCTTCCTTGGCAGGCTCATCTGGAGTAGTTGAAGCAAGGGCAGCGTCAGGATGGCCTGCCTCAACCACCTCAAGAGAATTATCAACCTCAGAGCTGGGAGGGTCTTGCTCTCGAATGGTAGGAGGGAAGTATACATTCTCTACCTTCCACAGATTAGATGAAGCCTCAACTTCAGTTTGTTTGAGGGCTTCATTCCAAGTCTGGGAGCAGTAGAATCTGCACACCCCAGGTACTTGAGCCTTGAGAGTGGCCTCGGTCTCAGCCACTCCCGAGGCAAAAGTTTCCTCCTCGGCTTGCTCCTTAGAGCTTTCAGCCTCGGCCCTCGCAAACTCCGCCTCTACTTTAGCCCTCGAGGCCTCATCCCTGGCAAACTCCGCAACCTTCCTGGCCCCCTTTGCCTCGGCCAGCTTCTCTTTCAGATCAGCGATTTGCTCTTTGGCAATCTTCAACTGATCCTCAGCCTCACGCAGGTACCTCGTCTGGTCCTCAGCCTGTTTCTGAGCGCCAGCTAGGCCTGCTGCGGCGTTATCCCTGGCCCTCGTTATCTCTTTTAGGTCTTCCCTCGCTTTTTAGAGGCCGGCCTCAGAGTTTTTGAGGGTCCTTGTAGCATCCAGGCGCTTGTCACGCTCGAGATCCAAGGCCTTGCTATGCTCATGGGCTGCCTCTTCCAGCCTGTAAGTGGCCTGGACAACCTGCCAATTGAAACAAGCACACGATAAGTTAGAAACCAGAGAACAAAAATCAACGGAGTCACAAGGGTTAGATGTCTTACCATGCCCAAATACCTCTTGAGGCTGAGCAAGACCTCCTGCCTCCTCAAATTCCCCAACTCGGCCATATCGCCGGGGAGTAGCAGGGCCCTTTCCAACACGTCGACCACGTAGATGCCTTCACCCCCTCTAAAGTCCCTGAGGGAGGCGTTATCCATCAGAGGCTCCCTATGGAGCATTGGGGCGGGGAGCCAAGCCTGTGGCTCGGACTGCGCGGCGATCTCTCTCTCTTGGCCCTGATTGCTGAGAGAAGCGAGATCTCCTCCCATCCATTGGCTCTTTTCCTTTGGATACCCTCTTCCTCTTTGGGTCAGCGGGATCTAGCCGAAGAGGTGGAGTTGGCTGCGTGGAAGACGACCTGGTCTGGACAGGCTGGGACTTGGGTGGAGGGGAGGAAGCTTGGATTATGGCTTCCCCAGTGCGTCCTTCCCCGGTTGGCCCTCAATTAAGTCAAGCAGGCTAGTTTGGGGTCTTCTCTTAAAACCCATCTCGGCCTGGGAAGAAACCCCTACTGATAGGAGATCTATTTCGGTCAAATTGGGGTCGCCCAAATCACCAGAGGGATCCTCGAACGGATTGATGTGGTCAAAAGCACCAAATTCGTCCTCGGACGGACCCAAATCAGCAACTTCTTCTTCTCTCTCTACTCTTTCTCCCTCGGCCACTGCAGCCTGATGGGACGAAGAAGGGCCTGCCAATGGAACACCTTCTAGGATGGGAGATCCTTCAGGAAGCAGGAACCCGTGTTCTGTTATAGTGATCTTGTGAAGCTGAGGATCTTTGGCTTTGATCACGTACTTGGGAGCTGAAAACGACTTCTAGAGGTGATCGTACCCCAGGATCTTGTGAGCGGCTCTGACTTGGTTGTCGGCCTCGTTCACAAAGATCTCCACCCTAAGGATGGTTTCCAAATCTTCTCGATTAACCAAATGAAAGTGTCGTTCAAAGGCGCGCGGATCTGCAAAAAGAGAGCACATTCATATTAGCAACTGAACAATGCAAACTGTGAGAACACAGAAGATCAATCCTCTCCTACTCTGAATACCCCACCTGGTACCCCCTCCTCTGTCGGATAGTGAAAGCCGTCGTGCCACTCCCCAGACATGATGAGAAAATCCTTATTCAACCCCTTGCTGGACTCGGGGAGGGACTGAATAAGCCGAACCTTATCGTCCCTCGTCTTCATATAATAGGACTTGTCATTCAGGTGCTGGAGGTTGTAGCACCAGTTTACATCGTGGTGGGTTAACCTCAACCCCATGTTCTCATTTAAGGCATCCACGCAACCCAGGATTCTAAACACGTTGGTGGCGCACTGGGTGGGAGCTAACCGGAAATGCCTAAGGTAGTCCCTCATCACCGGTCCCATAGGGATTCTCATACCACCTTCTAGGAAGGCGATTATAGGAACCACCACTTCCCCTCTTGCCTTCTAAAGTTCCACTCCCCCTCTTCACAGTATCTTAAACCTACGTTACTGGGTATCCTATAATCGGCCATGAATTTCTCTATTGCCTCTTCAGACTCAACCAACTTTTTAAACCTACCCATCCCTAGGAATGGCTAAAGGACTCAGGAAAATGGGCGAAAGAAAGAGAGAAAACATGAATTAGAGGGAGAAGAAAACTTACAGAAATGAGGAAAAGCTCCTCGGACAGGCTTTTTATGCTGAAAAGAGACGTAAGTTTGGTTGAAGACTTGACCGAATTCAGGGTATGTGTGCAAGAACTCTTGAATGCAAAAGTAAAGAGACAAATCGTTTCAAATGGGTATTTATACCCCCAATTAAAAAGGACCGTGCGGGTTTCCCGCCCATAAAGGCGAAAAAACCCCCCACCGTTAGATTACCATCACATCGTTGAACATGGAGAGCACAGAGCCGCCAGAATTTAATGAGGGCGCGCTCCATATACCGAAGTGCCAAGAACGTGCCTTGGACAAATGAAAAGACTCTGACACTGACACTGACAGAGGACAAGACTTGACAAGTCATGACAAAGGTCCGAGGACATCAAAATCCTCCTCCCTGTCCGAGGAGCCGGACAACAGGATTTTGAGGGGTTATTGTGGGGTCAAAGAATTTGGCAACTGCGGCCCACTTTATACTAAGCCTAAGGCCCATGCCGAGGAGGAAGAAATGTACGAGGATGAAAAAAAGCAAGTCCAAAGTGCCCTGAAACATCGCCGAGAACAATCCTGTCCTCGCCCAACCAAGATCACAGAAGGGAAGAGTGGCATGCCATCAAAGATAGCCTCCTAGAGCATCCCAAGGGAAAGGACAGGTACAATTGATTAGCTATGGGAGCACGGTGGAGGAGCAATTCAAGGAGAAACTGTCACCTCTGCATTAAATGCCTACAACTAATGTCCTGGCCGCATTAATGAGGAAATGACCCTTGAACAGTGCTGTCTTGGTTGCTGCAACTCACAGGAGGTTTAGGAAGGTGGCTGATGGGACAAACACTTGAGTAGTGGCCTGCATGATCAACAAATGAAGGGCCAAGATCAACTGGAATGGAGTATATAATGTAAGAAATCCTCCAGGAAAGGGAAAAAGGAGTTAGAACAGAAAGCATAGTAACCTTTGGCATTGCCTTCGAAACCCTTGTAGCCAGACACTGAAGAAATAAGAAGAACGACAAGCCCCTCAGAGGAGGGCTGATGACACATTTTCACACTTTAGTCGACGTTGTGGTTATTCGGTTTACTTATAACTGTGTTTAGTTGTTGTAACCCTCACTAAGGCCTAGTTCTTTAACCCATTCTCTACAAATTCATTGTATTGGGCTAGTTGGGTTTGAGCCCACTCATCTAGTAATAGAAGTGCTCAAACCTAGTCCCTACAATGTAGATTTTGGATTTTTTATATATATTTTAAATCATTTTTCATCATTTATTCAAGTGAAATCTAAAAAAATTATCTATCATAATTAGTATTATACTTCTGTGATGCACGACTTAATTAAAAAATATATGCAAATAAATCTAAACTGTATTAATAACTTTTGAATGGCTTGAAATGTCAATAAATTTTTATTTTGAGTAAAATAATGATTTTAATAAGTCACTTGTCACAAGTATAGTGTGTAGTGTGTAACTTTTTATTATATATTAAAAATAAATATTATAATATGTAATCAGAATAATTAGAATAAATATACATATCAAATATTATTTTAAATTATTTGAGACTTTTCATAGTAGAATTTTTTTTTAACCTAATAGAATTTTAGTTGATGTAGTATTTTATATTTCTTGAAACTTTGATATAGAGTTTTGTGTAAAGTCACATAAAGAAGATAGTCGCTTGATTCAATCATAACTTGTAGAATTCAACTTTGATTATATAATATAGGGTAAATCCCAATCAACTATCCTGAGGTTTGGAGTTTGGACTAATGCCAAACACAAAATTGAAAAATAACCAAATTGGTCCTTAAACACAAATGGCGTGTACACGCTATTTGCGCACTCTACCTAAAAAAAAATTATAATGTAGTTTTTCATTTCCAAGACTACAACTTTACATCATTTCTTGCTTTCTCCAATGCCAATAAGTGCTCTATAAACCAAAAGAAATGTTAACCCAATTTGAGTCTAAGCAAAGAGGTGCAACATTCACTCATTAAATATTTTCAGATTCGGCAAAGAGAAAGATGGCTTCTATGAAAGTTTTGAAGGAGAGGAACAAATTAGTTCTTGATATTACAATATAGCTAAAATTTATAGTGATTGAAGCAGTATCAATTACTTGAAAAGAGCTTTTTTAGTTTTTGTTGGTAATTCTAATTTGTTCTAGTTTCTTTTGGTTGATCAAATATTGGTTGATTTAGATGAAAGGTAATACAACTCTCTTCACAGAAAGGTGGTAGTTATGTGGTAGAAATTTGTTTTAGGCAGAAGGCAAAATTTATATTGTAGTTTCTTTTGGCCGATTTAGAGGAGCACTTATTGGCATTGGAAAAAACAAGCATTGTAAAGTTGCAGTCTTGGAAATGACAAACTAAGTATAAATTTGTTTTAGGTAGAGGGCATAAATAGCATTTACATGTTTGTGTTTAAGGACCAATTTAGTTATTTTTTAATTTTCTTGAATGTGTTGGGCATTAGCCCAAACTTCAAGAAAGTTGACTAGAATTTAATCTATAACATATATTTTTTTTTATCTTCCTATTTTTTGTCTAAATACTAGATTTGATCATTATTGTAATTATTAATGAAAATTTAATACAACTGTCTTAATATATAGACCTATCTATTCTAACATTTAAGGAAAATAACATGAAATGATTCTAATGGAAGATTTAAATATAAAATAAAATTGAAAATCATTGAAAAATATATGTTAAAATAATGAAGTGTAAATTACAACAATAAAGCTAGAGACACAATAAAAGTTCACAATAATTTCATAAAATTCTTAAAATAACCTCTCACTTCACACATGGATCTACCACAATCTAAAATAATAATTAAAAAAAAAAAAAAAAAAACTAACTTGGGAATGTCGTGAAATTATTGTCAACTTTTGTTATATTTCTAACATTACTCAATTACAAACTCTCAAAAACTTTTGTGACAAAATTGTAAGAGATCAAACAAAACTCAAACCTCTTCAATTTATATAGAATTATAGATTATAGATGATATGATATATGTTTCATAATTTTTTTTTTTGTAATTTTATTTGAGCATTTGGATTTATAAATATTATTACAAAAAAAAAACGATTTTTTTTTTTATCAATTATCATATAATGATCATTTCTTTTTGAAATCATAATGCTACCCTTTTTTATATGTATGTCATGCCACTTTTATTTATTTATTTATTATTTTTTTACTGAAGGGATCAAGTCGGTCGAATCAAATAATATGAGTCTGCATAGTTTTGATACTACTGGAATCAACTTCATGTAATATAATCTCTAAAAAAAAAAAAAAAAAAAGCTTCATATAATAGAATACATTTTATAAATGATTATTGGTCTATTTTGCCCAGTAGCTAGGCTGTATTTTAAAACTTTTGATGATTAAGCAGGTACAGAGATAAAAAGCTAATATTCTATATGATAATAATAATAATTGTGGGGCCGAAGAATTTGGCAACCGCGGCCTACCTTATATTGAGCCCAAGGCCCACGCCGAGGAGGAAGAAATGACCGAGAACGAAAGAAGCAAGTCCAGAGTACCCTGAAACGTCGCCAAGGACGATCCTGTCCTCGGCCAACCGAGATCACAGAAGGGAAGAGTGGCATACCATCAAAGGCAACCTCCCAGAGCATCCCAAGGAAAAGGATAGGTGCAATGGGTCAGCCATGGGGGCACGGTGGAAGAGCAATTCAAGGGGAAACTGTCACCTCCGCATTAAATGCCCACAACTAACGTTCTGACCGCATTGATGAGGAAGTGACCCCTGAACAGGGCTGTCTTGGTTGTTGCAACTCACATGAGGTTTGATAAGGTGGCTGATGGGACAAACACTCGAGTAGTGACCTGCATGATAAACAAGTAGAGGGCCAAGATCAATTGGAAGGGGGTATATAATGTAATGAATCCTCTAGGAAAAAGGAGGAGGTTGGAATGGAAAACAGAGAAACAATTGGTATTATCTTCGAAATCCTTGTAGCCAGACACTGAAGAAATAGGAAGAACAACAAGCCCCTCAGAGGAGGGCTGAGGACTAACTTTCACATTTTAGTCGACGTTCTGGTTATTCGGTCTACTCATAACTGTGTTTAGTTGTTGTAACCCTCACTAAGGCCTAGTTCTTTAACTCATTTTCTACAAATTCATTGTATTGGGCTAGTTGGGTCTGAGTCCACTCATCCAACAGAAGACGTGCTCAAACCCAGTTCCTACAATAATAATAATAAAAACACGATAATTACAAGCTTTTGTTTTTTTAATGAATAAGTACAAGCTTTAGACCTGCTTTGTGGTGGCCTAACTAAAAGTTGAGGTCCCTGCGCCTTTTATACATTTTAAAGCATAAAGCTTGATCTATCTTGAATCCTTGATAATAAATATAATAATTTTGTTTGTTCTGACGTATGTGATCAATTATTCCCTTGTAAATAATTTTATGATGATACTTCTATGAGTTTTTGGGCATATTTTTCAATGATCTAATTTTAACCATTATTAAGAATATGATCATAAAGTTTGAAATAGATGGTTGGTGACGTTCAAAATTAAGAAAACACTAATTAATATCTTATTTTAGGGATTCTATCAAGATTTTGTCTTACACAACAATTTCTTATTTTAGAGATAAAATATTTGAATCTATAGTTGTCTGTTTTATAATGATTGATTCTAATCATCAAGATAAGACTTAAGACGTTAATTAATTTTTGGTATAGCAGGTTTGTATTTAAAGCCATATCATTTTTTTTAGAGAGCGTTTCAATCTATGAGCATTAATTAATTTTTTTTTTATATAAGCTGTATTCTAAGTCATATCTTTTTCTTGAGAGATGATTTTAATTTATGGTGTTTTCTCTTGATTATTGCTCTTGGGCACTTGACATCTCCCAATATACAAAATACTTGAGGGTCTAAGAAGGAAAGAGTTTGAACAGTAGAATTAGCGGATAAACTAATTAGAACCAGCAACTATATTTTTTGAACACCAAGAATATCCTATATTTAAAATTGAGCATCCTTATTTTTTCTAGCTAAGTTGAGGAGATTGAGTATTGACCCATAGTTCATAGACAGTTCAAAATGAGAGAAGGTATTTGGTATTAAATGATACCATATCAGTGGTATCAAAATCCAATAAGTGTCAAACATGTCAGCAAAAATAACTAATCCGCTAACAATTGAAAGACATGTATTAGTGGATAGTTATTTTTGCACACATGCCTCTTATTTATTGGATTTTCAAACAGATGACGTGGTATCATTTGATACAATATACTTTTTCCTATCATCCTACAAGATTGTGCAATTTTTCTTCCATGTATTAAAAAAAAAAAAAATTCAACCTTCTACTTTTGATCGGTAAAACACGACAAAAATTAAAAGAGAGGCTTGATCGGTGATTTGGTTTTAAATTCTAATTAAGATTTCCATCACAGAACAGATGCCCCCTTCTGTTCTGTATATAAAAAAAAACAGAAACACACTTTATAAATTGGAAGAACTAATGGCAGTGAACCTAGTTGAGTACCTTCTTCTGAAATTAAGAAGTTCAAGAACTCTGATTCAATATTTGAAACAGCTAAAATATCACACATTTCTGCTCAGCCTTAAGAACCTTGTATAATAACCAGGAGTTCTGAGGTATCATATTTACCATTCACAGAACTTGTACAAAGATGACAAGACTAACTATATCTTAACCATCTTAGAAACTCATAAGTTCAGAAATCGACCAATGGGATACAATAAAATAAAATTTAAGTTCACAACTAGCAGCATCATATACAACTTATATTAAGAGCAGCAATATTTTATTTTTGGATAAACAGCAGCAAATGATTTGAAGTCACCAGATTTGTGCAATTCTTTTCATGATGCCAAAGCACCAAAACTTTTGACCAAAACTGACTTCTTTGGCTGGTAGATTATCTTATTCAAACATATTTATGAGCTTCTCATTGCCATTCCATCTCGTCCAATATATTAGCTTCTGAAACTACAGCCGAACTCTTTCGCATGTCATTTTCCTTGTTTGTTGAAGAAAATACCAACTCGGATAGAGGATCCTTCTCTACCTGTTTACAATATGTGATGAGATGGTAAGCGTCTACAACTCTCTGTTGGCCAATTCTATAAGCCCGGCTTATTGCTTGCCTCTCTAAAGTGTTGGCTGAAAAAACAATAAAGACGCTACTCAGACTTTTGAATTAGTATCATTCAAGATAATCTGCTTCTTCTTCTTCATCTTTCTTTTTTTTTTTTTTCGGGTAGAAAAAAAGGGTAGAAGGGGGCGACTAGTGTGACTTTTATACCTGAGCGTGACCATAGTAGCACCCTATCCGCTTTCAGGCTAGTCCTCATACTCCCGGCCTATGAGAAACTCACTTATTATTGTTTGGATTGTTTGGGATGAAAATGGGATATAAGGAGCACCAATACACAGCTATTTGTTGAGGCTCGAACCCAAGTCCTGAGACTTGTTATTCAAGATTATCATTACCATATCAGGAAGCACTTGAATATATTTGGTCACATTACATTTCCCCTATTTCCTTAGTATTGGCACATGCCAATGACCCCAATTCCCTTTTAAGCCTTAAAAGGCTTAAATGACAAAAGTTTCCTGAAATCCAACCAAAGCTTCTCCCACACACCAGCTTCATAGTTCTTGGAGATGGCCCTGCTGTCAGTTGCCACAACCTGGCGCTCACACCGGACTACCCTCTCAAACTTCAAGTCAGCAAGGGCCACCATGCTGTGCTCAGCCACCCCAAACTCTCCAATCTCCTTCACATTAGGAGCATTGATGCCCTCTACTGGCTGCCACCCGCGGCTTTCGCCTGTAATACTGATTTATCTATTTAAAAGAACAAACCAATGGAAAAAGTTCTTAAACAATTTAGAACCATGTCCCCATACATTTTGGTTATCAATAGTTACTTACACTCCATTAAGCAAAGCTGAACACATGCAAAAGTTTTAGGATTAATATGTTGAAGATGATAAAGTAACAAGGAAAAAAAAAATGGTAATACAGAGTCGATTTTATAGATAAATATTTTTTTTTCCTAATTCTTATCAACACTATCAATTTTATATAATTATTTTTTCTTTTATTTATTTTAACAAAAAAGATTTATTGAATTTTCTCACCCTAAATTATTGGATCATTCATAATGTTTACTGATTTCCTTTTGTTGTGTTTGGATAAGAGGATTGAAATTTAAGGTATTTGAAAAACAATTATATACTAATATAAACTGCTTAATATAAATTCAACAACACATGATTATTTGAATTATATTGAGATTATGTGAACCAACTAGCAGTTCAAGAGCTTGCGGATTTGGTGCAGGCAAAAGCTCCCGCTGTCGTGTTCTTAGCCGAAACACTGGCAGACGAAGCAAGGCTAGATTATGTGAAAGATCGGATTCGTTTTGACAAGAAATTTTTTGTTCAGAGAATAAATAGAGGTGGAGGCTTGGTGGCCTACTGGAAAAATGACACTCTAGTTGATGTTGTGTCTTCTTCTTTGAACCACATTGATATGATCATCAATGCAAACACAGAGGCAGCTTGGCGGTTTACCGGCTTCTATGGTGAGCCTGAGACACACAAAAGGCATGAGTCATGGGACCTTCTTCGCCGATTACACCAACAAAACTCGTTACCTTGGCTGTGCGCCGGGGATTTCAACGAGATTGTTAAGCAATCCGAGAAGTTTGGAGGACGGTTACGACCACTTGGGCAGATGCAGCTGTTTCGTGATGTGCTGGATGAATGCGAGTTTATGGATATTGGCTTCAAGGGTTCTCCTTTTACTTGGAGCAAACATTACAGCAATGGGGTTTCAATATGGGAGAGACTAGATAGAGCTGTGGTCTCCTATGACTAGTTTGATAAATATCCTGGTACAAGGGTTCATCATGTGGACAGTACAACCTCCGATCACAAGCTCCTATGGATTGAACAGTCGGAACTGGATTGTTTACCGAGGAAGAAATTGTTCAGGTTCGAAGAGATGTGGATAGGCGACAAGGGTTGTGGAGAAGTTGTGGAGGGCGTATGGCATGCCAGGTGCGATGAGGATGGAAATACAAGGGTGATACGGAAAGTAGAAAATTGTGGAATAGCTCTAACCAAATGGAGCCGAGACTGTTTTGGTAATATTAGGAAAGCTTTGGAAAAAAAAAGAAAGGAGCTCATACGGGTTGAGAAATTGGTTCTCCAGGGAGGGAATTCGGTCAAACTTGTTGAACTAAAAAAGGAGATCAACTCTCTTATGGACAAAGAAGAACGAATGTGGCGTCAAAGGTCTCGCACCATGTATCTAAAAGACGGAGACCGTAACACCCGCTTTTTCCATTGTAGAGCAACACAGAGGAGGCGAAGGAACCTTATTACAGGGATCAAAAACAATGAAAATATTTGGTGCTCCAAACCAGATCAGATTTCAGCCACCTTTCTTGCTTATTATCAACAACTTTTCTCATCCTCCAATCCAGAAATTTCGGTGGCTGATTTGAACTCTATCCCACAGATAGTTACAGAGGACATGAACGCATGCTTGACAGGAGAATTTCATGCTTGGGAAGTAGAATTGGCCTTGAAGCAGATGGCACCACTCAAAGCTCCTGGGCCGGATGGGATGCCTCCACTATTTTATCAGAATTTTTGGGAACTGGTAAGAGATGATGTTATTCATGATATATTGTGTTTTTTAAATTCTGGCAGCTTGCCAAAGTCTTTAAATCACACTTTCATTACCTTGATCCCAAAGAAAAAAAACCCGGAAAGTGTTACTGAGTATAGGCCCATTAGTCTCTGCAATGTGCTATATAAAATCTTCTCAAAAGTCCTTGCTAATAGGTTGAAGAGAGTACTTCCTAATATTATCTCAGAACACCAGAGTGCCTTTTTAAAAGGTCGTCTTATTACAGACAACATCCTAGTTGCTTTTGAAACTTTACACTACATGAAGAACCATAATTCTGGTAAATCAGGATTCATGGCTCTTAAACTCGATATGAGCAAAGCTTATGACCGGGTTGAGTGGTCTTTCTTGAAAGCGGTGATGATTCAGATGGGGTTTAATGACCGGTGGGTGGCTCTAATCATGGAGTGCATTTCTTCTGTTACTTATTCTCTGTTGATAAACGGGGAACCCTTTGGAAATATAACACCGAGTCGTGGTATTCGTCAAGGAGATCCTCTATCACCTTATCTTTTTTTGCTATGCTCAGAAGGGTTACATAGGATGATTCAAGAAGCAAATGAAAGAGGTGACATACAGGGTGTTTCTATTTGCCGCAATGGTCCCAAATTAACCCACTTGTTTTTTGCAGACGATAGCCTTTTGTTTTGCAGGGCTACCATCCATGATTGTCAGAAGGTGATGGATATTCTAGCTGCGTATGAGAAGGTGTCAGGACAGAAATTGAATAGAGACAAAACAGCTCTATTTTTCAGCAAGTCTACTCCAGTTGACATGCAAAGACAGATTATGGGAGCTCTTGGAGTGACAGAGTTAAAGCAATATGAAGAATATTTGGGATTGCCAGCTATGGTGGGGAGAAATAAGAGAGCAAGTTTTGATCTTTTGAAGCAAAAGGTTTGGAAAAGATTACAGGGCTGGGAAGGAAAGCTTTTGTCTCAAGCTGGGAGGGAAGTTTTAATCAAATCAGTCATCCAGGCAATACCCACTTACACGATGAGTTGTTTCAAACTCCCCGTCACTTTATGCCATGAGATCGAGTCCCTTGTTAGGAAATTTTGGTGGGGTCAAAGAGGAGATAGGAGGAAGGTACACTGGGTAAAGTGGGAAGACATGTGTAAACACAAGGACCAAGGGGGAATGGGTTTCAAAGACCTAACAATGTTTAATGAGGCAATGCTTGCTAAATTAGCTTGGAGGTTGCTCCACGATGATAACTCTCTGTTTTACAGAATTTTTAAGGCTAGATTTTTCCCTAGAGGCTCCATTTTAGATGCAAAGGAATCGTCCTCGGCTTCATATGCATGGAGGAGTATTCTAAAAGGCAGGGATGTTATTTTAAAAGGAGCACTTTGGAGGGTGGGGGATGGGAACCAGATAAGAATTTGGGGTGATAATTGGCTGCCTTCAAAACCATCAGCCAAAATATCCACCCCGGTTCTATTTGGTCAGGAAAATTCGTGTGTGGGTGTACTGATTAATCCGGTGAATAGAAGTTGGAGGAATGATGTCATTGATCATGTTTTTTCAATTCAGGAAGCAGAGGCTATCAAGAACATTCCACTGAGCTCCACAAACCAACCTGATAAGCTAATCTGGCCGTTCACTCCCTCCGGAAACTATTCAGTCAAATCGGGGTACCGATTCTTACATGAGAATTCGGAGCAATCCCAAAGCTCAACCCACGACTCAGCCTATTGGAAGGAAGTATGGAGCATGGAAGTCCCTGGCAAGATAAAAAATTTTGTGTGGAGAGCTAGTAGAGAGGCACTGCCTGTCAGGAAAAATCTGTGCCGCAGGAAGATTACACAAGATGGCCAATGTGAGGCTTGTAAGGAGGAGGACGAAGACTGTTCACATACCCTTTTCTTTTGTTCTGATGTGCAGGTTATGTGGAATTCAGACCCTCAATGGAGATGGCTAGCGGAGATGGAAGGAAGGAGTGTGAAGGACATTTTCAAGCGAGCCTTTACAGAGAAGCGAGACGCTGCCCTCTTGGCGTTCACGAGCTGGAACGTTTGGAACCGGCGGAACAAGATCCGTTTCAATGAAGCTGCTTGCCCGCTGGATCAGATACATACTCTGTCAAAGGACCGAAAAACAGAGTTTCAATTTCTTCATCCAGCCGTTGGAAGACAGCAGCACAGGCGACATACTAGATGGAAGCCACCGGATCAAGGGAGCTACAAAATTAATTACGACGGGGCAATCTTTCCGCAGCAGGAGAAAGCTGGGATAGGCGTCGTTATCAGAAATGAAGACGGAGCAGTTTTGGCCTCACTTTCGCAGCAAATGCCACTTCCAACAACGGTGGCTCAGGTCGAAGCACTAGCAGCGAGGAGAGCCGTGGAATTTGCTCTGGAAATAGGCATCACCAATGCTGTCATCGAGGGAGACTTAGAGGCCATTTGCAGAGAGCTTCAAGACCCAATTCCTTCTCTGGCCTTACACGGACATTTGCTACAGGACGCAAAAATTTTGTCGAATTCTCTTCAATCTGTTAGTTTTAGTCATGTACGCCGTGAAGGGAATACTGTTGCTCATGGTTTGGCTAGGTGGGCTATTAATAGTCCTAATTTAACTGTCTGGATGGAAGATGTACCACCAGACATTCGCTTTTGTGTACAAGCTGATTCAGCTTTATTTGATGAATAATATCAGGTTGCTTCTTTCTCAAAAAAAAAAAAAATACGATAGGATGGATTTAAAATAAAATTTTGCAGGTAGTTATTTCAAATCCAAATATTAATACAACTTAAATCCCTCCATAAATTTCATTAATTGTAAAAAAAAAAAAATGATATTTCATGTTTTATTCAAGTCATTTAAACAATTCCCTCAAAAAAAAAAAAAGAGTCATTTAAACAAATATTTGAAATCCAAATTCTTCTAGTTAAGAACCTCCATACAAACAGACCATAATATGATTTTAATAGTTATTTCACATTCAACTATTTTCACCTTTTTTTTAATACAAAAATTAGAATCTTACAATTCTTGATCCTATTCTATAATTCAATCCACAAAGCCTTGCCATTGATCCCATGCAAAATCCCATGTTGATAAAAGCATCAAGCGCACACTTAAGTGCTAAAAGCCTCTTAAAACCTAAGTGCAAAGATCCTATGCGAGCCTAATTGAACTAAATAATACCTAATAGAAAGATTTATAACATATAATAAAAAAAAGAAAGAGATAAACTTCAATAATAATAATAGATTTTACCTGTCAAATTAAATGGAGAGTGCAATTGCACAAAGTTTGTAAAAAAAAAACTTTGCATAAGTTATTTCAATTTTTTAGAATTTTACCATGCTTTGTGCTTTTTCAAAGAACCAGAAATATGTGCTTGAAGCATACTTCATTAAATGAGTTGTTTAGACATTGGGGCTTTAGGTGTGCTTTTAACAATACTAGTAGGATCTTGATTTTAACCATGATACAAACAGTAGTGTTAATTTACCATATTAATATGTCATTATATCCTTTTATTGGTAAATTGCACAACATTATGAGTTTTGAACCTATGACCTCATCTCCCTCTCTTTCTTATAGAAGGAGAAATTGCCACAATCTGTTGTTATATTTTTACCTAATGATGATTTACAAGAAAAAAGTTATTGGATTGAACAGGCTAATAGTTGTAATATCAAGGTTGATGAATTGATCTATCAAAAGAGCTTGTTAAATAACATTATTATTAGCAATGCGATGTGTTATATCATGTTGTATATGCTATAGTGGATGCGGAAGAGGTGAAGCATAGACTAGGAACATTGAGGACACAAGGGTTACGTGATTCAGCCTTGACGGCCTACATCCACGGAGGAATCCCTTAAGGGCTACATCTTTATTGTATAAGAGTGTAGTACAATAACCTGAGTTACAATGAACTCTAACATGAGTATATATAGGTGACTAAACCCTAGACTACTAGTACAAGTAGGACTGGGCTTGGGCCTACTACATTGGGCTAATATGTCTAATACACATCTCTAACACCCTCCCTGCTTGGATTTGCGCAGATCTGATAAGTTAAGTCACGGCATGCTTATCAGATCCAACAACCAAGCAAGCCGTGACTTAACTTATCATATCTGCGCAAATCCAAGCTTTGCCTTATGAAACCAACACCACAGACGTGCTCCACGACCTCCCGCGACCAAAACCCAGAAATCTGGTCACCCAAAGCCTTCCTACGCGCCTCCACGTGCCGCCATAGATTCCTGACTTCCAGATCGTCTTCTGGGCACACGCGCCGAAGAACTCATGCTGGCGTCAATACTCCACGTCATCAACCACGCAGCACGTCCACATCAGCCCTAGTCCACGTCATCGACACGTCATAAGATAACGTCAGCGGCTCTGCTGCCGATCCGTGACCCGACCTGGAAACCCGGAACTGACTTGGACCAGTATCCGTTGACTTTGACCCTGGACCAATTGACTTTGACTTTTTGCGTTGACCTTTGACCAAAAGTCAAAATTTTCCGAAAGGGCCTATCTTGATCAAAGTCCTGCTTGTATTAGTAGTCTAGGGTTTAGTCGCCTATATATACTCATGTTAGGGTTCATTGTAACATAGGTTTTTGTACTACACTCTTATACAATAAAGATGTAGCCCTTAAGGGATTCCTCCGTGGATGTAGACTGACAAGGCTGAACCACGTAACCCTCGTGTTCTCAATGTTCCTATTCTATGCTTCCCCTTCCGCATCCACTCTTGCATACACGACATGGTATATCACATTACGTTGCTAATAATATACATTTAACATGGTATCAGAGCCAAACTTCGTTCTTGGCATCAAACAAACATCTCTAGCAAGCAAAGAAGATTCTCATGTGCACACCACCATCAGAAGTCACACATGCTTGTCTGCTGGATCTAGACTCCACGGCATCTTGCAGCCGCCATGGCTCACTGCTGTGTCCAGATCCTCAAGCCCAAGCAATCCGTGCCTCTCCCTATCAGATCTGTGCACATCAAGCCTTCGCCTGATGAAACCAACAAAACAGATGTACTCCACGGCATATCGCGACCAAAACCCAGAAACCCGACCTCCAACGGCAGCCGCACGCGCCACCATGCGCGGACAAAGGCTCTTGGAACTCTCACACGCGCCGCCGAAGTTTCTCGACTCCCAGCTCGGATCTCAACCACATGCACCACCAAGACGGCCTTGTCGTCCCCCGATCTACTAGGCCTGAGAATTTGGTAATCAAAAGAAGTTACACGCGCCACCTGGGTATCTGTCTCACCACCACGCGCTGGCACGCTCCGTCACGCGCCTTCCATGCGTCGAAGAGCTCATGCTGATGTCATTAGGTGACGTCATCATTCCACATCAGCATGCCACGTACGCCCTAAGCCATGTCATTAGACACGTCAGCTAACCACGTCAGCAGTGTCGCCTCGTTAGCACCACGTCACCTAGTTGACCGTTGACCAGGACCGACTCGACCCGGACTACCCGGATCTGACCCGTGAGCATTGACCGTTGACTTTGACCAGGATCCGTTGACTTTGACTTTTTGCGTTGACCTTTGACCAAAGTCAAAATTTCCAAAAGGGCCTATCTTGCTCAGTTTTTCGCGTAGATTCCGATTTTGGACTCTGTTTCTTCATTTGAAGCTCAAAAATTGGTCAATTGGCACATTCTTCATTGTGGTTTCTTCAAAGGCATTCTTCAAGGCATCTCCAAGTGATTTTCTCATACTTATCCAACCTCAAGCCTTTATCGAGCTTCCGCCTTGAGTTTGAGGGAAGGAGTTAGAGATATATATTAGTCATATTAGCCCAATATAATAGGCCCAAGCCCAGTCCTGCTTGTATTAGTAGTCTAGGGTTTAGTCGCCTATATATGCTCATGTTAGGGTTCATTGTAACATAGGTTATTGTACTACACTCTTATACAATAAAGATGTAGCCCTTAAGGGATTCCTTCGTGGATGTAGGCCGTCAAGGCTGAACCACGTAACCCTCGTGTTCTTGATGTTCCTATTCTATGCTTCCCCTTCCGCATCTATTCTAGCATACACAACATGGTATAACACATCGCGTTGCTAATAATTTATTTTAACAGAGCTAAAATTCTTTTTTCTTTTTAATAGAGTGAGAGCTTTAAATATCAACAAAGCATTACATAAACAAGCAACAAGACAACTACGACAAACCAAAACACCTAACCTAAATGCAGAACACAGACTCTCCCCTACTAACTAAAAACAACATATCAGAGATACAACCAAAAGCAAAAAAATGCAAAAAACAGACACAAACTACAAATTCATCAACAGAATAGAAGAACAATATGAAACAAACACCAAACACATCACACTAACACATCAAACACAGAACTAGGAATCTTCCACAAACAACAAAGGTATCTGTTTACGTGGAATTCTTGACTCCTTTCAGCCAAAACACTGCATCAAATGTTACAAACAACAGCCCTAACCAGATCAAATTTAGACTAAATAGATCAAATTCAGACCTGATTTTACCATTATAATCATGGGCATCTCTATCAATCCAGATGTGATACATTATAGTAGCTCGGGCCAAATCTGCAAATAAGATGCTGAAAATTTTTCTCCTTTCAATTTCTTCATAGGTCAATCAAACTCCATATTCAGTCCCTATTTTCCTTCTAACCATACACTTCTTAAGAATGCAATTTTACTCTTTTTGAGAAAGAAAATTCATTAAAGAGGTGAATCTCTTGGTTCAATTCTACTTCTATAGAAAGTAAAAAGCAGGTCACCCTTATCCCTATACTCCCCCAACTAGCCAATCTATGTCTATTCCTTATAATGACTTTATTTTGAATTGCTAACCAACAAAGGCATACTTAGGGATATGTTTGGTAAACCAAACTAAACCCCACCAACTAACATGAGACATCCTCACACATTGTACTCCTATGTGAGGAGTTGATTAAAGTGATATATATATATATATATATATATATTTATAGGTGTGAGTGTGTTGGATTATTGAAAACGAGAAGACATTTATTTTCAGCCATACCTGTGGATAGGAGGAATGGAATAGTGGAAGAAAAAAGATATATTTTGTACAATTTGGTTTCCTTTAGTTGTTTGTATTGACAAAAGGAAGGGAAGAGATAATATTTTGTACAATTTTATTAAAATCAATCTTTATTTTAAAAAAAAAATGCAAAATATATGGGAGAATGAGGGAAAAGGGTAAATTTTTAGATGTAAATATCCACTTATACAAGTTCCATTTTCCTTCTCATTTTCCATCCATTTAGGGATCAATGAAATATACGTCCACAAAAGAACCCCTATTTCCTTCCTCCCTTTGTTTTCTTATATTACAAGACAAAACTTTACTTCCCTTACTTCTCCATCTACCTTAGAAATATTTCCTACCAAATAGATGGCAAAGGGCATTAGCAAGTTTGGTTTTGACATTTTTTCTTTATTCTTTTACTCTTTTTTTGGATGAAGGATTTTGAGTAAGAATTCGATTAAAGATGTAGTTTGAGACTTTATTTAATGTTGATATGCCTTTTTTATGTTAATAAGAGAGGTATTTCAAGAATTCAATGAAATTTTGAACTTGGGACTTTTAGTAATCAAATATCAAGTTGAAATTCTATGGGAGAACATGTCACTATGTAATTCTACTAGCATTTCCATTCTCATAATCCCCACTACTAATCTTCACATTGTCTCTAGTATTATTATTTCTTGAAGTACATAGGTTGTGTTTGGCATTGGCTAAAAAATCTAGTTCTTTTTACAATTTGGCTTATTTTTGCTACTATTCATTGGTCTCATTACACTTTTTGGTAGTATTTATGGGTCCTACGGTACTATTTCAACTAGTTTTAAGCTTTCAGTAAAAAGTTTTAAGCCCACAAGCTCATATGAGGACACTTTCAGTAAAAAGTTTTCAATTTCAGATAAATAAAACGGACACTATTTGTATTCGTTTTAGCTGGGCCTAGAAGTCTCCTCATATGAGCTTGTGGGCTACTTGGCTTATTTACCAGAACTATGTATGTAGTAAACAAAAAGCCCTACAGGCTCTGAGGAGTGTTTTTCGTTTTGTGTTTCTTTCTTTTTCTTCTTTTGTTAAGTTGTTCTGCTATGTGTGTACCTGATCTCCAAATTAATCATGAATTCCTTATTTGATATGGAATCATTTTTGTTTTTTTTTTTTGCTTTTGCCTCACTGCTATTAGAAATTTTTAATACCCTGTTTGATATGAAATGCCCAATATCTGCTTCTCTTACCCCCCCCCCCCCCCCCATTTTTTTTCATGGGTTAGTGCTCTGTTTCAAAATTTTGACATATTGCATTATCAATTCCATTAGGAATAGTTAAAACTTAAAACTCCATACTTAAGTAGTATTCACGAATCTAATTTAATTTCTTCATCCAATATTTTGATTTATCTGGTTATGGGTGGTTGTGTTTTATATCATATCAACTACTTGTCCTTAATAATTTGACTTGTTACCACTCTCATCTGGATGTGACTTCTTTCCCCATTCGAATGATTTTGTCAATGTCTTTTGGGTGTTCTATTGTTTATTTTGTTTGTTTAATTTTTTTGTGATGATTGACGGCTTGATTATAAATTCTAATTTGCATGAATTTATCATTGTCGTATGAATCTGATTTACTGATTTGCATCCCATTGTTGAAGCTATCAATTAGAATTGATTCTGTGCAATGAACTGTTATTTGATGATATAATCATATAACATAAAATTTCTTATGAAAAAACAGCATAATAATGGATGAAATCTCTTAATAGATAGGCTGATTGATACCTTACCACTTTTCTATAATTCTTTAATTCTATTAGACATCTACCATCAGAACAAAAATTCAATTAAATATCAATTTTTCCATGAAGCCTCAAATTTTATTCGATTTAAAATTCATGTCTTTTTTCATCTTTTCTCATCATCCCCCTAGCAAATGTAAGAATTTAATCCTCCACAAACACACTGACAAACACAGACATATATATATATATATATATATATATATAAAACATACATAAGTTTAGAATATAAAAAAAATGAAATAAGCAGACAAATATGAAAAGGTAGGAAATGGCAACTTATAAAGATACTTCCGGCTTTATTAAATTTATTCTCTAAACCAACCGAAGAAGTTTGGTACATCAATTCACTTAAATTACAAAAAAAAAAAAAAAACTCCTTAAGAATAATTTAAGCCTTAACCGGAGTAAAAGAGGTAAGGTTCCTAAAATGTTCCCAAACCTTTTCCCACACAACAGCTTGGTAGTTTTTGGCTAGGGCACCGTCCTTAGTGGCCAAGATAAGGCGGTAATTAGTTCCGGCCGCCACCTGGGTCTCGCCCTTCACGACGTTCACGAATTTCAACTGAGACTTAGCCTCCTTGTTGTACTCCTCCACCGCGTACACTCCGATCTCCTTCACGTGCGGCTCTGTTATGTTCTTTATCGGCTGCCACCCACCCACAATAACACCACCGCCGCGTTTGCCTCCCAGGGCTGTCGATGCGTAAATTGGAAGGATCATAAGTGTAAGAAGAAAGTAAAAGCAGTGCTTCTTTTGGGGCTCCATTGTAAGTTACAGATAGTTAAAAAACTTTATTATCAGAGGAAATGGGAGAGAATGGTTTGATTGGTGGTTGGTAATTTGGTATTTATAGGGGATAACGGCTACTTGTGACTATTGCCATGATTCATAAGTCATGATGAGGAGATAAAATTGTCCTTGTAACCGACATGGCACATGTGTTACGTGAAAAAAGGGTGGATACTTTTTTTTTGGCCGACAAAATTTTTTTCTATTAGTTGAATTAAATTGGAACTAACTAGTGTTGGGGTTCTGGTCTTGGTGGCTATACAATTGGTCACTCATAATTTTAAAAAAATAATAATAAAAAAAGAAAAAATTTGATTACAAACTTAGTTGTAGCGTATTTACAACTCACACTCAAAATATTAACATGACTACATATTTTGAAAATCTAATGATTAGATTATATGTTCTTTATGTTCTTAACAAACACCCCGCCTACACCAAAAACTGATTGGTGTCTTGGTCTGATAATAAAGAGCAATTATCAGGAGCAGACGCCATAGGTTGAAACTCTCTTAAAAAAAAAAAAAAAAAACATGTCAAATCTCATCTCAATTAGATGTTATTTTACTATTCTATCCATAAAATTATTTGTGTAATAATTTTAGATTACAAAAACTTGAAATTTAAACATTTAATTAGTAACATAGTTGTTGATCTTTGATATTCAATAAATTTTTCAATCATGATTAATATAAGAAAAAAATGTTAAGGTTAGATTTATCAAAATTAATATCCAACAAAAAAAAATATTAAATGAAGTTGTAACGGAATATTTTCCTAAAAAATAAAAAAAGAGTTTGAAATGTAACATGCGGATAAAGAGGAGGAAGAGACAAAATCAAGCACAATCATAGGAGTGATCTTTATGGGATTGCCAAAGACAAAAATGGCTGTGCTAATTGGTATGGCCTAAGAGTCACTTACAAGCACATTTTGATTGGGAAATGGTAGCGACTTTTGATTAATTACTCCATCTTAAATTGACTTCATTGTAGGTCGTTCCAGTTAGCTCAACTAAATAAAAGATTTGAGATTCAATTCTTGCTTACACCAAAAACCGATTAGTATCTTGGTCTGATGATAAAGAGTTACAATTAGGAACGGACGCTATAGGTTGAAACTCTCTAAAAAAAAAAATTGACTTTATTCATGCGTGAGTTAAACTTTTATGCAATTATATATATATATATATATAGTTAAATCATCATAATTTAATGTGGAGAAATGTTTTGCTACAAACTAATATGTAGCAATTGTTGCATAATGAGTTATGTGGCAGCGAAAAGAAAGAAAAAAACCCTTGTGCACATGTTGCTTTCTTTTGTTTGGTTGGGAGATAGAAAAGTGGGAGGATAAATAGTGACGGCTCTAGAAATTTTGTTTAGGGGGGTCATTAAGAAACTTAAATTAAAAAAATCTATATATTACTAATATGCAGCAATTGTTGCATAATGAGTTATGTGGCAGCGAAAAGAAAAAAAAACCCTTGTGCACATGTTGCTTTCTTTTGTTTGGTTGGGACTGGGAGATAGAAAAGTAGGAGGATAAACAGTGGCGGCTCTAGAAATTTTATTTAGGGGGTCATTAAGAAACTTAAATTAAAAAAAATCTATATATTACTAAAAATTGAAGCGTAGCATTTAATGTTGCTACGCTCCAGTTGAGCCACCTCATACTTTTTTTTTTAATCCTTTTTTCCTTTATGATTTCTCTCTATTTAAAAAAAAAAAAATTTAAAATATAGATCATGGGCAAACATGTTGATGCACTCTATTAAGATGACCATTCATCTCCTTCTAAAAAAAAAAAAAAAGATTATTCATCTGCTACTAATCTACTACATGTACTAAATCATCTCAATTGTTATCCATACAACATCAGTTATTATCTTCAGTTATGACTATTCACATCCTTCCATCCAAAATTAGAATTTGGAAGCAAAACGGTTTCTTTGTAACGTAAATGCAAAGTTAGAGTCTTCTATCCAAATCACCCTTCCACTTTCAATAGCTAATCTGAATCTTATATATTTTGCCTGTAAGTTCTCTCTCTCCATCTCCACTTCAGTTCTTTTTTTCCCCCAAATTTCTGTACTTAGCCAATGCCTAGTGAATATGCAAGACAAAGGTGTGCAAACTATCAAGAATTCAATTCAACTATTGATTATTGCTTACAATCCTAGAGGAATTTATCGATTCTTTATTGAAATTTTGGGTAATCAATTTCTTTTACATATCACTCTTGATTTTTGTTTAGGTGTGTTTCACAATGTTGAATTATCACTATATTTGTATCGCAACTTCTGATGACTTTTTGAATGATTAGTATTTTTTGTTTAACGTTAAGACTAAATGCTAATTTGCTCACAATGTGCATGATGTTATATTTCTAGAAGGTAGCCAACTAATCAATGTTACTCATTTTTTTTTTAAAAAAATAATAATTATTCTGTGTTTTTTCATTTAGTCACAATACAAATTGTTTTTTTACCAACCATTGGCACTGGCACCCCTATCTATGTGTTTAGCAATAGTCATGAACTCTTCCTTTGGCTATGTATTTTGACTTATTTTCTTTACATATACGAATTTTGGTCTGTAAAAAATGCGTGCTTTTATTATTTTTGAGGTATCTCTCTCAAGGTTGGCCCTTACAACAAATAGATTTCATATTAAACAAAAACTCAATTATGTTGTCATCATTTTTGTTTGTTTGTTTGTTGTTGTTGTTTTTTTTTTTTAATTTTTTTATAAAATTTTTAAGGGATATTGAAGAAGAATAAAAGTGACTTTTAGAGTTGCTTGGAGTTCCAATCTTTCTTGATAGACATAAAAGTTTGAACTGTTTTATACAAAAATTATTGTGTATATATGTCAATTTTTCTCAACATAAAACTAATCTGCTTGGCATATTTTGTCTATGAAAGCCAAGTACAATAACTAGGCATTTCTTCAATGGCGGAATTGTCTCCCTCTAAAGACTCATATCTTAATGAATTTGACAGCTCTACTTAGTAAGATTCTATTCTCTCTCTTTCTTACTCTATTCTCACAATTCAATATTTTATTGCAATCACCAGATAAAAAATATCTAGATTGTTATTTTGATTTTTTGGTCTCTTTGTGTTAATGCATGGATTCTCATAATTTTGATAATATTTTATTCATAAGGTAATCGATTAGGATTTGGAATTATTTTATGTAATGGGATTGTAATTATGGGTTACTTGGATTAAAATAATTCCTTTTGGAATTTTTTCTTGCAATGTGTCTCCAAGCAACTTGATACATGGTTCTCATGCCCAATAAGGATTTAAGTGTTTTTCTAGTTGTTTAGAATGAAAAAATATCAATATATTTTGTGGGAGATATTTTTGTAACATTAAATTGACTTGATTCTTTTAACATTCATTTAGTGATAATCAAACTATAAATTGTTAGATTTTTTTAGAACTCAAAAGTTTTATGCATAACTTTTTTATTTTTTTGAGAAACATTTTATATGTAACTTAATGTATAGAAAATGATATTTGGATTTTTTTTTTCTTTAAGTAGTGAAATTGAAGTAAACGTCTTCAATAGACTTTGTTTGTTGTTTGAGGACTTAGAATGTGGTGGAGTTGGGACATATTTCAACTCTATAAATGTGTAATAATCATTGCTTTTAGATTTATACAAATTTCTTTAATTTTGATAATATATATTTTTCACCTCTACGTTTGTTTTTTTTTTTTTTTTTTGTAACATTCGTTTGTGTGATTATGGTTGCTAATAATTTCTATGCAATATACAGTCTTATTAATTGAATTTTCACTTTAACATTGTCCTATGTTAGTCATTATCCTTTGTAAGTGAGCTATGTTTAGATGATAAGGTGCTAAGGTGCTATGTGGCATATTTGGATTGACATATGGCAAATTTCAACAATTAATTTCTCAATAATTGTTGAAATTTGAAAATTTTCTTTACAATTCAGAATAATTTTAAGTAAATAAGAACCAAATGATTATTTTTGGAAGCTGCTCATGTTAATATCTCTTCAAAAATATACTTAACTTTTCATCTAATTATTTGAAATTTGTTAAAAGAATCTTCAATTTCTTGAAATTGCATTTGACAATGCAAAAATTCATTAAGATAAAATCTTTAACTAATGAAGGATTAAAATATATTTAAGTTTCAAGACTTGCATTTCTTAATTTTAGAATGAATGTTTAAGGGTTGTGTTCTTTGAAAAGATATGGATAAAAGGTGGGCTTATTAAACTAAATATCTAATAATAAATATTTAAATTACAAACATTAGTATATATTAGATACAAATGTTTGACTATTCAGCAACCCAAATTGATTTTTACTTTTCATTTTCTTCTTTCTAATTTCAAGTAATTGTTAAAATTGAATACGTCATCATTGTTTAGTGGATAGAATTAAAATTTCAAGTATAGTGTCCAACCCAAAGATAAGTTTTGTGTCTTTTCATTTGTCTACTGTTACAACGTTTCCTCTTCCAAATTTTTAGTTTTTCACAACCTTATCTATCTCTCCCACTCACACTTCAATTATCTATTTAAGCTTTACAATGTTATATCTACCAACTTACATTCTAGATACGACCACCCCATCATCTACAACAAAAAAATTAGCTCAATACTAATTGTTCTCCACATTTTTCAATCAAGCTTTAGCTTTCACCATTTTGAGAAGACATTGATTGCTTTTGTCAGAGATTTTCAAAGTTAAGTCAGCAATAAGATAACCATTGAGGTGAACAAAACACACAATTAGAAATGGTCTTTTTTTCATTTCTTTTTGATTTCTTGCATTTATTCTTTGTGAAGTGATTTTGCTGTTCTCCTTCCCCAATTTTTTAATGGCATTGACTTTTGTTATTCTGAATTGACTTAGAATTGGCAACATAATTTTAGTTAATCTGAGTTTTTTTGGTAAGTTTTTACTTTGCTTAGTTGATCATCTTTGAGGAAAATATCCAAAAAAGAATAAGACAAAATATAATTTACTGTAAAGCATCATTATGCTATTAATGTTTTTATGTATAGATACTTGAGGAATTTGTGATTAATTCTTTTTTGGAATTCCAATTATTCTTTTGTCTAGCCTTCTAGATTAAGTTTTAGGGGTGCAAAAGATAGTCTAGAGGTAAATACATTCTTTGTGGTGTCCCATATTTGTGGTTCAAACCCACCATCCCCCCTCCACCACTATCTACCTATGAAAAAAAAGAAAAGAAGGTTAGGGTTTGTGTTAGTTTGAATAACATTTTATGTCCCATTATTTGCTTAAATCTTTCATATATGCAATGCTTAATTCATATAACATTTTTGAATTAATATTTTGTTTTTCCACCCCTTTTGGTCTCTTTGTGATTTTGAAATTGCACAAATTTTGTTACATAGAACCAGATTAAGCTTATGTTGTGGTAACAACAGAAACAATGCCTAAGGTGCCCCCACTTTTGACAAATAAAGCATTACACCACATAAACTTCTCAATAGGGTTGATTTCCATGATGAAGTCATTGGTATTTGTAATGAAAGTCTTAATGGAGAGTGAACTTTTAAATTCCATAAGCATGTACAACATATGGAACAGGAAAATGAACTTATTTGTACAAAGTTTTGAATAATAGTTTTTGAATAGTTTTGTATAACTACTCTATAATTGTCGTAGTTTAAATTTGTCAATGTCACCTTCATTTGGAAGAGAAACTATGAAAAACAAAGAGCAAACTAACATAGTTGATAGTGATTAAAAATTCTTTGATTAATTTCTCTTGGTTGAATGTGTACACTCCTTATAAAAAATATCTTAATATCACTAAGCTGAAGGTAGTATACTATTTCATCATTTTGCCAAATTTTTGTATTAAAGTTACAGATTTTATCTTCTAATAGACGTTTGTGTTGGATGATTTATATATCTATAATCGGTTATTCAAACTAAGAATTCCTGGTCATATGTTACTCTCTAAAGATCTTATTAGCTATATAGGTGTTACTTTTGGATTAATGAGACAAGATCAACAAAACATGACTTTTATATAATTATATCTAGAAAATACTGCAATGTTATGATGGATAGGTTGGTCTTATTTTACTATATAATCTAAGTAATCATATGGTTTATGAATTTGAAGAGTTATATATTGCGGGATTTATTCAAATGTTCATATGATGAAAAAAAAAATTTGTTTTTTGAATTTTATTTTATTTTATATTTTCACTTTATGATATATGATTTATTGATTATGAGAAAGAACGAAATATTGATCTATGTTTAGGAGAAAAATATACCTATAAGAGTTGATTTGCATGTATCTTTATAGTAATTAACAAAGTATATATCGTTACACCTTGGTCTAATAGTTCTCACACTATAAAATAAGAGATAATTTTTTTATTGCATTGTGATTCATATTTTTTCGCGCATCGCGCGGGTTTGCGACTAGTTTTAATAAAAAGAGAACTTGAATATATCAAGTTATCGACCAAAAAAAAAAAAGTTTTACAATTTCCTTCTACAAGTTTTAAAATTTTGAATTGTTACATGATAGTTCGTTATGAGTATTTATTGCCAATGTGGGTAGTTATGACCATTTTATTTTGTTAAGTTTGTCTAACATTTTTATTTTTATGCAGTTGTTATTATTTATTAATTTGTCATTGTTTTTATAAAAATTTTTAAAACTAAATGAATAAACTTAACTCATTGGCTCTGTATTAATTACTGATGCACACAACCACACTCATTCATACATAAAATAATACACTACGTGTCTACTTAACCAATTAAATGCTTGAACAATCACTAACTTTACAATTTTTCTTCTTGATTTTTTCTGACTTTATAACAAAAAGTTATTATAACATGATAACAATACACACACATGTAATAAACCCTCTCTATTTCCTAATTATTAAATTATATAAAGTTATATTATATTTATACTGCACATACAAATATCCACGCACATCATTACTCACACAAATAACATTATAACAAAAATAATGCACACAATTAATATTAAACACACTCACACACATATAATATAAATTTATAATAAAGAGTGACACTTGCAGTTCACAAACAAAATTCGTACTCTTATAGTTGGAAATACTTGTAGTAAGGGTGTATAAGATTTAGGGTGTGCAAAAATATTTTTAAGAATAAATTAAAATATTAAACTAACAAAAAAAGTATTATATATATATATAATTTTTTTTTGTGGAAGTCAGGGGGTTCATTTGAACCCCCTGAACAAAGGGTAGAGCTACCCCTGAGGATAAAACCTCCTTTTTCCGTCAACGTTAGACATAAATAAGAGGGGATAAGTAATTTTCCGTCAAGCACTCTCTTCCCCTCACATTTTCTCCCCAAGACTCAGGAGTAAGGGCCTAGTATTGATAAGAGTTTGGGCCTAATGGCGGCTCCACGTTGAAGGCAGGGTGGTCACAAGACCACCCTAACCTAGAAAATAAATAAATAAAAATTATATATAAAGTTTAAAAAATTTATGATTTGTCCACCCTTAAAAAAATGGTGACCACCCTAAATTTTTTTAGGACCAATATCCTTATGGAATTTAAACTCTATTACATAATGCTTGAAATATTCTTATATAAGGTGCGTAAGCTTTAAGTGTGCTAGTAGTGCACACGTTTGCCAAATATGCATTTTTCGTTAGTGAGTTAATGGTATGAATCAAATTTGGCCGTAAGTTAAAAATAATATGAATCAAACTAACTGTTACCAAAATGTAGAAACCAAAATGGTATTTTGGCTTTTTTTTTACTTAGCCCGTGAAAAAACCAATTGGCTTTAGATTTGACTTCTCACACACAATCTCCTGGTTCTAACAAGAGAGAATGACGAAGCCAAGGAGATTATAGAGGTTGTTGGGTTTGCAGCACGGAGGATTGGGATTAGGTTTGGATGGAACTATAGCAGTAGGTTGTGCTAGCGGTGGATTTGATGGGGAAGGTAGTTTTTTCCTTTTATTTTTATTTTTTACAAAGTCATGCTAACAAGTACCTTTAGGATAATTGATAATAAACAATTTTAGGGAAATTTTAATATTAGTTTTTATGGAAAATATAAAAAGCCGTAAAAAAAATTAATTATTTTTTCTTTTCCTGTAAAAAGTTTCTAAAAATATATCAATTTTTTTACAGTAAAAAATAGGACAAAGAACAATACCTTAGGTTTCCCTTTTAAGATTTAGCCATGTGTCTACTTAACTAAAAAATATAGTTCCATCCCATGAGAAAAAATTCACATGACAAAATCTTAAAAGGAGAATCTAAGGAACAATACTTAAGTTATGTATGTAAGTCTTGCTCTAATAAATATATCCTAAACCAATGCTTTTAAAGCATTTGGGAATGAATATGATGAAATACTGTTATTATTCAAATTGCTATGTGTTCCAAACTTAAGAGAATTGGATTTGTCGAAGTAGTCGTTACAATGACAATCTCTTTAAAAAAGAAAAAGAAAAAAAAAAGAAAAAAGAAAAAGAATAATTTGTGTAGCATACGGACAGACCAATCTTCTAATGAAAAAAATGGGATTAATGGAGAAGATCATTCTAGGCTTCCACTATGATTTCCAGCTCCTCTGTCCTTCTAAAGCCATATTTTATCTTCTGATATTGTGTGAGAGAAGTTTAAGTGATCTACAATTCAATTGATGGGTTTTCTGGCAGGCAGAAGGCAAAAAAAGAAAAAGAAAAAAGGAGAATGGTGTTTTATCACGGTTTGTTTAGTTATTTAATTAGACACAAATGACAGAAAATTAAGACGAAAACCAAAGGAATAGTCCCTAAGTTTAAGAGTATTAGATTTGTTACTACCTTACTGCCATGGTATCATGATGTAATTGTGGACCATAAGGGCTTGAAATTCAAACACGCCCTCCATAAAATAAAAATAATAATAAAAAAAAAATTCAAAATTCAAAAAAAGGAAAGAGTAGATTACTCCATGTCCAAATTTTTTCAAAATTAACCAATTTGATCCCTAAAACCAACATAGTCCCTAAAACAATTGAAAAAAATAACTAATTGACCTAATAGTTTTTAGGGACTAATTTGGCTTTAGAGACCAAATTGGTCAGTTTTGAAAAGCCTTGAACTTGGTTGGCATTAGCCCAAATCTCAGGGTATGTTAGTGAAATTTACCCTTAACTTTAATTAAAAAAAATTAATGCTAATTGGACATTTATTTTTAATTAAAAAAAAGATTGGTAGATAGTTGGGAGATTCAAACCATAGACATAAGATACAAGAAAGGATGCCACTACCATTGAACTATCACTTAAACCCCAACATTTGCATTTTCTCTATGATATACTGGCGTATTTGTTGATGGTGTTGAAGCTAAGAAGAGCATAGCTTGAGTATTTGTTGTTATCCTTGGCAGTGGTGTTAAGGCTTAGAAGTGATAGCTTGAGTGTTGTCATTGACATTGTTATCATTGTGTATCTTGTGTACGCATGGCATTGACTGAATGCAGCTTATAGTATTGCAAAAGTGTTAGGGACATATTTGATGTAATTGGCTAATCTTTTGACAAAACGCACTTTACTTGTAATTGGGTAGATCTAGGATGAGTTTAGTACTTCAAAAAATAAGTGTTCAAGTTTAGTATTGAAACTATGTAAGTCTGACCAAGAAACAAGTGAAGGAAGTGTTGTTCATTAAAACTCGACAGAAAGACTTCTATTGAGATTTAATGTTGAAGCTCGACACAAGCTCGACACAAGCTGTATTTGTCAAGAATTACGAAATTAGGTTTTCCAGATTTGATTGCACACATTTCCTTGAGTATTTGTGTAGGGTTTCTTTTTTCACAACCTTAGACATATATAAGGATTATTTTAAGAGCCGTCACAAGGTGATGCAAGGTGTTGCAAAAGAATAATCCATACATGTTGTGACCGGAGACAAAAATTGTTGTAGTTCATCATATTCTCTGTAGAAGCTACTGCATCTTTAAGCCAAGAGTTTTGTGACCAAGGAGCTTCCTGATCTTCAATGTTGATGAACTGAAAAACTTTGCAGCCAACAATCTTCCTCAAGTTGGTGTGTTAGTCACGTACAGAGATCCGTGCATCATTGGTTAGTTACGTATTAGGATTTGTGTATTAAACGGAGAGATTGTCGCTATAATACAAATCCAATTGGGTATTAGGGTAAGGGTTTAACTGTAGGTTGGTATTGGGTACTAGTATTCATTTCACTTGTGATTGATAATAGTGAATTCTCGGGAGTAGTGACCTTAAATTCATTCGGTGAGGTTTTACCTCAATGGTTTTCCCCATTCATAAACAAATCACCCATGTCAAACTTATTTTCCGCTGTGTTTAGTTATTTGGTGATTTGTTTGTGCTACCATGCTAGTGCATGTTAAATTGACTTAATTAATTAACTTGGATAATTAATTGATTAATTTACCAAAGGAGTCAATACATTTTTGGTCTATAAAAAAAATTCCATGAATTTACAATAAATGAAGGGAACCATATTCTTATATAATTTTGGAATTTTTTTTTTGTGAGTAACACAACAATATATGTGAACTACAATCAAACAAATTTATCATTTCCTAATATACATTAAACTCTGTTTGAAAGAAGTTTTTCTTGCACTATAAATTTGTCCATAGAGAGAAATCTGTACTTGGTGCAATGTATCCAATAAATTCACCTAGCTAATGCATTAGAGTTTTAAAATCAAGTAGATTGTGCACCTTTATAATCCGTTTCAAATTCTTGTTACAATTAACCATTCCTTTTATTAAAACTTGTAAATCTTTGTTCAAACTCTGTTGAATTTCCAGATTGCAAGCATAAAACCTTGAATGTTATACGTATGTAGCTACCCCTCCCATTTAGTCTATTCTTATCAAATTCTCTTGTGGCCTCTAATATTTATATATATGTAACAACACAATGAGTAACAATTACCAATTTCGGTTTTAATGGAATTAGGAAAAAAAATCTCTAACATATCTTATAACTACAATCATGTATTTTATGTCCATACAATTTTATTATTAATGCATTTCACTAGATATCTTTATGTCACATTGAACCTTTATAATACCATTTTGATGGATGCATATGGGTATTGCTTAAAAAAAACACAATCACAATCACGAAGTATCATTATCATCATTTCTTCTTTTTCTTCTTTTTTTTAACTCAAAATAAAATTTCCATTCAACAATCAAAGATATATCAGCCAACAATTGGAAGTTTAGGGTGATCTTTAGTTTTTAACTTATGTTGATTTTAATTTTAATTTTGTTTATGTTTGTGTATTGTGCTATATGTGCCTTTAGCGGTTTTAGAGTTTTTAGCAGTAGTTTTGATGTGCCGTAATAGACTGTGTTTTTTTTTTTTTGGTAGTTTATGCCCCCTAAAAAGCACTCATTAGTGATATATATATCATTGAAAAAATTAACATACCTAACCATAAGAGAAAATTCTCATCTTAACAAAAAATATTTTTCCAATTGACTAGACGTGTCACGTGTGTAAGTAGAAGAAAAGTGTTCAATTTAATTCCTAGAATGGTAAAGAAAAAATTTAAAAAATGCAAGGGTTGGTGTTTATGAGGGGCGGTCATCTATGGAGATGCATCGACCTCATTAATATCAAAGAAACCGCAAAAGGTGAGCAGACATATGCAAAGGTTTTTTTTTTTTTTTTTTTGAGAATCAGACATATGCAAAGGTGTTTCACCATTTCCTATTCATTTTGATAATTATTGCTTCGATTTTATCATTAATAATTACAACAAGGAATTTAACATGGTTGCAATGGCGACCTCCATGATCTGTGTGGGCTCTGTAAGGATGTTTAATATCCATTGTATGGGTAAGTCTTAATATGGCCATTTGCCATGGTGGTTAACTTTTCCATGATATTAAAAGGTATTTTATTGATAAAAGTTCTTTTTTTATTCACCATTATAAAAACTTCATTATAAAAATTTAGATTGCAATATTTGCTTTTATCTTTTTGAAATTTAAATAATTTCCGCTATTTACAAAAAGGGAGTCCTTAAAAATCATTATGTTCTCTTATAGCCATCAAATACAAAAAATTGTCTCTGACATCAATGCTTTGAAATCTCATTTTTTAATTTTACATGGTTTCTTATTTCTCAAATACAAATACAACCAAAATTAATATCAAATTGTCCATTCAATTTGTCACTGCCAAGTACATTGGTTAGATTTTCCATTTCAATCCCAAATTATTAAAGCCGATAATGCATGACGAAAGAATAATTATTGGTAAAAAAAATTTAAATAATGAAGGCTTAAAGTTAAGGGTATTGCTTGAAAACCAAAATCACAATCAAGAAGTATCATCATCATGATTACTGTGGGGCCCGTGGGCCTGGGAGCCCCAGCCCACTTTTAGGCTGGCCCAAGGCCCATGCCGAGAAGGGACAATTGTCCCAGGCCGGCGTCTATGGGCTTCAGCCCTTACTAGGCCCGCGCCGAGGACACCCCTTCCTCGGCATTCCTAGTCTAAACTCCAGGTGGTCACATCCACACTTAATGCATTTACCTAACTCTCCTGGCAGCATTAATGCTGATAGGACCTCTGAGCGGTACAACCTTGGGGGCTGCGACCCACAGTAAGGTTGGGAACATAGCGGATGGGACAGGTTCTAAAGCAAGGAGCCTGGATGATTGACAGCCGTAAGGCTAAGATCAACCGAAGGAGACTTATATAAGGGAGAGTACCCCTCTTGAGAAGGGGTCTCCTCGGCCGTCCGAGGAGCAACCCCAAGCCAAGAAGAGGAAGAACGGGGCAAAGCCCCCTCGAAGCAGGGAGCCTCTGGAGAACCGGTGGCAAGCCTGTTAGCGCCAAACCCTTCGTCCCACTCTCTAAATAAATGTATTGTTGGGGGATCTACGACAAAACGAGCCCCTACAATTACCATCATTATTAGTTTTAATATTTATGTTCATGTTTATTGCTATTTTATTTATGTTTATGTGTATTGTTATTAATAATAATTAGTCGCTAACATGCGCAAAGTGCACAAAAGTTTTATATATATATATATATATATATATATATAACAAATCAAATCCTTGTTGTACCAAAATTAAAAACAAAAATATACAATCTTTCTCAAGAATGCAAAAAGTAAGTTAGGGAAAATATTTATTTCTTAATAACAATTATTTATAATATTTTGTGCATCATTAAAAAGTATGTTAGAAATTGGAAATTGTTCTTTTAGTTTTTACTAACTTTCTCAAACCCTTTTGTTATTCTTTCTACAATTCAAAACACCGTTAATGTATCTAAAAAAATTAATAAAACTCAACAAAACAACGGTTTAAAACCAAAGTGCAAAAAGATTTACTTCAACACCTCTTATGTGACATTAAGACCAAAGATGGAATAAGAGATGAGAAGAAAAAACTGGGGGGGAAATACTTTAATATTTTTCAAGATCCTTCTTATTTTTCTCAGTGAGAATATATCACCGTTAACAATAGATAAAACAAAATTTATTAAATAAAATTTATGTTGCGTGCAAAAATTGCAAGAATGCATAATTACATTCAAAATTTTTTATAAGACTTTGAGCCATGCAAGATGGCTAATCCCAAGCAGAAGTGTTGGTAATAGCCTTATACATGAAAATTGTCACTTTTTTTCCTTTAAATAAAAATAAAAACCAAAGACCTAGAGTACAAGTAGAAAGGGAAAATAAAGGCAGAGGAAAATTTTTGAAAATAAAAATTGCATAAATACTGTATTTCTACATCAAAGATTACGCAAGATTTGTGAGTATCATTTTATAGACATTATTTTCATTGATTCTATTGTTTAGTAATAAAAATATAAATCAAAGTAGATGAATATATAAAGACAAAGTTTTTTTTTTTTAATAGAAAAAATTCTTCATTGATTTCAATGTGTAGTTAATTATAAACATTTAAATTAAAGTATATATATATATATATATATATATATATATATATATATATATATATGTGCGCACCCAAAACTGAAACCCGTTGGGCTGGGCCTCACTTGGACTCACAACTTATTTGTATAGTGGGTTTGGATTTCCCACGATGGGTCGTTCTAAACACCAAGGCTCAACTGAAGTGCTTTCCTCTTCTCGGGGACCAGACCCAATTCCTTACTCTGCTCTCTCTGTTTACACTCTTCCTTCCCTCAACTCACCAACCCTTGTCTTCTCAAGACTTCCTGTATTTATAGCCCACGAAGTAGTGGAGAGGTCATAAATACTTGCCAGCAAGTGCAACCGGCGGTCCAGTGTTATCGATCGTAAGTGGGAGGTTAGGTGGGCATGGGAAGCGGTGAGGGTGGCGTTGGAACTTGGTTCCTGCCTCCACGACAGTTCTCGGCAGCGGTGCCTCTCCGAGGTATGACCGAGTAAGTACAGGGCGGGGTGTCCCGCGAGCTGCGTGTTCATCACTGCTCGGGAAGGGCTCTGCCCAGAAACGACGTAAAAGCAGATCGTGGGCCTGCAGCCTGCGGGGCTCGGGGTGGGCCGCTAGGCAGAGGGAGACCGGCCTCATGGGCCTTATACCCAGGCCAGGGTCCAAGGCCCACTACGGGTCGTGGTGCGGGGACCGTACAATAGCCCCCCCTTGATTCGCTCCCCATTCCCGAGGGTGAATCAAGGATCACGAGGGGCAAATGCCTGTTTGGGGGAGTCGAAGGGTCAGTGCCCGACCGTTGATGGGCGCATTAATGCGCGTCTTAAAAGACGCGTTTGAAGTTGACTGACGGCCTACCCGCCATCATTGCCTGACGGTTCGTGAACCGAGGCGTCGCGCGTGCGGTAGTTGAAGCGGCGGTCCGCGTGGTTTCCTTTCAGCGGATCATTAATTGCCTCTCCCTCTACTTCCTCATGCCTATAAATAGTCCCTCCTGTTACTGAATCTCACTTTTGCATTCCTCACCCTTCAGTTTTCTCCTCTGCCGAGCATACCTCCCGTGGTTCATCTACTGGCCCAGAACACACCTACTCCCTAGAGCCCACAGTAAGTTCCTTTCCCTCTTCTTGCTTTTTCAGTTCAGCCATTTCAGTATATTCTTTGATACTCGTAGCACTTCTTTTCCCTTTTGTTAAGAAACTGTTTTGAAAAAGAAAACATGAGTTACTCTTACCTCCTTACCACCGAGCATGCTTTGGCCAGATTTAGGGAAGCATATAAGGTTCCGAGTGACGTAGATATCGCCTATTGCAATATGGGCGATATCGACATTCAGAGGCGCCGAGGGGAGAACACGGTGTTCTTTCCCTTGATGGCCATATTAGAGGGCGGGCTTAGGTTCCCGGTTGACCCCCTAATTCTCAGCACCCTTAGATTTTATGGCCTTTGTCCCGACCAACTTCCCCCCAACTTTTACCGGGTAGTGAGTTGCGTGAGTACACTGAACCGGTTATACGGGTTGGAACTTAACCACCACGACATTAACCATATGTACAGTTTGTGCGGCAAGATTGAGTCCGACTACTACCTAAAGACTAGGGACGCGAGGGTACGGCTTATTTCATGCCTGCCGGACTCAAACCGTAACTCGGCCAAGGATTTCGTTCGGGTGAGCGGCAATTGGTTTGCCGAGGGGTTCCCCTGTGCGTTTTCGCCGCGCGACGTTGGTCGATGACTAGCCTCCATTTACTTTAATGCATTTCTATTTCGGTCCGGTTACGTAATCCCTAACCATTATTTCCTTTGTGCAGAGAGCAAAAGATTCAGGCCCGACGTCAGAGTGGTACACGTTCGGGACTTGAACTTCGTCCTCCGGTCGGAAATCTTCGTGCACACGGACGGACAACTCCAAGCGTCCCACCTCATCCTCGGCGTCAGTCCCGTCTACTCAACTTGGCAGTCGTTCGGCCAAGCTTTGCTAGTCGACAGCCCTCTCATCTCATACATCGACGTCCGGCACGCAAACTTCCTCCCCCCAAGGCTAACAGTAGGCGAGGCACGTGAGCACGGTCCTCGGTACATTTGTTCAGACGAGCGACCGCCCATCCGTGACGAATCAGCCGAGCGCGTATCTGCCGAGCGTAGGAGGCGAGCTCACGAGCAAATCTAGCAAGCTCCTGCTCAGCCCGAGAGAACCGTAGAGCCCGGGGCACCTGTTCGGGAAGGGGAGGTTGTAGCCGCAGAACCGACTGACTCTTCGGAAACAGGATCCGATCAGGGTAACGCAATGGTGGCCAGGAGGAAGATGACAATAGACCGCTTCGTCCCGAGTGCCAGGCCAATCGGGCAACAACAACAAGTACCCGCCCGAGACGCTTCCCCTCCCGCTCCCCCACCGACCCGAGTTCGAAAGAGGCCGCGCACCACCGATCAAACACAGACGGGCCCGGGCAATGCGCCTGTCCGACCCTCGGCCGGAATCGTCATCCGGGAACCGGTAGCGCAAACCGGGATAGACCTGGCGTCTACTTCCCGGGCTCCGGCAGCATGGCGACCCTCCTTCAAACTTGGCGGCGAGCCTCTCCCGTCGACGGCCAGTGCCCGAGTGTGGGATAAGGGGCATGGAGGCAGCGTGGCGCAGAGTCTGGCGCGCGGCATTCTCTTGCCCGAGGACTTGCACGCCTTTACGGAATCGACGGACGAGTCCCTGGGGAGACGTTTGCAATGGCACACCATAGCGGTAACTGTTTCACTTTTCTCTATGGCTCTCGGTTTCCCTTTCGATTGTGTATGTGTTTTTTCCATTTTACCTCACATAGCGGATATTGTGTGGTCAGGCTGCGCAAATGTCGTACGTGGTGGACGGGAGGATGAAGGAGCTGGCCGAGGACGTCGAGCGGGAAAAGGCTCTGAAGGAAGTTGCCGAGGCCACGGCGAAGGAGCATTTGAAAATTGCCGAGGAGGCAAAGGATAAGATTGCTGCAGCCGTGAAGGCCCAGGCGCTTGCCGAGACGAAGCGCGAGGAACTGGAGCTCCAGTTGGGGGGTACCGAGCTTAAGCTGGCCGAGGCTCAGAGCTTGAATACAATGCTGGAGGGGCAGCTGACCGACTCGAAGGCGGCGCTGGAGGCTTGCGAAACCAAGTGGTATAACGAGGGGTTCGCGGATGCCGAGAATTCGGCGGAACCGATCATTCGCCAGGCCCATAAGCTCGGATATGAGGAGGGTTGGTTCGCCGCTCTCCAAGCCATGGGGGTTCCCGAGGATTCCCCGTTGAGGGATCGCAGCAGGATTCCTTTCCCGAGCATCCCCAACACCGAGAATCCTGCGCCTCTTGTCATCGACGAGGAGGAGACCTCCAGCATGAGGGAACTGGTGAATGCCATTGACTCTCATGCAGTGCCGACTGACATGGAGGGGACCAGCCATCCTCATGCCGGGGACCGAACCGGGGAGGACATCCAGCCGCCAACTCCTCATGCCGACCAACACTCTCAAGAGGACGCATCCTCCGCCCACGCGGCGGACATCTGAAGCCGACAGCCAGCCCTTCTTTACTTTTCCCTTGCTTGAGAACTTTGAATAAACGGAATTGCCTACGTCACCGGGATGTGGTGACGGGATAATTTGTTTACGTTGTCTTTTCTTTATTTTGAGGTGCCGGGTTTTGGCAAAAAAACGCTAATTTAAGTTTCAGTTTTCAATATGAATGCTTTACTGTGTCGCTTGTACGTATTTACCGCGTAATGAACTCTTGTTGTCTGCCTTTTTATTGTGATGTGTCCGACCATGGTAAGGCCTCCAACGCTAATTTCAGTTTCACGTGCTTGGTGATAAGATCGAACCGAGGGTCGGGCCCCCGTCCTTAAGAGTCAATCGTCAGGTTTCCGCCTGCTCGGCGATTAGGGTCTAGCCGAGAGTCAGGTTTCTGTCCTTAGAATTAATCGTTCGGGTGTCCACCTGCTCGGTGATAGGGATCGAACCGAGAGTCAGGTTTCTGTCCTTATAGTGGGTCGTTCAGGTTTCCACCTGCTCGGTGATAGGGATCGAACCGAGAGTCAGGTTTCTGTCCTTATAGTGAGTCGTTAAGGTTTCCACCTGCTCGGTGATAGGGATCGAACCGAGAGTCAGGTTTCTGTCCTTGAGACGAGAGGGCTAAGGTTTCCACCTGCTCGGTGATAGGGATCGAACCGAGAGTCAGGTTTCTGTCCTTGAGACGAGAGGGCTAAGGTTTCCACCTGCTCGGTGATAGGGATCGAACCGAGAGTCAGGTTTCTGTCCTTATAGTGAGTCGTTCAGGTTTCCACCTGCTCGGTGATAGGGATCGAACCGAGAGTCAGGTTTCTGTCCTTAGAACGTGCAGATAAGGTTTCTGCGTGCTCGGCGATAAATCGAGCCCACGACCAGGCTTCTGTTTGTAGAACGCATCGGCTAAGAACGAACATTGCTCGGTGAATGGGATCGAACCGAGAATTTTGGTTAGAACTGTGCGATTCTGCATGAAAGACATCATTAGTACAACTAGCAAAACATATGCAACATTACTAACAAAACATATACAACACGTTGCGGTTAACTCTATGCCCGGGGAACCGCCCATCAATGATAGTACTTCTTCAGGTTATGGACGTTCCATGGTCGGGGAAGTTGTCTCTCGTCCAGGTCTTCCAAGAAATAAGCCCCGGTGCCGGCCACTGCCGTGACCCTATAAGGTCCCTCCCATGTCTGTGCCAATTTCCCGGCACCAGTGTCTTGCATGTTGCCCACGGCTCTTCTGAGAACCAAATCCCCAGAGACAAACTCCCTCGTTCTCACACCTCGGTTGTATCTCCGGGCGAGCTTCTGCTGATACTCCGCGAGCCGTATTGTCACCAATTCGCGGTACTCTTCCACCTTGTCCAAGTATCCTACCATCATTGAGTCGTTCTGGGCTTGATCGAAACCCGCTACTCTTGCACTGCACAGATTCACCTCGGTGGGGATCACGGCCTCCGCTCCGTACGTGAGAGAGAATGGGGTCTCCCCGGTGGACCGTCTAGGACTGGTGCGGTATGCCCACAAGACTTTGGGAAGCTCCTCGGCCCAGTTTCCCTTTGCTCCCTCTAGCCTTTTCTTTAGCCCACTCACAATCACCTTATTCACGGCCTCGGCCTGGCCGTTGCCCTGTGGGTAAGCAGGAGTGGAGTACCTGTTCTTGATGCCGAGGCCACTGCAAAATTCTCGGAAGGCCCGGCTGTCAAACTGTAGCCCGTTGTCAGATATGATAGTGTTCGGCACCCCGAACCTGGTGATGACGTTTTTCCATATGAACTTCTTCACTTCCACATCCCGTATGTTGGCCAACGCTTCCGCCTCCGCCCACTTGGTAAAATAGTCGACGGCCACCAAAACGAACTTTCGGCCGCCAGTCGCCTTCGGGAATGGGCCGATGATGTCCAGCCCCCACTGCGCAAAAGGCCAAGGACTGCTGACCGGGTTCAGGTGGCCCGCGGGCTGATGGATCAGAGGGGCGTGCTTCTGACACTGCTCACACTTAAGCACATACTCGGCGGCATCCTTCTGCATTTGAGGCCACCAGAACCCCTGAGTCATGGCTCGGTGCGCCAATGATCGTCCCCCGACATGGCCGCCGCACACCCCAGAGTGGAGCTCTGCCAAGAGCTCGCCCACCTTCTCCGGGCGTAAGCACAAGAGGTACGGCCCTCCGAAAGACCTTCGATACAAAGTCCGGTCTTCTGCCAACCAATACCGAGGTGCCATCCTACGGATCCTGATGCCCTCCTTCTCGTCACTCGGCAGTCGGTCGTCCGCCAGAAAGTCGACGATAGGGTCGATCCAGCAAGTGGCAGGGGCTGCGATTGCCGTGACGTTGATCCCTGTAGTTCCCGAGTTTCTCGTTACACTGATGCTTGGCTCCGAAATAAGCTCGACTTTGATCTGCCGTGGTATATCCTCGGCCACTGAGGATGCTAGCGTGGCTAGGGAGTCAGCGTGTCTGTTCTGGGTTCGGGCTACGTGGGAAACTTTCACCGTATTGAAGCTGGTCATAACTAGCCTTGCCTGTTCTAGGTATGCTTTCATTCGGGGATCTCGGGCCTCAAAACTGCCCTGCACCTGATTAACCACCAGACGCGAATCGGAGTATAGCTCAATATCCCGAGCCCCCAGGTTCGAAGCTACCCTCAGTCCGGCCAAGAAAGCCTCGTATTCCGCCTCGTTGTTGGATGCCCTGAAACTCAATCTAAACGAGTGTTCCAGCCGAATTCCTTCGGGGGTAATCATGACTACTCCTGAACCGGCCCCCGTGGAGCTCGAAGCGCCGTCCACAAATATCTTCCACGGTCGAACCTCCAATCGGCAAACCATCTCTCCCTGCTCTCTGGGCGAAAATTCAGCGATGAAGTCCGCAAGGACCTGGCCTTTCACCGAGCTCCGAGGCCTGTACCGTATGTCGAAGGAACCGAGTCGAGTCCCCCATTTGGCTATGCGGCCCGTGAAATCAGACCTCTTCAATAACGACTGTAATGGGTACTCGGTCAGGACGTGTACGGTGTGAGCTTGGAAATAGTGCGGCAACTTCCTTGTGGCGTGTATCAGGGCCAGTACGAGCTTCTCCAAGGGCAAGTACCTCGTCTCGGCGTCGACGAGAGTTTTGCTGATGTAGTATACGGGTTGCTGGATCCCTTTGTCCCTCAGCAGCACGGCACTCACGGCGTGCTCGGATACCGCCAGATACATGAATAAGTCCTCACCTGCCTCCGGTGCCGCGAGCATGGGCGCTCGCGCTAGATAAATCTTCAGATCCACAAAGGCCTGTTCGCACTCCTCGGTCCACCGAAATCCCGTCCATTTCTTCAGCAGTTGGTAGAATGGTCGGCATCGGTCTGCGAATTTTGAGATGAACCGGTTAAGGGCGGCCAGCATCCCGGTTAGTATTTGCACTTCCTTCGGATTGCTCGGCGGCTTCAGTCTCCTCACAGCCTCTATCTGGTCCGGGTTGACTTCAATCCCCCGTGTACTGATCAGGTACCCCAAGAACTTCCCGGCCCCTACGCCAAACGCGCACTTCTCCGCATTAAGGCGCAACTTGTGCCGTCGGAGAACCTCGAAGACCTCCAGGAGGTCCCCCATATGCAAGGCTTCCTGTTTGCTTTTAACCACCATGTCGTCGATGTATACCTCGACCGTGCGCCCTATCTTGTCTCGGAACATTCTTGTCATCATTCGTTGGTAAGTGGCCCCGGCGTTCTTCAGTCCGAACGACATCCTTGTGTAGTGGTAATTCGCCTCCGGGGAAATGAATGCCGTTTTCTCTTGATCCTCGGGCGCTAGGGCGATCTGGTGATACCCTTGGAAAGCGTCCAGAAAGCTTATCCTCGGGTGCCCACACGTGGCGTCTACCAGCTGATCAATCTTCGGCACGGGAAAAGGGTCTTTCGGGCAGGCTTTGTTCAGATCACTAAAATCGACGCAGACCCGCCACTTGCCGCTCTTCTTCTTCACTACCACGGTGTTCGCCAACCAGTCCGGGAAGATGATCTCCCGAATCACCCCCGCCTCCTTCAATCTCTGAACTTCCACTTTTACTGCCTCGAAGTGCTCCCAGGCTGATCTTCTCGGCCTCTGCTTTTTAGGGGTGAATGAGGGGTCAACTCCAAGTCTATGCATGATGAATTCGGGATCCACCCCGGGCACCTCGTACGGACTCCAAGCGAATACGTCCACATTCTGTATCAGGAGCAGCAACATCTCTACCTTTTCCCGGTCCCCCATGCTCTCCCCTATTTGGAAGTACTTGTCCGTGTCCGGCAACACCTTCACCCTCAGCATATTCTCGGTACGGGCGACCTCCTTCTCTGGCGGGCCCTGTAACTGCTATAAAGGCGTCCCTGACGACGGACACTTGGGATCGGCCTGACCCTCCCGGTCGGTTTGCTCCCTCTTCCAATCGACCATGGCGATCAAACATTGCCTGGCCGCCTGCTGACTCCCTTGTATCACCGTGACACCATAATCAGTATGAAACTTGACCCTCATGTGCAGAGTGGACGGGACAGCCCCCATGGCATGTATCCATGGCCTCCCTAGAATCGCCGTGTAGGGGGAGTATGATGTAACTGCGAAGAAACTTACCATCACTTCCTTGCCCCCCATGTTCACGGGCAGAGAGATTTGCCCCTCGGGCGCCACCATCTTCCCATCGAACCCAACCAGGGGAGTATTGTTCTTCGACAGGTCCCCATCCCTCAACCCGAGCCCCCTGAATAGGTCCGGGTACATAACATCCGCTCCGCTTCCCTGGTCTATCATTATCCTCTTCACAACGAAGCCGCCAACCCTTGCCGTTACTATCAATGCGTCGTCGTGCGGCTGAATGGTTCCTTCTAGATCACTGTCGTCGAAAGAGATCGGCTCCCGGGTAGGTCTGATCCTCTTCGCGGCAGGCGGCACGCCCGTACTCCCCTCTACCGATATCATCGTCAACACCTCCTTCCCCCTTGCCGTTGAAATGCCCCTCGGGGCGACGTGGATGACATCAATTATCCCAAGAGGGGGCGGAAGGGGATTCCCCCTGTGTGGGGCGCCATGCCCCGTTCCTCTATCCCCGGCATCCGTCACAAAATCCTTGAGGTGTCCTGCTTTCGCCAACTGCCCGAGATGGTCCTTTAGCACTCGGCACTGCTCGGTAGTATGCCCCCGGTCTTTGTGGTAGGTGCAGTACAGGTTCTGATTTCTCCTAGAGGGGTCGCCAGCCATCCGGTTCGGCCACCTGAAGTACGGCTCGTGCTTGATCTTATCCACGATTTTATGCACGGGCTCCTTGAACGTCACGTTCACCTCCCCTGCTGGTGCTGCTGGCTCTTGAATCCTCAAATTTCCCCGTGCCCTCTGTTGAAAACTGCTCAGCCGAGGACGATCAGCTACCTGTGCTTTGCCTTTGCTCTGTATCTTATCGTCTTCCAACCGCTTGTATTCCTCGATGCGCCTCATCAGCTGCCTCATGTCCTCGGGAGGCTTCTTAGTTAACGACTCTCTCAACCCCGAGTCGTCAGGCAATCCCAATCTGAAGGTGCTCGCCGCAATCTTCTCGTTCCCCCCGCCAATCTCGTTGTAGAGCTCCCAGTATCGGTTAGCGTAATCCCGGAGGGTTTCCCCTGCCCTCATCTTCATAGACAACAGCGCGTCCACTGGTTGTTGCTCCCGGCTGCACGTCACGAAGCGGGAACCGAACTCCTGTATTAGCTCGGCGAAACTGTGAATGGAGCCCTTGCGCAACCCGTTGAACCACCTTAAGGCCGTGGGACCAAGGCTGGAGGGAAAAACCTTGCACATCAGAGCGTCATTGCGGGTATGCAAAGACATCATCTGGATATAGTGGCTGACATGCTCTACGGGGTCTGTTTTCCCACCGTACGAATTGAACGGCGGGCGCGCAAACCTGTCCGGCATCGGTGCACGCTCGATATCTGCTGAGAATGGTGATCGAGCAGCCCTGCGCAATGCGCGGCTCATAGCATCCATGGCCGCATTCCTCGGCCGTCCCTCTGGAGACTCCGAGCCCCGATTCCCATATTCCCGCGACCGAGAGCGATTTCGCCGCCGACGAGACTCTGCTGAATGGGAACGGTCTCGGCGGCGACGGGACTCCCTCGAGTGCGAGCGCTCCCCGTGGTGGCGGGATCCTGATTGATTCGATCCCACCCCGCGTCTTTCTCCCTCGGCGCCTGGCCCTCTCTCTCGGTCGTCTTGACCGGCTCGGTGGCGCTCGTTTCGGGCTTCCAACTCCAGGTCTTGTACTTGCCTCCGCAGCCGCTCGAGCTCTTCATCCCTGGCGTCGTGCTGCCTATGCCGGGAGGCATGGGATGCCGTTCTCCCCGTTTGATACGACCCTTCCCCAAGGCCGGACCGCTCTTCCAGTTGCTCGTGAAACGGGTCCTCGCGTCTTTTCTGCCTCTGTTCCCGCCAGGTGGAGCCCCTGGAAGACCCTGCCGAGCCACTCGCGGCGTTACCTCCTGACATCTTTCCTGTATACGAGCCTTGGCAGAACCACTGCTTAGTAGGATTTCCCACAGACGGCGCCAATTGTGCGCACCAAAAACTGAAACCCGTTGGGCTGGGCCTCACTTGGACTCACAACTTATTTGTATAGTGGGTTTGGATTTCCCACGATGGGTCGTTCTAAACACCAAGGCTCAACTGAAGTGCTTTCCTCTTCTCGGGGACCAGACCCAATTCCTTACTCTGCTCTCTCTGTTTACACTCTTCCTTCCCTCAACTCACCAACCCTTGTCTTCTCAAGACTTCCTGTATTTATAGCCCACGAAGTAGTGGAGAGGTCATAAATACTTGCCAGCAAGTGCAACCGGCGGTCCAGTGTTATCGATCGTAAGTGGGAGGTTAGGTGGGCATGGGAAGCGGTGAGGGTGGCGTTGGAACTTGGTTCCTGCCTCCACGACAGTTCTCGGCAGCGGTGCCTCTCCGAGGTATGACCGAGTAAGTACAGGGCGGGGTGTCCCGCGAGCTGCGTGTTCATCACTGCTCGGGAAGGGCTCTGCCCAGAAACGACGTAAAAGCAGATCGTGGGCCTGCAGCCTGCGGGGCTCGGGGTGGGCCGCTAGGCAGAGGGAGACCGGCCTCATGGGCCTTATACCCAGGCCAGGGTCCAAGGCCCACTACGGGTCGTGGTGCGGGGACCGTACAATATATGTAAAGGAAAAGTTATATGTATAGTTAAAATCACACCCAAAATGAATGGGTAAAGTCAATCTATTCATATTTTTAATATGTAAATAATAAATGAGAGAAAAAAAAAATGATGAGGTCACGGATGAGGTGCCGCAATTAGAGCATCACAATATTAAATACTATGCTTCCATTTTTATATATAGTATAAATATATAGATTTTGAGGTAGTGCATTTGAGTGTCTTGGTTCTAGATCATGACTTACTTTGGGATGAACATGCAAATATATTCAAAGGATTAATTGGTGCAAACACAATAATAATGGAAATAATACAAAGAAAAATCGAATAATACTTCTGAATATTATTAATTTGAAGATAAGAAATACATAACACTATTTGGACTGAGGCGCGATACTCGCTCTCTTCAAAGAGATTCAAGCCCTTGGTGAGCTAAACTTTGTAACCGGTACAGACCTTCTCTGACTTGTCTCCCCTAAAATACAACAATCCAACAAATGTCGTATGGCTAGAACAACCTTTGCACAAAGCATTCAAGCCCAAAGCGTTCAAACCCAAATCTCTACCAAAAAGAACACCCTTCTTTGCTAAGAAGCTCTCTATTTTTTTTTAGTTTATAAGAATGCTTGCAACTGTTGGATTTTTTGGTGTCTTAACGTTATTATATTGCAATTACTTGGATTAGGTCTGAATGAGTCTATTTATAGGCTCAATGGGCCTCATGAAATTATTACCTAAATTAATCTAATTAATTAGGTCCATAAATCTGATGTAGTGGATATTACAAAATTAATTGCTAGACATAAATTTGATGGGTTGAAGTTACATAATTAATGGACAAGATAAAGAGTTCCTAAAGGAATAAATATGCTCAACAATTAATCCATTAATTGAGTGAATGACTTTTCATTTTCCATATTAAAAGGGTCATTTACTCACCAATGGATATAGAAAATATTCTGAATGTATCTAGCTCAATAGTTGCTCAATATATATCAGCACATTAATCACCACAATTAAATAAAATAAAATAGTATCTCTCATTTTTAATGCAAGATTACACATTTTCACTAACTCCTTATTTTTTATATTAACTTTCACATCTTTACATTTATATTGTCATATAAATCCATTTTAATTAATTAATATTAAAATACTCCAACATTAATCTAGTAATTTCTAAGGTTCATGAGATTCATGAGATGCAGAATTCAAAATCTCTAACCAGGTCTTTAGGATCATCCCCAATACACTTTCTCCCAATAGTTATACACTCAAAAAAAGTAAAAACTGTTTTAAGGGAGTAGGGAGACCTTGCCCAAAAATAAATAAATAATAAATGACTTTCGCTTGACTATAATAGAGCCCCTTAGAGTAGTATTTTGGCACTTGGCAATACGTGCACCCTCACTCCTTGATCAAATCAGATGGGTCCACTACCTATTTTGGTACTTAACAATACGTGCACATGTTAGTGTGTGACAGTGACCTTACCCACCGTTTTAGTATTAAAAAACAAAAGCAAAAAAAATAATAATTAAGGAGTAATATGACTAATCAGATAATACCCTAAAGAAAAATAGTGAGACATGAAAATATTGTGGATCGTTAAATGAAAAACACTGTTTTATTATTACCAAAATAAAATACCTGAAATTGACAAAGCATTTGTAAGAGAGAGAAATAAAGGAATATGAGAGGCCACCAACATCATCATGTTGGCCTCTCACCATCATCAAGTCACAGAAGTCTCTACAAGTATTTTTTATTTTTGTTACTCTTTATGATAAACTCATTACTAACAAAGTTTTATAACAATTATATTATAATAATATATATACACAACATTCTCTGAAACCATTTTACATAAAATATTACAATATTATCCGTGCATCGCACAGACAACTTACTAATTTTCCCAATAACAAGATTAATCTACATTTTGATTTTGAATACCTAAAAAAGTGTGTGCGTTACCAATCATATGCAACATGAATAAAAATTGAGAAAAGTCACACAACTATGAGCTAACAAGCGTGTAAGTTGTGACTGCAATCTGGATTGTGTGCGATTCGTAAAATCCAGATTCCAAACCTCTTTCTAGCATTTTAAATCAAACAATTAATGATCCCAGTGGTTCTGTTGCCACTAAGAAACAACACCTAAGAGATTAAAATAATAATAATGATAATAATTATAGAAAAAAAAAAAAATCAAAAGACATAATGACTAACAAACAACAAAATTCAAAGTGTCACATTGACAATTTTTGAGTACTCATTCCACAATATTTGTGTTCGTTTATATGAATTCCCCAATGTCTGAGATAAATCTAAAGCCATAACTTCCAATACATCATTTGCAATGAAAATGCTATGTAGCAAACAAACCAGATCAACAAATTGGCTGAAATGCCAAGACAATTTTATTAGAAAAGCTGTTAAAATGAATGTTTCAACTGTACACATAATCATAGTTCATAGACACATCATGAAATTTGTAATTGACATTTACAAGATTCTAGTTGCTGGTTCCACTAGAGCCTTTTCGCTTGATGTCATGCAAGGCAGAGAAGTTATAGTAAAAGTAGTACCTAAAAAGAAAAAGATATACTGTTGACTACAAGAAGAAAATCTCTTAAATCTCTACTAGCCCTCTACTTGTGCACAAGATACTGCTTTAATGGAGATGTACATATCTGAAAAGGTATGAAAGGTCTAAACAATCATTGCGATGATCCACCACCATTGTTATAGATTTATAAGACTACTTAATAGCTCAGCCTCGGATAATAAAATAGTGGGAATGACCACATTCAATTTTCTGATGTGAAAACCTTAGGAATTGCAGTTTTGTAACCATTTTGATTTATAGGCTTCTGCCCTTTTAGGATCAATGATCTCTAAAGCAGCAATGACACACTTGTGGTACGAGAAATCTTCAGTTGTCCCGTCATTTCGTTCCACTTCAAAGCAGCGTGTATTCTGATACTTAGGGTGACAAACAACCTGTAAAAGATGGAGGGGAAAGAACCATTATGAAGCTGTCCAAGGAAAAAATCCCACATAATCAAATCATATATTATGGATATTAATATTGACCCTTTGATTAGCAAGTTGTTTAGGCACAAATAAACCATATTTTCAATCTTAAATGATATGCAACTGAGCTATATTCATTTCTATACAAAATAACAGTTTGGCAGGAAATTAAAGGTTTTTTTTCACATACAAATCAAATGGTTCAGGCTTTCTATTTATCCGTTTTTAACTAATAAATTGTAGAAAACACTACTTTGGGTTCTATAATTCTGTTCAAACATATGAAAGAAACATTGTCATTATGATAGCAATGAACTTTACTAACATGGAAAAATTTGAATTTCTTGGGTTTTCCACTTTTTTTTTTTTTTTTGGGTGGGGAGTGGGGGTGGATATGAAAGAGGATCTTACTAACAAGCCACTGCAATGTATAATAATGGGAAAAAAAAACATTCTGAGTATTATTTTCCATGAAAATGGTCCCCCTTTACAATTGATCAAACTGCAAATAATTGCATATGTAAACTAAGGCAAGTCATCATTGAAATTATTTATGGAATATGAATAATAAAGTATAAGTAGGCATATATATATGTGTGTGCGTGTGTTTAGAAAATTTTGACCAGCATATTACAATTTTTCCATAATAAGAAACCCTTATAAAAAAAACTTTGTAACTCATAATTCTTAGATCATGTCAGTTACAGGTACTGATTCCATATTTTTATATCTATGCACAATGAAAATAAGTTGAAAAGCAAAATAAGTGTACTCTTCATATAGCTAAGCAAAAGTTCCTAGCAGAGTGTTGCCTTTAATTTTTTACACAACACAATCAATTATCATGCAATAATGTTTATTGTATAACTTGAACACCCAACACTATTGAAAAATATTTAATATTTACCTGTAATAATTTTTCTTACTGACATATAAACAAACATATTTTTTTTTTCTTATTTTTCACCAAACTGCAAAAATCGCACAAATCACAAAAACCGCACCAAAATTACCTGCAAAATGACTTAACCGCACCGTATTGCATGGTGTAGTGCCGTTTGCGGTTTTATAATAAGAAAACCACACAAACCGCACCACACCCTCACTATATATTAATATATATATATATATATATATATTTTAATATTAAATATATTATTAATAGTTTAATAACCCTATTTAAAAAAAAAAAAAAAATTAATAACCCTAGCAATTGTTGATTAGGAAAGCCAACTCAAAATAAATAAAAACTAGCTCAATAGTTTAAAACTTGGCCCAAAACAAAGAGAAATTAGTTTTGGGCTGGTAGGAAAAGCTTGAAATTTGAAAAATATGCTAGCTTCAAATTGTATCTTATACGCCACACTGCACATGTGATCGCAAAAATGAGATGCGGTGAGGTTGAGGTTTTAGCTAAACTCTAAACTGCACTGTACATATGACCACAAAAATAAGGTGTGATGCAGTTATGATTTTGACTAAACCGCACCACAAAACGTGATGCTAAAAATAACCCAAACCACATTGCACTGCGAACACCCTTAGTTAACATACTACCATGCCCAATTCTCCACCCCTTATCTATAGGAGGAGGAGATGCCTTTTATCCAAGGACCAACTTTCAAAAGAAGCAATTAATAATCCAACATAAGGTTTAAAACCAACTTATTTCCTTTTTCTTCCTCATAAAATTTTGTATACCTTTATGGCATGTACGTCTTTAGCTCCAATTCCAAACTTTTCTCCTCTTCGAGGATGAAAATATAAGGCCGTCATCAAAATTGACTTGTCTTGGTCATTTACCATTTGATTAATTGGATACCTACAACCAAAAAAGTATAATTATTTAAGGAACTCCCACCCATTTTAATGAAAAAAAAAATTATATAAACACACAGAACTTAAGCTATGAAGACAAGGAGCACTACAAAAATGAGAGTAAGCATGTCAATCATTCAAAGAAGTAATCATATTAATGATGAAAAGCAAAGCACTAAAAATCATACAATTTACAATTAAAATCAGGTGTGACCCTTACACATGCAAGACAGTAGACCTATACGTGCGCATATTAACATTCAAATAGAAAACTCGCTACTACAATATCTGCTAATGCCACACCAATATCTAAGATAATCAGTCAAATTTCAAATAGAGAACTTCTTGGGGGTGGTGCAGCACTTTTTTTTGGAGGGTAAGCTATGTACCTAGTGAGCCTCCACCTTCTATATCCAAGGTGAGAGGTGCTATTTTGAGGTAAGCTCATTGGAGTTTAATATATTCTTAGTCACCCAAAATTTTTTTTTTTAAATTTTCTATAGGAAAAGGCGGTAATCATAAACAAGTTAATTGTGCTACAGAAGAATGTTTGTTCAACTTGCATGTTGGCAAGGAAAGTTTGATCTTTATATTTGAGATTATTGTACGATTCAATTACTTCCTTAGGCAGTGTCCATTCCTAGTCCTTTTCTTGATAATTTAGTTCTAAATTTCAGAATCCAATGCTTTATGAGTAGTTTTAATAAACTCCCTGTATGTATTTGAACATTCTCTTGTTTCTAATAAATTTATTCTTACTTAAAATATGTATATATAATATATATATATTTATTTATTTATGGGTAATTAAAAAAACACTATTGAACTATTTTCCAACAACACAAAAGAGGGAACATTTGAAAGAAACCCGTGACACTATTACTCGACTTATTAATCATATATTATTTTCGTTATTTCATATATTATTTTAGTAGACTCACTCAATGCATGAGAATATACAATTAGTTTGTAAAGTGGTATAATAAAGAAGTTGTTCTTTGAAATTTGTTAAAGATAATTTATTCTCTTAAAAACTTTTTGAATAAAAGTAATTTCCATTTCTTTGTTTCTATAAATATATCATTTTGAGCCCAAAACTGAAAAAGGAATCCAAAAAAAAAAAAAAAATTTAAGGCCCAATTAGTCCGAAATGGACCGAATACATCAAAGTGGATTGAAATAGATCAAATTGAACCAAATGGGACCGAAATGGGCTGAATGGACCAGAGTGAAAGGAATGGACCCTAATTGATTGAATTGGACTAAAGTGAACTAAATGGACAGGAGAGGATAGAAATGGACTAATGTGGACCGAAATTGACCAAAATGTTGATGTGATTCAAAATGAGCGTAACAACAATAAATGTTACGCTTCCGCTTTTAGATATTATATAGATTTGTAAGACTTACATGTACTATGTAGAAAGTATGTACTAACTACAATATCACTAAAAGTAAGTAGGAAATTGTTTATAATGTTGCTGATGTGATATTAATCAATCATGTTACTTTGTAAATTTTTTAGTTAGTAAACAATATCATTTAAATGTTCTTTTTACTACTAAAAAATTAAATGAAAACATTCAAAGATGCATAATTTAAAAGATCTTATTGTTTCATTAATATTAATTTGAAAAAAAAAAATCTTAAATGACTTCACGTACTAACAGATTTGGATGAAATAAATAAATTAACTCATTTAATGATTATATAGATAGATATAGATTGATATTGATTATATAGATAGATATAGATGTAGATTATTTGCTAATGCTTTTTGCTGAGGGTAAGAACTAAGAACTAGTCCCAAAGAATGTCAGGTACTTGAATCATTATATAAAAATCACTAATGTCATATAAATATGATTTTTTCTACATGGTTATGCTATAAGTTGAAAAGAAAGAAACAATATTCTTGTTTAGAGTCCCATAGAGCAAGGAAAGAATAAATAATGACAAGTGAGAAATTAGTAAAAAAAAATGACTAAAATATTTATAAGAAGCCAATTAGAGTAACATGACAGAATACAGTGCAATGGACATAATTAAAAGAGAGGAGAATCATTGGAGGTATTGACTTACTTGTGCAATATCTGCTTCAACGCATGGGACAGATTCAGAATATCATTTGGTGTCCAAACCCTTTTTAATACAGAATTATTTTTGCTTTCTAACTTTTTAAGGCCTTCCATTGCAAGACCGCCATACTTGTAGACAAGCTGAGGACCAGAATTATCAGACATACTGTTGCATTCATGTGTTTCAGTCTTTACACTCTGCTTATCAGAAATAGTTTGCCTACCCATCAGGCTATTAAAATCTACAGGCTTCTCAAGCTCAGGCATCTGAGGAACAAAAGTCGGGTTTGAAATAAATTAGATCATTGAAAGAAAAAAGAAAAATCCAGCTATGAAAAAAATATTTTTTAATGGAAATACGTAGTGAAAATGTAAATTTTCATAGAGCTTGCTCATGAGTAAAAAAAAAAAAAAAAAACTCCTAACAAACTACATTCCATAGAGTTAGTTGAGTGTCACTCTGTATATTTGCATATTAAACAAGACTCTGACCAATTTAAGGACAAGGATAAGACAGAAAAATGAAAACTGACAGACATGGATGCTTAGTGAAGTATGTTCTCTCTAGGGACTACTACTCACATCTCAAAGAACCTTAAAGACAATAATTCAGTTTCATTTTAACACAAGTGTTAATAAAATAAATATTCAACAACTTTTCAAATTTCAAGTTCAGTAGATCTCAACAAAGCTAATTAATGCACCAGTCAGAGCTTCTTTAAACATCCTTTAGAAAGAAATCTTTTAGCATCCTAAAAAAACAATACACAAAAGAAAAGGGAAGGCAAAAAAGGAAGACAAATCTATTATCACCACAATGGGGTCTTTACACATTCATATGTTAAGCATATAGTCTTAGGCTGCATTTGGATGGATTTGGATGGATGTTTGAAATTTCAAGACTTTTGCATTATAGGGAGACAATTTACCAAAAGCCTTGTAGCTCCCTGCCCCACTTGTTCTAAAAATTATCAAAAGCATTATAGGGAGACAACATCCACAACTAGAATCCTAATAGCATAATTTATGCCTTAAAATTTTTCTATTCCTAAACTTAGATGAAGGATTATAAAGGAGGGATCCAAATAAACATTTTTTAACTAAAACTTAGCCAAATCCCCTGCATAAATCCCTTCTTGTGCTCACTCAGAATTGAGCTATTTTATTAAAACCCCTGAATTGGTGAAGTTACTGAAGACATTTTATCTGCAAGAACAATATAATATCTACCTTCCCAGAATATAGAATGTCAAAGTGGCCACCAGTCCCTGTAGAAGGCACATTTCCCCATGCCAATGCATCAAGATTTCCTTTAAGATTATCCACAACTCCAGCCTTAGCAGCATTAAGAAAGCAAGCACCAGGGTTCTGCACAAAAAACAGAAGACAGACAGGATTACATGCCTACAAATAATTTTCATTAAAAGAATCACGGCAATACCAAAATAAAGAAAAACACATGTGAGAACTAACAGAAAAGCACGCTTGCATGAAGGGTGATGAGACAGATGCATGTTCTCTTTGTCGAGCAATGCCTCTTGCATTCAAGCCAACAAACTCTCCTGTAGCGGATAGACTATCAGCAACAAGAACCAAATGTTGAGGATGTATGGACTTTCCAACATCAGATATTGCAACTTCTAAACTCTGCACATGAAAAGACATAGTAGTAGTTAAGAGTAAGTATCAGTTACCTTGAAATTTGAAATGCAAATCCACTCCCCTCCCCCTAGAAACCAAAGAAAAAAACAAATCTTAGGCAACAGAATACACCTCAAGAAAATATTTCCATCCAGCTTCTATTCCAAAGGCCAAAACAATATCATGAACATTATCTGGATGACTGCGCGACCAATCAATCAAATCCGTCATGTGGACACAATCATTCGAAATTAAACTCTCAAGATCTGTTGTATCACAGCCTGCTGACATAGCAACTCTCAAGTAGAGTTCACTAAACGAACCATGATGACGTCTTGATACTTTAGGTTGATCATTCCATAAAATGTCCACTTTCTTTATCTCAGGGAATCCTAAAGAAAATTCAAGAAACGTGAAAATGAGTATAAATAAATACAAAACAAGCATGAATGACATATTCAGCAAACAATAAATAGAATATGCACAAGTCTATATCTTGAAATGGAATGGCTTAGTAAAAATATAGAGATGCTTTAGTGCACTACCAACCTTTAACAACTGTTTGAAGAATGAAAGGTATGAAGGAGTCTCTAACTGAATCCAATGCTAAAGGAGTCTTGTAAATTTCAGGTATTGCAACAGTGATGCAAAATACATCATTGTCTTCCTTCTGTGTCTCAACTACAGAACAATCGCTGCCATTTAATCAACCAAGTCAAAAGGGAATATTATAATATTAAACCAAGGTACTTTTGTAAAATCATGGTCATACTTTCATTTTGGTATTAAAGCATGAGTAACATATCAAAAGTTAAAAAATAGTCTTTTCCAAAAGCGGCCAAAAAATAAATCATTACATGCATAGAGAGAGAGAGAGGCAGAGAGAAAAAGAGAGATAAAAGGAACATGAACTTTTGGGATAAAACACCATGAATGGAGAGATTATTTATTTCATTTTTTACCTTATTCATAAGATACACTCACCCAATGGCTTGTAAACCCACAATCTTACCCTCCATCCGCACTTGTGAGAGAGGGAAGTGCCATTTGAGTTAGCAATTATGGACTATTCTTTATCTATACTACTATTTAAGGGGTTTCTCCCATTTGGATTGGACATTTTTTTGGTTCCAAAATACCCCTACAGCCTAGGTTTTAGTAGGGGCAAAACTTGAGGATAATACTGCAAAAATATATCTCTAACTCTCTCCTAAAACATTTCCTACAAAATAGGATCGCTCTCCCACTAACCCACTTCTTCAAAGCAACTATACGTTTACCTTTTTATTTATTTATTTATTTTTAAAGAAAAACAAGTTAAACAAAAAATAAAAAATCACCCTCACATTTATCTTCCTATCCAATTATTAACCTTTACCAAAAAATAGAAGAGTCTTTGAGAACAAGCGTGAGCGCGTGCTCAGAGGCTAGTTTACAATAAACTTTGTTTGAATTTGAAACAAATTATTAGATTAATTGATGAGAAAACTAATTGAATCATGGAATTAAAGGAGAGAGGGGGGGGGGGGGGGGGGGGGGGCATGTGGCACAACAGATGCAACCACAATTTTGAGACCTGACTTTATGTTTATCTAGATTTCCAAACCTTAACAAATCATAATATGCTGAAAACATAATGGACTGTACTAAGTGTGTATTACAAATAAACTTTGGAGTACCAGTCAAAATGGATATTGTAAGAGCATAGGATCAAAATTTTCAATTTCAAACATATAAATTGATCTAACAAAGAGAATTATTCAATGAGACTGCTACAGCTTCATTCCATGACTGATTACTACATTTGGGATGCATGAGTCACATCAAGTTAATATGACTATCCTCTAGGCATGTTGTTTAAAGATGCTTTCTGCTAGCATCTATAGTTGGCACATTAATATTATATTCAGCCTAATTATTACCATATGCATTACATGTAAAAATGTTGACTATGCAACATATAGTTAAAAAAAATAAAAATAAAACTGACTTTACACTGTTCAAATTGATAATATAATTTTTTGTAAGCATATGTATAGACAATAAGTACATAGGATCGTTTATATGCAATTTCAGGTTATTTTCGTTTAATTGAATAGTTGCATGAGTAATCACCAATCAACAGAAATAAATAGTGTAGAGTTAGAATAAAATTTTTACATAATTTCCTATAAATTTATATCATTAACTTTTTCTAAAACATTATAAGGGAAAAGTACACAAAAACCCCATGTGGTTTCTCCTTAAAACATGGAACCCCCTAAAGTTTTGAATATAACACTTACCCTTTGTTATATCATTTTATGTGTAAAACATTAAACATCTGTAAAAATAAACAGTGAGTTGCTCATGTGACAATACTACATGTGGGCTTTGTGTTACACTCCAAAACCCTAGGGAGTTACACAATTAAGGTTTACACATAAAACAATACTATAAGGGGGTTAAGTGTTACCTTCAAAAGTTTAGGGGGTTTTCGTATTTTACCAATAAACCATAGGGGGGTTTTCTAAATTTTTCCAGTGCCAAAATGCAAAAAACACCAAGAGGGTTTGGGTCAATTGCAAACTGACCCCTTAGGATTTCAATATTACCATCTAACTCTCTAAGGTTTTAATATATGTGAAATTGATCCCTAATCTATGTTAAATTTCCCTCAGTTAAAGTGATGATTATATGTGACCGGGTTTATTACAAAATTTTCATTTGATATAAAATTTACTAAAACTAATATGAAATTTAATAATTTTTTTTTTAAAACAATAAAATCATTTTGAAAAATAAAATTTAGCAAAATATATATATATATATATAAAATTATTTAAAAAATAAAAAATAAAAAAGAATTAATGTTGCATTAAGATTAATTAATTTGTGCCTTATGTCTGAATTTATCATTTTAAGGGAATTAATTTTTTTTTGAATTTTTTTTTATATCTTTTGTATTTTTTTCAAAAATTTAATAATTTTTACTTGTTTTTATTGATTTTTTTTTAATTGCAGATAGGCACTTTCCATCACTAAAATTGACGAAATTTTAACATAGGGGTTAATTTCACAAATATGAAAACCTCAAGGATTTACAATGAAGAATTGAAACCCCAAGGAATGTTTTTGAATTTTGACATTTTTCAAAATTATAAATATTGAATACACCTGATATATAATAGGTGAAATTTAACTACAACAATTTAATGGGCTAGATGCTCAGTTTTGGTTTTGCTTTTCTTCTTTAGGAAAAATGTAGACCCATTTTCATATTATTTTCAACAGCTCAAAAAATTTAGGCAGTAGTAGAATGATAACTAGTAGCATCCAAGCTTTTTAATTTATTTAGAAATTAATTGTTTTGCTGTAGCATGTGACAATACTCCTAAATGTAGCCATATAAATTTCTACCAGTTATTACTAATATACGATTTTTCAAATTCTAATTTGTAAAAAGAAGTCCACTTCATACTAAAAAATCAGTGAAAACACCAGAAACATAGGAAGAATCTACCAAAAAAATGAACATGAAAAAAAAATCCCCAATGGTAAGTTTAACTAAATCTTTTAATCAAACAGAAGGAGAAGCTTACTCGCTCAATATTTGCAAGTTGGGAAGATTTGATTCTGATTCTGTTTCTGAAGAATTACAACTCTTGTGAAGGGAATTCATGATAACTAGTAGCATCCAAGCTTTTTATTTTATTTAGACATTAATTGTTTTGCTGTAACATGTGACAATACTCCTAAATGTAGCCATATAAATTTCAACCAGTTACCACAAATATATGATTTTTCAAATTCTAATATGTAAAAAGAAGTCCACTTCATACTAAAAAATCAGTGAAAACACCAGAAACGTAGGAAGAATCTACCAAAAAAATGAACATGAAAAAAAAAAAATCCCCAATGGTAAGTTTAACTAAATCTTTTAATCAAACAGAAGGAGAGCTTACTCGCTCAATATTTGCAAGTTGGGAAGATTTAATTCTGATTCTGTTTCTGAAGAATTACACCTCTTGTGAAGGGAATTCATGATTGAATGTACTGTTAATCCCCTTCTCATCACAATTTCCTGAAAGTACATATATTTATACCTGATATCTGGGACTCGCATAAATGTAGAAAAGATATGGATTGCAAGATTGTAATACCTTGCATAAATGAAAATGACAAACCCAAGGACTGAAATGTGTCTCGCTACAAGTCTGTGGAGAAAAGCTAATACACACAGGATCACATTAATTAATATCAGATGAAACTATGTAGTCATTGCTAATATTAAACCTGAAACAGGAGAGAAAAAGAAGCTAACGTTATCATGACAGTAGACACAATGTCTGAAAATATTAGTCTCTCCAAATGATTCTTAACCTCCAAGGCTCCATACTCAAAACCATGCGTCCGTCTTCCAAGTTTCCCAGAAAAAAATATTGACCAAGTTGTGTCAGAATTATGTTTTCTTGAACCACATTCCAGTATATTCTGCATAATTAACCCAGATAACAAAAGTTCTGTCAAGAATTGTTGTGACATAATTATAAATACATTTAATCAACTAGAACATCACCCAATGATAAGTCCAAAAATGCAAAACTACATAAAAATCTAAAAATGCATGCAGATTAGTGAGGAACCAATGTAATGAATGTCAATGGACAGGACATGCCCTACTTCAACACAAAAGAAAGAAACAACAATCTACTGGACCACTAGCTACATAGACCACTAACCAAGTCATGTAAAATTTGGATAACTACCATACATGAAACATCAAAAGGAACAGTATTTTTTAGGTGATTAGACTACCTGCTTAAATGAGATAAGCAGATTTGAATTTCTTAATTAGTTGTAATACATTATTTGAATTTCTTAATTACATTAAGAAACTCATGGAGTGAACCTTGTAAGGGCATAAGTTCATGTGGTTCCATTTTATTTAAATTAATCTCTTGATATTAACGGCCTCCTGCATTTAGGCATGTGTTTTCTAGCAGGGAAAAAATCCTTGTGTTTTCTATTCACTTTGGAAAACTGAATTATAATAGGCTTCACTTCGGCAAATTTGGTGTTTTATTTTACAAAGAACAAGATACTCTTAAGCCTTAAAACATGACATTCAACAATGGATACAGTCACTTGACCATCTACCCCTTACAGGTACCAGTATGTTCATTGAAACAAACATATGCAACTACAAATCTGACTATGCAACCAAGTTCATATACTCTAGTCTTTCAGGTTAGACTGAATTTGGCACCCTAGCTACTACATGTCAAATTTAAAATTTTTTAAAGCTATACAATCAACAAACGATCTCCTACATGATTAAGATGACACTAAGAAAGTTGATACAATATGAGCTTCATTCCCCTTTTGCCACACATTTATAGGCAGATGTATATAACAGGAGAGCTCAAATCTAAATGAATATGTAAGACACATACATGGAAACTAAATAAAGGCACACTGAAAAAAAAAAAAGTATTATAATGTTAGTTGAAATAAGCATTAAAATATCCAAATCCTCATATACTAGGCAACAAAAACTAATTAGATAATTTTCAAGATGTAACTTTTGTATAATATCTTACCCTTAAATAAAAGCACAATCTCTCTCTCTCTCTCTCCACATGAAGCTCCGGTTTAATTTTCTCGTTACATATAGCATATATAAGTTCTCAGATACATTGCTCTCCCTTTCCAAGTCTAACTTCTGAAATCCAATAAATATTAATTCCGGGTATTCCGTTCCAATTTAACTAAGAATTTTTTCCTAGAAATCAAATTGTCTAGATCTTAATTACACGACTAATAAGTACAATCCATTGCCATCAATGTCTTAGTCAAGAGAATAAACCTTGTCTTCAGTCTAACATTGGCCATAGATTCAAACGACAACTCCAAGTTCAACCTTTGAAGAATGGAGAATACTTATGAAAAATTGTCAAATAAGAAAGTTGGAGCATCATAAGACATTAAAGATGGTTAGACACATGTTCAGGGGAACTGCTTCTCGGAGGGGAGGGGATTCTTATTTATTAAAAGTAGATTCAGTCAATTGTATGTTGATTGGAGTGTAATTTTATAGAATTAATTTAACATGACTCTGCAAATATTCAACATCGACAATTGACTGAGCCAAATACCCTCAGATATTCCCCCCAAAAAGGAAGAATAAAAAACCATATGTTAACCCTTGCACAAGAGCAGGAAGAGTACCTTTAGATTCAGCAATGGAGAAGTTTGAAGTAGACTAATTGGTTGATCCAAAGCACTATATGCCACTTCTGAAATGGCAGAAGCAGACCATGAACCCACAGGCTGGCCACCAATGGCATCATCATCATCAACACTCTCACTAAATAAGTCATGGGTGCTGCTATTTGGATTAGATTTGTCCTTATTAATATTATAAGAGAACTGAATAAGCTGATTCCCGTATGCATTTCTAACTGTTCCATCATATGCGGAATACAAATCGCGCATTAAGAACATAAGCCTTCGGTTCAAAGTCCCAGGGAGATCTGCATTGGCACTGAAAGAACTATCTCGACTTGCTACTGAATGAACAAAACATTCGAAAGGATTCAGACCCGCCAGAAAGGAATTTTCAACCACAGCATATGGGATGTATGATCCAGCATGTTCAGGAGAATTTTCAACCTTCTGGACAGAATCATGTGCCTTTCGATTATTCCAGGAAGCACATGAAAGTTGGCGGGGGATTCTAAATGATAGAGGAACCATTGAATGTTGCAAGCCAAGACACATGCTATGCTGAACCAATTTTAGCAAATTACCCTTGCTTCCAGCCTTAAACATAACCAGAAATGAGTTATCCTTACTAGCATATTTGTAGACTAAAGTTTGAATATCCCAAAACACTTGCTTGAAAGCATCAGCAGAGACTTGACATAGTGCTGCAGATTTTTGCTTCTCATAATAGAAATGCTCCACATCAAGAACCACAGAATTCTCCTCACCACCTTTGGCAAGAAAATCCTGACAAGAATCTATCATCAACAGTTTGAAATTAGAGGTCTGCTCTTCTTCTTTTAAACCAAAATTTATTTCATCCATCATGTTTTTCCGGGAGCGTGAGTTAGAGCAGAGGTACAAGTCTGAAAGTGAAACACTCAAGCCCTGCATTGACAACCACTCACAAAGAACTTCCTGAGCAGCATACAAGAAGTCAACTACTTTACCCCGACAATGTTTGACAAGACTATGAAAAAGGTTGCCATCATTGTCACATAGCCAAAACGATCCCTCAGAAGATAAAAGCTCTCCATTACTAACATGAACACCATTTGAAGGAAAAACATAATCAAACCCTGGGGGCAGAAGCATGCTGAATAATTGCTTGCCAGTCCAAACAGAACCATTAAGTGAGGGGGCTTTGATGATAGCAGGCAATGGAAATTGATATGGGCAAAACATTTGCAGCTGCTGCAGTTGAAAAAGGTTCAAGGAAACCCCATCCTCCATGATCAAATGAGCAGCAGTTAAACTATCCTGACTTAGTGAAAGCAGGTTCCTACCATTTTGCCCATCTATTACTTGCCTGTCTAAAGCAACAAGCTCACTAAGTTCAACTCTAGCATCAATTGATTGAGAAACATAGCCATGAAGACAGTCACCATCAAAATCCCCGCGAAGAGGAGAACAGCAAAGTGGGTTTATGGAAACAACTGAAGTTATTGGCAGGACCTTGACAGATAAAGCTATAAGGGAGTGTTGATGTATGGATGGAGGCCTATTTATCAACACGATATCTCCATTATTCAGGGGCCTATACATTGTGTCCCCAATTTGAAGTTCATTAATATGATGGACACAAACCAATTCACCTTTTCTGCGAATGTAAACCTTTCCCTTCTCAATAAAAGATAGTGTACAGTCAACAATGAATTTATCAAAGTTCCATCTATTCAAACTCTCAGAAATTTGCAATTGCTCTGCAATATGACATGGTATACCAATTTCACTGAGCTTGATATATGGATCGCCAACAACAACCATGCGAAAACAATGATCACTTCGCTTCCCAAGAACAACATCTTTGATCCATCTCAACCCAGAAGAGCTGGAAGGATCTGTACCGTTTTTTTGTTGGGCAGAAGCCAAAACATTATTAGATGACTTGCCTGAGCTTAACTGCATATTAGGAATATAAAAATAAGCAAGATGCATAATGATACACAAAAAATCTGACTCAAAAACTAAAAGAAATCAAGGCTGTGCAGCTTGCCTTTGAAAATTTCAGGCAGTCCAGAACACGAGAACCCAACTCATTAGCTGTCCCAGTAAAACCAACCAGTTTCTTGTAGGCCCTGGTCCGTTCATCCTACAACAATTAATCAGAATCAATGCAAGAGAACATTAACCAGAAATCTTGCAAGATGATGTGATTTGAAATCTGTTTCAAAACAAGAAGAAGAGTGAATGAGAGAATTCTTACAAAGAATAATTGCTGTGGAAGTGTATGTGTAATTTCACACACACGATGATAATTCGGCGTCACAGGAAAACAGTTTAGGAAAAGTGAATCTGTCCTCGAAACAAACTTTTTGATGAACTTCAGATCTACAGATTTCAACAAATAATGAACCTGAAAAACAAAAATAAGGAATCATAATAAAGGGGGCATCATAGACCTTTCGGGTTGGCATAGGAACAGTATGCCTAATTGTGACAGCAATTAGACAACCAAATCAAACAATTCAGTATATTGTCAGTGAACAGCACAAAGAATGGTTTGTAAAGGTAACACCAATTTGAAAAGATAGTAAAGGTGTTGTGTCAAGGATGGTGTGATATTTATTGGTGTCATTTTATGCCTACTCTTCCTAAAATTAAAGAATACAGCAGATTTAAAATCTATTTAGGAAGGCTATGCTACCTGGGCATGTGATAGAACCCTTCTATTTGGTTTCAAATTACTTTCTTCTTGATTATCATCTTTTGGAATAAAATCCCAAAAATCAGCTGGTAGTCTCCTTAAACTTTCTGTCTGAGACTTCTTTGGCAACCTTTCATTTACCTCTACTATAATTGCACTTTTTTTAAAGAGTTCATTAGTGGAAACTTTGAATTTTACTGTTGGATACCACTCTGTTGAATTTCCCTGTTTATTACAAAAGTGACAAACAACAACAAAGGTTTAGTCCCAAAATATTAAAATCACGCAAGCAAAAAAGGCAAAGAGGATTAATAAGAGTATAGAAAACTTACCGCACAATATTTGCAACCCTTAGGTTGATTATGATCAAATGCTGAATCCCCATCCAGCTACATGCATGATTAGCCAAGCATAAAACACCATCAACTACAAGCAGATGACTAGGAAATATCCGTTCAACTTAAAATTAAACCAGTCTACATTAAAGTCTTCAAAATGGGGTATGTTAATTGATAGCATGTATACAAGAAATTATAGTCCACAATGGTCTGCATAAAATACAAGAATTTTAGATAGTTCAGTTCATGTATGTTTTTAGGATCTTTAATTAGCTTACTATCAATAAGGTAAAGTATTTTCTTGAGTCACTTTTGAGTGGATGAAAGTGATGGGTCTGAATCTTTTCCTCCCTGTTAGATTCTCCTAACCTTTTGAATTTTAGATCGTAAGTTATTAGTGGCTTTTGAATATTATTGCTGTACTTGAGTCATACCCTTCTTCTTTTCTTTCAGAATAAAACATATTACTCTAGAAAAAAAGGGGTTCCATATCATACAAATGATACAGTTTTATCAGGAAAGTAAAAAAGGGAGATGCAGTTTGCCAAAAAAAGTCAAAACTAGGTTTAACCCAAGACTTTTGGAAAAGATTCTTTCATATTTATATCAGGGCTGATACAGCTACTTTTGTCCCAATTGACATTAAGAAACTAACAATGTTTGAGAAATGCATTCAGGATAAATAAGAAATAAATAGAAAAAACTGCATCTCCCTTTAATAACGCATTCAACGCTGTATCATATAATAAATCTAGCAGTAAGCTGGAATACAAAGCATAAAAAAATTTATTTGAAAAAAAAAAAAAACCTACTGTTCAGCTCAAGGAGTGAGGTACCGGACCTTGACCTGAAGTTCTTGCTTGATAGATTTACATCTTGGGCAAATTTTGTTCAAAATCTTTGCAGCTTCGGATAGAAAAAAAGGGTGGACTATGGTGAATGGGAAGTCGATAAACCCAAAATGACCTTAAAAACACAATAACTGCATTACTTTAGAACAATTTCCAGTAGAAGTACAAAGAAAAGGAACTCATCACACAACATAATTTTGATAATAAATGCACATCAAACCTTCACAGTTTTTAGTATCTTTAGCACCACATGTCAAGCATTCATTAGACAGATTTGGGACTCCCAACTTAGGATCAGAGAGGTCACTAACTGCATCAACTGCTAGAACAGATATCTTCTCCTGTTACAATATCACAAAAAGATTCAACGAACAAGTAACAAACACAATACTAAGGTGGTATTGCAAGTATAATTGAAGTGCAAATAATTTAAAACAATACTAAGGCGGTAGAACCAGCCAAGCAGTATATATCAAAATAATTCAAAGTAAATGAAAGCAATTTAGAACTGTCCAAGATGGCAGTAGCAACAAGTAATATATTAAACAGAAAGCTGAAAATACTTGTTATTGAAAGTAGAACAAACACTTACAGTAGTAGTGAATACAAGATCTTAACAGTACAAGTTAATAGTTACAAAGCTTGAATTAGTCCTAGTCACAAGGTTTGTAGGGAAAGTAGTAGTAGGAACAAGGTAATAGGAACTCTCTAACTCAAAGGAAAGCTTCTAAGGAAAGAAGGTTTTCTAAGGAGAGAATTCTGAGAACAATTCTATCAAAAATTATGTCTTAAGCTTAAGGGATAGCCCCCCTTAAATAGGCAAAAATTCGGAGTGAACAGTAAAAAGTGAACGGTGCCAGTGAACAGTAATCTGTGAACAGTAAAAGTGAACAATGTTTTTTCCACTTTTTGACTTAAAAATCAGCTGAAAGTTTTTGTCCTTTTCTTCAACCTATAATGTCCAGACTTTGTCAGAAGAAACATGGCAAGACCAAAGTATGAAAACATGACAAGACCAAAGTATGTGGATTCCCTCCTTTTTCTTTTTCTTTTCAAGAACCCCAATATGAGCCTTAAGGAATATCTTTATTCCTAAGGGCTTGTCAGACGCATGGGATTACACAAGGACTTCACAGCAGGCGCATGGGACTTCATCATAGCATTTTTTAATATTGTAACATTTTTAACCATTGTGCAGGCTAGACAAATCAATCATCAGTCAACTGCAATATATATATATATATATATATTCTAAGACTGATTATCAAAAAAAATATATTCTAAGACTGAACCTGACTTCCATTTGATTCCTCAAAGTCCAACCTCACCACACAATTATCTTAAAACTGGGCTGGTTGATTACTTAACCAAACCCACTGCCATCCCAAATTGGAGATAAGTTACCATTTTTAATTTATTTAGTATTAAAAGCTACTAATTTGCTGGGCATCAAATCATGTGAATGAGTGATGATTCAATCTGCAGACTAGAAGAATGAACGAGAATATTTCTTTAAAAAAAATAAGTTCATTAAAATACTTACTGTATCCTTTTTAGATGCAATATTAAAACATATGCCAGTGAGGAGACCAGATGGGAATTGCTGCTCTTCATACAAATCATTTTCCATGGGAGACTTGCTCTTCATACAAGTCATTGTTCATACAACCTATATAGCAAACCAAAATCATTAAAAGAAAGAAGACTGGACACCCTTAAAAAATTCATCAAGTACAGAAATTAATTTTGTAACAAAGCAATCTGAATAAAAATTGATCTGTATGAAAAGCCTGCTGATTGTAAAATCCAGAAGGCATAACAAGAAACACGCAAAATGCCCCTCTCACTCTTTAACCAACAAAGTTTATGTGCGTGGCATGCCCAAGTACTCATGCCCATCAATTAATCTTGGATGTCTCAAGAAAATGCTAAGTAAATCGGAAAATTAATAGGAGACTTAAAATAACTTTGGAGATATTTGTATAAATATTTAAAAGCCAACTTCAATCAAAGCCTACCAGATTTAGCTGGTAAAGTCTCTTGTGAGTAGAACTACAGGCCTGATTTAAAAGCATTTCAAAAAGCTTGTACAGCTACTACTTCACTGAATTGACTAGAAAAGAGATTTAGGGTGGAGGAAGAAAACATGGTTGTAAGTAAACATATTGAAATTTTTTTAAGAAAATATAAAAAAATCAATGAGACTAATGGTGCATGAAGTAGAGCCCATTTCAAAAAATGTCGAAGTTTACCAATTTTTGTTCATAAGAAACTTGATGTTTTCTAATTAACATCCTGTTATCCATTTATAGGAACCACACTGCTTAGGTGTCTTATTCCTCAGCAAGAAAATGTTCAACCATATCATCCTCTATTAACATGAGCTTGATTTATATAGAAACTGAATGCAGAAGCTAAAGATAGCTACCAAAAAACTATTTTAAATATGACAAATGAATGACAGAAGATTCAAATTTCTAAGAGGAAAGGAAATAAATTAAATGTCTAACTTTCAAGTCTTTTAGATATCCAAAGAAAAAACTTTGATTTTAAATTGTTAAATTATGTTGATAAGAGAATCACCATCCATAAATGTCTAACTTTCAATTCATTCAATGAACTATATGATTCACTGTTTAAGTGTATTCAACTATAAGATGTTAGTTATGGCACCAACTGCCAAGGACTTAAAAACTTCAATTACTCCAAAATAAAGACAAAATTAAAAAGAACCTTTTTTTTTCCTTTCTAGGTGTAAATATGTTGTGAACCACATCAACTAATAAGTTACAGTTCTGGAATCACATGTACAACAACTAAAGTGGATACAAAGAAATATAGATCAAACATGAAAAGTCTCTACTAAAGCTTAAATAACAGAAAATAGGCAAGTCACTGAAAAACTCATTTCATGCATGTCACATGGCCACTTTGCAATGAATGCGGCACCAATGCCATGATCAAATAGGGTATAATGCTCCATCAACAACAGACTTAAATTACATGTCCTTCACTAATTTTGTCAGTATCCCCTTATAATCTTACAAAAATGTAAAAATAATAACAAAACAGCATACAAGTACTGCCATAAAAATTAATAAGAGAACAACATACAAGTAATCCCATGATATGGACAATCTAATGCGTTCAATTGAACTCATACATTCGAATTTGCACACAGAAATCAGAGTAACTAATGAAACTCACAATATCAATAAGACAAAAAAGAACTACCATTACCCAGCACCAACAAACAAGTTCCCTCCTAAATTGATCAAACAGTAACAGACACATCATAAATAGGACTCACTGATTGATCAATAATGAAAAATACATTAACCCTTACTTCTCAAATTATTAAAATATACCTGAAATTATCACTATAACTATAATCAGCAACTAGCAACAAAATACGTCCTCGCTGTTAATCACTCAAATTTAAACAGAAACCACAATCTTCACCCATTGATCACTTGGCTAGCAAACGCATAATTTCATAAAAACAAGTAGCAAACAGAGCATCGATTAGCTTATAAATTCACATATCAAACAAAAACACTGATCAGTAAAACACAAAATTTTTATGCAAATTGTCCAAAGCTCAGTTCTTAAAAGTTCAAACCCTGATCAACATTACATGCAACAAACAGAACACAAAAGCCCCCATGCACACTGCCCAAAAACAAAAGAAAAGCCTTCAATTTTACGACCCCTAACAAAACCCAGAAACCATTATCGTAAAAAAGAAATCCCATGATCACAAAAATGAAAAGAACCAACCTCATAACTTCTTATCAAACAGAACATAACAAACATGAAACATTAGTCATAGAAAAACTAAAACAAACATGAAAAAGAGTATCTTACGGGTGGTGGGGTCAGGGGTGTCACTCGTTGGAAGAAACTTGCTTCACTAATTTTTTTTTGCTAGGAGAACTAGTGAGCCATAGTTGTTACCTTTACTCTCAAACCACTTTGAGAGTAAGTCTTTTTTTTTTTAGAAATCGAGCAAGTCCAATAACTGCTAAACCACCGAAGGTGGTAGAAACCTGAATTATCTAAACTATGTTTTTTCAACTCTTATAAATGGAATAGGACTCTTCTTTGTATCATCTATACGGGTTCTTTCTAGAATTGATATTTCGTTGATTCAAAAATACTATTACACTCTAATTTAAATAGAAGCAAAACCGCTTTCAAAAAATATAGAAACAAAACCAACCTGATAAAAATAACTCTCAAACTTCCATGTACAAATATTGCCTACAAAGTGATAACTTTTCTGGTGGTCTTCAAATTAATTCAATTAGAACTGCAAATTCATTCTGTCAATAAATTATTATTATTATTATTATTATTTTAACAAATTGCTTAGTAGACCCACTACGTCACTAACTCTGAACTCAAGTAATCATTCACCGGTGTTTTTTTTTTTTTTTTTAATCCCACATTTTAGGGTATTGGATATATAAAAATAAATAAATAAATTAAAACAAATACTATCTTTGTTTTCTTATCTTTATCACTATCGAAAAGTTTAAATAACTGTTTTTTTTTTTTTTTTTTTCAGTTTTCAAAATAAAAGGTTTGAATAATTGTCATTTGTTTTTTCAGTTGCTAGAGATACAAAACAATTTTTTCAAATTTTTTTTATTATAAAATATTGATGTGGCGTGGTCTACATTAGTTTTTAAAAATAATTATTAAAGAATATTTTAGTTTTCCAAACGCGGCCTAAGAAGGGGGTCTATGGCCGCGTTCAAAACGCGGCCTAAGGTGATAGACTATGGCCGCATTTTGAACGCGGCCATAGTGTATCAAACGCGGCCATAGGTCGTGGTTTTAGGTCACATTTGGAAAGTGCGGCCATAGACCCCGTCTGGCCTATAGTCACGGGATTTGGGCCACATTTAAAAACATGACCTCAAAAAATGCGGTCATAGGCCAAATCGGCCTATGGCCACATTTTTTGGACCTAAGGCCGCGTTTTACAAACGTGGTCTAAGGCCCTTTTTTTTGTAGTGTCAGCTTTGGATTTTGTGGTGTCAGCTTTGGATTTTGTGCTCGGTAATTTGCCTAAATTATGTTGCATTCATGCTACTCTTGTTGATTTATCTCATAATTGTTAAGTTTTTTTTTTTTTTTTTTTTATGGCAATTAAATTTTTTTAAGAGAAATGGATATATCTACAACATTTTTACAATATTTTTACAACAAATTCTAAGTAGCAGGTTGTTACTGGTTGTTATTGTTGGAACAAAAAAATAATTTTAGTGTTAGGTTCAAATTTGAACCAATAACAACTAACCATTTGTGATTTGTTGTAAAAATGTTGTAGACGTAGCATCTTTTTTTTTTTTAAGGCAATTATTGTTAAGTATTTGTTATTGAAATCGCTTGTTTTACTTGAACATTCAACGATGGATTATGGATATCACAAGACAACAATTTTCTTTAAAAGGAAACACAACGGTGACTCGCCATAAACTCCTAGAGCCCCTAACTGTATTTTTGTCAAACTATTTTTTTTTTTTAAAGCAATAAATTAATGAATACTTTTCCTACATTTCATTTGTCCATTTGCTTTTCAATTTGAAAAATATTCTAAGACCATCTACCGTGAGAACAAAGATTCAATTAAATGTCAATTTTTCTACAAAGTCCTAAATTTTATTCAAGTAAAAATTCGTGTCTTTTTTCTTTTCTTTTTTTCCTCATCCTTACTTCCTTAGCAAACGTAAAATTTTGATCCTCAACACACCAAAAATCAAAAATAAAAATGAAATAAGCAAACAAATATTAAAAAGTAAGAAATAACAAGTTAAAAATACCTTAGGCTTTATAACAAAAGAACTGAAGAAGTTTGGTACATTCATTCAACACTCAAAATCCTAACACTTACATTACAAAGCTAAATCCACTTACATTACAAAAACTCAGGAAAAATATAAGCCATAACCGGAGTAAAAGAGGTAAGGTTCCTAAAATGTTCCCAAACCTTTTCCCACACAACAGCTTGGTAGTTTTGGATAGGGCACCGTCCTTAGTGGCCACAATGAGGCGGTAATTGATTCCGGCCACGACCTGGGCCTCGCCATTCACGACGCTTACGAACTTCAACTGAGACTTAGACTCCTTGTTGTATTCCTCCACTGCGTACTCTCCGATCTCCTTCACACGCGGCTCTGTTATGTTTATCTGAAACCACCCACCTGGACCAGCAGGGCCAACCACAAGAAGACCCCGCTTGCCTCCCAGGGCTGTCGAGGCGTGGATTGGGAGGATCACAAGGGTAAGAAGGAGGTAAAAGCACTGGGTCTTCATTGTAACTGTTGGTTTAGAGTTCAAGATTAGTACAAACTCATCATGGCAGAGAATGTTTAACTACCGGTTGGTATTTATAGGAGATACGGTTACTTATGGCAATGGGTGGAAATTTCGTTGGGGCAAGTAACCAGCATGGAACATGCGTTGGGTCATGATGGATATAGAAGAGTAACGTTAAAGAATATAATTGGATTGTGATTTTTGAGTTCTTTTCAAATAAGCTCGCATTTTGACATAATTTACATATTTATTTTATTTTATTTCTTAATTTAATAGGTTTATATATATATATATATATATATATATATATATATATATATGGAGATGGGTTCAAGTTACACCTGGTGTAACTCTTATAAAGTTACACATTTTTTACACCGTAGATTCATAAGAGATCTAACGGCTAAAAAAATATCATTAAATGCTATTGATTTCCATCTCATTTATAATTAATACTAGCATTTTCTCTCTCTTCTTATTTATTGTTTTTCACTTGATTAAAGAGTAAATTGCCATTTTTAACAACTTGCAGAGATTTTTCCTTAAAATCTTCCAAAGCCATGAGGTATTTCTCAACAATTTATAAGCTATTCGAGCACCAGTCACAGTTTCCACTCAAGGCTTTGGAAGTTTTGCCGCTTTAATCATTATCATCGTTATATTATATTGCCATCATTATCATCTCCAGCGACTTGTTTAAGTTTTTCCGCTTTACTTTCAGCACAACTAAGAGCGATGAAATTTTATTTTTGTTGCCAAATGTTATTATTATTATTTTATAAATAGCGATGAAATTTATATATAACTCTTTGGTGATAAAAAAAAAAAATCGTTACTAATATTCATCACCAAAAATACATTTTGATTTTGTTGTATTGCATGTTCATCTTTGCTAAATCACTATCATGATCATCAAATTGATCACTTTCTCAAGACATTTCTTATCTAAAAATTCAAGAATTGGGAATTTGTTTGGTTCAAGTTTCCAACTTTTTGATGTTATGCCTCGTTCTAAGGCAAGTAGATTTTGCCTGTGTGCAGCAAAAAGAATCACTAGCCCTTGAAATTTAACATGAGTGTGTATTATAAAAAACATTAGGCTAAATTGTAAGTTATATTTTTAAATTACTTTTTTGCTCATCCATAACAACCAACAACAATTTATCACTTAAAATTTGTTGTGAAAATGTCATGGAAATAACATTTTTCAAATATTAAAGAGTATATTGACTATGGAATCAAGTCTATTGAGCACAGACTTGTTTAATTTTAGTGCTATGAAATACAATTATAAAAACCGTTGAACATGAATCCTTTTTCATTTTCAAATTTCAAGAATTTCTTGTTTACTTGTCATTTCCCATGGTTTTAGTGAATACCTAATTTAGAGATTGGACAGCTAATTTAGTAATTTATGATATTTATTGGAAAAAAGTTGTTTTTGGAATAATAATTCTTCAATAATGCAAACAAATGCAAAGGACTTGTCATTGACGTCGATATGTGCTCTATGTACTCTTTCAAGAATGAAAAGCAGCCCAAAAATTAAAAGCAGTTTCTGTTTTTCTTAAGTATCAGAGCCTTATAAATTGTTGAGAAATACCTCATGGCTTTGGAAGATTTTAAGGAAAAATCTCTGCAAGTTGTTAAAAATGGCAATATGCTTTTTAATCAAGTGAAAAACAATAAATAAGGAGAGAGAGAAAATACTAGTATTAATTATGAATGAGGTGGAAACCAATAGCATTTAATGATACTTTTTTAGCCGTTGGATCTCTTATAAATCTACGGTGTAAAAAAGGTGTAAAAAAGGTGTAACTTTATAAGAGTTACACTAGGTGTAACTTGAACCTATCTCTCTCTCTCTCTCTCTCTATATATATATATATAGATTATAATTTAATAGTTACAACTTGGGACATTCTGGCCTTTTGCCCTTTTGGGCAAAAATATTTGGCATTATGCCCCTGTTTCGAAGCTATATAGGTGCGTGCCCCTGTTTCGATACTCGATGACCCTAAAATCGAGTTACTTAAATTACTTGATTATCACAAAGCCGAGATCTAGGCAAGTTCTTGCCATGCTGGTCATCCAGCGTGGCTTTTGGGCAATAAAATATTCCCGCGTAACTGTTTATAACTCGACAATGTGGAAACCGAGTTATGTGCAGAATAAGAACCAATTTTGAATGTAACGTCTCTAAAACAATTTGTCTTCCTTCCTCAACAATTTCTCTCCCTTCCTCAATCCGATCAGTAGCCACCGTCAGTCCGTTCAGTAAAGCCTTCCCAAGTTCAACGAATCTTCACGTTTTCCTATTTCTACCCGTACCCAAACCAAACCGTTCAGTAGACCCTTTCCAAATCTCAATTCAAACCCACACCCAAACCCACACATTTTCACTCTCACCATAGCCGAAGCTCAACCCAATCCATCTTTAGAGTTAAAGGAGTAGAAATGTATTAAGGTAATTTCTAAATGCTGAGTTCAAATTTTCTTTTTTTCCCTTTGCATGTAATCTGAGTTAAGTGTTGCTTGTGCATGTACTCTGATTTGAGTGTGGCTTCTTAAGTTTTTCTCTATCTCTATTCATTATTATTGTTACTGTTTTAGCTTTGTTGGGTTTGGTTTTGAACTGGGTTTTGATGCACATCTAGGGCAGAAATTCATGTAAAATACAGTTAGCATGACAACGGTGTTCATTGTTAGGAAAAATTTCTTTTTAATTCATATAGTTTGATATCAAATCAAACTCTATAATTTCAACAAATTATGTCATAAGTTATGTCATGATTTTGAATTAGGGGAAATTGCTTTTTAATTCAATGCTGAATGATCTTGAATTGAGAAGCTATTGGTTTTACAAGTTTCAAACTTACTGGCTTTTAAAAGCTACCACTCTGTTAAGTTATTAATATAATAGATATAATGTGTGTATAATGGATATGCACGCATATATCTACACACAGACCATAAAATGCACATCATGGACATCCACTATTTTCGTTGGTTTCATGTCATTGTCCTTGTAATATCATATGGGAACATATGAACTTACCCCATTAGTTGAAAGTCTGTTACATTTTGTGTACAGATGCATAATTGATTGTCTTAAGAGACTAGAATTTTGTTAGAAGTTGTTAAAGTACTTTTTATTATTATTAGAATTCCTAGTCTTTCTAAGAAAGGATTTAGAAATAGCCTATATAATGGCTTTATTGTAGTCGATAATATTGATAGATTTCAATAACATTCCAACTTTTTTCAAGCGTGATTGCTATCTCCTACCCAAGTGTGACCGGTTAGGAAAGCCTAGGTGTGATTACCCAGTGTTTTATCTTTCTTTATTTGATGTTCTTTTTATTGTTTTGATACCAAACAGCCATCAACACATTCAATATCTCATCAAGAATCTAGTTTAGTGCTGAAATTCCTAAAAATCCTACATCAAATTTGGTATTAAAGCCCGTTCAAGCTTTTGTCTTGTGTCAGATTAGCAGTCATTTGTGGGTTATGTTTGTTGACTAAGTACATCAATTTATTATTATTATCATCTATTACATTTGGGGTTGAAAAGGGAACTCAGTGGCCTTTTAGGGTCACCCAATCCTTTCCTAATAGGTTGGGTTAGGTTAGGGGGAGCATTAAGATTTATGGTGGCTTTGGGAATGGAAATAGTAAATCCTCTGAAAAGCCAACTGTTTTCAGGTGTCGGTGCCTCTAGGGTGCTTCTGACGGATCTAAGGCTTTGTTTATTTATTTTGGCCTCCTATACTTATTTCCCAAGGGTATTGGTGGAGTTATTGATTTTTCTGTGTCGAAAATAATTTTTGTGGGTATGGTTTACGCTTTTGAATGGGAATTGATATATAATGTAATTAATGGAAAAGAATGGAATGTGACTTGCTGTTCTTATTTTGTGTGAATGATGTAGAACGAGGTTTGATACTAAAATATGACGCAGATGGAAAATTGCAATAAAGAAACAAAGACGGAAAATGATAAAAAATTAAAAACCTAGGAGTCAGTGATGGGAACGTAACTGGGAGTTTCCTTTACAGAGTTCTATAATTTGGGATGTTTCAGATGACGAAGAGTTCTATTGGGACCTTCCTTAATCTAAAGTTAAATTTACTCTTATTTGATTGCAGTTTCCTTTAAAGACTTGTTAATTTGGGAATTTCGGTCCAATAAAGAGTTTTCTTGGGACCTTCCTTGGTCAATCTAAAGTTGAATTGACTCTTATTTGATTGTTTGTTTTTGTTTTCCCCCTGGTGGATTGCTTTTAATTAAGTTCTCCCAGAATAAAGACAATTTGGTAAATTTCAGGTCTTCTGGAATGGGCTGACCTTGGCTGCACCAAAGGCCTTGTTGCCTCACACCGTAGGGCGTCGGGCAATATAAGGCCTTGGCACCTTAAGGTTGGCTTTCACCTTTAACTACCTTGACCCTGTTTCTAGTTGACTTAGGAAAGCCAACTATTGATTTACGAAAATGTGCTAGATTCGAAGAACAGAAATGAAGTAGTAAAAACCTAATTTGCGACTAAGACTTGACCAATAAAAATATAATTTTAGTCTAATATTAACAAAATATTTAAATTGTAGGTTTCATAAATTTTATGTACAGAATCGACTTTGCAGTTGTAGGGTAAAAGAATATTTGACTTCTTTTTGTAAGGCTTGTGGCTTTTATAGAAAAATGCTAGATAATCTATTTTTTTTCTTATTCTTGCAAAAAATTTAAGAATTCTTTTTCCATTTTTGTCTCGTTTGTATCCACAATCTCAAAATTGTTTACTCTTGGATTGTGGGGTTCATAAAAACAAATTAAGAAAAAAAACCCAAAAGAAAATAAAGCAAAGCTCTTGGACTATTATGGTCACCAATTCAATGTTCATTTGACACAGGGAACAAGTAAAAGGAAAGAACTTTACACTTTGGTTAAAGAAGGGACGTTCTAGGCAGGGCTTGTTTAGGGGTAATTGTGTACCTTTTACAACTATGTTTTAGTATTTTACAATGGTGTTTTTTGTGGTGCTTAATTGATTCATTGGTTTGCATTTTGCTGTGTTCATTTGTTGGTTTACTTTGTTTCATTTAGACATTGATTCTCATGTTGGTTGGTTAGGTTGCTTATACATTCTACAACTATGTGTCCTTTTTGTTTATGCCTTGCAGCTAGGAACATTAGGATCAAGTAAGGCATATATGCTCAGGCTAGCTGTTTTATATTTTAGTGTTTTACTTTAACTCTTCCTTGATATGATTAAATGGATTGAAAATTAGTGTATATATAGATGCATGATGTATAATTCAGTTGAGCAATTATATGTTTTCAATTTTCTGTCAAATCTCTCTCTCACTCTGTTTCTCTTTCACTCTCTCTCTATTTGTTTCTGTGAGTTTGTTCTAGAACATTCAATTACTTTCTTGTGTTTACTTGCAAAAGCGAAGCTTTTCTTCACTATTAAACATAGACCTATGTGTCTAACATGATTGCATGCGTGTCAGATATGCAACAACTGCAAAATGTGGATCTTGGACCCACGGTAAATGCACAGTTGATGCAGCAGTTGGGTCATTGATCCACGGTGCTGTGGGAGAGGCTTACCGGTCAAGTACATAGTTGTACTGAACTTCGGACATGTCGAAATCATTTCTTTTTTTTTTTTCTCTATAGGGTTCTTTGATTATTTGTAAATAGATGTTGGACATGGTAGCATTTCTCTTTTGGTTTAGGCAGAATTTTATTTAATCCAAAGAGAAAATGGTATGAAGCAGATTTGTATCTTGAATTTAAAAACACTCTTTCATTAATAGCATAAAGAAAAGGGTATGGAGCAGAAATATTCAAAGTCAGTAGATCTCATTTAGAAGCTACAGTAATCAATTAAAATGAATCCGTTGCCATTATTTTCCCAAATGTGCACACAATTAGGCGTGGCCACACATAAGACAACTGACTTTAATTCCTAATTCCCTGCTCCATTTGACATAGTGAGGCAGTTTGTTCATTCATTTCAAAACATAATGCCCATCACCTCAGTGCTAATTTTAAAAAATATCATTGATCTTGAATTGATCCTATCTGCTATTGGGCTAGAGTGAATAACCAGTTAACATCATAACTAACATATTGCAAAATGTTCGTAACTAACTAGTTAGCCTACTGTCTCTTGCATCTCTTAAGACAGTGCTCTTTCGTGTGCAGGTAGTGCCAGGCATGCTAAAGTGCAGACGCCGATGTTACAAGTTACCCCGGAATGGGCTAGACCCACGAATCGCTCGCTACATAACTGAGGTGGGTTTTGAAGGGTTATTCAAGGTCCCAAACTTGGAAGTGGATCACGCGTTGATCACAGCATTGGTCGAGCGTTGGCGACCGGAGACGCACACATTCCACCTACCGCATGGAGAGATGGGCATCACCTTACAAGATATTGAGGTGATGCTAGGGGTTTCTATTGGTGGGTTGCCAGTGATTGGGGGTGTCAAGCTGGTGTGGCCAGAGTTGTGTCTTGAGTTACTGGGTCATCGTCCTCTAGAGCCGATTCTGCATCCCCATGAAAATAAGTATATCCTTGCTGGGGCGAGGTTAAGATTCACCTGGCTGGAGGTACACTTTAGAGGTCCCCTAGCTGCGGATGCTATTGATGAGGTAGTGCTGCAACATGTGCGCTATCACATACTTGTCAGATTGGGGACCATTCTGTTTATGAACAAGTCAGCAGACCGAGTGTCGGTGATGCCTTTATAGTTCCTGAACCTAATCAACAATGTGAAAAGGTACAGTTGGGGTAGTGGAGCATTAGCCTGGCTGTACAGGTACTTATGCAAGGCATTAGAGACGAAGGCGATGCAGATGGGAGGAGCATTGATGTTGGTGCAGCTCTGGGCGTATTCGAGGTTCCCAGTGATATGTCCTGTTGCGAGGCCACCGCAACCGCCGGTGGAGGCAGGTCCCCTTGCCAGTCGGTATGTTATTTGATTAGGTTGATACAATTGTCATGCCATTTGTCATTCACCGTGCACGTGTCTATAGTTGGTCAAAATCCCTGCACGTATGCCACTTGTAATACATTCACTAAGGACATATCAATGTCAAGAAGTAACCCCTGTTTCAAACCAAAATAAGTAATTGATATTAGTTTAATGGATTACTTAATACGTACTCGACCACAATACTTTGTTTTAATAGATAATGCTAAGCCAGTACACTTAGATGCATCTATTAGTGCAATGGGAATCATAGGTTGTACAAAATAGGTTGTACAAAATATTTGTAAGTAGTATAAAATCTGATCATATTTAAGTTTAATATTGAAGATATTTGTTTTTGAATTTTGGCTAATTCATGAAAAAGTCTCTGTAATAATTCGATTTGGTAGATATGTAAACTGGTCATTTTTTTCAACAAGGAAAAAACGGGCTGTTTGTTAACCAATTTATATACTTTGTTCTGAATTTATATCTAAATTTGTATTATTAAGAAACAATGAATTTGTTTGTGTTTATTATATTTTCCAACAGCATATATGTATGCTTAGAAATTCACAGTCTAGACTTTGTTTTTAATTCCTTTTTTAATAGTAACAAGTGGGGATGAAACCAATGAAATCACCTTCGGAGAAAACATCTAAACTACAATGCTCTTAATGCCCTTTGTGTGCGTTTGATTCACGTGTAGTGCAGTAGACCATGGTACACCAGACCAGATAGCTCCAATATCAGTTTTATGTTTATGACAACATCGTAATTCACATTTTCCCCCCCTATGATATGGGAATTAATATATTTTCAGTTTTGAAGGCATAAAATTGGCCAAACTAGAAATGCGTTGTTTGCAACACTTCATCAATTCTAATAACTATTTTCCACCAAAAATACGAAAGCTAATTAATGGCTTCATTTTTGCTACGCATTTATTTTCGTGGCAGCATTGTTGTTTGATATTAAGTAATGAGCATTGTCTGAAATTGTATGTTTACTAGATGGAAGGGGCCGAAGAGCACAACAAAGCATGCCACACACGTGCTAGCCGCGTATAGGGCGTCACTGTCGAGTATACGAGCACACCAGGTATTTTACCGCTTCATGTCACAAGGATATAATTCTCCATATTTTTGTTTTTCACTTTTTAGGGTTGTTAACTGTAAATTTAGTCGATTAGAACATAGATATACAAGGAATTAGTTACGAACATTTCAAAAAGGTGGGCAGTCAATATTTCATTAGTAATTTTACACCGATAAGCATGTTGTTTTGATTCCACACATATTTAGCTGTGTACCCTTAAAATTGAATCCCTCGGTTTTAGCTAGTGCAACCAGTAGTATCCGGGTGCATCTTACCATGTCAAATCCAATAAGAGAGGGAAATAGGTCAAGAATGTCTTAGGATTTTTAGTGAAGTGGTTCTTCAATGGTCTTCTACATATTTGCTCACATTGAGGATTGACACAAATAAGTACGTATTTGATTTGTTTTTTTGTTGACCATTTATGCAGGTTGTTTGGGAGCCGTACAGGGATGTCCTAGACTCGTTGCCCCCATATTGCACTACTGGCCGACATATATGGAGGGCCATTGTGCCGTTGATCTATTTTTGGATAGTAGAGCATCATCATCCCGAACGTGTCTTTCGTCAGTTCGGGATGAAGCAAGCGCTACCGGATATTGTGGATACATCGGTTGATCTCCATAAAATCTCCCTCCAAGGTAAATTAGACAGGGATTGGGTGCGAGAGCATGATGTCGACATTGACCGATGGGCCCATAGAGAGGAGCATCTTGCCGACGCACCAACATTGGATGGGGACACGACATACCTTGCTGCTTACATGGAGTCGTACCGAAGGACAACCAGACGGTACATTACGCATGAGTCGGCGTATTGGGAAATCCTGGTAAGGCAACAATTCGATGCTTCTTTGATGGATTGACAATATATGTGTGCTGCTGCATGCATTCTGAGTCCTATCTGAGTTCAACAATAGAAAGATACTTTGGTTTGTAAAGCTTGAATTTAGGACCTACCCCAATCCAACCCCACCGTTTTGTCACTGGAATGAACCAAGAAGCAACGGCTATAAAGATATTAACTTACCTCTCGGCACAGAGGGCATTTTCCTTTAGGCTCTGCTAACTTTAGCTTATCAACAATTGACACTGATGCAGAATGGCATCTAATCTTTATGGAAATTCTTTAAAGGTTTCATAATGAATATACAGCAGTCATTTTTGGACCACAACACACAAAAACAAACACACACACATAAAGATGTTTTATCATTCTAAGAACAAAATTTTCACCACAACGATGTTTTAGAGCCTGCAATTTCATTGTCTCTTCTAGCGCACCTGATTCTAGTTTTGATAAGTTCTTTTGCACCCATCAATTACCTTAAAAAAAATTAGTTAACAAAAACAAACACACACACACACAAAGCTGGCTGTCATTATAAATTTTTTTTATATGATTTTAGTAAAGAAGAAAAGGAACAGTAAGCTTGAGAAAAGAGAAAGTCAAGAAGATCTTGAAGGCACATCAAAATGAAACAAGGATTCATACATCATTTGGCTTTTACCTAAAAAGCCCATTTCTGAGAGTTCTCTATTGCATGTATGAATATTCCTTAAAAATAACAACTGCAATTTATGGACAATATTCCAGATTACAATTTTGCGATGAATAACACATGCAAAAATTCACCACCTTTGTAAAATCCAACAGATTAGCCAAAAGACCGATCTAGATTAGGGAAAAGAACAAGAACCTAGAAAATTAATCCAAATATATTAACCATAGTATAAAAAATTAAAACAAAAATGTGTAAAAAAGTTTTTCTTTTTTTCAAATTACATGTGCAATGGTCAGGACATGTTTGGTTGCCAAGGACCCCATCAATGCCATTGTGACACTGTAAATCACTCCAGCACTTCTTTAAGATCTTCTTGAGGTTCTTGATGCCAAGCCCAGGTAGCTTTTTCTCCTGGCCTTGCATGTACTCCTGGTATTTCTTACAAAACTTCATCTTTCACTTATAAAAATAAATCATGGTAAGGCAACAATTTGATGCTTCTTATATGCATTTGTGACAAGCAATATGTACTGGTGTGCCATTTCAATGTTCATATATATATGAATAAGCTCAACGTGCATAATTTGTTTCCAAATCGGTCATGCACAACACAAAAGTAACCAGAAATGTTTTAATGGGACTCCTTTGTTTCGCAGGTTCAGTCCAATGTGGAATTACTGTCGCAATGCGAACCAAACTCCCAAGTGTACAACCACCTGAAGAGTACGCTGGATCTTGTGGGAGAGTTGAGCCAAGTGGCATTGGAGAATGCGCGTGCCACAGCGACTAAGGCGAGCACACAGGCCACAGGCCGTGGTGGGGGAGGTCGTGGGTCTGGAGGGCGTGGACGCAATGCTGCTCAAGGAGGTGGTCATGAGGATGATGATGACTTGGGTAACTTCCAACTCTAATACCTCCAATTCTTACTGACTTCCACTTCTACTACTTTGAGTTGTAATTATTTAGAGGACGTATTATAGTAGCGAAGTATATATTGTTTGGTAAGTAGTTTTTAGGGTTAATATGCACTTCCTTCTCTTCATCATGGTATAATTAGTTACAATGTTCTCCCAAACTTTCACCATTAAAACTAAGCACTTTAAATATCAACCAGCAGGTACGGCTTTTTAAGTTCTTCAAACCCAAAATATATATGTATTGAAATGTAAGACATGCAAACTTGTTTCATTCATTCCTTATAAACTACAATCACAATACTATTATCCACTTTTAACATATACACATCAATGCTAATATATTTAAGACATTGATGAAAAAACATCAAGTCTATTTAGTTTTCCATTGAGTATAAAGCACAATAATCTCCATTGTATGCTTTTGTAATTCCTTTTAAAAATATTTCTACGTGACCATGGAAATAAAGTTAGAAGTATATGAGGAAAATTCAAAAGTTGTGATCAGATTATGAAGTTCATAAAATTAGAGTTTAAAAAATTACTGGTAATAACAATGATAGATTACATACAGGTAAACAAAGCTGGACTTTGTAATTCAAAGGTTATTTTTTTATTTTTTAGTTAATTAAATATGCCATTGATTCATATCTAGGCTGTAGATAGTAAGACATTTTTTGACTCAATCCCTTATTGTCATCTTAATAAATACAACTATTTTTGTATAGATGATGAGGCGTTCGAGGGCGACTGGGGCATGTACATGGATGGCGCCGGGTCATCGCGATGCACGTCTGACGATGCTGCCCAGCCATCCCAACCCACTGGCCATGCCGATAGTGCAGATTACAGATCCTGTGCTCAAGCCGGCCCTCAGTCCCCACCACCCACTCAGCTGTCTCCCCCATTGTTCAGTGGCTCTGCCCACGACGGTGGCTGTATATTCGTACCCACGCCTGGCCTACCGACCCCACCTGTAGTTCAGGCTGAGCCCACCCAAGACCCTTCACTTCCTAACCTCGACGAACCGGCTACACAGATCGAATAGATACAAAGTGAGAACATTGAGCCGGTACATGGGTTGCGAAGATCACTCCGCACTGACATACACCCCCCTGTTTGTGGGACTGGTCACGGTAAATACCATGATTTATGGAAACATTTTTGAAATCCACAGACTGTGCATAATTATAAAAGATATATAAAACTCGTAAAGGAATTATTCCTATGTCTACCTCCACTATTATATGTCCCTAGGCTTCTATGTTCCGGAATGACAAAGTAATTACTTGCACAACTAGGATGCCATCTTTCTTAATTGCTATCTGTTAATTAGAATGTTCAGATTAACAATCATGTTCTCAGTTTGCATTAGATTTTCTCACTTAGCCAGTGCACCTCCATGCTATGTAAATTGTTTATCATTTACCTTAATAGAATGTCACATGCCTTGCATATGATGTTGTTTGCTTTAAGTGATGATCATACTCAGATCAAACATTTTCTGATAATTAAATTAAGCAGAGGGTTCGTCAACTATTACTCACTTCACTTGGTAGATATTTCAAAGGCTTCATCATCAAACGCATAATCCAAGAGTCTTAAGTATATCCTCTATAGTATTGAACTACTATTGTACGTATTTGAGTTAATCATGTATTCACCATCATTATTTGTGGTTGTATAATTGGTAGTAGTCATGTGACATTGGAGGTGTACCCAATTCATCACCCAACTTATTAGTGCTGTCAAGGGTGATCAATCATTGCTATAGCTTATTTGTCCTTAGTTTTTCTTTTATCATTTCACAAAATCCTCACAGAATCTGCCCAATGATGTAGCCTATTGGGACCTTTTATCCCTATTTAGTGGATGAGATAAAGAGAAGCTACATAGCTCCTTTCCACATCATTGTGGCCTTAGGGAATGTGCAATCCCTCTCTTTAAACTCTACTTTGGTTGTTAGGGAATGTGTGCATTCAAGTAATGTGCTCTGCTTTGAATTTCAGGTAAGATGAGACCGGCGAAGGCAACTGTGAGGAAACGAAAACAGCGTTGAGCTGTTCATGATGTGGAGCATATGGGGTAAAACCTTGCCCAATATCTAGACTTGTTAATTTATTTTAGTTTTTGATGTTCATTTTTCGATAATTACAATTCCACAACCAAAAAAAAAAAAGAGAAAAATAAAAGGAAGTGGTTACTTTGAAGCAACTGAATTCTCTCTCCTCTCTCTAGATATACATAAGTCCAGCATGGCATAGAAATTGAATTTGCTTAGTTTTGTTTAGAAATTGAATTTGCAAGACAGTGTTGGAAAAAAGGTGCCCTGCGTATCAATATATTGTAGGATAAAAATCGGCCCTGCACATCAAATTAGATCTATGAAATTTGGACACAGCCACAACACAAGTGTTATGTTTCAGCTTGGACATAGCATGTTAGAGACAACAACTTGTTAAATTTCAGACCACACATATGTCGCAGGACCAACATACTTGGTACAAAGAAAAAGGCATTGCTGGGTCAATTTATAATGATGCCTTGTCTGTGGATTTAGATTCATGAGGGGAACCTCATATTAATGATTTTAGGGGACAAGAGCATGTTAAGTGAGGATGAGATGCATGCAGGTAAACCATTTTGTGTACAGAACTTGTTCTTCAGTTAGACCATAAATAACTTCCTTGCTTTTGGATTCAATAATGACCAGGGTTTTAACAGGGAAGAGAAAAAGACTTGATGTAAGATTGTGTACGAGTAAGATGAAACATAAACTGAATCTGCCCACAATCTGCCTGAACACTAAACCCTCAATGAATTGAACCAAAACCCACATGGATGAACACCCATAAACTAAACAATACTTATTAATAAAATACGATGATTGGCCAACAGCTATGGCCCCATACCCAATAATTCTATAATGGATAGGGAATTCCTCCATACCCAAGGAAATAGTGTAGGAATCTTCTGATTTGTGGATTTTTGGTTGGACAACATCACGTTGGGATATATTGCTTTAGTTAAATGTGCGTAGACGTTATGAATTTTTCTATAACTTAAACTTATATTTTCCTTTAGTAATTTTGTTTTGTTTTTTTTTTTTTTTTTTTTTTTTCATATACTGATTCATATTTGGTGGCATATTTTGCAGGCTTCAATAGATCCTAATATTGATAAACTTTGAAAACCACCATTTTGGTTGATGTCCTTGTTTTTTGCACGGTAGTTGGACAATGTCTTATTGTTGATGTAACAGCTAATGGACACAACTTTGACAAGATTTTTTGGACATAGAAGACTTTGACAGATTTTTGGAGAGCATATATGACAATTTGGACAGATTTTTGGACAGCTGATTTGAGCTGATTGAATCTTTTAAAACATATTTTGTAACTAGTCAGTGATACTTACGCATCTTAGGTCCTATATGTGCATGTTTGAGTAAGCTTCGAGTTAGGTACCAATTATAATTGCAAAGGGTGGATATTTTCATGTGAAATGGAAAAAACTTCATTTCTATATTTTTGTAGCTATGTATCTGCATATTTGAACAAAGGCAGCTCTAGACAAATGCAATATAGTGATGATGGATGGAAATTTGAATTGAAGAAGTTTAATTTTAGCAATAGATTTGTTGATGTCCATCCCTTTTATAAGAAAAATACTCTAGTGCAAATTTAGCTATAGATTTGTTCAGAATGAATGCAATATAGTGTTCTGGAAATAAAACTGATGAATGCAATAGTTAAATAAGTGGATGGAAATTTAAATTCTGGAATTTCAAATTTATTGTATTTGTTCTTCACTGCATTATATATGTATATATATATATATATATATATATATATATATAAGCGAGGCACAAAATGATAATAGGAATTTTTTTATACTCGGTTACATGGTGAGACCGTGTCGTGTTAAATAATAAATAATACAGGAGGATGGTTCTTTTAACAGCCACATAGTGGGTTGCATAAAAACACCAACAACCTAGGTTGTTTACAATACTTATACATATATAATCCTTGTTCCTTATTATGCTTGACTGCATTGACGAAGTAACTATCCAGGTGAATTTTTATTTTTTTTTATTATTTTTTTTTTTCAGAAACACCCAACTAAATTGCATCTAAAATTAATAAAATTAGTAGTAAGATGTTGTATGGGTCTATTTAAGATTGTTGAAATACTGCAGACAGTTTTTTCTTTGCAACTCACCACCAGCACGTGTATATACGGTAAATTGGTGTGAATAAAATTATTGTATATCCATAATTTAAACAAATATTTAACTCAATACTATAGTAGTCGAGTATAGATGACGAATTTCCCTCCCTTTTTCTCAGTCGAACTGGGGTTTGACCCATCGCGGAACATGCATGAGTCCTTATTGGATCAATCAGCCATACAAAACTCAGCGTTACATATGGTGAGTACTATTTTACTCGGCTCTGTACTCATCGAGTACTGTTATTACCACCACCTTGCATGAGTCCAGTCAGACTTCTCTGTAAAACACGATTGATACCGATTGGTGTTGGATCGGTCGCACAATAAACTCGGTTTCACAACTAGCGAGTAATTTGTACTCGGCTATGTACTCATCGAGTACTGTGTCTTACCACGACCAGGTCACATAAGTCCAGCTAGACTTCTCTGTACAAATTGATTGATACACGATTGGTACCTGATCGGTCAGACGTATTAAACTCGGCTTTTAAGATAGCGAGTACTTTTGTACTCGGCTATGTACTCCTCGAGTACTGTGCCTACCACGACCAGACTGTACTCGGCTTCCGAGGAAGCGAGTAATAATTATAAAACCCGACACCTTTGTAGTCGAGTATTATAACCGATAACGTAAAATTAATTCCCCTCAGAATAATTATATCTACATAGCGCCTCTCTCAAATCCGAATCTCTGTGTCTCTTTGTTCGTCAACCTTTACTTTGCCTGTGACTCTTCTTCTTCTTCTCCTCAAAACCCCAACCGCCCCTCTTTCCATCTACTCTATAAAATCAAAACCCTAGCCTGAACATGTCTCTTAACCTTCTAGTCTGTCTTCCCCTCAAATCCCTAGCCAACCCCTCTAATTTAGCTTATCCTGAAAACCGTCGAGCACTGTTCTTTGTATTCAGCTTTCAACCACCGAATCCACTAGCAAGGTATATTTGTTTTATATTTTTGATTTGTTTACTTACTGATGAAATTTTCACAATATTGTCGATTTTGTTTACTGTGTTAATCATTATCATGTCGATTGTTTAGTACTTAGACTTTGTTTGTTTATTTTTTATGTTGATTTTAAAAAATCCTTAATTATCTTGCTCTATGATTTATTTTCAAGTCTCTTTGTATCTGTCATCTTAAAAAAAATTAATTGTAGATCCGTTCGTTTAGATGTTGATCTTGTTGGTCTAAAACATTATATGTAGTGAGGTTCGTAAGTTAGTTTGCGTTTGTCACAGGTTTTGTTTGAATTTGTGTTTGTGAGTGGTTCTAATCCATATTGTTTTTGAGGCTTGGAATTAGCCAAACAAAAATGAAATATTTTTGTCCTGGGTAAATGCTTTATTTTATTGCTCCGCTTCCCCAAATCACAACATTTGCCTTTTCCCTTTACTAGTCCTTTAACTTGTACAACTTAATTCGTCTTTCTTGAACAAATTTGAGAAATTTTTATTATTTATTTTGAGAAATTGAAGAAAATAAAATTTTATAATTTATTTTAAATTATTTTGATCATCTATCATATGTTGCATTTAATATAATAAAATATAATCTTATATATTATGTTGTGTCATTGTCAAGTAATTAACATACGCGTTATACGTTGTAAATTAATATACTTTAGCCATGTGACACAACATAAAACATCCAGATTATTACTTTATTATGTATGTGAAATTATATTAAAGTTTTAATTTTCAAGTGGCATGGATGATCAAGATAATATAACTTCGATTATATTACTAATATAATTTGTTGATTGCCATATAAGTTTTGTTAAATTGTGTAGCGTATGAACATAACACTGTGATCTATATAAAAATAGGAATATAATTCATCAATATCAATAAATAAAGTATTAAAAAACATTATGTTAGATGATTAAAATAAATACTGAAACTTCATATAATTAGTTAGTTAGTAGCATTATGTTAATTAAAGTAGTAATATAACTAACAAACTAGTTAGAACTTTGGTAATGGAGTCTGATTTATAGTAGATTTACAAAATTGAATGTACTTTATGGTGAGGTGAGATATTATTTTGGGATAAGAAGTCTTATTAGTTGTATAAAATAAATGGGTAAAGATTGTCCGCATGGTTACATTTTTACATTGATTAAGTACAGAGAATGCTTTACGTTTTCGACATTTATGTTGTTCCCTTCTTTGTATATAGAGTAGAGCTTGTGGCAGAAAACTCCACTGTGCAGAAAATAGATACTGTGCAGAAAAATCCATTTGTTTTGTGTTTATCACTATACTGGTGATTTTTAGTACTAATAGGAGACGTTGATATAAAAAATTAAATTAGATCTGTTGATTTGTTGCTGATTTTAAAATTATCTGTCATACCTTCTCAAGTTTTTCTAGTTTCTGACATACCTTAAAATAAAATAATTGAAGATCCATAATCATTGTAATGTTGGCTGTTTAGTACTAATAGTAGATTTGTTTGTTTGTCTTGTTGATTTTAAATTCATTTCTCATTCTTTAATTGTTCGTAGAATTACTAAATTCCTTATCAATATTTTTTCTTTAAATTGGTCTAGATGGAAAGGGATGAGATGATTCCTACTGACAGTAAGTGTGAAGGAAAAGACATTGACTTAGATGCCCAAGTTGATGAAGTGGCTGAACTTCCTCCGCGAAAGAAGGCTAAGACTGAGCTTAAAGTCTACAAACGGACAAGGAGTTCAACTGTTTGGCGTTACTTTTAGATTCTTCTGACAAAAGATGACGGAAAGCGTACATGCAAATGCAAGAAGTGTGGCAAGGAATATATTGCGGTCGGAGCAAATTTTACTGAAAATTTGAAGCGCCATTTGGACTGGGCTTGTCCAATGAAATTTGATGTGCCATTGAGCATTCTTGTTTCTACAGTGGTAGATAAAGGTAATGTAAATTTTTGATCTATATGTTGACTGCACGAGTTCTAAGTTTTATGTTGATTTTTTTAAAATAAAATAACATATATGTCAAAAAGGTTCTGGATTTCCCCATAACAGGTAGATTTTTATTTTAAATATTAATCATGAAAAGGTGTATATAACACTTTAAATGGCAGAAAAGCTACTCTATGGACAAAGGATTTGAGTTATCAAAATAGAACATATAGAATATGCACAATATTTTTGAGATTTTAAATGGAATAAATTGAGTTGAATGATGCATGATGGTATGGTTGACCAATGTAATACAACTTATATTCATGCATATTCAAAATATAATAGTTTATATTTTTTGTTGGCAGACTTGGTAGACAGTAGACCATGGTACAATTTTATTACCAATACTTTTTGTTCTTACTACTATGCAAATGACCTATTTATTTAAAAATATAATTGCTTCAATTGCTTGATTACCCATGGTGAAATAAATTTCTTATTGCCATAGCGTAGATAAGTTTTTAATGAGGTGAGAAACAATTTATTTGATGTAGAACCTGCACAATCACAATTGGAAGAGCCCGCTGAAGATAAAATGAGCATGAATATGAATAACGATGAGCACAAGGAAGGCGCCGGGTCTTCAATGGAACCCCCAATCTCTTCTAATCCAGTCTCTTAATCAGTGATGTCTGAACATAATTGATATGGCACTTGGATGGTTGGACTTCGATTTTGCCATCAAGGATATTTTGATATGCCATGTATTCACTTTGGTTTTTTATTCTCTTAATCTGTAATGTGTTTTAGTTTTTGATATGGAACTTGGAACTATCTGTAATAATCTTCGGGGTATGAATTATGGAACTTTGACATGTTTATTGAATTGGACAGTATGGGACTAGTAACTTGACTCTTTATGGTTGAATGAAATAATTTGCAAGCTTTTGTTATTATTTGAATTTTTATTACTTGAAATATTGTGTGAATTATGAATTTATATATATGGCAGTTGATAACAAGTTATTCGAGTTAAGTTTAATGTTTAATTAAAGAAGTTGTTCGGGTCATAATCAAAGGGAATATTATAAAAAATAAAAAATCAAGCATATAATGCAACATAAAAAATGAAAAGAATTCTAAAATGAAAGAAAGAAAATAATCAAAGAAAACGTATATGCCATAAGTATTACTAAATTGTAAACAAAATGATCAAGTGGCACAACCATCCATTAAGTTCCATTGATGTTCTTACGAAATCAAATAATTAATTGGATTTTGAGGAATGCTCTGCATATTGATGATATAACATGAAACTTAAATAAAATAAAATAAAAAGGAGCGGCCGCAAAAGAAGCTAAGGAGAAGTTACTATTTTTACTGCATTGGAAATTAAAGCAGTTTCTTAGGAGTAAAACATGGGAGAGTGGAATTCAAGCAACTTGTTAGGAGTACATTGTGGGAGTGGAATTCAAACGTGGTAAGGGTTTTTTTTTTTTTTTTTCCCAAACGTAGGAGTTTTGTTTTTTCAAAATAGGTCCGTGGTAGATATGCATAGTTAAATAATAGAAGCAAGAGAAGCTCCTTAAATAATAGTATAGATATGCATAGTTAGCCCAAATTTTTTTGTTTTTTATTTTTATTTTTTTGTAATTCATGAATCGTAATTTCATGTTTATAAATGTCTAAATTAATTTTTTTTTTATTTCAAAAACAATAATCTAAATTAAAATAGTACTTCATATTTAAAAGTAAAATTATATGAAAAGTTAAAACTACCCAAGATGAACGTTTAACCACTTGTAGATGTGTGTTTTTGGAAGACTAAAAGTACACATGATTGTTGTAGTTGGAACTATATAACTATGCAAATATTGTTGCAAGTGGCACCATCAGATTGCCCAAAGCCAAGTACAATTAGGAAAACAACCTAGCCAAAAGCAAACAACAAAACAAGCAATTAGATGCCAATAGGCCTAGACAGATTCCAAATTCAAGTTCAAAAGGGAAACGAAAATGCAATTCAACAACATGGAAAACTTCATCTGTAGAACAAACTTGAGGCATAGGGGGCATAAAAACACATGTCATCAGTATTACTATATTCATAAATGTCACAAGCAGGAGCCATAGTTTCGCATTCATTTTGTGCTTCCTTGTTGTGTTGAATCATGAACTTCATCATCCCTCGTAACATGGGCTACCACTTCACTGAGCATGTTAGTACTCAGGGTTGCAATCCTCCTTGCGTGATCACGCTCCTCAATGGCAACGTCTAACTGATACCTCAACAATTTGTTCCTCACATCTCCATCGCAATAGCTAGTTCCTTCGCTTTGAGACGTCCCCCCTGGGCTTGGTGTGGACAATGTAGGAGATGTCCACGATGGGGAAGCACCATACTGCACGTTCCTACCATTACGTTGCAAGAACTCTAAGTATGCACATTCTGCTTCCCGTCGATCTTTGTATGACTTGTGTTCGGCGTTTGCGAATTTATGAACTTGTCTACTTGCTTCTGCCCAATTGTCGTATATGCCAGGAGCACGACCAATGAAAACAACATAGTATCTGCCACCTTAAAAGAGGAACATACAACAACATTGTATGTGAAAATTGCATAGGTGTTGCTGGGTTAGAACTTACCAAGTATCGAATCTGAGCTATTAGATAAACATGTACCATGTCGCTTTACCAACAGGTACTGATGGACTACAGTAGCCTTGACGTTGCTTGTTCGAAGATCTGACAAACAGTTGCATAAGTCCACACGTGTACAGTGGTAAATTGTTTAATCACAACTATCAAACATGTTGGCATGTTACCTTTATAATACTCGGAGGCTTCTCTTCTCCATCTTTGACTGTTTTCTTCTGCTCATACCCCCCCCCCCCAACCAAAATGACAAGAAGCTGTCTTTATCTTTATCTCTAGCTATAAAGGTACAATACTCAATTATCTTATTATCGAGTACAAATATAACTCGCCTTTCACACAGATGAGTATTTATAACTGCTGCACAACTGAAATTAGGTGAAGTAAATAATACTCGATTTCCTCAGAGCCGAGTTACATTTAACAGCACTGCCAATCGTACCGAGTTTTAATAATACTCAGTCTCTCAATAACCAAGTTATAAGTACTCGATTATCCTAAAGTCGAGTATTGTGCAGTGTATGTCTACCACAACATGACCTTTTGGGACCACTAACTAGAATTCATGCACAAGCAAGGAAATAGTGTGGGTTCCCTTTCGAAATGCGGACCGGTCGTAGCGTTCTACCATTGTGTCAAACCATCATAGTGCCAGTCCAAAGTTCAATTAACCAGCTGCAGAACGTCTATTGTTCCTTGTCCACATCTTCTCCGTTCTGTCAACATCTCACCTGATAGGTAAACAACTGATAACAATTTATAACAACACAATTTATATGAATGTTGTGGGTCTTCAATGAGAACTATCTAAACATAATAATGTGATAACTGGCATGATAACACTGTTGTGCTTTGAATGTTGTGGGTCTTCAATGGAGGGTATGTAAATGTAATAATTTAGTACAAACTCCTGGGGTCACAAATTCTTTGAAAGAACTGTCTTCAATGAGGGGTATTTGAACAATGCATGAGTCCAATTTATGGTAATAAGATATTCTTTGACTGAATTGGGTCTTCAGTGGAGGGTATCTGAACATAATTTGTGGTACATTTAACTGATAACACAAATTCTTTGAATGTTGTGGGTCTTCAATAAGGGGTATCTAAACATAATAATGTGGTACATGTTGCATGGTAGGAATTATTTTCCTTATTTGCAATGCTTTCAGAATTCTCATTTGTTTAACAATATCCTACATGAAATTGAATACTCGATTGTGCGAACATTTTTGTTTTCAAATTTAGGTGTCTAATGGACTAGATGATACAATTATTTAATAGTATTTTTTTACCATCAAGACTTTATGACTCGCCTAACATTTATGACAAAAAAGATGGGTTTTTTTATGTGAATGTTGCTTTCGTTTGTTTAGCTGCATGAACACCTAAACATAAGGCATATATAGTATGCAAATATGGTTTCACAATATTTCACAATGTATGATACAACTATTACTATTTGTGGTTCAGGTCCGTTATGAGTCCGCATTACTTCTACATTTACTACGACGGGGAGGCATATATTAATGATTTGCACGGGCTATCATACTGAGGTCCGAACCAAAAGCAAGCTCTTATTGAAGTGAAATGTGGGATACACATGAGAAAACTGAAACAAAAGATAATGTCAACTCTAGGGTTAGACAAGGATTCCCACGACATCTCCATTGTTTTTCGGGCTCTTCAGCAACTGGTGGGTACCCAAGTTTTCTACAATTCAATTCCGTTACAATGCGACAATGATGTGGACATAATGTGGGGAGTGATAAAGCGGGCACCGCAATTCATAGTTTCTGACTTATATGTCATTGTTGACACTGGTCAGGTTAATGTTGACGGGGCTTCGCAGTATGCCAGCAGAGGTAGACAACAAGAATCCGTTCCTGTAAGCATCGTGTACCCGAGTGTTACAGTTGAGACGTCTTTGCCCTACAATGTTGGACCATGCAATGCGGTTGCTATGGACAATATTGAAGATGCCGAAGTGTATACTGACGGAAATGAATATATCCAAGCCAACTTCGATGACGCAATCGAGATGGATGACACTCGAGACATGTACGAGGAGTTCATCGATAATGATGGACCGGAGGACAATCCATAATTTTTAGATGAACTACAAGTTGAAAACAATGTGGATGCTTGCCCCAATCCGAACCCTAACCCTGACTGGTTCACGTCAAACACATAGGATAACATTCATGACCCATCACCTTCCCTGGAAACTGGTCTGATGAGTTGGCGGCCGGGGGACGAATCGAGCAAGGGGATGCTATTCTTGAATAAAGCTGCGGTTCAGCATGCGCTAACCATGTTCTCTGTGGGGCTCGATAAAAAATTTAAGTTCATGAAGTCAGACCCTGGGAGACTGGTTGTAACATATGTACACGTTTCATGTCCGTGGTCAGTTCGAGCTATCAACAGCAAAAGGCACAAGTTGTGGGAGATCACAACATGTAAGGGTCCCCACACTTGCTCGTCACTCCAGGTGGATCATGATGGAAGGATGATGGATTCGAAGTTCATTGCCATCACACTTGAGTCATACGTACGGGAAGACATTTCAAGAACAATAGCAACCTTGCGTAGCAAAGCACGACCATTGGGCATCTCACTATAAGGTTTGGGATGCAAAACAGAAGGCGGTTGCAGCCATCTACGGGGATTTCGATGAGTCATATGCAGAATTGCCTCGGTTTCTGTCAACGTTAAAAGATGCAGATCCAACCACAGTGACAGCGTTGAAATGTGACAGCCGTAATGTGTTGGGAACTTGCACATTTAACTGTGCCTTTTGGGCTATTGGTCCGTGTATTAAAGGGTTCAAGCATTGCAGGCCGGTGATAAGCATTGATGCAACGCACCTCTATGGCAAGTACAAGGGGAAGTTTTTGATAGCAATGGCAATGGATGCTAACAATGAGGCTTATCCGCTCGCGTTTGCCATTGTTGAGAGTGAAAGCAAGGAGACATGGGGATGGTTCTTGGCATGGTTGACCAATACTACGGACCGGGCCAATCTTTGCATCATCTCTGACCGACATTCGGGGATAAAAGCCTACTTTGATGATAGAAGTATGACTTGGTTGCAGCCTCCCCAAACCCATCACTGGTACTGCCTCCGCCATGTAGTCAGCAATGTTAGCACAAAATGGAAAATTCCGGAGTTGAAGAACTTGGTATGGAGGGCAACAAGTGAAAATCAAGTCAGAAAGTTTAAAGCCACACTGGAATTAATTCGCAATGTCAAGCCAGCTGCACACAGGTACTTGGAAAATGAAGACAAACAAAAGTGGAACTTACACATGACGGAGGGCATCGATACGAAGCAATGACAACCAACCTATCGGAGTGCTTTAATGGAGTACTGAAAGGTGCACGCAGCTTGCCAATAAAGGAAATGGTGAGGTTCACCTTTTTCAAAGTGAACTCATACTTTGACGCTCATCGTAATCTCACTCTGGATTAGTTGGAAGCGGGTTAAGAATGGTGCAAGTATGCCATGGACAAGTTCGAAAAAAATCAAGCGAAGGCAAAGGACCATATGGTGACACGGATGTGCACACAAGCGCGGTTATATCAGGTTGACACACCGGGTAATCTACTGAGTAATGGGGGCGGACAACACACGCATAGGGTTGATCTTCGGGGTATGACATGCACATGCGAGAAATGGGAAGCGTACAAGATCCCGTGTTCACACGTAATAGAAATTTGTGCTAAGTATAAGCACGATGCGCAGTTTATTGATCCTTGCTAAAGCATGTCTGAACGGTACCATAGCTAGGAACCAGTATTCCAACCATTGAAAGATAGATTAGCATGACTGATTCTGGAAGAAACTAGACTAGTGATGCCCAACCTGCGATTGATCTGGAACAAAGGTTGGCCTATATCTACACGAATCCACAATGAGATGGACGAGAATGATAGGGAGTTGCTGACCTCCCTATGGATCGAGAATGGACCAAAATCAAGATGTGGGTTGTGTCGCCAAGAGGGGCACAACCGTAGAACATGTCCTACTCGAAATGCAGAGTCAATAAGTGGTGGAGCTGCATCATAGGTAAAGCTTTCATTTCTTTGAAACACAATGTCGTATAAATTGTTACGTGACTGTTAACAACTCCGTAGTAGTAAATTGTTCTCTATTGCCATAGTAAGCATTTGGACTAGTTATGAAACAAACGTTGGTGCTCATGCATGGATAGGAACAATGAGTCCAATTGGTATTTAAATATGATGCTCATTGGGGAATCGTTAAATGAGGTTGTTATGTTTCAGTTTTTTCACATTATTCGTCGTAAGTCATGAATCTGAGCGTTGTTGTGGCTATGTTGCTTGTTAATAACTTATATAGGTCCAGTGTACATAACATATTTGAACTGTTTACAGCAGGTATGGCAGCCAAGGTGGATGGGTGATAACTGACGTACGTTGCACAGCCAGGATGATCCCTACCGCCTAAGGAAGCACCCGAACGACACCAGTAACTCGATTTCATGACGAGAAGACGGCATGTGTTGGTCACGTCTTTCTTGGAAGTTGATACTAAGTTCTGTACTTTTGTTATGTACTGATGTGGTCATGCACTTTGTTAATGGCATTAATGTTATGTAGTAGATGGCCAAGCGAACAATTCAGTTACATGTAAATTGTAGTTATTACATTTAAGTGCCTTATGTGTTGTATGATTTACAGCAGCTACTGTAATGTTGGTGGCAATAGTTTTCTATAGTAGGGGCAATCTCAAAAGCAACAAGTGTATGCATTATTTTGCGAAAGTGCATCATGAAAATTGTAATAAACTTTCACAGCAGGTGTACTGATAAAACTGAGCTGCAGCTGACGATAAAGGAAACATGAATAAAGAGCGTGTGTAACTCGATTTTAAATATATCGAGTACCATAAGTAACTCGAATATCCTGATATCGAGTAACGTGGAGCCGTTTGCCAGGTCTACTAATCACCACGACAAGACAGTACTCGCTTTCTGAGGAAGCGAGTTATTTTATTAAACTCAATACTACTGTCATCGAGTATTGATGACAAATCGATCAGTCGAAACTTGATTCGACCCATCCAAAAATGCCTGAGTCCAGCAAACTTCTTTGTACAAATCGATTGCTAACCGATTGTTGCTGGATCGGTTAGTTTTATCAAACTCGGTGGAAATATTTTATAAAACTCGATTTCAAATGTAGCGAGGATATTATTGTACTCGATTATAATAAGATCGAGTAATGTGGATACTGCATATTTGGACTAGTCAGTGATCTCTCGTGTTGGATTGCTACATTCGACTCTCCACAGTAGCGGCAGTTCGATTGCTCTCGATTCCTCAGGCTCGAAAGTGACTTTCCGGGCTCCAAACATCGATCCTCAACTGTAGTAAGACTCTTTTACCCTTGCTTCCCATTCAAATTAACTGAAAATCCTGCATTAACCTCCCTTTAAAGGCTGAAATTTTGAACTATGCAAGTTGGTGGGTTTTCATGATTTTGGGTGTTGTGGTCTAAAATGGTTCATGGGTTTTTACATATGCATGTTGTTCATACAATTTTTACCCTTTAATTACATAAACATAGCTGATTTGTGAAGGAACACATGATTTTAGGGTTTATGTGTTCATATGGAATTTGGGGATTTTCATGGGTGTGGGTGTTTTGACGTGAAATATGTAATGGGTTTTTTTGTATGGATGTTGTACACACGTTTTCTACCCTTTAATTGCAAAGAAATCAAGATTTCTGGAAAATGGGAAATTAGGGTTCATGTCTTCATATTGAGAATTTGGGGATTTTGATGAATACAAGTAGTTTTGATCTGAACTGGTTCATGGTTTGTTGTGTATGCATGTTGGTGACATGTTCTCTATCGTTTATATTCAAATTTTTCACATATGGGTATGCATGTTGGTTCATTCGCCAATCTTGTTATAATAGCTCAGATTGGGGTTTTGTTGAATTGGGTATAATTGCTTGAAATTGACCACCGTCTAGAGTTTGATGGATTGGCAGTCACTGGTCGGTTCACATGTTTTGTTGAATTGGGTATAATTGCTTCAAATTACACCCGATGCACAATGTGCAGGGTGGGTTCGCATGTCTTTCAAATAACTTGCCTGCATGGGTCAATGTTCATATATTTCCAAAAAATATTTAATATCAATGCATTCATTCATGCCCCCGCAATAGAATCCATGCATCATGTAATCTATTCCTCATGCATGTACAGTGTGTTTATGTGTCTCTAATGCAGTTCTGAATATTGGTTTTCTGTTGTGTTTTCGGTCCGTCTTTGTAGATCCTAGTTATGGCTCCTAAGAAGTCTAAAACCATTAAAACCAAAGCCAAAAGAGTGTCTGCCTCCTCATCTGATAAAATAAGGTTTGAAACGGTTACAGACGAGCAAAGGTTTGAAACGGTAATTCAGCATAGGAATATTTGGCCAGAACGACAAATCAATCTAGATGAATTACCTATTTCTATCCGTAGGAATCTATAGTGTAGGAACTGGTTGTCTCTATGTAAAGATGTACAACCCCCTCTAGTTGCCCTGATTAAAGAGTTATATTCCAATCTCCATATTCGTTCTGATGACGATTTGGGTACTTGGATTCGAGGTAAAAGTTTTGTCATAAGTAAGGCTGATGTATCCAAGGCTCTTGATGTACCTCGTGTTTGTAGACCTACTTATCCATACTTGGATCGTTTGGAGCGTTCTCCTATATCTTATGTCATGACTCTTCTTTGCGGAAGATCAGTGACGTGGGGATCTAACCCAAGAATTAACTCGAGTGAGTTAACCGAGCTTAATTATATCTTTTTTAGGATAGCGTGTCACAACATCTTTCCCATCTCCCATGTCCATACTATTCCTATAGAGAGATGTATCTTTTTGTATGCCCTCGTCACCGATGCCTCTATTTGTTTTCCTTCCCTTTTTATTCAAACGCTTGCTGAGGCACATAGGAGCAAGTGTAAGAAGCATGATCTATTCTTTCCAGTTTTCATCTATATGGTTCTAAACTATTTACACTTAGAAAGCTTTCCTTCCCTAGAGTTGATCCACATCACAGCCCCTATAGGTGCCACCTTTCTCAAGCAGCGGAGTGCACAAAAGAAGAATGTTGAACCTCGTGTTGGTTCATCAAAAAGACCACAAGTACATGTGTTACTTGTAGATGTTCACTTTGAGGAGAGTCCCATTGATCCTACAGTTGCTGTTGCTGACAATGGTGACGATGAGGTACATGTTGACAACGCAGATGCGGAGCCCACCATTCCTCCTCCTCTCCCTCTTCGTGCTATGATGGATACTTTTATGACAACTCAAGCAGCTCATGGACAGCTTTTAGATGGGCTTATTGCTAAGGTTGCTGCTTTGAGAGCGGATTTTTCAAAGTATAGGAGTGCTTTTCCACCTCCTCCACCCTCTGTCTCTTGATGTTTGCCTTTGGCAATACATAACAAACAGGGGAAGTAGGGATTGTAGTGTAGGGGGGAGAACAATTTTTGTAGATTTCATAAATTATATGAAAGTTATTTAATGTGATTTACCAGTATTTTTATATTATTATATGTACTCTTCAAGGTCCACAAATATGATTTTAATTTTATGATAACTAGTCGCGGACCCACGTGTTGCGCGTGGTTATTTTTTTTTATGATCGTGTTATTATTTGAAATATTTTTGAATGTATTACTACTTAAGTTGCGTTATATATGTATAAACAATATATTGTAGGATTCATGATGATAACACAAATTGTCCTGGAATTAGATGTGGAAAAGATACAACTATAGTTGGCCTTGTAGTCAGTGAAGAGCTGATCATCCGTCTTTCCAGGTTAGTAAAATTTAATTAATTTAAAATTATATAGAATGAATTTTATAAATTTGAAGTTAGCGTCATGCTAGGTGAAAACTTTAGAGGACTGTAATTAAGTTTTTTCAAGTGTTTTTAAATAAATATTAATAATAAAAAAAGAGAAGGCGTTTCTTTAAAGATAGAGATTAGTATTATAAATAGGATGAGGAAATTTTATTGTATTATGCTTTTTGGAAACATAATTTCTATCAAACTCAGTTGGCTAATTTGTACATTTCCAAGTCAATTGAGCACATTTTGTGTGTTACATTCTTCATTTTCATATGGGTAAGGGCATTCACGATCCCAATGATCCACTCCATTGTTCTTGCATGCTTCAATTGTCGTGTGTATTGTGTCATCAAATTACTTAAATAAGTAATTTGGTAGTCACAATTTTAGTTTTAAGGTGTGAGTCGAGTAAAGAAAATATGACAAATATATTCTGAATTCAAATCTAACCTGTTCATCTATAAGAACCATGTCCAAACTGATTAGTTCTAGATTCTTTTCGGTTGATAGCTTCCCACATTCTTCAAAGTCTAACTCTTACCTTCTAATATACCACTATTGAGAAAATTCCCAACCTTTCCAAAAAAAAAAAAAAAAAAAAAAAAGGAATTTCAACTTTAGTAGCAAAATTTGGATCTACCAAACCTAGGTGCCTCAAATTTCCAAAAGTCTAACCTCAAATGAAAGCAACTCACAATCTTAATTCAAAAGTTATTAATATTTATGTAAAGTGATAGCACACGGGAATGGATATAATTAAATAAAACAATGAAAAAAAAGATTGCATCTCAGCTGTTTTAAGTGATACTATTGGTTTTTGTTATTTATTTATTAATCATGAGTTTAATCATCTTTAAAAGGCTCAGTTAAGTCTAAATTCATATTATTTACTAGGTATTGTTTGGTAGATTAGATGTATAAATGCGGAGATTTTTAGTTAGAAATGATGGTTATAATTTATAATGATGCCTCTACTTTATTAGAAAATGCAGATGATACAAATTTTATGGGATGAAAATGAGAGTTTAGCTGAAATATTCAAAAGGAATTTAGTTTGGTTTTTATATTCAATGAGATGTAAGTACAAATTTTTTATAATCACAAGGATAACAATTCATTGCAATTTGAATTTTCCACAATTGATAATCATTCCTTTTGGCAAACCATTAAGGAAATCACAATTGTAAAACTTTTGCAAAGCTTAACAAACAATTAATAAAAAAAACAGAAGATTGCTCGACTATTATTTAAGTGATCCTACAATGAGGGGAAAAAAAATAAAATAAAATAGAATTAAAGAAGCCTATTCACCGACTTAAACATTTCAAGGTCGATTGAGCATCTTTTGCACGTAACCAGAAATTCTTCATAATTGTAAGGATAAGGTTCCTCTTGGTTCCAATGTCCCATTCCAATATTGTGGCATGCTTGAAAGTTTGGAATTTGATACAGGGCAGTTCCCGCAGCTAATGCTTCCCATGTTCATCATTTAAAATTTCCAAAAGGTTATCAATGCCTCCACGATTTGACTCATAAAGTAGCATGATTCCATGTATATAATCTGCAATAAAATTGCCACATGGAACAGTTTTTTCAATTAAATTTTTTCCTTCGACAACTTCTTCATTCAAAAAGTATTCTCAACTTCCCCCTATCAGTAGCGCATCAGGATTTTCTGCTTCATAGCACCAAAAAATTAGGTAGATCTGGGTGATTGAAAAATGGGTCCAGTTGAATTTGTTGGAGGACTAGTTTGCTTTCTGTTAACTTGTTGAAGCGTTTGCAACTAATTAAGAAAAAGGAAAAAATTAAATTAATAGACTAAATAATTTATATAGAGGGAAATAAATAAGTAGATACAAATTGAGAAAATAGTTTTTTATACCTTAACTTAATGTTTCCCAGGAGTGTTGCTGAGTCATGTGACTTTCAAAAATATTTCAACCAATATGTCAGTATGAAGATTTTCCAAAGTCTTCATTTTTTTGGTTTTTTTTTTTTTTTTTTGGTTTATTGTAGTAAATTGTAGTGTTATAACATTTTAGTTACTATTTATAATAAAATGATTTGTTAAGGTTCATAGTATCATATTAAATAAAAATACATAATAATAATGTGTTTACGAATTTTGAAATGATTATACACGAATTTGATGGTGAAATGGTTATACACGACAACAAAGAGGGGAGTTGTATGTTAGGTGCCTAAATCGGTGTGGTAACTAAGAACATGCACCATTAGCTGAGTAGGAGATGAACGATTTTGGGTTTTGATTATTGTAGAAGGGGAGGTGAACCTGAAAATATGCGGGCGTGGGAAAGAAAAAAAAAAATTTTAAAAAAAGGAGCACGGCTAACTTTCACCTAACTTCTATATGAAAGTGAGCGTAACTACAACTGATCCCAGTTAAATTTAGTATGATTTCCAGAAAATTTATTATATTTCATATTTAAATTGGTGTGGTCCTCACATGAATCTAGACACATAACATTATTAACATTTCAATGTTCATATAGTGTTTTTCCAACCTGTATTGACATGACAAGCCCTAATAACTGAAATTGTAATGCTTGGACCATGAAATGAGGTTATAAATGGATAGGGAATTCATTTCTTCTTTCTACCCCACTAACTTCGTAGATTGACTAAGGTATGAGTCGCAATGACTCAACATCAAATCATAATATGCGACACAAGTTTGGATCTACTTCAACATATGGATCATCACAAGTTCCAGCAGATCAACAACTACAAACATACACAGACAACTATGGAGGGAAATGGGTTGGAAAGAAGAGAGATTTCGTTAATATGCCAATATACACGTACGAGAGTCTTGGAAGCGTCGGGCACATCATGGTCGGCAAACCTACAAAACTAAGTACAGATACCACCGCAATAGAGTTCACCGTATCAAAACCACCACGGTCAACCCTATATGAGAAGAAGTGTGAGTTGGAGGTGTATTGTCGATCGCACGGATTATGAGTTCCTAAGGCACATTCAACTGAGTTACCTAGAGATGAACCTGCCAACATACTTACTCGTCTTGAACAAGAGAATAATCAAATGCAAAGGCGACTAGACTATTTTCACGCAATCCAAAAAGCTAGGAAGCATCTAAAGGGGAAGGCACAAGAGCGAGCCATGAAGTCTATTAATGAAATTACTGCGTTAGAAGATGAAAATGATATTTCAGACTTCTCAGATTCAAGCAATGATGATTTCCAAAAATTTCTACCTACAAACATTAGATGTTGTTGTTAATGTCTACACATTTTGTGCAAGACAAAATGTTGTTGTTAATGTCTGACAAATGATGATTATATACATTCAACTTTTGCAAATCTAAAGATTAACTGTTCATTAGTTTTGGCTAATTTTATATGAAATCAATTTCTCATTTTTTCCCTGCTGTTCTTTGTTGCTAAATATGAATATTTAATATGAATATTTACGCATAGATTCAATACATACGAACTCATCCAAACCACACAAACCAACCTCTTTCACAGAAAAACCATATGGCTCCTAAAGCAAGGACTCGCCGGAGTAGATTGGGGCCCAACTGGGACCATCATTGACCAATGTAGACACTCACATTTGTTCAAAATAATACTCCCTTCCACCATGCGTGACATGAAACTGGTAATGTATTACATTGCTATATTATGGTATGTTGCAATGTTTTCAATGGATTGGCTAAGTGTATATGAAATCACTTGCTTATTTTTTCCCTGCTACTACTTTATACAAATACATTACATACAGACTCATCCAAACCAAACTAACCACTCATTCTCTCTTTGTCTTTATGTACAATAAAAATTTTTCGTAACAAACTTTTCTCCGACTTCATGTTTTATGGGCAAATCATCTGAGGGATATGTTTGTTTCATCTTCATCTAAGTCTATTATTTCTACCTAATGATCTTCCAATTTACAGTTCTTGCTGGGTGGATATTGAATCTCAGTGGATATCTGAAGACTAAAAAATAACCATAACAGATAGAATGGTATTCAACGAAATCCTGCCAACCATTACAAAACCAAATGTTCTTATTAGCTTTCTTCAATCCCACTTGCCAAATACCACCATAGGGAGCAGTGAGTGTAGCTACGGTGGATAGCTTAGCATTGTTGAGCCCTGACCACAAGTACCCATCCACACTGATGTGAAAACATAGAGCATCCTTGAAAAGTTTATGCATTGATTTTTGGGGTGAGCTGTCCCCCATTGCTACACTAATGTTTGCAGTGTTGCATGTGCTGCTCAAGTGCTTCGCACTGTTGAACCTTATCGAGTCATATCATCCACACGCACGTCAATACACAGATATGCATCCTTTTACAATGCACTGTTTTCAAGAATGCAGAGCATCCCTGAAAAGTTTATGATACATTTAACACAACTCAGCACCGTCTTGTCAAATCATGTCAGATGAAGCACAGGAATGCTGAATTGTCTTCGCGTGAACCCTGTCCAGTCATATCACCTACACGCACATCAATACACAGATATGCATCCTTTTGTTATGCACCGTTTTCAAGGATCCCTGAAAAAGTTTATGATACATTTAACACAGCTCAGCACTGTCTCGTCAAATCATGTCAGATGAAGCACAGGAATGCTGAATAGTCTTCGCGTGAACCCTATCCAGTCATATCACCTACACGCACATCAATACACAGATATGCATCCTTTTGTAATCCACCGTTTTCAAGGATCCCTAAAAAAGTTTATGATACATTTAACACAGCTCAGCACTATCTCGTCAAATCATGTCAGATGAAGCACATGAATGCTAAATAGTCTTCGCGTGAACCCTATCCAGTCATATCACCTACACACACATCAATACACAGATATGCATCCTTTTGCAATGCACCATTTTCAAGGATCCCTGAAAAAGTTTATGATACATTTAACACAGGTCGGCACTGTCTCGTCAAGTCACGTTAGATGAAGCATAGGAATGCTGAATAGTCTTCACGTGAATAAATACACAACCTCCTTTGCAGTACACATCACCAGCCCGCTGCTGTAGCACAAGCTATAGCCATATCAAACAACTGTCTCAGCGAACCATATGCACCAACAGGTGCTATTGTCGAGTTCGCAGTTCTGCAGTTTGCAGTTCTACATGTGCTCCTCAACACCTCACTGAACAATACACTGTCGAGTCATATCATCTTTATTCACGTGAATACTTACCCTTACATATAGTCAAATCCACGTGAATACTTGCCCTTGCAAAGCTCCTATATAAAGTCCCATTTACATCTACCCTTGCAAAATATCTACACATATCAATCAGAAGTCACATTTTCCAATGTCAATGCGCAATTGGATGCTACCTCGTTTTCCAGATAACTATAGGAGGGAGAGAGATTCCGACGAGAGGGAATACTATGCCGAATTGCGGCAGGAGTAGGACTTTCGCGTGAACGAGTCCAACGCTCTGCACGATGATCTCGTTCGACTCGGAGCGCCTCTTGTCGACCGTATCTCGGTCACACTGCCACGGCAAAACATGCACCAATATGAGCGTGCAGTGACAAAAATAAAAAAAGAGAACAATCTGATGACACTGCGTAGGTCAAGGTATCACATGCTACAACTAGTGGAAGAGCTGGCCGCTGCAATGAACAGGCAACTCACTTCGGCGGAACGTAACAATGTCCTCAACTACGAGGACTACCTGTTAGAGTGAATGCCTATGTGGTATGTGTGTTATGTCTAGGGTTAAGTTAATAATGTTAGTAGCATTAGTGTTCAATATGCAATGCATGCATATTGGTGACATCGTGTAAGTTATTTTAAGTTTTCGGTGTTATGTTCTAGGTGCTTATTGAAAAACATCATGTGTGGGAATATTTAACTTTTATGCGTTATGTGGGAATAATCTAGATTACAAATAACGTGCATGCTCCTCACAATCAATAATAAGGTTTACATAGTACAAATGCAACAACAGTGACAAACATACGTTTAAAACATAGTTAAGCAAAATAGTTCTCCAACAAAGTCTAATTATACGACGACACGATTACTCTTCATTTGACATCTCCACGTCTGACTGATAAATGGGATTAGCAAGAAGTGATTGCATGAATTGTGCGTGCTCGTACCACCCTCCCTCCACTGACTCTCAAATCTCAACTTGGGTCCGATATCAATTAAGATGTATCTTCATTCGATTATTTTCTTCTCTTATGCGGTTCAATGCTTTACAAAGTTCGTCGATTGTGTCTCTGGGCATCTGCGATGCGAGTCGCCGAGGCACTGGCAACTTAAAACCAACCAACTCATCATAAAACATTTGTTGTTCACGAAATAACCAAGCCCACTCCTGTCTCATGGTATTGTGAATGTAAGCACTATTTCGCAGATTCGGGTTAATTGGATAGTTGAACTCATCTTCCAATACCCAGCAACAACCCATAGCAGTGAACACATCGTGAGACCTATAGAGTTGTGGGTTGCCAAAACCAAACATTGACGTTGAATACAATAACATCAAATGATCAAGTTAACAGTGTGCATCAACTGTTGGTAAATAATGTAATGCTGCATAAGATGGTACACGACAAAGACATTCATAAATTTGTGTACTATTACATGCTAAAAATGAAATACTAACACTCAAATTTGACCATAAACATTAGACGTTGTTGTTAATGTTTACACGTTGTGTGCAATACAAAATATTGTTGTTAATGTCTCGACCAATGATGAGTATGTACATTCAACTTTTGCAAATCTAAAGATTAACTGTTCATTAGTTTTAGCAAATCTAAAGAATTTTATTTTTTGTCAATGAAATTTACACCCAATATAACCCAATGTACACACATAACACTCATCACCGTTTCTATAGATTATTGTACAACTAACTAATATAACCCTAATCTACTCACATAACACTCATTCAAGAAAATACCAAAGCACAAGTAATAGAACCTATTAAATGAAAATTCTTCTCTAACAAAAACATACGGTTGATAAAATTTTATAATATCTACAACTACTTTTACTTACTTGATAAAATTCTCTATGTATTTCAAAGAAGAAAATGAGTTTCTCACCTGAGATGATAGAGAGATAATACCAACTTCTGGCAGAAAATTCTGAAAATGAGGAGGAGCTAATCTGAAAATGATGAGGAGAATTGCATGAGAAGCTGATTTATGGAGGGGAGGAGTAAATAGCAGAAAAAATCGATTATGGCAGAGTCGAGTAACATTAATAACTCGATTTCCCATTAATCGAGTTCAGCTTCACATGCAAATAGGTGATTTGATATCGGGTCAGAATGTACCAGATACAACTCGATTATACTGATGTCGAGTACTACTAATAACTCAATATCACACTCATCGGGTTCTTCTTAAGAGATTTGAAATCCCGTCAATAACTCGGTTATCGCATTGCCGAGTTACAAACAGTAATGCGGGAATATTTTATTGCCCAAAAGCCACGCTGGGTGACCAGCGTGGCAAGAACCTGCCCAGAACTCGGCGTTGGAATAATCGAGTACTTTAAGTAACTCGATTTTACACTCATCGAGTATCGAAACAGGGGCACGCCCCTATATAGTTTCGAAATAGGGGCATAATGCCAAATATTTTTGCCCAAAGGGGCAAAAGGACAGAATGTCCTTACAACTTGTACATATTTATAATTAGATTATGTCACTTACACATAATTTAAAAAAAAAATTGACATTTATGAAAATTAATTCAATTACCATCTGACATGTATACTAAGGATCTATTTAGATACCGCTTATTTTGCTGAAAATTGAAAACTTATTGCTGAAAATACTGTAGTAAAATAATTTTTAAAAGACAAAACATTGTGGCTTCGTTTTTCACAAATTGGCTAGTCCGTGAACAGTGCCGTGGGACCAGCCAAAAAAACACAAAATGCACAAACATCTATAATTGGCAAACGCACGCTAAATGCGGCAAACAATAGGCTTGTATGTGTTTAGATTTTTTTTTTGTGGTCTACACAAGGCAGGGATATAATTAGTTAGCGGGCAGGCGAGTGGGGACCGTGTTAGGTCTAATAAGTCCATAATTGTGTGGGTATCCACTTAATGTGAGATGGAAAATGCATATAATTAAAAAATAAGATACTACCAAGAGTCTTATAACTTAACTGGTTGACATAAGATACTGCCAAGAGCCTCAATTATATCTATTCCATAACATACTGCCAAGAGCTTTAAGCTTAGATGTTCATTTCTTGGTGGGTTTAAGTTCCTTTTCCCCTATTGTAACAATCAAATTATTATTATTTTTTTAAAAAAATGCATAAAATACCTTATCTATGTGACAAATGCAAAATTTTTCTCACAATATAGAGTAATTCGGAGACATTTGCATAATCTGTCTCACAATATAGAATAAGTTTTGTCTAGTGAAACATTTATATGAAAAGAATGCTACCTAAAGGAGAAAAAAAAATTGTTAATTGCTAATTGGACATGATAATTGACGATAACATTAGATTTGAGATTGGTATATAGTTGACATTATTATTACTATTATTTAATGGGAAAGCCTCTCACGTAGTCAGGGGCGGCTCTACATAGAGTCTAAGGTGGTCATAGGACCACCCTGGCCTGGAAAAAATAATAATTATTATTGTAGGGATGTTAGGTCCAAAAGTTTAATGTAAATTTATTATAATGGGCCCATAGCCCAAGCCGAGGATAAGGATTATTCTGAATAGGAGTAATTGCTGGTGAGGATGTTCCTGATCCTGTTGGTGATGCTGCTGCTGCTGATGTTCCTCCACCTCCTTCGGATGACTTTGATGTTCGTCGTACCTTGGAGACTGTTATGATCGTTCAGGCGGCTCATAGTCAGATTTTGGTGGACTTGCTTGACGAGATTCGTGCTCTGCGAGCCGACTTAGCACATTTCCGTTCACCCTCACCACCTCCTTTTGATGATGGCTTGTGATTGCCCTTTGGCATTCCGTCACAAAAAGGGGGAGTAGAGTTTTGACTTGTAGAGGAGTTTTTTGTAGTGAAGGGGAGTATTGTTTGTTTTGAGGAACTAGTGGAGTTTTTAGATTGTATCTAGGTACTTCACTTTGTATATTTTTTTGGGGCTATTCATGTTAGGGGGAGTAACATTGTTTTTGGTATACATGATATATATATGATTCTTGTTTCTTGTGATTCACTGTTTATTGATTTATATTTATGAGTTGTTCATTGATATATGTCTTTATTATGTGTTTTGTAAATCATACAAGAATGTTATACCTATTTATTTACTATTTTCTGTCACACATGCGTTTATGCGTTTGTTGAGTGTTTTAGGAATATACATGTTGATTCAATTGAGCTGTTGTCTACACTTGCAACTGATGGATAGTAGTTAGGATTGAATTTGAGTTTATGAGCATTATTTTTGTAAAGGGTTTTTACTTGTAAACATTGAGCTTTTAATTTGTGTTTTGTCACGGATTGCCAAAGGGGGAGTTTGTTAGGTTCTAAAAATTTAGGAATTTATGTATTTAGAACTCTAATGTGTAATGTTGGCAAACCATGATCAAAACAATATGTTTAGTCTTGTTTAGGCTTGCGCAAAGTTATATATTTTATGTAAAGTTGGAATCGAGAGGCTGCAATTGCATTGGTGCATTTCGGCCTAGCTCGATCGATTGAAAGTTAGACTCGATCGATCGAAAGTCGGCCAGAATGTTTTTCTGCAGAATTTTCCAACTCAGCCCTAACTCATTAAACGTTTTGGGTTTTCTGTTGGTACTCTATATATGACCTCAAGTTCAAGAGACACAATTGCAGTTGCTAATGCAAGTACTGATACAAGCCTATGGCACCGCAGACTTGGTCACATGAGTGAGAAAGGGATGAAGATGTTGCTATCAAACGGAAAACTACTAGAATTGAAGTCCATTGATTTTGACATGTGTGAAAGCTGCATCTTAGAAAAACAGAAAAAAGTGAGCTTCTTGAAAACTAGCAAGACATCGAAGGCTGAAAAATTGGAGTTAGTACACACTGATTTGTGGGGGCCTTCTCCAGTTGCATCCCTTGGAGGTTCAAGGTACTACATCACTTTCATTGATGACTTAAGCAGAAAGGTATGAGTTTATTTTCTAAAAAATAAATCTGATGTATTTGAAACTTTTAAGAAGTGGAAGGCCATGGTTGAGATAGAAACAAGTTTAAAAGTAAAATGTTTAAGGTCAGATAATGGAGGAGAGTACATAGATGGAGCGTTCAGTGAGTATTGTGTTGCACAAGGAATTAGGATGGAGAAGACCATTCAGGACACCACAGCAGAATGGTGTGGCTGAGCGCATGTTGGACTACCAAAAACTTTCTGGGCTGATGCTGTTAGCACTGCAGCTTACCTGATAAACCGAGGACCATCAGTTCCTATGGAGTTCAGACTTCCTGAGGAGGTTTGGAGCGGTAAAGAGGTAAAGTTTTCACATTTAAAAGTTTTTGGTTGTGTTTCTTATGTTCATGTTGATTCTGATGCTCGTAGTAAACTTGATGCAAAGTCTAAAATATGTTTTTTCATTGGCTATGGTGATGAGAAATTTGGCTATAGGTTTTGGGATGAACAAAACAAGAAAATCATCAGAAGTAGAAATGTGATATTTAATGAACATGTTATGTATAAGGACAGGTTAATTGTAGTGCCAGATGTTACAAAGATAGATCAAAAGAAATTTGAGTTTGTCAACTTGGATGAATTGACTGAAAGTACTGTCCAGAAAAGAGGTGAAGAAGATAAGGAAAATGTAAATTCACATGTAGATCAGAGTACACCTGTAGCTGAAGTCCGCAGATCTTCTAGGAACATTAGGCCTCCACAACATTATTCACCTGCTTTAAATTATCTCTTGTTGACTGATGGTGGTGAACCAGAGTGTTATAATGAAGCCTTGCAAGATGAGAATTCAAGCAAGTGGGAGTTAGCCATGAAGGATGAGATGGATTCCTTGTTGAGAAATCAGACATGGGAACTAACTGAATTGCCAGTAGGAAAGAAGGCTTTGCACAACAAGTGGGTATACAGAATAAAGAACGAGCATGATGGTAGCAAATGTTACAAGGCCAAATTAGTTGTTAAAGGGTTCCAGCAGAAGGAAGGCATTGACTACACAGAGATATTTTCTCCAGTTGTAAAGATGTCAACAATTAGACTGGTGCTGGGAATGGTGGCTGTAGTAAACTTACATCTTGAGCAGTTAGATGTGAAGACGGCATTCCTTCATGGTGACTTGGAGGAAGACCTTTACATGATTTAGCCAGAAGGGTTCATTGTTCAGGGACAAGATAATCTAGTCTGCAAACTGAGAAAGAGCTTGTATGGCCTAAAACAAGCTCCTAGACAATGGTACAAGAAATTTGACAGTTTTATGCATAGAATTGGGTTCAAGAGAGATGTGAAGCTGATCACTGTTGCTATGTTAAGTTTTTTGACAATTCTTACATCATATTACTATTGTATGTGAATGATATGCTTATTGCAGGGTCTTGCATTAAGGAGATTAATAATCTGAAGAAGCAATTGTCAAAACAGTTTGCAATGAAGGATTTGGGAGATGCAAAGCAAATCCTTGGTATAAGAATCATTAGAGACAAGGCTAATGGTACGTTGAAGCTTTCACAGTCAGAGTATGTGTAGAAAGTTCTCAGTAGGTTCAACATGAATGAACCTAAACTAGTGAGTACACCCTTGGGTAGTCATTTCAAATTAAGCAAAGAACAGTCATCGAAGATAGAAGAAGAAAGGGACCATATGAGCAAGGTGCCCTATGCCTCAGCTATTAGCAACTTGATGTATGCTATGGTATGTACAAGGCCAGACATTGCACATGCAGTGAAAGTTATGAGCAGATTCATGAGTAGGCCTGGAAAGCAGCATTGGGAGGCAGTCAAGTGGATTCTGAGATATCTGAAGGGTTCATCAGATACATGTCTTTGCTTCACATGTGCAAGTTTAAAACTGCAGGGTTATGTATATGCTGATTTTGCTCGCGATATTGATAGTAGAAAGAGTATTACTGGGTTTGTATTTACTCTGAGTGGTACAACTATATCATGGGCTTCAAATCTGCAAAAGATTGTTACTTTGTCTACTACAGAAGCTGAGTATGTTGCAGCAACTGAAACTGGGAAGGAGATGATTTGGCTACATGGTTCCTTAGATGAATTGGGTAAGAAGCAGGAGATAGGCATTGTACACAGTGACAGTCAGATTGCAATTTTTCTTGCTAAAAATTCGGCTTTTCATTCAAAGTCAAAACATATACAAACAAAATACCACTTTATCCGGTACCTTGTTGAAGGTAAACTGGTAATACTTGAGAAGATATGTGGATCTAAGAACTCGGCAGACATGTTGACTAAGGGTGTCACTATTAAGAAGCTAAAGCTGTGTGCAGCTTCAATTAGCCTTCTAGCTTGAGGATAGGAGGATGAGTTGCGGGGATGAGGGATTGCTTTTGGAGGATAGCGGCTGATGTTGGTGATTGAACTAGTCTTCAAGTGGGAGATTTATTGGGTTTTGTAGAGCCTAGTTTATGTTTGATCCGGTTGACGACCCGACCTGACCCGAATAATGTTGCGTGTTTTTTAATGAGAGATTTTCTGAGGCTTAGTGAAAAAAATTTTGGCCCATTTTGTAGCCCATTGTAATCCTGTGTGCAGGATATAAAAACCGCTTTTGTGATTAGGGTTTTGTTACTGTTGTTGTGTTTTTAGAGAGAGAAAAATATTGTAGCCGCACTTTGTATTTTTCCCTGATAATAGTGAAATCCCTGCGACTCCGTGGACGTAGGCAAATTGCCGAACCATGTAAATACTGTTTTGTGCGTGTGATTGTTTTCTTTGACATGTGTTTTCTCTTTTTTTTTTTTTTTGTTTCTCACAGGTTGGAATTTTGGTTGAATTCCCAACACTGCGAACCATTGTTTAGTAATTGGATTTATGACACAATAATTGTATCCTTTGGTTATTGGATCTAATCTATCCTTTGCGCAACACAATAGCAAGTCATTACAAGAAACTTCAAGCCAAAGGCGCTTACTTAGTCTGTGTAGATAAGCAGCGAGAGATTCCAATTCTGGTTGGTCAGAATTAGTTACGAGGAGACAATGCTTGTACTTCTTATTTGTGTACTCCACCAAGATCATTGTAAAGGGCTGTTGTTGAGGGTTTGTGTGGTGGTGCAAAACAAAGCGGCGAGCGAAGAAAGGGGTGGAGATTAAAGAGCACCAGTGTTTTGATACGCATTTGCATTAAAATACAGACTTTAAAGGAAGTCGAAGCAGGATTTCCATCAATTGAAAATCCGAGAGATTGTTCAAATTCATTGCCATTGCAGTTGTTTCTTTGCCTTTGCCCTTAGAGAGATTTTTACAGATACATGGCAAATTCCACATCCTATAGCTGTCTATATATATATATATATATATATATATATAATGGAATATTTTTCTTTTTGAGCATATCATGCGTGGGCATATAAGAGAGAAAAAAAAATACCCAATTATGTAAGTCATAACATCACAATTTTGCTATGCCGAAGCACATAGATGTTATACATGATTGGCGGGCTTTAGGGGTGAGATGATTATTTATGCTTTTCTCTTAGAATTTTTTTTTTAGTCATTCCCATCAAAAAAAGTGATATGAGTGTTAAGTATAAGAGATTACTTAATCGTACTCATCACAAACACAAGCCACAAAGCTCACTTGCTTAGTTGTGCATTAAGATGCTTATCTAAGCTACAAAAGATACAAAGTTTAGAAAACTTTGTTTCAATGGCCATCCAAAGTACACAAGTACCAATGTATACAACACACACTGTTTTTGTATTTTTCTAATTTTTCAATTTTTTTTCATTTTTATGGAAAAAAAAAAAAAACAAAATTGAAAACAAACAAACAAAAACATGTTAAACAAAGCATAGTATAAAACAAAGACTAATTCAAAAATAAGAAAGCAAAACACACAAGTAATGCATAAGCAAAAACAGAGGAAGAGAAAAAAAAAAGTGACTAAATCATTTTGAGCCTTTTTCCTTCCACACCTTGGAAGAACCTTTCCATTTGGCGAACCCTTGATCCGGCGGTAAGGGGAAAGAATTGAAACCGTTTAAGTTCGAAAGGAACATGAGAGCCTTAAGAAGATCTCCAAGAGGAGCAAAAAAGGATGGAAACTGATTTCGGTTTCCAGATAAGATCATACTATTGCTCTGTTGAGTGGCTAACTACTTGTAGTAATTTGGACAAGTATACCTTGAAGCTCTACAGTGATGACAAAGATGTTGCTTCTTTTGTTTAGACTTTTGGTTATTTCCCTTCTTAGTCCTAGGGTTTTTGGTCTCTTTCTTATCAAGTTTAGGGGGTGCTCCTAAGATAGATTTACCATTGTCTATGTTCTCACTAGCTAAGACAGTTTTAACATCATTGTTCTTAGAATTAACATTATTCGCAAGTGAAACAAACATAGTAGCACTAGAAGAAGCAATATAAGGAGAAGAGAAATCATACCCCAAACTAGTTCTATCAGAAACATATTTTTGAAAGCTAAGCATCTCATCAAGCTTTGCACTGGAAGTCCTCTCCAATTAAGCTCTAACTTGAAACAGCTCCACTTCAAGCTTCTTGGTCTTTTCAGCCAAAAAAGCAGTGCTCCAATAGTCTGATTAGCTTTGTCAAACTTTGTGGAAAGCTCTTCTCGATCAAGTTCCACATAACTCAGCTTTTGGTGACCAGTCTATATAGTCTCTCATGCTTCTCAGAAACCTTGTACAATTTTTCATAGGCTATATGGATATCATCTTGATCATCCATTTTCTTAAACTTAAAGTCCACCAAGTCTTCTTCATCATCTATTGTTTCTGAAACCCTATCAGTAGGATCAACTGTAGCGGTGAAGGCATTCAGGATTCCCTCGCAATCATTGTCATCTGAATCATCCTCAGGCTCGATGTCATTTAAGGTAGTAGCAAGGACCTTGCTTTTCCCAATAGTCTTGAGATAGGTTGGACATTCTATTTTCATATGTCCAAAACCTTGACATCTGAAGCATTTTGGTCCTGAGGGAACAATGTACTGACCGCCTTCATTAGCATCCTTCTTTCCTCTGTCTTGGTTCTTGAACTGAGACGAACTGGACTGCTTACAGTCTTTATCAAATCCCTTTGCATTGGCATTCTTCATGAAATTTTTGAACTGCCTCGTAATATAGGATTTCATTTTAGAATCTTCATCATCAGATGACTCATCAGTATCACTGCTTTTGGCCTTCAAACCCATGCTCTTGCTCTTGCTCTTGCTCTATCCTAGTCAAAACCAATTCATAGGTTTGCAAGTTGCCAACCAACTCTGTCAAAAGAATTTTATCAATATCTTTCAATTCCTCAATAGCGGTGATCTTGGCATGAAATCTCTCAGGCAGATATCTAAGCACCTTCCTTACAACCTTGGGTTCAGGAATGGTTTCCCCAAGATTAAAGGCAGAGTTCACTATGTCCTTTAGCTTGGCATAGAACTCATCAAATGACTCATCTTCCTCCTTCTTAATCTCTTCAAAGCTCATAGTAAGCCTTTGAAACTTTGAATCCTTGACAGCCTTAGTCTCTTCATAGGTTGTCTAGAGGATAGTCCATGCTTCCTTAGCAGTTTCAGTAGAGGATATCTTCTTAAACTTCTCATTGGTGACTACACTGAATAAAGCATTCAATGCTCCGCTATTGAAGTTTGTCGCTTTGATCTTAGCATCATCCCAATCAGCCGGCGGTTCCTTTGGCTTGGTCCAGCCTATGTCCACAGCTTGCCACACTTTTTCATCTAAAAACTGCAAGAAAGCTCTCATGCGTACTTTCCAGTATGCATAGTTAGTGCCATCAAATAAAAGATGGATAATTAAAGATTGTCTTTTATCCATGACAAACAGGGGTCAATGGATCACATAGCAAAAATTAACCCTAATCAGAGTGTGCCTGCTCTGATACCACTTGATAGGCCAAGAATGTATTGACCCATTTGGTAACTTAATCAATTAATGTAGCCAAGTAAAATTAATTAAATTCAATTACATGCAATAAGTGTGGTAGCACAAACAAATCACTAACTAAGTCAAATGCAGAGGAAAATAAATTTGACACGGGTGATTTGTTTACGAATAGGAAAAACCACCAAGGCAAAACCCCACCGGGTGAATTTAAGGTCACCACTCCCGAGAATCCACTATTATCAAAATAAGAGGTTACAAGTAAAAGGAATCCCAGTACCTAATACCAAGTTAGAGTTGAACCCTTACCCCAATACATAATTGGACTTGCAATGTAGTGACAATCTCTCCTTTTAATGCATGGCTCCAAGTACGTGACTAACCAATTGATACACGAATCCCAGTACGTGACTAACACACCAACTTGAGAAAGATGTTGGCTGCAAAGTTCTTTAGTTCATCCAGACGATGAAGATCAAGAAGCTCTTTGATTACAAAACCCTTAGCGCACAAACGCAGCAACTTCTACAAAGAAGAAGATGAACTAGGGCAAATTGTCTCCAGTCACAATTTGAGTGAATAATCACTTTGCATCAAGTTGCATCACCTTAGACGACCCTTAAAATAATCCTTATATATGTCTAGGGTTGTGAGAAAAGAAACCCTACACAAATAGCTTGGATATGCGTGAAAAACAGATCTGGAAATCTGAATTTCGTAATTCTCGATAGATACAGCTTCTGTTAAGAGCTGTCAAGAATCACATATTAAATCTTGATAGATACATCTGTCGAGTTATCTGTCGAGCTTTAATGAACAACACCTCTTCACTTGTTTCTTGGACAGACTTGCATGGCTTCAATACTAGACTTGAACTCTTGTTCCTTGAAGTATTAAACACATCCTAGACCCACCCAATTACAAGTAAAGTGCGTTTTGTCAAAGGATTGGCCAATTCTATATGACATATGTTCTAACAGGTTCCACATATGTCCTAACAAAGAGCTCGGCCATGGAGGTTTGATTTGAACTGAGAGAGAGAGAGTCAGACCAAGAGGGAAGACAAAAACACATGCCTCCTTCCTTCAAATTGCACAATTTATGCAGTAAAGTTTGGATACAAACTCTTACGTGATGAAGAAGGCCGAGATTTTGCTACTGCTTCGAATCAAGATGCTGCAAAGTTGTTCAAGTCAAATTTATGGAAGCTAAAAATCCAGGTAAAATTAAGTATTTTATTTGGTGAGCTTGGAATGATGCTTTACCAACTAAATGTAATTTGCAGAAGAGGAAAATTGTTACTGATTCCACTTATGATTTTTGTTCAATAATCCTGAAACCATCATACATGCATTGTGGGGTTGTGCAACGACTCAGGTAGTTTGGATAAAAAATTTTTGGCTGGATTGATAAGAGGACAGTGGGCTTGGGAACCTTTTGCAGAGCTCGTTGATTTGGTAAAGCATCAATCTCATATGTTGGAACTCTTCGCTATCACTACTTGGCATATTTGGAACCGAAGAAACAAATCCAGGACTGGAAAGATGGTGTACCCCTGGAAAAAATGGCCAATGCTGCCAAGACCCTCCTCTCAGATTTCCATAGACTTCATGCTCCCAGAATTAAAAAAAAAAAAATCCTCAAGCTTGAAATATCAAATGGAAAACTCGGACACCTTACCTTTCAAAAAAATATTTGATGAGGCTTTGTTTGAAGACACTGATGAAGCTGGAATTGGTGTAGTGGTTTGAAGTTCCTATGGTAAAGTGATGGCTTCTGTTTTAGAATTAATACTAAAACCCTTCTCTATGGTTGTCCATGAACTTTTAGCAGCTAGACGGGCTACACTATTTGTTCAGGAAATTGGTATCAGTCAATCTATCTTCGATGGTGACTCTGAAATGGTGATAAACTTTCTTGAGCGTAGGCCTCTGAAATGATCATAAACTTTCTTAAGTGGAGGGATACATTACGATTTGCATATGGACACTTGATCAAAGATACTCTTGTTCATGTAAACTCTTTACAGAGTTATTCTTTTTCTTACCTTTACTGGCAAGGTAATGTTATAGCACCTACTTTAGTTAAGAAAGCAAAACTTTCGTACCCCTTTATTAGTTTGGATAGAGGATGTTCCATCCAACTATCTTTCTCTTGTTATGGCTGATTTACCAGATTAAATAGAATCATTGATGGATTTATTCTATAAAAAATAAAATAAAAAAAATTGTTTGCCCATACCAATATTTTATTCCATACAAAAGAGCTTTTTATTTCAAATGTTTTAAGAAAATCAAAACTCAAAATTCACTCATGATTTTTATTATAATGAGAATTTGAGGAACATAAACATTAATATAAACATAAACACAAACACAAGATATCACGCATAAATATCTAATATTTTCATATAATAAAAAAAAAAATATGTAAAAAAAGGATAAAAGAATTGACATTTGTGAATGAGCTATGACTTTTGAGAAAATCAAAACTCAAAATTCACTCAAGATTTTTATTATAATGAGAATCTGAGGAACATAAACATAGATATCACGCATAAATATCTAATATTTTCATATAATAAAAAAATATGTAAAAAAAGGATAAAAGAATTGACATTTGTGAATGAGCTATGACTCAAATTGCATGTTTAACTTGTCAATAAAAATTAATGATAACCAAAAAAAAAGGAAGCATATAGAGGATAACAAAAATTTAATACATGTATAGCCAAAAAAATTTAATTCTTTTTTGGATCATTTACCTTTTCAAGAATTTTTTCAATTATCCCCATCATACATTCGAGCTGACATCCATAAGGATATAATATTCTAATGATATTGTATTATTGTTGGAGTATTTATGCCAAGCAATTGCAAGTATGTATTATAATGGTATTGAAATATTGTTGAAGTCTACTTATAATCAACAAACAATATGCTTGCGAAGAATTTGCAAGCATATGAAGAACCTATCACAGTAACAACCACTAACACCATTGCTCCAATTTCAGATTTACTGCAGGAACACAATGTTAATGGCTTATGAGTTTATTTTTATAGGAGTTAGATAGGATTCTGACATGATTTCTCTTTGGTTTCAATTTATGGATTTTGTGTATTTTGGGGGATATTTTGTTTCTAATGAAGCTAATGTGATGAAAGACTTAATTTTTAAAACCTAGGTATAATGTGTATATTGTGATGTGTAATTTTTAAATAATAAAATAGTTGTCATATCACCTAAAAAAAGTCATATCATTGTTTCGTTAGCCACAAAGGCAAGGAGACTAATGATAGTTAATAAAAGGACCAATAATGCTTAATTTGAAACTTCAAGGACCAATAAGAGTCATTTGAAACTTTAGGGACTAAAAGTGTTAATCATAAGAATATATGTTATAAATATCTACAAACATAAAGTTATATATATGTTTATGTTTCTTGTATGCATTGCATCTGAAGTAAACTTCATACTTATAAAAATCATAAATTAACTTAAAATTTTTATTTTTATTAATCAAAAGAATGTTTGTTAGCACTTTATTGTTGGAAAATCCCATAAATTTTATTGTAACCACAATTCAAGTTTTGATATCATTCATTCATTGTGTGGGGGCCTTTTTGTCTGTCGAGTTAAGATAGATTGACCCCGGTTAATTAATATATTTACCCAAGTTGATTAATATTAATTACCCAAGTTAATTAATTAGGTCAAATTACATACAAATCGTGGAGGCGCCAACAAATCGCCAAATAACTAATATGCATCAGAAAATAAATTAATAAGGTGATTTGTTGACAAATGGGAAAAACCTCTCGCAAGGCAAAAACCCCCATTGGGTGAATTTAAGGTCACCACTCCCAAGAATCCACTAATCAATAATCAATCGATTACAAGTATGAGGAATCTTACCACTATCCTGGCCTATCCCAAAATACCAACCTACAGTTGAACCTTCGCTTCAATACCCAGTTGAAATTGATATTGTAGTAGTCTTCTTTACTTTGTTGCACAAATCTCCAATTTGTGACTAACTTCTTTGCACAAATTCCAGTACGTGACTAACTTCAGTAACTTGAATGATTATTGTTGGCTGCAAAGTTCTTCACTTTATCAACAATGAAGATTAGGAAGCACTTGGTTACAAAACCCTAGAGTGTACAAACGCAGTGGCTTCACACAGAATATATGAGTTCTAGGTCTCTGTTTTTGTATATTATAACTTTTAAAATAAGCCTTATATATGACTAGGGTTGTGAGAAACGAAACCCTTATCATCCAATTCATCATGGGCCGAATTTTAAATCTGGAAATTCTGAAATCGTAGATCTAGATAGATCGAGCTTGTATTGAGCTTCTCCATTAAACTTTGATACTAGTATCTGTCGAGCTTCTGTCAAGATGTAATGAAACAACTTTTTCTTCACTTATTTCTTGGATCAACCTTCATGTCTTTAATGATACAACTTGATATTTTTGAACAACATACTTCTTGATATATTAAACCCAACTTAGATCTACCCAATTACAAGTAAAGTGCATTTTGTTAGCCAATTACATAGAAAATATGACCCTAACATTGTCATATTGGGCTGAGTCCATTCTGCTAGGCTAAGGCCTGTTCTGCTATGGGTCGGAAAGTTAGGCCTGACACTATTCTAGCAAGACCTTGCTAAAGAGCCAGTCTTTGCACAAACCCAGCATCCAAAAACAAAGACAAAAACTATTAACAAATGCATGTATATTAATTCACAAATGCTAGCACATGTTTATAGGTTCAAAAGAAAATATCTTGTGTTAGAAGGATAAGTTACATTGAGGAAAATTAATTAGGGACATAATTAACATAACTAATATAGTCGAATGTTAAATGATACAGCGAAATGTAAAAATAATACAGTAGAATATAAGAATGACACAGCAGAATTTCCACAAGAAGTGAACCAAAGAGAACCCCAACTTGGACAACCTTGCTATTGGGCTAAGCCATCAAAGTTATGCATTCTATGGAATGGGCCTAGATGGCTACTTATTGTTGCTTTGAGATTTCAAAGAATGGGTTTGTTGTAAGAGGGAGGGAAAAGAAGCCTATTGATATATGCATTTCTGCCGTGTTTTTTCTCTTTTCTTTTTTTTCTTTGTAAATTCCCTTTTAGTTCTCTCTATTTTCTTGCCTTAGTCGCTATCCCCTTCCATTTATGGCTACTGTTCATATTTATACTGGTTCAAGCCTATTGAATTTCTCTATTTTACCCCTATGACTCACCAACCATTTTTGTCTACTGTGAACACCTTTATGGCTCACCAACCATTTCTCTATTTTACCCCTATGGTTGTTCGGCTCTGGGCATGCTCATTATATTCTCTCTTTTCCACTACCCAATTCCACAAAATATCCTAATTTGTTTGGTTTTGTCGTGAGCCTTTCCCCCTTGCTTGAACGGATAAGGCTTCGGGTCTCTCTCTACTCTCCTCTCTGGCATGCATCAAGTGGTCCCAACCGTCTACCCCCTATTTTGGGCAAAGATGCCAACCCAGCAAAGCATCTCCCAAAAGAGGCCCTGGCTGGATACTGGAAATACCTTTTCCCCCCTCCACCAAACCACACCCTCTGTAAATCACTTGACCGTGGGCCCACGTCCCTTGCATTGGTTAGGTTTAGGTTGGTGGTGCTCCGGCCATAGTGTGGTTGCTCCACTACTCTTTGTTTTTGTTTTCTTTCTTTCCCAAGTTGTTACTGCCATTGCTACTCAATTTTGTCTCGTTCTGCTCTTGCATTCTCTCTGCCTGCACTTATCTTTCATGGAGGATGGTATGGGATTATTGGGCTTGCCTCACTTTTGCCTCTTCTTGGGCCTGTGGGTCTGCCTATTGCCACTTTATGCGGGGCTGGCCCATTGGGCCTTATTTCTTTCTCTTCCTTTATTTGGGCTTTTTAAGTCCTTAGTATCTGCTGTTACTTTCTAATCTCCTGCTACATTCCTTTCTTTACTTGTTATTGGGCTTTTCTGCTGGTAGGCCTTTTTTATCGAAAATGTGCCTCAACACGTTCTAAAAAGGTTGTTACAAATTATCTTGAAACTAATTGAAAAAAAAAAAGAAAAAAAAGAGCATTATGGAGAATTTCGCTTGAGCAAAAGTGAAGTTCGCTCAAGAAAAAAATGAAACTCACTCAAGCGTAAGAGAACCTTACTTGAAAAACACAACCCAGAAATTCACCTAGATAATGGTTCTTTTGTGTCATCTTTTCCAAACCCTAATTTTGCACCCACATAATGCTTCTCTTACACAAATTTTCAATATATAAGAGGTTGCAACACTGTGAGCTATTGAAAAATATATTGTGCCTCTTATCTATTGATCAAATTTGCTAAACCATTTTACCCACTCTACTTATGATCTCAAAGTAGGTGTATGAGAAATTAAAACTGCTAAATATGATGAGCTATCGATTCATTTACCTCGTAGGAACCGAATACTCGCAGCCAGATCTTTCTTGGTGTAAACACCCTATTTTGTAATAGTATATAATCCTTAGTCCCCGACACCAATGAGAAGCTTGACACTTTTCAACTAAGGGTAATTGAAGCATTTTCGATAATTCGAAGGTAATCACAACTCTAAAGTGTTCAAATTACTTTGAAAAATGAAAAATGACATTTTCTCACTTTTTTGTCAATATCTTTTTAACCACAACAAAATTTTTAGTGAGTTTTTCCCCTTATAAAGGAAAAACTCAGTGCTTCAAAATGGACACCAATTTGACCTAATTGGGATTAAAAATGAGCGAGTTAAGCCTGTTTGAAGTCAAGAAAGCAATATTATCAAGAAAATAGGGTTCCACATGAGGCTACGTGCATAGACTCAAAATTGCATATGAAAGCTTCATGGTTAGGTACACAGCTTCACCCCAGAAGCCCGACACATCCATATTTGGGATCAAAACTCTTCAATATTCAAGTAAGTGCAATTTAGATGCCTAAGAGGCTCTAAAACCTCTAAAAGAGCCTAAAACCCCTAATTTGATCTCTATAAATACACTATTATGCCTCCATTTCAAGAGGAGGCTAGAGTCTTTTTACTTTATTCTTCATTTAAAAAAAATATAAAAAATAAAAAATAAAAACCTATTTTTCCCTAATATATGTTAATCTAGATTTGTGTTAATTACATTTAGTTTCAAGGAATTTCATTGTGTTCTTCTTAGTTTTTGTGTTCAATTTTCTTGTTAATCAATCTTAACACATGAAAATATATTCCTGCAAGATGGGCGCGTACACATCTTGAGACTGCATATGTAGGATTTCGATCTTGCGCACACAAGCTCAAGATTGCATACGCAACCAAAACCTAAAATTGATAAATGTCATGCATCAATCAATCTATTTGATTTTTCACATGCTTAATTAATTGGTTTGACTATGAATCCCTAAATCTAGGTTAATAATTACTTGTATCATTGTTTTCCTTTTCTTTTTTTAGAGATAAATACAATATGATGCTAACTCAGCAACTTGAACACCCTTTCTTCCTTAGACCCCCAAGCACTTTGTGTATGGAAATGTGCTAATTTAGCTACAAGGCTATTAACTGGTTTCCTTAATTGACTTTGAATACAATAAGATTTTTCCTCGTCAGTGCATATGAATGTAATTTAATCTGATTTAATCACTAACTTTCCTTTAATATAATAAATTGCATAATAACAAGTAATTTAACAATTTATTTATAACTAGTCCCAAACCCACGCTATACGTGGGAAAAAATAATTATTTTATAATTGTAATATACTGTATAATTTGTACTCTAAAATTTGTTGAGCATAATTTTCTCTCCCTAAAAATTAAACAATTGCTATTCCGTCCAATTAAGCCTACTTTAGTACATTTCGGTCCAAATTGGTCCATTCAATCAATTTTGGTCCCCTTTGGCTCATTTTGGACTAATTGGCCTTAGATTGATTCTTTTTGTAGATTTCCTTTTCAAGTTTAGCTAAAAAAAAAAAAAAAAATTCCTTAATTTTTGGGCTGAAAAGTGTTAGGACATATGTGGATCATGTTAAGAACATATGTCATTTAGAATTAGCTAATCCTTTAACAAAACATATTTTACTTGTAATTGGGTAGATCTAGGATGTGTTTAATACTTCAAGGAACAAAAGCTAAAGTTCAAGTTTTGAAGCCATGCAAATCTGTTCAAGGATCAAGTGAAGAAGTGTTGTATTTTAAAGCTCGATAGATTGTATCTATCAAGGTTTAAAAGGAGATTTTAGCCCGATGCTCGACAACTCGACAAATACCCTATCTATCGAGGATTACGAAAATTAGATTTCCAGATCTGTTTTTCATGCATATCCAAGCTATGTGTTTAAGTTTTCTTTTTTCACAACCCTAGACATATATAAGGATTATTTTAAGGGCCGTCTCAGTTGATGAAACTTGATGCAAATGTTTTATTCATGCATATTGTGACCGGAGACAATTTGCCCTAGTTCATCTTTCTCTTGAAAAAGTTGTTGAGTTTGTACGCCGTAGGATTTTGTGACCAATGAGCTTCTTGATCTTCATCGTGTGGATGAAGTGAAGAACTTTGCAGCCAATATCATTCTCAAGTTAATGTGTTAGTCACGTACTTGGATCCGTACATCGATTAGTTAGTCATGTATTGGGAGCTGTGCATTGAAAAGAGATATTGTCACTACATTACAAGTCCAATTAGGTATTGGGGTAAAGGTTCAACTGTAGGTTGGTATAAGGTACTGGGATTCCTTTACTTGTAACTGCTTATTTTGATAATAGTGGATTCTCGGGAGGAGTAACCTTAAATTCACCCGATCAGGTTTTTGCCTTGGAGGTTTTCCTCATTCGTGAACAAATCACCATGTCAAATTCATTTTTCCACAGCATTTAACTTAGTTAGTGATTTGTTTGTGCTACCACGCATATTGCATGTTAATTGACCTAATTAATTAACTTAGCTAATTAATTTGTTAATTTACCGTAAGGGGTTAATACATTCTTGGCCTATCAAAAAGTATGAAATTTTATTATATTTGGACTAAACTCTTTAGTTTTGAGTTAAAAAAAATACAAACAAAATAGATATTATAAATTATAAATATGATCCTAAAAATGCAATAAAAATTATAAATATTCAAAAATCCTATTTGGTCCATTTTGTCCTCCTTGGTCCACTTTGGCTCTATTTGGCCTACATTGGTTCTATTGGGTCCATTTGGTCCACATTGGTCCTATTCTATCCACTTCAGTACTATTTGGTCCACATTGGTCCTATTCTATTCACTTCAATCCTATTCAATCTACATTGGTCCTATATAATCCACTTCAATCCACATTGGTCATATTCAGTCCATTTAGTCCACTTTGGTTCTATTTGGCCCACATTGTTCCTATTTGGTCCATTATGTCCACTTCAGTCCTATTCATTCGATATTGGTCCTATTCGGTCCTCGATGGTCCTATTCTGTCCATTCTATCCACTTTGGTCCTATTTAGTCGACATTGGCCCTATTTGGTCCTCTATGGTCTTATTCGGTCCATATGTCCACTTTGGTCCTAATCTGTCCATTTGTACTTATTTGGTCCTATTCAGTCCACCTTGTTCCCATTAGGATTGGCAATGGACCGCGTTTTCCACACCTGGGCTCGTGGCCCTGACCTGGCCCATTTAATAAATGGGTTTTTTATGTGGGGCCCAAACCCACCTCGCGGGCCCCATTTAGCCCTACCAAATTTGGGCCCAATCCGGGGTCCAAATCGTGGCCCAACAAAAAAAAAATTTGAATTGAAGCCCAAATTCATTTTTGCCTAGATTCAAGCCCAATGACATGCAGATTCAAGCCTAGATAACGTGGTCCAAATGCCAAATTAGTCCAAATCATAGGCTATTAATCATAAATCAATAAATTACTTGTTAATTATAAATGTATAAATCAATAAACCATAACTAATATCATAAATCAATATAAATCACCTCTTAATTATAAATCTATAAATCAATAAATCATAGCTAATATCATAAATCAATGTATATTAATTATAAATCTACAAATCAATAAATCATAGCTAAGATTATAAATCAATAAATCACCTAACTAAGATAACCATTTAATCATAAATCAATAAATCATAACTAAAATCACCTACTAAACATAAAAATAAAATAAATCCAACAAGTCCAAGAAATAAGTATCACAAGTCCAACAAGTCCAAGAAATTAAAAAGCTACAAAATAAATCCCACAAGTGACAAGTTTAGAATAATTACAAACCAACAAATTAATCCAAGAAGTCTAAGAAATTAAAAGGCTACTATATTAATACAAAAAGTCTAATCCTCCACAGTTATGACACAACTCCCATCCTCTTCATTAGGCTCCCCATCATCAAGAATTGATTGAGGTGTACAATCTCCAAGTATAGTTGAAGAACCTACAACAACAATGAATTAAAAAATGGAATAAACTTCATCAAATTATAACTAGCAAATATAAAAATACAATTTTGATTTTATAAATACAAATTAGTCAATTGCTAACCATTGATTTCACTCCATAACCAATTCTAAGCACACATCATTGCCGCTATAGTCTTGGCATGAAGCCTACTACGGTGTGGACTTAACAGTCTCCCACTAGTGCTAAAGGCAAATTCTAAAGTAACAGTTGTGACAGGAATGGCTAAAATATCTCTTGCAATCCTTTGTAAAGTAGGATACTTGAGACCATTACTTTTCCACCAAAATATCAAAGTCTTCACCCCCTCTTTAACACTCCCTTATCAATGAAATGATCAAATTTCATTCTAGCACTCTCATGTTTCTTTGAACTACTTGAACTATTGTTCACAAACAAATGAAAAGATGACGTTGCCCCACTCAACCTAAATTTCATTTGTGCCACATGATTTGAAGTACTTGCAGGCATATAAGAACTTCCTTCATTATCTATAGGGGACTCATCTACATCTCCATACTCATCAAACAAATCATAACAAAGATTCTTAATTTTTTCAATCTCCAAATTAGAATTATCACCATAAATGTTAGGATAATAAAACTCCAATAACTTCATCTTATATCTTGGATCCAAGATAGCAATAACAGCCATAACAACATTAACATTAGCCCAATAAGAATTAAATTTAGCAAGCATGCTTTCTACCATCGTACTTATCATCTCATTTGAAGACAAACTCCATTCATTTAATGCAATTTTCAACTCACACACTAAAGTAAAATACATATTAGTTGTGGGGTATTTACGACTAGAGAAGAACTCAGTCACACTATGAAACAACTCCAACCTCCCACAAATATCTTTGGCTACCTCCCAATCATAGTCATGTGGCAAACAAGTATAAGATGCTTCACATTTAGCCAAACGAGAGAAAACATCTTTATAAATCAATGCAGTAGAAAGCATTAAGTAAGTTGAATTCCAACATGTCCTACAATCTAAGACCAACTCTTTAGTGCATTGAACATGCAATTGGCGTGCATTTTCATCAAATTTTTGCCTCCTTTTTGGTGATCCAAGCCAATAAATCACACTATCACAAATACTTTCAATAACATCACCAATAAGAGACAACCCATCTTGAACAATCAAATTCAAAATATGTGCAGCACAACTCATATGCAACATAGAGCCACTCAACATTAGAGAACTAGTATTAAGCTTATTCAAGAGAAGTCTTATCATGACATCATTAATACTACAATTATCAACAGTTATTGTAGACAACTTCCTATCAATATTCCACTCTAAAAAACAATCAACAAGGAGTTCAGCAAGGACATCTTTCGTGTGTGGAAAAGGAACATAAACAAACCTAGAAAAATAACATGAATAATTATCACATAACTCAATAAACATTCAATTTAACATAAATTCTAAACATTCAATTTAACATAACTCAATAAACATTCTAAACATAAAGCTTTTAACATTCAATTTAACCTAATATCATAAACTCAATTTGTATGGTTTAATTGATTTAACTTTCATAGATTAAAAAATTACCTTAAAACCTGATTTTGCAATGTCCAAGTTTGATCAATAAAGTGAGCGGCAATGACCATGAACCCTCTCTTTTTTTTACTCAAAGTCCACATATCAGTTATAATTGCCATCTTACTTCCATTCTTGTCCGTCATCTTCAAAGCTTTCTCCCTCTCGTTATCATAAATTTTAAAAATGTCACTCTTCAAAGTGTTTCTTGAGATAAGCTTAAACAAAGGTTGAAGAGAGTTCACAAATTCTCTAAACCCAAAGTGGTCAACTATTGAAAGTGGGTATTGATGTAAGATGACCACACGAGCAAGATTATTCCTCACTTTGTTTTGATCAAATTAGTAAGCATTTAAACCCATCATTCCATCCACCTTATTTTGTTGTCTAGTTATCACTTGTTGTCGCATATCCCTTATATCTTTAAACTTTAACCGTGGACATCTTGCTAAATAATTACGCAAATGGGTTGTACCTTGGCTAGAATCACCCAAGTAAAGCTTGCTATAATGATGGCATTGGGCTTTAAATTTCCCATCAACTTTCTTCCTTGTAAAATGCTCCTAAATATCTGAGGGAGTCTTTCTTTTTCTACTTGTATCCTCATCCTCATTTGTACCCTCTTACTCTCCCTCTTCCCCTGTCCCTTAACTCCTTTCTTGTTCCTCTACCTCTAAGTCCTCTCCCACTAAGTCCACCATTGGGGATTTCGGACTCCTAATTGGTTCAAAATTTTGGAAGTTAGAAATTTTATCAATCAAAACAAATATTCACAAATTCATTATTACACATACTCATTGATTAATGGGCACAAATTCATAATTACACAGATTCACAAATTCTGCCAATCCAATCATAATTAAACATGATTAACTATAAATTCAAACACTTACTCATTGTTTAATGGGCATAAAGGCGATGGTGATCCTAAAGGTGGGCTGCCAAAAGGCAACAATGGTGAGGGTAATCGTGAAAATGGCGAAGGAGACCGCATAGCTGGCAAAGGACAACGTCTGGTTCTCAAGGGAGAGCCGCTTGGCAAGGGAGAACCAGATTTTTTCGAGTCTCCCATCTCCGTTTTAAGCATTGCATTCACAACAAACACAAAAGACAATAAACACAATTTCTTTCATTAAACAATTACACTATCTTTGAAAAACATTTTCTCATAGAATTTATTTTTCCATTAAATTACACTCAATTATTCACTCATCAAAAATGAAATGTCCCGCTCACGTTTTTATAGCTAACATAACAAGGCTTTAACATATATTGACAAACCAAACCATACACCCAAAATTTAAATAATATGAATCAACACAATAGAATATAGGGACTAAAATCTTTTTTTTAAATAATATGAATCATTGTATTTAATCTTTTTAAAATATATATATATATATATATAAATCAATAACAAAAACCCCTCTTTGATGAATACAATGACTTAGTTTGGGCACAAAAATAATATGAATCAACAAAATAGAAATTGATGAGTTTTGGGGAAAAGAAATAGAAAACATACCTTTGCTTGGCAAATGGGACTCAGCAAATTCAAGAAATCAACAAAATCCCTACCAAATACAAAACTGGGAAATTAACTCACAAAACCCCTCTCAGAGACTCTAGCAAATGCAAAGAGAAATCAAAGATGTTTGATTTAGCTACAGAACAAACCGAGTACATTAATATCAAAAAAAAAAAAAAAAATTGAAGAGAAGTAAAGAACAGAACAGACCGAGACCGGTGGTGAGTCGATGACACTAACAGAGCTTGGGACGACGGTGAAAGCTTGGGATGGTGGCGAGAGTTGAACCAGCGGTGAGAGGTTGGGTAGTTGGACGACGATGAGATTGAGAGTGAGTGAGTGAGTGAGAGTGGAGTGGTACTGGTGAGTGAGTGAGTGAGATGAGAGGGAGGCGGGCTGTCTATGTCTGTGAGCTGAAATGAAATGAGTAGGATTTATAATATATATATATATATATATATATATATGAGGGTATTTTTGTAACACTATATATATATATAACCGGGTCTGGTCCGGGTTCAGGCCGGGTTTTCGTAAAAACCCGAAGCCGGTTCGGGTTTTTTTTTTAAAAACCCATACCCGACCCTATTCTTTATCGGGCCAGGTGAAACCCAGCCTATTAGGGTCCGGCCGGGCTGGGTACCCACGGGTCGAGTAGAAATTGCCATCCGTAGTTCCCATTTGGTCCATATATGTCCACTTTGATCCATTTTGGTCCACTTCGGTCCATTTTTATGTATTTATATATAAGGAAGAGATATGTTTGGATTGGGAGTACCTATTCTAAATCTAAATTTATTAAAAAATAGGGTAAATTCCACTAACATACTCTGGGGTTTGGGCTAATGCCAATTAGGTTCAAGAATTTTCAAAACCAACCAACTTGGTCCTTAAAGCCAACTTAGTTCCTAAACAGTTAGTTATTTTTCTCAACTATTTTAGGGACTAAATTGGCTTTAGGGACCAAATTGGTTAGTTTTGAAAAGTTTTGGATCTGGATGGCATTAACCCAAACCTCGAGGGGTATGAATGGAATTTATCCTAAAAAATATATAGATCTCAAACTCATAGTATCTAAAATCTTAAGCAAAACAATTTTTTTTTTTTTTTTACACTTTTATTGAGCCACATTAACGTAGCATTTCAGTCCACTTCAATCTGTCTAAATTTAAGTGAAAGTCTTTCTAAACTTTAAGGCTATGAATACACAAATCTAATCTTTAAGGCAATTTCTCATTTGTTTTAACGTCATTACTTTTAAATGAATTACATGGAGTTGATTAAATCTTCAAGCAAAATAAATATATATATATATATATGTATAATTTTTATTTAAATAAATTATTCAAAATTTTCATTCTCTTAAAAGAAATTATTATGATAATCAAAACTCATAACAAACTTGTACTAAATATGTATAATTCCATAAATCTCTTTGAAGAGAAAAGTTAGTGAACTTATGGTCCATTTGGATTGAGGGATGAGGGAAGGGAGTAGAGTAGAGTTGGTTGAAAATAGTGGTTGAGGCATTGAGGGCAAACAAATTATGTGATTTGAATGAGAAGCTCACTAAGAGAAACTTTGGAAGGAACTTACAAAGAGAAAACTCAAAGATGAGCTCACAGTCTTAAATATAAGCTCTGGGATGAGGTTTTCAAACGGAGTAGGCACAAAGAATTCAAGCTCTCTCAATAATCTTTATGGTGGCTGCCACTCCCAAATGAAATTGTGCATCAATGGTTGTTTATATAGGTGAAACCTAGGTTAAAACATTGGTTCAGTAAACTCAATAACTATTTTCTGCAATCTCGCTCAAGTGAACTTACTGGTTGGACAATATATAATGAAGCTATTTTGAACAACTCTCATTAACACTTGTTTTGACATAGAAATTAGTCAACACACCTAAAATATAACACTGCATGTAAGCAACGAATCATTATATAATTTATATACAATTTTAAAAAAAAAATTAAGAATAAGATAGTTAAAAATACAGTAATATGTTGCTAGCACCACAGCTCGAACCCCTCCACTCTTGAACTCCAAGCACTTTGTGCATGGGCCTACAAGACTCATGGCATTTATATACAAATTTTGAATGAATCACAAACATCCAATATAAATATTTCATTGATACATTTCATAGTAGTGAAAAATTTTCAAACATTGGAGGGGTCTAGCTGGATTCGGTGCGGGCATCACCAGTGAATGAACTCTATCATTGGAATCAGCTCGGAAGTGGGTCGCTATCTGATCAGCTTATATTCCGAGTTTCAGCTAAGTAAGTGCCCTGTTTCTCCTATTTTCAGTGGTTTTATCTTGTTTATTTTTGTGGTTGTTGGGGTTGGTATTGTCTGCTCATCAGTCTTGTCTCTCATTGAATCAGTGTTGTTGTCTTGCCCTTACATCTTTATGAGGACCCTCGCTTGGAACTGTCGGGTTGCAGGCAGAGCTCCGACAGTTCGGGGTCTCAGGGAGCTTATCTGTGATTCTAATCAGGAGTTAGTCTTTCTGTCAGAAATTAAATCCAAATCTCCAAGAATAAATAAACTCAAGACTGAAGTTTGCAGATTATTTTTGTGTGGAACCAGTGGGTCGTGCTGGTGGTCTTGCTTTATTTTGGAGTTTGGGGGTGGAGCTAGAAGTTGTGTATTCTTATCAAAATATGATTACTACTCTTGTGTATTCGGACCCTCCCAATTCGCCATGGATGCTTTTTGCTATTTATGGGCCTTGTAGGAGAAATAAAAGGATAATATTCTGGGAGATGCTTGAGAATATGGTGCGTTCCTTTTTGGGACCTTGGTTAGTCATTGGGGACTTTAATTGCATTAAAAGGGCAAATGAAAAAAGGGGTGGACGCTTTATCCCTGAGAGTTCTATTAATTGCCTTAGGGACTTCATGACAAACACTGGAGCTATCGATCTCAGTTTTAATGGGTCGTCTTTCACTTGGTCAAATAGGCATGAAGGTTTAGCAAATATTAGGGAACGCCTTGATCAATGCCTATGTGATCGAGAATGGCAAACTCTTTTCCTCAAGGCGGGAGTTAAGCATCTGTCAAATGCAAATTCAGACCATAATCCTATTTTGCTTGATACTCATCTAGAGCCTCTAAATCTCAACCGCCCTTTTAGATTAGAAGCGATGTGGACTAAGGATGAAAGGAGTAGAGTGGTGGTGGAGGATGCTTGGCAGGCAAATGTAGAGGGTTCTAATGGGTTTAGACTTGCAAGAAAACTGGAGGAGACAAAAAAAGAATTAAAGAAGTGGAATAAGGAGGTGTTTAGTCTTGTTAGAGAGAGAATTAAAGCCATACAAGCTAATATTGCTGAAATTCAACAGAAATCTCCCACTAAAGAAAATCTGGAGCTAGAGGCATCTTTAAATCTTGAACTTGATGATTGGTTGACCAAGGATGAGTTGAGATGGAAGCAGAAATCTAGGGAACTATGGTTAAAAGAGGGTGATAGGAATTCAAGATTCTTCCACTTATCTACCCTCATTCGCAGGAGAAGAAATCGTATCTCAGAAATTAAATTGGATGATGGTTCTTGGATCAATAATAGTGCTGACATCCAAGACTATTTCGAAAGAAGTTTCAGTGCTCTGTATCAATCTAGTAATCCCCAAATCCTTGGTATGTTGGAGAACTTAATTATTCCCTGTATCTCTAATGAAGAAAATGCTGAGCTTTGCAGAATACCTTCTAGAGATGAAATTAAAAAGGTGGTTTTTGGGATGAAATCCTTAAAGGCCCCAGGCCTTGATGGCTTCCCTGCTCTTTTTTACAAACATTATTGGGGAGTTGTGGGGGATCAAGTGGTGCTTGCGACGCAAAGTTTTTTCCGAAATGGCTGGATGTTAAAAAGCTTTAATCAAACATACATATCTCTCATACCGAAGAGACTTGGGGCTTGCAATTTTAATCATTTCCGACCTATTGGTCTATGCAATGTGTGCTACAAAATTATAACAAAAATCCTTGTTAGTAGGCTTAGGCCGCTATTGATCAGATTAGTGGATCCAGCCCAAGTAGCTTTTGTCCCTAATAGATGTATCACAGAGAACGTGGTCCTTGCTCAAGAGGTAGTTCATAGTTTCAAGCTTATGAAAAAGAAGAAAGGTTTCTTGGGGATAAAACTAAATTTTCAGAAGGCTTATGACAAAATGGAATGGAGCTTCTTAATGAAGGTGCTTAAAGCTTTTGGTTTTAGTGATAAGTTCTCTAATTTAATTTTTCAATGCATCTCCACTGTTCAATATTCCTTGCTGCTAAATGGGGGAATTGGACCATGCTTTATTCCTAGTCGCGGCCTCAGACAAGGGGATCCTTTCTCTCCGTATCTATTTATTCTTGGTAGTGAGGTTCTTATGAGGCTGATCAATAGAGAGGCAGATCGGAAAATCATAACTCCAGTGAAAGTGGCCTACAATGCTCCTGCTATTTCAAAACTTTGCTACGCAGACGATGTTATCCTTTTTTGCAAAGCTAAGATTTCTGAACTTGCCTCGCTCAAAATGTGCCTGAAAAAATACTGTTCTTGGTTTGGTCAATTAATTAATGTGGAAAAGTCTGGTGTCTTCCCTTCTAAAGGTGTTAGCTCTCAGTTTCTCAACCAAATAAAATGTTGGTGGGGTCTTAATTCTCTCCCTCAATTTACCTCCTATCTTGGTGTTCCCTTGTTTTTATCTAAGTGCAGATCCCAAGACCTTAGGATGGTGAAAGACAGGTTAGTGAGCAAGCTTAGTGGCTGGAAAAGTAAAAATCTATCTTGGGTAGGAAGAGCAACTCTAATTAAATCTGTTCCAACATACACCATGGTGGCCTTACAATTCCCCAAAATATTTTGTGACCAACTGGATGCGGTGGTTCGAAGGTTTTGGTGGAATCCTAAAATGGAGTCTAAGCATTATTGGACTCCTATCTCTTGGTCTTCTCTCTGTAGGCCTTTGAATGAAGGCGGTTTAGGCTTCAGAAAATCTTGGGAGTTCAATCAGGCTCTTCTTTCGAAACTTGCTTGGTGGATGTTGTCTAGTAAGAACTGTCTTTGTGTTAATGTGCTTAGAGCTAAATACAAAATTAGAAATAATTGGTTGTCCCATTTCTCTCGAGGTAACTCTTCTCCAATTTGGAAAAGTTTAGAAGGAGCAAAGCACCTTTTCTCATATACAGCTTGTATTTCTATTGGTGATGGTAACTCAATAAGAATTTGGGATGACCCTTGGATTCCAGATGCACAGGGCTTTATTCCTAAGCCTAAAAATGGGGTTAATCCGGATGAGATATTACTGGTTTCTCAACTTCTAAATTCTGATCATAATGCCTAGGATATTCATAAGCTGAAGCACTGGTTTGAGGACTCAGAAGTTGAATTAATATTAAAAATTCCATTATCTTCTTGTGTTGTTGAGGATGGGTGGACATGGACCCCCACAAGCTCGGGAGATTTGAGAGTTAAATCTGCCTATTGGTTTTGTCGGGGTTTCTTAGCTAGCCAGCCACCTGAGCCTCTTTGGCATCAACTCTGGAAATCCAATCTTCATGAAAGGCTTAAAATGCTAATTTGGAGAATTGTAGCAGATTGTTTGCCTACTAAAGCCAATTTAGCTAGATGTTTAGATATTGGAGATGTGCTATGTCCTCTATGCAAGGCAGAATGTGAGTCCTCAATCCATCTTTTTACTCTATGTCCGGTGGCAAAGGCTCTTTGGTTCAATAGTAAGTGGAGAGTAAGGTCTGATGCTCTTGGGTTTTCTTCAACCGTAGAGCTTGTTAATTTTCTTTTCTTCCCCCTTTTTTAAAATAATTTGAATCTTGAGCAGAGAAATGAATTTTTGTTGTTTGGAGCTGTTCTTTTTGATGGAATTTGTAAATTTAGGAATCAAGTTCTTTTTGAAAATATCCATATTAGTATTGATGATTTATATGCTAGTATTGGGAGGCTCCTTGCTGAATTCAAGAATTCCAAACCTGCTGAGGTGGTTCCTGTGGGTCCTATGGAGCGGCTTCATGATTGATCACCTCCTAGGAGATTCTTAATTAAAATTAATGTGGATGCTGCAATTGGGCCAAAATTTTCTGCTGTTGCTGCTATGGCGAGAGATTGGAGAGGGAAGTTGGTCTTTGCTTGCTCTCAAAAGGTGAATACCATTTTCCCTCTTCAAGCTAAAGCTGATGCAATGAAATGGGCTTTGCTGTTGGCAGCCAAGTTAGAATTTGAGGGTATTTACATTGAGTCTGACTCTAAGATATGCTGTGATGCTCTTATGAATCCTAGTCAAGCTTCTCCATGGAGGATTAGATCTATTGTTTTGGAGATGCAGGTTCTGCTTTCTGAGTTGTCTAATGTTTTTGTCACTTGGGTTCCTAGATCAGCCAATATGGCTGCCCATTATCTAGCACAGTGGTCCTTGTCTTGTAATTTGTTTGGATCTTTTGACTTTGGTTGCTGCCCCCCTAATTTTGCTTCTGTTGTTTGGGGTGATTCTGGCAGCTAATGTGTTGTTTGTCGTCTCTTTTTTCTTGTTAATATAGAATTTTCCTTCATCAAAAAAAAAAAAAAAAAGAAAAAAAAAAAGAAAAATTTTCAAACATTGCTCCAACTTGAGGAGCAAGCAGTCATTAGATATACAGACAATTGCTACATAAAAATATAAAATGAAATGCACGAGCACAAACAACCGGTGAAAGATATGGGGGAAAAGAATGAGAACTGCACCCTTTCATTTCTTTTTCTCTAGTCATATTCTTTCCTTCTGTATACAGTGAGCCTTTTGTTTGCCAAGGAATAATAGCGAATTGTTGTCTATGGATTGCTACTGATCTTTCAGATGATGCTTCATTCTTTGGCTTGAGAATTTGCAAGAAATTGGATTGGGAATTTGCCAGTTGTTAAACATCTTTATTTGTCTCAAAAACATAAGCTCCTGCAATACAAATTGGTTAGTAGCTTACAAACACAGACAAATGTAATCTTTTTAATCAAACAAAAATATCAAACAGTAAGCTGATGAGTGGAAAGGGATTAATCACCAAGTGTAGGCATCAAAAGGGTCAATGCAGCAGTTCCTGCAATCTTGAGTGGCAATCCAATCTTGATCATGTCTTTCATTTCAATGTGTCCAGTTGTAAACCCGACAATATTTGAAGGAGTTGCCGTTGGAAGCAAGAAAGCAAATTGTGCACCAATTGCTCCTGGAACCATCAGAAGGAGAGGGTGTAAATGCATACTTTTTGCTATTTGGATGAGAAGAGGAACTACTAGTGTGGTAGTTGCATTGTTTGATGTGATGAATTCGGTGATGATACTGCTTATCAGACAGACAGCAGGGGCAATGGCTAAATAAGGAGCCCTCTCCAAGAAATCTAAGGTTTCAGACAAGACTTCGGCAAGGCCGCTGGACTCCACTCCCTCAGCTATGGCAAAGCCAGCTCCTAGAAGCAAAATAAGGCTCCAGGGTAGCTTCTTGCATTTGTTCCAATCCATCAGCTTCTCTCCCTTTTCTTTTTTGTTTGGAATTATGAATAATAAGGTTGCCATCATCACCTGCATGATTATGAATTACCCTAAGTTTAGAATCAAGTTTGTTCCAACTTCCAAGGGAAGGAATGTCAATTCGATAATGTCTCTAAATATTATTTGGTTTAGTGATTTCAGCAACTAATTCATCCTTCAAGCCCATTGTAATTCATTTTTTGAAAATTTATGCAGCTCATGAGTAATTGTGCTCACACTAACTGTTCCATCACCAACGCGGCCATTGAAAAGAACTCCCCAGCCAGGAATGTCATCTGTTATGCTCTTTGTCATCCACAAAACTATTAGTATCTGCAGCAACATATTTTGTTAATCCAAAGGCATTCCTAAAATTAGTTTCTATGGTCAACATATTACAATATTTTGCAACGCACCGAAAACACAGCCAGCAACATCTTCTCAGCAAAAGCCATTGGACCTGGTCCGTTCAAAGTAAGAGTCACAAATTGATCAGGCTAATTTCAAAACATACAAAGACAAAAACATGATTTCACTTATGTCACATATTCATTTCATCCTATTTTCATTGTACAAGGCATTGCAACTATTAAAGTCAAAAATGGACTCCATTGATTGAATGTGCATAGCTAACACCCAGACAGTTACATATTTCTATCAATAGTCCGAAGTCCCAAGAAATTGACTAGTGTTAATGGTATATATAACACAATGGTTGCAATAATGGAAAGTATGAGAATCAATAACATTTTGGCAAAAAAAATTCACAACTACTAACATGGTATGTTGTAATTGATGCAAAATAAAATAATAGTAGCAATAAAATATGTAAGAACGATATTGTGTTACCCATAACTTGACGTCTAAAACAAATTATGCAAAAGAAATAAATTGTGAAAGAGTGTGAAGTCACAAACCCAAAATAAATATATATAAAAAATTGTTAAGAGATATATTAAGTCTTACCCAAAAGTTCAAGCTCCTTCTTCAAATGGGATTTGTCCAAATAAGCAGAGAGAGCCCTGCCTGAACCCCTTGAGCAATACAACAAACAAAGGATACCCCACAAGGCTATGAAAAGCAAGAAAGCAAAAGGGAACCCAAAAAAGAACCATTTGTTGAAGCTGATAGGCTCTTCATGAGGAAAATACTTCTTCCACATCCCCACCAATATGAGATTGACACCTGTCCCGGTAAGTGTGCTCATCCCACCAATAGCAGTAGAGTAAATCACACCCAGAATCACAGCCCTACAGAACTTGTTTTCAACGTCTGATTGAGTGGGCCCCGTTGGTAAACGCTGAATGATCCCAGTGGCCACGGGCATCATCAGCACCGCAGCTGCCACGTTGTGCATCCACATGCTGACGAAAGCTGTGGTAGCACAGATTCCGAGAAGGAGGAGTGGTGGATTTAGTGGATCCCCACAAAATACAATGGTTATCTGTATTTTCCCACGTGTTTATTTTGGTAAGTTTAGAGTTTAATACTTTATCATGAAAACTTGGCTGTAAAATTAACTAAAAGACACGTTGCATCCCATAAAAATAAAAAAAAAAAGCCACGTTGTACAATAAAGTGGATGCTTCATGATTTCTAGTATGGGTCCAAGATTCCAAGTGTCTAATTCAAAAAAAAAGATAGATTCCAAGTGTCTAACTGCTAATGGGGGGTGTGTTCAATTATTTGAGAGAGAGAAACGGAGACCAATCAAAAATAAAATTATTGGAGAGAGTGCGTGAGAGAGAAAAATTCGTATATTCTTTTTCTTACATTTTCTTCTAAAACCAGTTTTTGAAGGGTAGATCTTAGGATTTGTCAAATTTTTGACTCTATAGCATATAATACGAATTTTCAACAAGTTAACACATCACAAATTTCTTGATTTTTTAAATTTATTTACATATATGACTGTTGAAATGACAAATTTTGATGGTGTACCATAAAAATAATGTCGGTAATGATCAAGTAAAAATGCTGATTCATATGTTATAAAATTGATTGTGTCATCAACATTCTTGATATTTCTTTTTATCATGGGATGAGTTAAGAAAAAAGAAATCAACAAAAAAAGAAATATCAATCAAACTCCAATAGTTGGCTGGTATTTCTTGAAAATTCTAATTGAATTATTTAAATACCATATTCCCTAAAGATACTAAAGCAAATTCCACATCCAAAAACCAATTAGAACAAGGCCCTTGAATGCAAAACCACAATTTACCAACAATCAAAATGGAAGTGGGTTTTTGAGAAAGCAAATAGATAAAGAAGTGGGAAAAAAAAAATTGAAGTTAAGTAGGAACTCACATTAAAAGCCAGTCTTCTGTGTATGTTATAATGTTCAACAGCAAGGACAAGTATGAAGCTTCCTAGCACAAGAGCAATCACATCATCCATGTAAGAGTGCGCAACATGATCAGCAGAAGAAATCCCAAAAAGTGGGAAGAGAAAGAGAGGAGACATGGAGGTCACGGGCATAGGCACAGCCTCAGTGAGCCACCAAGCAAAGACCCAAGCAAGAATGGCCAACATGTTTGTGCTAGTCACGGGTCCATCAAGCTTAACAAAAAGACATACAATTGTGCTCAAAAGCGGCCCTAAGAGGATGTAGAAGTTTTTGAGTGTGAGAATGGAGGAAAGAGAGGAACGGAAACTGAATTTCCGTTGCGGTGGATCACCATGGAGAGGGAGAAGTGGGGTTTTGGGGTCATCGGAGATGGGATGAGCCAATTGATCATGGTCATCGTTGATCATTTTGAAGCTAGAGAGAGGGAAAAATGGTTGAAAGGAATATTGGAAGAGAACGTGTATTTATTTATGGTTTGATAACGAGGATAAAAGGTTTGGACTCGGTGTCTTTTTCTATGGATATTAGTAGTGGACAAGTTCAACTCTCTCTTTTGCAGTTGTGGTGTTTGTTTTCCCTTGCAGTTGTGCTGTTTGTATTTAGCTAATCAATGTGAATTATTTGGTATAAGCGGTGACTAGCTTACGTAATGAACAGCAGATTCGAACTAGACAATGTCTCAACAAAAAGTTCCCATACGGCTATTCTTCATACGTGTATAGGTCCCGCCAAGCAGTTTTTTTTTTTTCTTTTTCTTTTTTTAAGATTTAATATAACGGGAGATTTAAACGCTGATTCTCCATCTAAATAAACACGTGTATTTAGACAAATGGTAAAGAGTAATCCTCAAAAGTGAGATGTCATCTATCCGCTAATAAATTGCCACTAATTACGGTGGGGTTAGCCTAAAGTTTGGTAAATAGTTAGTTAGTTAGTTAGTTATAACTTTCTTCTTCCCTTCAATTCGTCTTTTTTAGCTGTGTTTTGTATCCAAGGAACAGAACCAATTGTATTATTCATTCTGTACATTTTCATCAAGAAATAAAGATTTGGCAGTTATATTTAGAGAGAAAGTGAGGAAGTTAAGAACTATATACTGAATGATTAACGGTGTAAAGGAACATGCACTTTTTGCCTTTTGAGTTTTGAGGCTAATCTGGGTTTTCAAGTTGCCGGGTGATAAAGAAGCTCAGGCCGTAAAGGCAGCTGATATAAAAATTTTGTAAAATATGTATTTGAATGGCCTTGAAAATGACCTCTTCTACAAGTGGCATGCATGTAGGGGCATACGGGTGTGCACGGTGAAGATTAAGCTTACGTGTAAGTATGTGGGTAGACAGGTAGTACTAATCTCTTCGCTCATATTTATCTACTATATTGAGTAGATAGATATGTCCCTTGCTTAAGTGAAGCTCAAGTTTGTTTAGTCCCTTGCTTATTGATCTAAAAACATGTTTTTATTTGTTGATCAACCGACAATTTTGACCAAACAGGATCGTCTTTGTTGTGGCAAGAAAATATTATTCTCATAATCTCTGATTAGTCCTACGTAATGTGTGAAGTTCCTTCCTAAAAACTCGAATATCGATCCTTGCCTCCCACACCCCACAAGTACTTATATTTATAAAGTGATCATCACACCAAGAGTATATAATAGATGACCAAAATGAGAGCCATAATAAATATTTACTTAATGACTACGGCCTAACGGATAAATGTTCTTTTTCTTTTTCTAGATAATTACGATATGTTACTAAATCAGTAGCTCAAACCCCTTTCTTTCCTAAATCCCATGTACTTTGTGCACTTTGGTCATGTAAATTATAATTATCATTTTTCATTTCTTTTTTTTTTCTTTTTAAATTTGAACTTTAGGTTCATGTTATTGTTATCCCTTTCAAGAAGCTTTCATTGATAAATAATAGAATGCACATTAAATAGTACATAGTAGTAGTAGGCTAGAAGCCATGTCAAACATATTAACTTTAAGTCCAAAATGAAAGCACCAAAAGTTTTGGTATTTCTCAAAGAAGGAAAAAGTGGCCATTCTGAAAGAGCAATAATTTAGCAATTAAATTTCATCTTTTGATTAATTATAAAGTTTTGTATAGAAATCATATTGTCCTAATGACCAATTCGTTTGATTAATTAGTTTTTTAGGTAGTGGTTCCCTCGTCCCTGGTTGATTAGCCAATGAAAGATTGAAAGGTAGATGTGTGGACTAGTGACAGGACCACCATGGCCCATCCCAATAATTCACAAGCGGCCAACCGTGGGCCCCTTTAGCCCAATACGAAAGTGAAATGCATCTTCCATTTCCGTCGTCTTCTCCAATATTTTCACATGTTGATGTGGGACAATATATTGACATTCCGCATTCCCTGTAAAAGTTTTAGGGTACCAAATTTAAAACTTTGGCAAATCTCTTTTTTTTTTTTTTTTTTTTTGAGAAACAAAAACACACACAAAAAAGAAGGGAAAAAAAAGTTCTAACACAAAGGTACACCACAAGTAAGAGAGATATTTTCACAATACGAAAGTGAAATGCATCTTCCATTTCCGTCATCTTCTCCAATATTTTGACATGTTGATGTGGGACAATCTATTGACATTCCGCATTCCCTATAAAAGTTTTAGGGTACCAAATTTAAAACTTTGGCAAATCTTTTTTTTTTTTTTTTTTTGAGAAACAAAAACACACACAAAAGAGGGGGAAAAAAGTTCTAACACAAAGTTACATCACAGTCCACAAGAGAGAAAGATGAGAGAGAGAGAGAGAGAGAGAGGCAAATGTGGTTTTGTAATACCATAGAGTACTATGGTTTTAGGATTATCAACTCAGCCTAATAAGGTATTCTTATATATACACAATATTAGGTTTCTTTGTAATACATAATTCTTATTACTAAAAAAGAAACAATTCTTACTTTCACTTTCTCTCTTTCTACGTACATTTTTTGTTATTTTATATTTTAACATGATTTCCAAGCCACATTATTTGTTCTTCATAAACTTTTATTATTGCTTTCGCTGTCAACATCAAAACTTACACTTGAGTCTAGATTTTGAACTCCTCAGATATGCATATAGTTGTATGTTTCACTCCCTACTCTAAAGGCACTCTTCACACATCTCACATGTGCTCAGAGCCCTTACACACCCGTTTCTTTCTAGTAACATGCACCACATAGTACACATGTTAAAGACGTGCGTGCTCTCATGCCAAAGCTTTTTTCTCATTTTTCACCTATATCATGTGCTTCACAGGCTTCCTCCTCTATGGCAGTGATCTTTAGAGGCGTTTCTTAGTGGGTCCAAATTCATTCAATAGGCATTAAAGCTATTTCCCTACATTGACTTTCTTAAAGGGGTCAATCTTAAGTCTAGTATCCAGTAATATTAGACTCGTTGAGATGATAACATATATTCACTTTTGAACATGTGTCACCATCTAACTGGGTCCAGTGCACTGAATGCACTGGACCTAAACCAAGTCATTCCTAAAGATGGCAAGAGGCTTAGAGGCTTTTTTATTTTTTTATTATTTAAAAACCTGATGAGGTGGCTTCTACATTAATTAAGGGAAAACTGATGGGTAACATTAGAGTGCTAAAAGAGAGAGAGAGAGAGAGAGAGAGAGAGAGAGCTAGTGTTTTGGGGGAAATGTAAAAATAAATAAATAAAAATTGATAATATGTATAAAAAAAGAAAAAGGTTAAATAATATATATATACACACATATTCTAAGTGAGGCAGGCGAGAAAAACCTTACCCCAGCACCTTTTTGAGGTGAGGAAACCATATAGGATAGGGCAGATCAAGTGATGCGAAAATTTTTTACCATCGCTAAGGGCTTGTTTGGTTAGTCAATTTTCATCACTCAGTTTTCGTCACTCATCACTTATCACTTAATATACCCTAATTTTCACTACCCACCGTTTGGACACTGTTTTCACTTCACATAACTCAAATATTTCAACCTTTTTGTGGGACCCATACCTGATCACCAAGTTAGAAGCCTACCCGCAGAACCCATTCCCCATTTCCTTCACTTCTCATTTCCCCTTCACCCCTTCAACAGAGTGCCTCTCCCAAAACCCAAACCCGAACCCATGAAAATTTCAGAAGCTCCCTCGCCTCGTTAGGATTGTCCAACTCCGACTATCTTTTCCTCCACTCGCCGTCGACCTCCCCTGTACTCTTCTCCCTTTAATTTTTTTTTTTATTTTTTTTTTATTTTTAAGATCAGCGTGTTGGTGTGTGGATTGTGGGTATAGATCGGTTTGTTGGGTTTTATGGGTCAGATCAGTTTGCTGGGTTTCATGGGTTAGATCAACGTGTTGGCGTGTGGGTTGTGGGTATAGATCGGTTTGCTGGGTTTTATGGGTCAAATTGGTTTGTTGGGTTTCATGGGTTAGATCGGTTTGTTTGGTTTCATGGGTCAGATCGGCGTGTGGTTTGTGGCTTGTGATGTGTTGTTTGTGGCCTGTGATGGGTGTTGTGGATGACTGTTGTTGAGGTGGGTTTGTGGTGGTGATAATTATTTTATTTTATTTTAATTTGAGTCGCGGTGGGCTGGTGGTGGTTGCAGCAGTGGGTGATGGGTGGTTGTGATTGGGTTGGTTGTGCTGATGGAGTTGGCTAGGTTTAGGGTTGCTGGGTCTGTGTTTGGCTGATTTGGGGTTGCTGGGTTCGGTGGTAGAGCTAGCTCGCTGGGGATGAAGAGGGAAGTGAAAATGAGAAGAGGCTGAGAGAGGGAAGTGAGAAGAGGGAAAATTTTCAGCAAAAATTTTCCGGAGAACTGAAATGAAACAGAGGAGCTCCAACGGTAATAACTCAGCTTGTTCCGGATGTGACAATGCACTGGCTTTTGGGGCCCACAATCTTCACTTATTTACGAACATGCCACTGAGTGATGGTTTTTGAGTTTTGAAAACAGGTTTCAGCTGTTTTCATTTTCCATCACTGTAATCCATTTTTTGAATCACCGAGTAACGAAAACCATCATCCAAACAAACCATCATTTGTGGGACCCACATGATTTGGATGATGGAAACAGAAAATTGAGTGATATCACTCAAAACTCATCCAATCCAAACAACCTCTAAACTTTCCTTCCAAACCAAAGGTTTATTTAAGCCTGCAACTTGAGTTTGAGGAAAAATATTAAAATATATTAGGATATTCCAATATTATATTATAAGATATTTTCATAAAAAGTAGACTGATTTTGTAGATAAACGTGGGTTATCGTGGTTTTGTAATATTGTGAGCTAATTTTGTTCTAAGGTTACCAAATTACATCTTTTTATATTTTAATGTAATGAAACCAATATCGCATCAGACTTACATCCATCTTATTTTAAAAATATATACTGGTCTGCTCAGTTAAGTTAGTTTTTTTTTTAAATGATTAAAATCCATTTTAAAATAAAGCCTTGGTGGTCAAATAGAGAGGGTACATTACAATTTACAACGTAGAGGTAGAGGTTACGAAATTTAGGAGTATTACTAATGGCCCCACATTACAGCCGGCTCATTTGTCGGATTCCTCGTCGACTTATAAGTTTTTCAATTGTATTAGAGTTTCGTGAAGAAACTTATATCTTAAATTTAACTTTATACATTTCTAATGGATATGATCTCTTCTATGAATCTATGTATGTGTGACACGTGAATTCTGATCTTAAGAAAACACGTATTAGGATAATATTAATAGGATTAGAAATAATGGTTGACCTTTCTCATTACTACACCTGTCTTAATTGTGTTCAATATGAATCATCATCATCATCATCATCTTCATTTCTTAGATAGGTAAGTTCGGAATTAATGAATTATTTAACAATTCCGTGTCTAGGATGGTGAGCCTACACTTGGCTTGCTTCCACATGATCTCAACTATCCTTGAAGCTTGGAACACCACCTTGTCTAGGCTACCATGTTTCTATGGGGATTTCCACTTTCCAAGATCTTGGGTGCTATTGATGGTGAGAGATGGATGGCTAAAGACAGGACAGCTCTAAGAAATGATTACATACGATTTTTTGCCTCTAAAATATTGTGGATGGTTTTCTTCTCACTGGTATGGTAGAACTTTATGAAAAATGCTATCTACAATATTTTTTTAACAAATTATAAGTGGCAGGTTGTTATTAGCTGTTACAGATGGATAAAAAAATAATTTAAGTTATCGATTCAAATTAAAACTAATAACATCTTACCACCTATAATTTGTTGTGAAAATATTATGAACGAATTTTATAGATACTTAAGGGAGTTTTATCAAAATGAGTCATCATCTTATCTTAATAAACATTATCAAAATAGTTTTAAATTTAAACTCAAAAACTTAGTCATACTTATCGGATAACCCATGTGAAATGCCCCATGAGTTCACGGGACATAAGATGCAAAAAAGACTTTTATTTAGCACATTAGAGCATTCTCATCAAGAGTTTTAAAAATTTTAGCATTTAACAACTAAAAAAATCACTTTATAACATTTAACACATCACTTTACAATACATCTAACATCAAAACTTCTATTTTTTTACCACTTCATTTAAATTTTCTTTTTTCTTCTTCCTCCCTCTCTCTCTCTCTCTCTCTCTCTCTCTTTATTAATTGAAGTGATAATAATTTTTTTTTTTTTAAGATTTATAAGATGTTAAAATTTTTAAGTATAGCACCCTTAATGTAGTGTGCTTTTTTAGAATCTGATGTTAAAAAATAGCGTATTTAGCATTTGAAATCTTTGATGAGAATGCTCTTAGTGAGACTGTTTGTGTAACTAGGCTCATGCACTGCATACTTCTAATGGGCTTGCAAGTTTTCCAAGGCTATTCATGGAGCCCAAGGAAGGCTGCCAAATGCCCTTTTACGCCCTCCGAACCATAACTCTTATATCCCCAAGAAAAAAATGCACCTGATTTTGATCCATGTGTTTGGCTTGCATTTATTTCTTTATTTATTTGAAAATTTATATTAATAAAGGCCACAAATGTGAAAAAAGTGTCACCAACACTATGATTTTGGAGTAAAACCATTTAGAATTCAATAAATTCAAAATAGAAGAGAAAGCCCAACTTGGTTTTTTGACCCCATCAGTGTGGAACCCATGTGAACCAAAAAAATGGGAAGGTAATCAAACTGTGTAATTCTAAATATGTAGACAATCTTTGCATTTGCCAAACTGAGGCCCAACACATCTACTGTATGGACTTTCCCTTTTTTCTTTTTTCTTTTTTTTTTGGGTGTAGAATCATCTGCTTTATGGAACTGAAGAAGCTATAGCTCGCAATAACTCATATATCGTAGTCAATACATAGTTGGGCCAATCTCATACCAAAAAGGATGCATTGATCTTAGTAAAATTATTTGGTCAGATTGGCCTAATTAGTGAAACAAGCTCTGTTCTAGTTCGTTCCTCAAAAATATAAAAACCCAATAACCTATTGTAATCAAAACCCCAATAGCCCCCAACCCGAATTGAACTCCGAGGCACAAGCACAATCATGCTCAATCTCCATAGAAAACTAATGACCAATGAAACAATCGACATTCCGTGTAAACTACTTTCAAGACACCCTATTGGAGCCTTCAACACATCGTGCCTCCACTCAAAAATGTATGCATGTATGGGGGGCATAATTGGCCCTCCTCACTTATAATGCATTGTTTGTGGCATTATGGTCTATGTTTTTCAACATTTTCTTACCTAACTTTTAGATTTCGTTTGGAATGGGCTGAAATTTTCAGCTTATTTGCAATTTTAGCTTATTTTTGCTACCATTCATAATTCTCACTGCACTTTTTAATATTATTCTTGAGTCTCATTGTACTATTCAGCTTATTTTTCAATTTTTTTCCTACACTTTAACAAAAAAATTTTAGTTTCAGATAAACAAATTGTTCTCAAACAGGCCCTAATAGTCTAATACCATGCATCCCATTCCATAATAATCAGTACATGGTTTCCATCAAACTCCACCTCAATCTTTTCACCAAAAAAGATAAGACTCTTCACATTCCTACAACCCTTTTACGTGTGTACCTTCTTACCTTTTTCTCAAGAAAATTTAAATTTCAAGTTAAGACTCTTCACACTTCCTATTACCCATTTACGCATGTACCTTCTTACCTTTTTCTCAATAGAATTTAAAAAAATTACGTGTGCCACCAATTTTTGTATTCTTATAATAATAATAATAATAATAATAAAATTGAATATGAAAAGGTAATGAATAGAATAACTGAAAGGATAGAAGAACACTAGGAACATAGAAATGACTTATAAGAGCATTCTCATGAAAGATTGTAAAAATTTTAGTATTTAGCATCTAAAAAACCAACTTTATAACGTTTAACACGTTACTTTACAATACAACCTACGTCAAAACTTCTATTTTTTTTACCACTTCATTTAAATATTCTTTCTTTATTATTTTTTATTCTTCCTCTCTCTCCCTCTCTCTCTCTCTCCCTTTCTCAACCCAATAGATCTAGAACCTTCTCCCTCTCTCTGATCTTCTGCTCTCAAACCCGTGCTCTATGGCTAACCACCAAGCTTCGTCTCTGAACATCAACGCCACCACTCCACGGTGGTTCAACCCTAAGTCTTATCCTTTCCATATTCTCAGCCTAAAACCTTTCTCATCCCTTTGAGCCCTCCCTCTTAAACTAAGCTCTCCTTCTAAACCTCCATGGCCGAAGCTTTTCAAGCTCATCACCTCCAACCACGCACCACTACCGAAACCCAGCCAAAATCAAATCACAATCACCACCACGGCCAAAACCCAACCAAAATCAAATCACAACAAAGACCCAGAAGCCCACCAAATCACAAATCAAATCACACCCACCGAAATCAAAGCACAAAACCCACAAAATAACCAAAATCACAAAATCAAAACAACCCACCCTCAATGAAAAGCGACGAACAGAGACCCACGAATCACGAACCACAAATCACAAACCCATGTTAGAAATCACAGACCCAAAATCAGAAAGAGCATATTTGAAGAAATTTCTCACCCAAAATCAAATCACAAAACCCACCCAAACCCACCACACCTATCGAAACACAGCCACGCTCGTCGAACCACCACAACCTAGCCACCCCGATCAACAACAAAGACTCACAAACCACAAACTCGACCTCATCTTCTTCATCGATTTCGCCGAACCACTATCCACACTGATTGCCAGAGTCAAATTGTCGCTTAGTGAGAAAGAGGGAGACAGAGAGAGACCGGAGTCAATGAGAGGCAGAGAGAAAGAGAGAAAAGATAGAGAGAGTGAGAGTGAGAAAGAGCACAGAGTGAGTCTAAGTCTAAGGAGAGAGAATTAAAAATATTAAAAAATTATAACATCTTGCTACAGTGAGCTCTCAAAAATGAGAGCGCACTGTACCAAGATGTCAAATTTTTTAGCATATGGCATCTTTGATGGAGTGGGTTTTGAAGTTATAAATGCTAAAAATAGCATTTTAGCACTTATAGCACCATTGATAAGAATGCTCTAACCCACCTCAATGAGTGTTTATGATTTAATTATCGCTTAGGTTAGTCCTCTAGTATTTGTTTTTCAATGGGTGAGTGAAAGACTATTGCTCAACCTTTTTTTTTTTTTTTTAAGGAACATGGCTCAACCTACTTTGAAGAAGCGTTTGCGACCTCTTTATGTTTAGGCTATTTAAACATTGCCTTCTAATGGACAAAAAAACTAGTAGGATAAAATTTATAAATAAGGTTGCCACAACTAATCTCTCTTTACCCCTTTTTTTATTAGTAAAAAATAATAATCTTTATTTTATTTTATTTTTTGATAAACGAGAGTATTTTGACCTTTTCAAGTATCTAACTATTTCTTTGAGTGTATGCAATCTCTCCGTTCCACACGCATCAGGTTATTACAAAGATGAATCCCATGAAAGTGATTCTAAGTTACAAACAATAGAGTTTTTTATTTTTAATTTTTTTTAAAGGAAACTAAGAGTGTATAGTTAAAAGATTAATGACTTAACCTACTCCCTCATAAAGCGTTTATAATTCTCTTATAGCTTAGACATAGTAAGTATTGAGTTTTTAATGGGTAATTGGAAGAAGGCCACAGCTCAACCTACGTCGAGAAGCATATGCAACTTCTTCATTATTTACGTTATTTGAAAATTTATATTAATAAAGCCCACAAATGTGAAAAAAGTGCCACCAACACTATGATTTTGGAGTAAAACCATTTTTGAATTCAATAAATTCAAAATAGAAGAGAAAGCTTAACTTGGTTTTTGACCCCATCAGTGTGGAACCTATGTGAACTAAAAAAATGGGAAGGGAATCAAACTGTGTAATTCTAAATATGTAGACAATCTTTGCGTTTGCCAAACTGAGGCCCAACACATCTGCTTTATGGACTTTTTCTGTGTGTGTAGAATCATCTGTTTTTTGGACCGAAGAAGCTATAGCACGCAAAAAACTCATATTCATAAATCGTAGTCAATACATAGTTGGGCCAGTCTCATAGCAAAAAGGATGCATTGATCTTAGTAAAATTGATTGGTCAGATTGACCTAATTAGTGAAACAAGCTCTGTTCTAGTTCGTTGCTCAAATATATAAAAACCCAATAACCTAGTGTAATCAAAACCCCAATAGCCCCAACCCGAATTGAACTCCAAGGCACAAGCAGTCAAGCACAATCATGCTCGATCTCCACAGAAAACTACTAATCACCGATGAAATAATCGACATTCCGTGTAAACTACTTTCAAGACACCCTATTGGAGCCTTCAACACATCGTGCATCCACTCAAAAATGTATGCATGTATGGGGGGCATAATTGGCCCTCCACACTTATAATGCATTGTTTGTGGCACTATGGATTTTCAGCACCATGTTTTAAACCATTTCTTACTTAACTTTTAGATTACTTTGAACATTAAGGGTCTGTTTGAATACCACTTATTGTTAAAAACTGAAAATATTGTATCAAAATAATTTTTAAATGTGTGAATAATGTCATGAGACCAAGTTTTAAAATTGTTTTTGCTGAAAAAAGTACTTGCGGGTCCCGTGAACAATGCACGGGACCCACACAAAAAGCACGAAGTGCACAAACGCAAACGCAAACTCTGTATCCAAACGTGCACTAAGTGCTGGTTTGGGATGGGCTGAAATTTTCAGCTTATTTGCAATTTTAGATTATTTTTGCTACTATTTATAGGTCTCATTGCACTTTTTAATACTATTCATGGGCCCCATTGTACTATTCAGCTTATTTTTCAATTTTTTTCCTACACTTTCAACAAAAAATTTTCAGCTTCAGATAGACAAACTGTTCCCAAACAGATCCTAATAGTCTAATACCATGCATCTCATTCCATAATAATCAGTACATGGTTTCCATCAAACTCCACCTCAATCTTTTCACCAAAAAAGTTAAGACTCTTCACACTTCCTATTACCCATTTGAACAGTAAGTGTTGGTTTGGGATGGGTTGAAATTTTTAGCTTATTTGCAATTTTAGTTTATTTTTGCTATTATTTATAGACCCCATTTCACTTTTTAATACTATTCATGGACTCCATTGTACTATTCAGCTTATTTTTCAATTTTTTTCTATACTTTCAACGAAAAATTTTCAATTTCAGATAGACAAGTTGTTCCCAAACAGACCCTAATAGTCTAATACCATGCATCTCATTCCATAATAATCAATACATGGTTTCCATCAAACTCCACCTCAATCTTTTCACCAAAAAAGTTAAGACTCTTCACACTTCTTATTACCCATTTACGCGTGTACCTTCTTACCTTTTTCTCAAGGGAATTTAAATTTCACCAAAAAAGTTAAGACTCTTCACACTTCTTATTACCCATTTACGCGTGTACCTTCTTACCTTTTTCTCAAGAGAATTTAAAAAAGTTATGCGTGCCACCAATTTTTGTATTCTTATCCAAATATATAATAATAATAATTGAAGATAAAAAGGCAATGAATAGAATAACTGAAAGGATAGAAGAACAATAGGAACATAGAAATGACTTATAACCCACCTCAATGAGTGTTTATGATTTAATTATCGCTTAGGCCTCTAGTATTTGTTTTTCAATGGGTAAGTGAAAAGCTATGGCTCAACCTACTTTTTTTTTTTTTGGTAACATGGCTCAACCTACTTTGAAGAAGCGTTTGCAACTTCTTTATGTTTAGGCTATTTAAACATTGCCTTTCTAATGGACAAAAAAACTAGTTGGATAAAATTTATAAATAAGGTTGCCACAACTAATCTCTCTTTACCCCTTTTCTTATTAGTAAAAAATAATAATCTTTATTTTATTTTTTATTTTTTTGATAAATGAGAGTATTCCGACTTCTTCGAGTATCTAACTATTTCCTTGAGTGTACACAGTCTCTCTGTTCCTCACGCATCAGGTTATTACAAGGATGAATCCCATGAAAGTGATCCCAAGTTACAAACAATAGAGTTTTTTATTTTTATTTTTTTTAAAGGAAACTAAATGACTTAACCTACTACCTCAGAAAGCGTTTATAATTTGCTTATAGCTTAGACATAGTAAGTATTGAGTTTTTAATGGGTAATTGGAAGAAGGCTACAACTCAACCTACCTCGAGAAGCATATTCAACTTCTTCATTGTTTATATTATTTAAACATTACCTCTTTAATGAACAAAAAATTACTATGAATTTTTTTTGGGGGTTTTGAGAATCTCTTTCTTAGTGTTGGGAAATTTAGACCCTAGTTGATAGAATTAACAAGTTTTAAACCCAAGTTGTTAATTAGATTTATTATGAATAAAACTTGTTAAAATAAACTTACATCAATATCATGTCAATATCATGCAGCGGAAAAATAAGTAAGATAAGATATAATGACCCAGGAAAACCAATGAAACAAACTAGTTCCACAGTAACAAACCTGGGGGGAAACCTTCCCAAAAAGCAATTCACTATAGTAAAAAGAAGTTCCAAATCTAGTACAAAACATTTGTCCCTAGATTCTACAATCCTCGTAGATGAACTAACAGCAAAAACCTTCTACCACTTCAGAACTTCTGAACTCTTCAATATATGAACGCTACCCTTTTGCACGAATCCCAGTACATGACTAACCAATGATGCACGGCTCCCAGTACGCGACTAACACACCAACTTGAAAAAGATGTTGGCTGCAAAGTTATTCACTTCATCAACAATAAAGATTAAGAAGCACTTGGTTACAAAACTCTAAGGCGCAAAGACGCAGTAGCTTCTTTCAAAGAGAATAAGGCATCAGTCACCTTTTGCATATGTTCTCCTTGTATTTTCTTATGTGACGGCCTCTAAAATAAGCCTTATATATGTCTAGGGTTGTGAGAAAAAAAAAACCCTACACAAATATATAAACGTGGGCCGAAAATCAGATCTGGAAATCTGAATTTCATAATTCTCGATTGATACCTCGATAGATAGCTATCTGTTGCGAGCTATTGAGAGGTGTAGATAAGCTATCGAGCCTATTTATTGTGAGCTATCGAGGAGCTATCGAGGAGACAGAAAGTTGCTCGATCGATCGACCTAGCTATTGAGAGGTATCGAGATTGCGATAAAAAGAAGCTGAAGAGCTCGATAGATAGCCTAGCTGTGTCGAAAGGTGTCAAGCAGCTATCGAGCTTTAAAAAATCAGCACTTCTTCACTTGTTTCTTGGACAAATTTTCATAGTTTCAATACTAGACTTGAACTCTTGTTCCTTGAAGTATTAAATACATCCTAGATCTACCCAATTACAAGAAAAATGCGTTTTGTCAAAAGATTAGCCAATTACATAAAATAGTGACATATATTCCTAACATTAAATCACATATGTCCTAACAATCTCCCCCTTTGGCAATCCGTGACAAAACCACAACAAACAAATAAACATATGAGAAAAGTCATAAATCACTCAACTCATACTCACTTGTTGAATACAATAAAATCAATCCTAACACAAACTCTTGAAAAACTTTGCAAGAAGAGAGTTTATGGCAAGTAGACTTTGACAACCTGTATTTCTGAAACACTTTAAACAAAACTCATCAAAGCATCTTTGTGTGAAATAGAAATAATAGATTGCATACAAGATATAAGAAACATGTGTATGGAGATAGCAAAGAAACAACACATGTAGAGGTAGGTGAAGAAGACATACATCATCATATATATATATATATATATATATATCAAAGATAAGCACAATGTATGCAAACATGGTCACAAGACCGGTGTATAAGATGAAACACATCTCCCCCTTACAGAGGCATGTATTTCTCCTCTTAACATGTAGAGTCTTAAAAAAAAGAAACTACAAAGTCTCCACAAATTCTCTCCCTTTTTGTCATGATTGACAAAGGGTACAAGAAGCTAGAAAGCTTCACCCGAGAGACAAAAAGATGATCAAGGATGATCAAGGGGGTACAAGAAATCCATATAAATGCATGAATGTAATGAAACAAGATGCTATGGATGACAAGATAATAGAAAGACGCAAAACATGTGAAAAACAAATCTCTCAACAAGAAAAAATGTCATGCTTATAGATTCAAAATACACACACACACACTAACTCATGTATTCCTTGTGATGGCCAAATCACATTGTACCTGTACATGTATTAATAGTAGTGTTAGGGTACTTTTTTTTACACTTAATTTTATTTGAGTACCACCTATTTATTTTCAAACACCACTATTAAGTTATTGGGTTTTTCCAAATATTTTTTTTTGCTCTATTATTATGTTAATCACAAATGTTTCATATCTCATTATCTAAATTGGGTTATGATATAAAATATCACAAAAAAGCTCAAAAACTCATATTTTATCCAATTTTATTATCATTATTTAGCTAAGCCCAAAACCGGCCCTAAAAACCCAATTCACATTAATAATATCAAAGCCCAATTCTCATTGGCAATATCAAAACTCAGTTCTCGCTGACAATATTTAAATCTCAATTTTCATTGGCAACATCAAAACCCAATTTTCATTGGCAATATCAAAGCCCAGTTCTCGCTGGCAATATTTAAAGCCCAATTCTCATTGGCAATATCAAAAGCCCAATTCTCGTTGACAATATTTAAAGCCTAATTTTCATTGGCAACTTCAAAACCCAATTCTCATTGGCAATATCAAAGCTCAATTCTCACTGGCAATATTTAAAACCCAATTAACATTGGAAATATCAAAACCCAATTCTCATTGGCAATATCAAAAGCCCAACTTACGATGACACTATTAAAAGATCAAGCTAACTACTTGGCACTATTCTATCAAAAGTCCAAGGTTTATTAATACTTGGCAAAATACTATATCATAATTATTTCACTTAAAAGTCCAATAATGAACAATACTTTAGATTCTTAAACATATTACTATAATATTACAAGCTCATGGAATTTATGAATTATCTATTCTCAAAACCCATGGTAATCATCATATAAAAGCCGACGGAAAGTTATGATTATTAGACCCATGACATTTATTTATTTCATATTATAAACTCATGTTCACTATCTATCTTACATCACAATATTTATAATATTTATTACCAAAACTTATGGTAATTTTTCATCCTACATGTCCATTATTTATCTATAGAGAAACTCGTGAGAACATCACATTATTCCATTATAATGGTTGTTACCATATCTATTTAAAACTCATGGTAAATATTATTCTCAAGAACAATATTGGAGGTCATTATTTTAAAAAGCTCTAAAGAAAATATCATTTACAAAGTAATCCATAGTAAAAATTATGAGAAACTATACAAGTTGTTATTTAAAGCCCATGGGAGTTAATACCCAAAATCTATCATAAGTTTTTATTAAAGCTCACAGATTCATTTTATTTCTATTAACAACTAAAACCCATAAGGAGTAAAAAACTCATGGCAAAGCATGTCTTTAATGCACATTTTGTAGGCTCAAGAATCTCATGAAGTAGGGAACAAGCCTAAGCAAAGAAAGGGCCATGTGACCCACCTAAAAGTGCTGAAATGGAGCAAAGTTCCAGCCTAAAAAAGTCCCCAGCAAGAGGCTTGAAAGTGGGCAACCAGCTCTTGCTCATCCCTAACCAAAAAACAACTAGAGACCCCTACAAGAGAACCAAGCCTTTGAGGATGAACTAGGGGCTGTTCCATCAGTTTTCTGCTACCTTCTACCTGATGTGAACAGTGCCCAAGGGCTGTCATATTAGCTGAAGTCTGAAAGATGATGGAACTCCACCATCTTCCTCAAGACTGTACCTCCAGCGGAAGAGGAGTTGAAACCAAGTTATCCAAATCTCAACAAATTGATACTATAGATGTTAAAAACGTTAATAACATGATTCATGTGCCAAGCCCATGAATCCTAAAAGGGAAAATTTGGGAACATGTGGTTTGGAGGACATAAAAGGATCTCCAACGGAACCCCCTGAAGTGGACTTAGAGTTTGATACCTGGCTTGGGGTGTTGAATCTTACTTCTTGGGGGGACCAAATCTCAGTTGCAGCATTAGAATTCGTTCCTGATACATGCCTTAATCCCATTGATTAGGCTCAGTCCCAGAAATCCTAGCATTTAATACAAAGCACTCTAAAATCTCATCATTACCCAAAGAGGCAAGGCAACCCCTAAAGTAAATCTCCTACTTCTAACAAAAAATGCCAAGAAGATTAACCTTGATTCACTACCTCTGAGTAGTTCTACGTTTTTGAATTCTTGTTAAATAATGCTTCTCTAAAACACCATTATAAAAAGATGAACACCTCAGCCCACTGGAGGACAGCTACCCTCATTGAAACTCTTGGTTTGTTTACTACTTTTCTCATAGTTTAGCTTCCCTCAAGCTCACCACTCATCATCTTTAACCCACACTCATCTAATCTCAAATACTCTTTTCCCCCTTTCACACAATCACAGTCTATAAATGTCTCTCAACTAGTTATAAACAGCCCACTGCTCACAAAAAGCCTTAACCTCAGTGTTAATCCCATTCCACTCACTCAAAACAGCCCACATTATCTCATTCATGCCTTATGCACACACACACCCACCAAAATCTTAGTTTAATACTTGTTGCACTGAGCTGGGATCTCTCTCTCCCTCCATTCCATCATATTTTTCCTCTTTTATTTGTAACTATGGAGCCTTTAATCCTTATTTATTATTATTATGATGAAGACCATAATGTTCTGGATACTGTGGAAGTTTTCCCTTATGTTGACTTAATAATAATAAGGAAAACATATGATTTTTGCCATGTAAACACATTTATTAACCTGGAATTACCCTACCGCTGGAGATAATACCGTACCACTAGAAGACTGATTTGAACTATAATGCTGTAAAAGGACTAATAATATAACAAACTAACAACAGTAACGTGTTTATTGTGCTTTATTGTTGTCTTCTTGTTAAGGTGCAGCCTCCATCTCTTTCTTGGGCAAACTTACACAACACCGAAATCCTTTGGGCTTTATTTCAAGGGCCCATCGTCGAGTTTCGGCTTGGCTACCCCATATTCTATTTGGGAACATCGAAATTTTTCCCTCAACAAGTAGCAAAGAATATTGCGTATTGTGTGTGAAAAATATCGTAAGATTGCATAAGTGTTTACATGTTATGATAATTTGAGATATGAGAAAATCACTTTAACTCACACACAACCATAGCTGTTTGATGGGGACTATTACCTTCGAGGTACATCCTATAACTCCTACATCTCCTAGAATACACGCTTGCAATCATATATAAAGCATTTTGATCTTTTTGCTTTTATTTTTTTTTTTGCATATTTTTCTTTTTAAGCAAATCATGCATAGGCATATAAGAGATAGAAAAGAAATACCCAATGATGTTAAGTTTTTGACATTCTAATTTTGCAGCTGAAGCACACAAATGTCATTTCATGATTGACGAGCAACAGTGGTGAGATGGTTATTTATGTCTTTCTTCTAGGATTTTCTAGTCATTCCCGTCAAAAAGAGTGATACGAGTGTTAAGTACAAGAAATTACTTAATCTTACTCATCACAAACATGAGCCACAAAGCTCACTTGCTTAGTTGTGCATAGAGATGCTCATCTAAGCTACAAAAGATACATAGTTTAGAAAACTTTGTTTCAATGGCCATCCAAGGTATACAAGTACCAATGTACACAAACACACACTGTTCTTGTATTTTTCTAATTTTTCTATTTTATTTTGAAAACCAACAAAATAAAATCTAAACAACTAAACAAAAATAGACAAACAACATGAAAGCATGAAAGAAAGATGCATATGCATGAAGGCATGCAGATGCATGAGAGCATGATTCCAAAAGCAGATAAGAAATCAAGCAAAGAAAGTCCTACTTTAGAGATAAAGGATTAAAGCATAGGACAGACAAAAAGACAATTAAGTCTTAGGCACCTTTCTCACCCACATAGCATGAGTCTTTGGCCGTGAAGATAAAAATGCACGTGTCCTAGTATGTCTACTAAAAGATATAGAAGAATTAAAATTCTCCTGAAATTGAGTTAAAAAGCTCAAAGTTTTTAATAATTCTCCAAACAAAGGTGTAGGTCCTTGAAAGGAAACCTGTGGCCGTTTGGACACTTACTTTTGAGGATACAACTTAAAGTAATTAGGACGAATGTGTCCAGAAACACCACAATGATGACAAACATAAGGTCTATCAAAGGATTTAGAATTAACCAAATCAGTTTTGGATTTCATACCTTTATCACCATTCTCAGCTTGGAGCACAAAGACAGTCTTTGATCCAGAAGCCATGGAAGAGGAGGGGCTGGAGGAGACAGCATATCCTAAGCCAATCTTATCAGAACTAGGCTTTTGAGCACTTAAAACCTCATCAAGCTTTGCACTAGACATCCTTTCTATTTGAGTTTTAGCTTGACTAAGCTCTACCTCAAGATTCTTGACCTTCTCTTCCAATGAGGTGTTCTCCATAACAAGAGTCTCAACTAACCTTGTAGTCTCATTTAGTTTGACTAATAGATTAGCTTTTTCAGTTTTACCTCATTAAACTCTTTTCTACAAAGATGAGAAGTCTTTTCAGATTTTATAAATTCAGTGCATAGCTTATCATAGACTTCTTGAAGGGTCAACTTATTAGGTACTTCATCATCAGAAGAATCCTCACTATCACTAGCACTCTCCATAATCACCTTATCGGTTAAGGCAGCAAAGGTCATAAAGTGACTACATTCATCCACATATTCATTAGAAGAGTTATTCTCAATATCACTCCAAGTAGCAACCAACCCTTTATCTTTTGACTCCTTAGTCTTTTCCTTTATAAGGTAATTTGGACACTTTATCCTTATATGACCAAAACCTTTGCACTCATAATATTGGATGAGGGGTTTCTCATTCTTGCCATTCCTTGATGATTTAAATTTCCTAGGATGTTTTCCCTTATCATTTTTCCTAAATTGAAGAAGCTTGATAATCTCATCAATTATGAAGGTTAGATTCTCATCCTCATCCTCATCCTCATCTTCATTTTCATCTTCATCTTCAGAATCCTCAATCTCTTCCTCTATACCCTTAAGAGCCAAGTTTCTACTCTTTCCACCTTTTCCCATTAAACCTAGTCTCATTTCATAGATTTGAAGGTTCCCTACAAGCTCAGTCAAAGGAATTTGATCAATGTTCTTTGCTTCTTCAATAGCAGTGATCTTGACATGGAATCTTTCAGGTAAGGACGTAAGGATTTTCCTAACAATTTTGGATTTTGCTATAGATTCTCCAAGGTTGAAGGTAGAATTCACAATATCCTTGAGTTTAGCATAGAACTCATCAAAGGTCTCATTCTCCTTCATCCTTATTTCTTCAAAACTACTAGTGAGTCTTTGAAACTTCACAATCTTTACTGCCTTGATACCTTCATAGGTGGTCTCAAGAATGGTCTATGCTTCCTTGGCAACTTCCATGGATAATATTTTCTTGAATTCCTTATTGGTCACCCCACAAAACAAAGTATTTAAGGCCTTACTGTTGAAATTCGCTGCTATGATTGTTGCATCATCCCAATCCACCGGCGCTTCCTTTGGCTTAATCCAGCTAACTTAACAGCTTGCCATACCTGTTCACCTAGAGCCTGCAAAAAAAACTTTCATACGAACTTTCCAGCACACATAATTAGTTCCGTCAAATAAAGGAGGAATTAAAAGAGATTGTCCACGATCCATGACAATAGAGGTCAAGGATCACACTCAGAAAATTAATCCAATCAAAGTGTACCCGCTCTGATACCACTTGTTGGGAAATTTAGACTCCGGTTGATAGAATTAACAAGTTTTAAACCCAATTTGTTAATTAGATTTATTATGAATAAAACTTGTTAAAACAAACTAACATCAATATCATGTCAATATCATGCAGCGGAAAAATAAATAAGACAAGATATAATGACCCAGGAAAACCAATTAAACAAACTAGTTTCACAGTAAAAAACCTGGGAGGAAACCTTCTCGAAAATCAATTCACTATAGTAAAGAGAAGTTTCAGATCTAGTATAAAACCTTTGTCCCTAAACTCTACAATTCCCGTAAATGAACTAACAGTAGAAACCTTATACCGCTTCAGAACTTCTGAACTCTTCAATATATGAACGCCACCCTTTTGCATGGATCCCAGTACGTGACTAACCAATGATGCATAGCTCTCAGTACGTGACTAACACACTAACTTGAAGAAGATGTTGGCTGCAAAGTTCTTCACTTCATCAACAATGAAGATCAAGAAGCACTTGGTTACAAAACCCTAAGGCGCAAAGACACAGAAGCTTCTTTCAGAGAGAATAAGGCATCGATCACTTTTTGCATATGTTCTCCTTGTATTCTCTTATGAGACGGCCTCTAAAATAAGCCTTATATATGTCTAGAGTTGTGAGAAAAAAAAACCCTACACAAATACATAAGCGTGAGCCGAAAATTAGATCTGGAAATCTGAATTTCGTAATTCTCGATAGATAGCTATCTATCGAGACCTGTTGCGAGCTATCAAGACTTGTTGCGAGCTATCGAGAGGTGTCGAGAAGCTATCGAGCCTATCTATTGCGAGCTATTGAGGAGTTATCGAGGGGACAGAAAGTTGCTCGATCGATCGACCTAGCTATCGAGAGGTATCGAGATTGCAATAAAAAGAAGCTGAAGAGCTCGATAGATAGTCTAGCTGTCGAGAGGTGTCGATCAGCTATCAAGCTTTAAAAAATCAACACTTCTTCACTTGTTTCTTGGACAAATTTGCATGACTTCAATACTAGACTTAAACTCTTGTTCTTTGAAGTATTAAATACATTCTAGATCTACCTAATTACAAGTAAAGTGCGTTTTGTCAAAGGATTAGCCAATTACATAAAATAGTGACATATGTCCTAACACTTAGAATAAACTACTATGATTAAATATAAATATGATTGCCTTAACTAATCTCTCTTTTAAGTCTTAACTATTAAAAAAGAGGAGTGACATGTCAATAATATTTTCACAATAAATTATAGATTGGTTATAATTTAAACATATCATTGAAATTACTTTTTTACCCACCAATAACATCCTACCACTTAAGATTGATTATTTTTAGCGAAACTACACTATTTGTCCTTCAAGTTTGCCTAATAAGCACTATTGGTCTCTCAAGTTTAAAATGAGTGCTATTGGTCCCTTAAATTTAAAAAATAAATGCAATTGGTCCTTCTATTAACCGCAATTAGTTTAAGTGCCTATGTGGCTAACGAAGAAATGACTTTTTTACCCACCAATAACATCCTACCACTTAAGATTGATTATTTTTGGCAAAACTACACTATTAGTTCTTCAAGTTTGCCTAATAAGCACTATTGGTCTCTTAAATTTAAAATAAGTGCTATTGGTTCCTTAAAAAATAAATGCAATTGGTCCTTCTATTAACCGCAATTAGTTTAAGCATCTATGTGACTAACGAAGAAATGATGTGACAAATTTTGACTGACGTGGCATCAAATTTAATATTAAAAAATTGAAACCCAAATCTAACTCATTAAAAAAAAAAAAAAAAAAAAAAAAAAAAATCAATCCATTAAAAGCTAATTCATTTCAAACTAATCCAACAAACAGATATTCCAAATCAAACTCAAAATTGCTAACGCTCCTTGCTTTGTTCAAATTCGGGTGGACTGAAATTTTCAAATGTGGTTTTGTTAAAATTGCTAACCCTAATCATTGCTTTGTTTGAATTGACTTCATTACTGTTTGAGGAGGTGGTACTGCCTTATTATTTCCTTAAAATATTAAATAATGAGTTGCCAATGTCGTTTTGGCTTGATCTCGGTGGTAGCAGAGTAAGCCAAATGATACTAGTGGCCCTAAACAAGGCAGATCGGTATTTTGGGTAGGCAAAGCAAATCTCATATTAGGGATAGCATTTTTGAGTTTGATTTGGTAATACTCATTTGTTAAAGGGTCAATTCGAAATGGGTTAACTTTTTTTAAAGCAATGGTTAACAATTCATTTTAGGAAAATTTTGACACAACTTTTATGGGAAATGAAAAAAACTGTCAAAATATTAATTGTTTTCTTTTTCTTTTCTCATAAAAATTTTCTTTAAATAGATTGTTAACTATTTCCTTAAAGGTATCCGTTAGCATTTTGCTTAGTACTTATTAGGCAAACTTGAAGGACTAATAGTGTAGTTTTACCATTATTTTTTCTATTAAAAAAAAAAGAAAAAGAAAAAGAAAAACAATATAGAGTGTAGTTAAAGGATGTTCACGTGGTTTATATATATATTTATATATAATTCAAGTAAAATATCAAGGTCCCATTAAAAAAAATGTAAAATGTCAACAAAGAGAAGAAAAATAACACAAAAACAAAAACAAAAAAATAATGCAACTTTTTCAAGGGAAGGTTACAATGGTGCTTATTTTAAATTTGAGAGACCAATAATGTAGTTTTATTATTATTTTTTTCTTAAAAAAAAAAACAATAGAATGTAGTTAAAGGATATTCACATGGTTATTATATATATATATATATATATATATATAATATTCAAGTAAAATGTCAAGGTCCCATTAAAAAAAAATGTAAAATGTCAAGGAAGAAAAGAAAAATAACATAGTTAGAAACCGACTCTCGTCATTATAATAATGCAACTTTTCTTTTCAAAAAGAAAAAAAAAATCTAATTAATTTCTTAAATGAAATTCAGTTAAAGAAAATTTTTATGAAAAAAAAAATTAATATTTTAATAATTTTTTTCATTCCTCATGAAAATTGTGTAAATAATTTCTTAAAATAAATTGTTAATATTTAAGCTAAGGGTGCCTATTAACATTACTCAAAATAATAATAATAATAATAATGCAACTTTTTCAACGGAAGGTTACATTTGGAACTTCACCGGCTTCACCTTACCTACTCAGGACCCACCCTCTACTCAATTTTCTCCACCATTCAATCTCCAAGACTGAAAGAGCTCACTGCACTTGAGAGCCTTCCTGGAACCCAAAATCCTAACCCTAGATGCGCTCCAATCAACACCTTCACGGACCACCCATCCATGGCAGACCTCCCATCTGAGGTACTCACCTACATACTCTGCCGAGAACCAGTCAAAACCCTCATCAAGCTCCGCTCCATATCAAAGTCATGGCTGACTCTAATCGACAGCCCATTCTTCATCCACCTCCACCTCCGCTACTCCATCGCCACCGCCTCGAACGTCACCGTCATCCTCCGCAAGGAATCGGAGCTCTACTCCGTAAGCCTCGAGTCCCTAAACGCCGCCGTCGAGCTCGCCCACCCTCTCATGTGCTACAGCAATCGGATTCGCGTCCTCGGCTCCGCCAACGGCTTGCTCTGCATCACGAACGTCGCCGAAGACATCGCTTTCTGGAACCCTTCGATCAAGAAGCACAAGGTGTTGCCGTTTTTGCCGGTCGATCGGCCCTGCGACCACGGGATGACCATGTGCGGCGCACGTGCGTACGGGTTCGGGTACGACTCTGCGCACGACGACTACAAGCTGGTGAGGATTTCGCAGTTCGTTGACTTGGAGAGCGAAGGTTTTGCTTCGGAGGTCAAGGTTTTCAGCTTGAGAGCGAACGAGTGGAGAAGGGTCGAGGAAATGAATTACGTTCTGTGTTACATGAAGAAAAACGGGACGCTTGCTTGTGGAGCTTTGCATTGGGTCGTGACCAAGAAGTTTAAACTCGACGAGGTTGATCAGATCGTTTCGTTCGATCTGACGGATGAGAATTTTCGCGAATTGCCTCTGCCCAAGTGTTTGGAAGATCAGAGGGTTCAGATTGAGGTTGGGGCTTTAGGGGACTGTTTGTCCGTGACCGCGGCTTATCATGACGTTCGCGTTGACGTTTGGGTGATGAAAGAGTATAGAGTGAAAGAGTCTTGGTTTATGTTGTTTAGTATTGCTCGAACTGAAGTGGTCGGATCGTTTAAGTATTTGAGGCCGTTGGCTTATTCGAAGAGCGGCGATGAGGTGTTGGTGGTGGTGGATAATCAGAGGCTTGTGTGGTATGATTTGAGGAAGAAAAGGGTTAAGAATGTTAAGATTTTGGGTATGCCGGATTTGTTTGAGGCCGAGATTTGTCTTGCAAGCCTCGTTCCGGTTGAGGCTAGTAGAAGAGGGTATGGGAAGAAGCACAATTTGAGTGAGGAGAATCATAAAAAGAAGAGGTAAATTTACATGGGGTTTTTTTTTTTTTTTTTTCTAGCATTGATTTTGTTAAGGATAAGTTGGCTTTGGTTCAATCAGAGTAGTTGTGTTTGTAATTCGGTTCACAATTTAATTGTTAGGCCGATCTTAATTATCCTACTCTGTAGCAATTGATGCTATAATCTGGTATGCACTTTCATGTGACTTTTAGTGCCTCATGTAATTGTCCTTGTTTTATTCTTAGGGATGATTTCTTGTCGGAGGGTTTCAAGTTGGTGTTATAATCAAACAGGATGATGAAACAAAAGCATGAAAAAAGAGGTAATTTAGTGAATTTAACTTGTAATTTCCCATTTGAAGCTTACTATAGTGACTTCTTTTGGTCACTTGTTTAAAAAAGAAAAAGAAAAAAGAGCGACTTCTTTTGGTATTAGAATTAGTTGCGTTGCTCAGATTAACTATATCGGCGTTCGGCAATCTACATGTACAAGTTGAGGCAGATTTTGATGAATTAAGTTTTTACCCTTTTTCACCTAAAAACACCTAAAAAAAAAGTGCCATCTCTTTTATTCAACATTAATGTCTTGTGAGCCACTTATCTTGGTGCCTTTGTTTTTCTCAGTGTGGAAAGTGAAGGAGAGAGTTGTACTTTTAGAGTATTTGAGAATGCTTGAAGATTGAAGGAAGTATAATTAATATGATATGTATCATCTTTCAACACTTTTTCCAGATTTTTGTGATATAATGTCCGCTTATCTTTAACACCTGGTAAAGACCCTTCTGTAAAATGTTATGAGCGGTGAGCGTAATATACTTATTACGAGATTATGATATGTAAGAAATTATGTTTGTATCCTCATTAAATTTGCAATGTAATACCTGTTGATTTTGATGCTCAAATTTACTTAAAGAGACTGAAATTGGATGTTTGCACTACTTTTGTACTTTGTGCTGTGCATAGATTTTAGAAAAGTGTCTATTTATGTGATTTATTTAGCTGGGTTTCTTATCAATGGATCATGAGTGTCGTAGCACTATCTGCTATAAATATGTGATTTCTAAGTTTAATTTTAATTATTCCTTGTTTAGTGGACTTTAATTATTGCATGTGCTAGGTAGAGGGTGAGGTCATGTTCAAGACCCCTAGAGTGCATGTGTAATTTTCCAATGAAAAAAATTCCATTTATATGCATATACTGTTTTCTGCATTGCCAAATTTTCATTCTGGTTCCCAACTCTTATTTTCAGACCTGTAAGAGCATCTACCAAAGTCTTGCATAATAGAAAAAGACACCAATTTTACACATTTTGCCTCAAAAATGCTCCACATTAGTGCTTCTAAAAGTGTGCATATTTGCACATTTGCTACAGTAACCGTGCATATATGCACAGGTACTGTAGATCTTGTATCTAATATTCTAGAATTTTTTCTCTCCTTCATCTCACTCTCTCACCTCTCTCTCGTTCTATCTCAATGCCTCTCCTTGTCTCTGTTGCTCTCAGATCCTTTTCTTCAATCTGATATTCTGGCTAGCCAAAATGATGCCGCCGGAGCAACGTCCTTCACCATTGCCCTCATCCCTTGCGCCGCCTTCCTACTCAACCTCGGCAGAATCGCCGTGCTCACCACCCTAACTATCGGCCTCATGGTCTCCTACATCCTCAATTCCCTCAACTTCAAACCTACTGCCTTCTTTGATGGTTTTGATGATTTTTGGGGTTTTGATAGTTTTTATTCTTTGTTTGATCAGTGGGTGCAGGGAGAGTTTGATGATGGTGCTTGATGATCTGGGTTTTGATTAGTGGCTGATGATGGTGCACCGTTTGCAGTGGTTGTGCTTGATGATGGTGGATTGATTGTTGATGGTGTGGGTTGTGTGAGAGAGGATTTCAAGAGAAGAGAGAAGTGTGAAGGGTGAAGGAAATAATAAAAAATTATAAAAGAATGAATATTTTATTAAATAAATGTGTATAATAGATAAACTGATGTGAGTGATTTGTAAAAATGAGAGTGTAAAATAGAAAAAGTAGGTTTTAGATGTGTAAATTTACAAAATTTTTGCACCTACTGATGCGGATGCTCTAAAAGCAAAAACATGGACAAGCTAATTGAGCTGCGTAAACGTTTTAACTTAACTAATGATAAAAAAAGGGCGCTTGTTAATGTTTTATCCATTTCTACTAAAATTCATGTTGTTTCTCTTGCCTGGATTAGAATATCCTGCAGTGGTCTCACTAATTAAAAATGAATAATTTTGCTTGTAAAGAATTTGAAATTGTAAGCTCATGAGAAGTTTGCATACAGAGAAATTGTACAGAATATGACTCAGTTTAAGGGAAGGGTGGTAATTTTTTTATTTAAAAAAAAAAAGAAAGAAAAAAAAGAAGCAAATTGCATTTGTTGAATATTGAAATTGTTTGCTGGAGAGAGAATAACATCAAGAGGCACTTGAATCCCTCCTCTACAGTCTACCCTACCTCTACTGTTGGGTCTCGTGGCGTGGAAGTCAAGTGTGTTGATTGTGATTCCTTCTTTTTGTTTTATAACTTTTATTGGCTCAGCCAAAAAAAGTTCGTATTTTTGTGAGTCAGGATTCTGCATTTTGAGGTTCAGAATTGTCAAGTATTAAATACAATCGGTTTTTTATTTAGGGTGAAGCTAACGTATTCCCTTATTGCAAAGCTTGTCCCTTTTATTTATTGCAAAGCTTGTCGTTTATGTGGTTCTTGATGGTGCAGGTGTTACCGCAAAAATAATCTTAAGAAATCAAGGTGTCTTGATATTGACCCCTTGGGCCTTGAGTGGTGTATAATTAATAAGACGATCCATATCAATTCTGGTCTATGTTACTATCAATGCGGAGGAATCAAAGCTCTGGCGGATAGCCCTAGAGTTGTCAAACTCGAAAAAGAAAATAAAAAATAAAAATAATAAAGGATAGCACTAGACTAGACATGCTACTCTTAACCTTTTTCTTCTTTTTTGCTAGCTAATTTGAAGACGTAAATATGAAAATTACTTTTTTTTTTAATAAGAAAAAGTAGATCTTTGACTTAATTTATATTCCTTTTTTTTTTTAAATGAAACTTGGTTTATATTCTTCAACATCAGTGCTTTAATTCTATTCTTTTTCTTTGAAGGATAACGTCTCTTTTTTTATCCCAAAAAGAAAAAGGTGGAAAACAATGTTAGTCGGCATGGCCAACTGCCCATTTCAGGACCACTGTGCATAATGGGTCGTCACTCCATTAAAGTTAAAGAGTGCGTTTGGTCCCGCCATTTCACGGAGAACACAAGCAAAGCCTTTTTTTTGGTTGTGTGAATTCATGAGACTCTAATTTTAAAAAATAATTTTTTTTTTTTAAAAAATATATTTTTCAACAGACTCTCTATCATTTATCTATTTTTAATTTAAACATTATTTATTTATTATTATTTTCCAAAATTTGTTACATTTTATCAAGTAACAAACACTCAAAACTTTTCTCCATTTTCATCAATCAACAACACTCAAAGTTTTCTTTTGCCTAGATTTTTACCAAACAAACGAATTCAAAGCTTTTTTTTTGCTAAAATTTTATCGACCGACAACATCCAAGTCTTTTATAAAAAAAAGAAAAGAAAAAACTCAAACCTTAAGCCACTGAGAGAGATGAAGGTATTGGGTTGAGAGAAACCCAAATTTTTTTGCTTAGAATTCATTAACCAGCAACATCCAAATCTTTTGTGTTACTGAGTTTGGTCAAAATAATATGAAACAATCTCAACAATGGTTGGGTATTGTGCTATTGATTCAGTTGGAAGTGTTGAGTTTTGTGTTGCTGCTTTGATCGGTGGTCGCTAACTTCAACTTAAAGGTGTCTAGACAAGATGAGGATAGAGACGTTTGAAAGTGAGAGAGAGGGTTAGGTACTCTAATTAATTTTTTAAAATTATAATAAATTTGTTTTAGGTAAAACATTATTAACAAATTTTGAGGAGAAAAAAAAAATTATAATTCTATTCAGATTAAAATTTTATTGCTAAAATACTTCTTTAATTTATTGTTTTGGTTTAATTTACTCATGATTTTACTCATAAAAATTCTCTTTATAAATATGATTTTTGTATTAATTGGTAATTTGGTATATCTAACGGGCTTGTTATTAAATTTAATGGACTTGTAGTGATTGATAATGAGTCCCATTAAGAATCCAAGATGCACGTTAATCCTGAAATAGCTACCCTTACTGACCAACATTTTTTTTCCACTGAAATTAGTGTGTTTGGTAAAATTGTTCGGGACAGTTCGATTCGATCAGGTTTCATAGGTTGGCCAGCAGTTTTTGATTTTTTTTTTTTAACAAGTGTTGGTCATTTATTCTTGTTTCTTATATATGCACCCATCAAAAAGTATGGGGTTGAAAACAAAAGTATGGGGCAGGTGTGAGGGTTGGTCTCCCCGCCCCATACCTGACCTATACATATTAGTTACATTATATTATATTATAAAAAACGTAAGTATATAAATTTCATTTTTTGCCTCTCATAATGTCACTCTCAGCCCCACTCCACCTCACCGCTAGGCCTACCATACCTCCTCCTCGTCCTCGTTGTCATCGCCCATTTCTCCTCCCTCCTTTCTCTCTTTCCCTTTAATGTACTCTCTCCCCCTCTATTGTGTTATCTTTTTTGCTGTAACTCCCTTCCACATCCATAACTTGTTTATTTTCTACAACTTGTCTCTTTTTTAATTATGTTTTCTCTCATTGCAAAAATTATTTAGGGCTTTTGTATTGTGTTTATGATTTAAAATATTTTCAATGATAAATACATGTGATTTGCTAGCCTAGAAGTCATTGTTAACCAAGAAGTATGCAATTTGATTCAAATTTCCAGATTTGTATTTAAAAAAATTATAGAGGCAAGGCGGGGCCCTCGAGGGCCTGTAGGAGTGGAGATTGGGGCAAAGAACCACCCCTGATTAGTTACTGGGGGCGGGGAAGGGGGACGAGGCCAGGGCAGGGAATATGACCCCCTCTCCATACCTCACCTATAACCTATTGCCACCCCTCGGATGTATCCATCAATTTTGGGCGTAAAGCATATTGCATAATCATTAAAAATCATAACAAAAGCCCAAATTCTGGTTTTTTCCCCCCTCAAATATTGTACAAGATAAAATATATTCCACTAAAACTCTAGTACCACTTTTTTTTTTTTTTTTAAACCTCTAGTACCACAATAAACAACCTTCAACCATCTACAAATTCATCAAAAAAAAAAAAAAAAAAAAAAAAAATCACCAGCAACCACAGAAACAACAAACTCAAGTAACAAAATTTTCAAACAATCATCTAGAACAGATATAAATGGAAACAACATTTAACTCTGAGCATTCTTGATAGTAATTGCCATTCGGTAGAGGATGGGTGATATATATATATTTTTTTTTTTTTTTTTTTTTGAGAAGCAAAAATTTACACAGGGTATATCATAATAGAAAATTGTTACTTTCACTTTGAAGTAGAGTCCGCTCTATAGTAATAAGCAAATGAGACAGTAGCCTAAGGCTCACAAGTAGAAAAAGACCCCCTAAACTTTAACCAATAAAGTTATTTCTTTTATTGTAATAGTATTAATTAAGCACAAATATTAGTTAATAAATAAAATAATATTTTTTATCAAATGAAAAAAAAAATGGCTATGTCAACAACATTTTTTTACAATACGTTCTGTAGGGACCGGTTTTGGGCACTTCTGTTATTGAGAGAGTGAACCCAAGCCCAGCTAGCCCTGCAATGAATTTATAGAGAATGGGTTCAAGAACTAGGCCCTAGTGAGGAATGCAGCGATCATGCATGGTTGCATGTGGGTTTAATAACCTAAACGTGAATTGGGATGCACAATAATGCTCCTCGGACCTGCCTTTCAGAGCTTGGAGTTCTTCTTATTTCTTTGAAGATTGATTACAAGGGTTGAGAGAATACAAGTCGCTACAGTACTTCTTAATTCAGGTTTCCCGTCCGTCCTGTTTTCAAGAGGGACTCCTTACATTATATACATCTCTCTCAGTTGATCCTAGCCCTACATTTGTTGATCAACTAGGCCACCACTTGAGAGCCTGTCCCATCAGCCGCATTCCTATTCCTCATGTAGGTTGCAGCACCTAAGACAGCACTGTTTAGGAGTCCTATCCTCATTAATGCGGCCAGGGCGTTAGTTGAGGGCATTTAATGTGGAGGTGACAATTCATCTGGGACTTGCTCCTCCACCATGCTTCCATTGCTAGCGCTTGGTACTTGCTATTTGCTCTTTGGATGCTCAGGAAGACTCCCCTTGTTGGTGTATTGCTTGTTCACTTTATGGTCTCGGCCGTCCGAGGAAGGAATCGTCCTCGGCACTGTTTCTTAGGCAATTGGGCTTTTTACTCTCATCCTCGGACCGTAGATACCTCCTCGGCATGGGCCTTTGGGCCTGGTACGGAGTGGGCCGGGGCTGTCTGACTCTCTGGCCCCACACGTTCATAACAGATTAATATTCTAAGTAGTAGGTTGCTACTGACTGTTATTGGTGGGTAAAAAAGTAATTTCGGTTGTGGGTTCAAATTAAAATGAGTAACAACTTAACGCCTAGAATTTGTTGTGAAAATATTGTGAATGTGATACTTCTAAAAAAAGAAAGAAAGCAATACACAAAAAATTCACAACATTTTTTTCAACAGTTGAGTTGACAAACTTTTACTAGTTCTTTTCTAGATCCACCACTAATATCATCTTTTTTACTTACTACTATCAGTCTGTGGTATCCACTAGTGTGAAGTTTTGACAAATTTTGTGTCTATAAACTTTCTATTAAAAAATATTTATGTAGTTTATGTTAATTAGTAATTTTGCATCTAAAACAAAAAAAATAGAGTTTAAATAATATTTAAATTTTTTAATAAAAAAATTATGTTTAAATATATAAAAGGTCTAAATTCATTTTTGTCTCAAGCCCCAAAATGCATCAAGCCGCCCTTAATGCAAAGTAGAAAATATTAGAATATTGAAAATGCAATCTTGGGGTTTAAGGTAAAAGAAACTGAAATAAAAAGTGTCTATAGTGGCGGTTGTCAAACGCCACTATAGGTCCTTCTCTTACAAGGGCCTATAGTGGCGTTTGACTATAGGTCCTTTTTTAATTTTTATTTTTTGGTTATTTTTTATTTTTATTTTTTAGATACCTATAGCAGCGTTTGTAAGACTAGAGAAATGCCAAACTATGACCTATAGTGGCGTTTTAACAACGCTGCTATAGGCCCTTGGAAATGCTGCTATAAGCCCATTGTTTTAAAATGCCACTATAGAACTTTCTGAATAGCTATAGATACACCTATAGCAGTGTTTATAGAAAACGCCACGATATGGTACCTATAGTGGCGTTTTTGACAAACGCCACTATAGGTACCATATCGTGGTACCTAGAGTGGGGTTTTTTTTTTTTTTTTTTTTTTTTTTTTTTTTTTTTTTAAATTTTAATTTACATTGAATAAAATAATTCATGGTCAAGTTGATTATGATGTCACAATTGGTTTCTCTGTACCTAAGAAAGCTCTCACTATAGCTCTCTTATACAGTAGAATAGTCGTCCCTTCCTTGTGAAGGAGTGATAGTATTCCTTGGGATAACACTATTATTCTAAGGCTTGTTGGGATTCTTTCCGGGGTTGTTGGGAAATAGTGTAGGTTGTTTTTGATCCTTACTCTTTGTATCTCACTATCATGGAGGATTTGACCACTAATTGGAATCGCCTTACTTTGTCAGACAAAGAAGGTCCAGGTTGTTCTTTGGACGAGGAACTAAGCTCTCCGGAGTTCATCATTGCTACAAAATTCCTCACAAAGAGAGCACTGAACATTGATGCTATTGCAAAAACGTTCACCCCTCTATGGCGCTCTAAAAACGGGTTCAGGGTGCGTAATCTAGGTGATCATAAGGTTTTATTTGTATTTGATAACAAAGCGGAGGCTGACAAAGTAATCCATAGTGAACCATGGACGTTTGATAAGCATTTGATAGTTATTGAGAGGTATGATACTACTTCATCCCTTGATGATCTCACATTGGACAAGACTACTTTTTGGGTGCAAGTGCACGGTCTACCCATAAAGTTCATGAATGTGAAAGCAGCAGAGAAGATTTGTGAGGTCCTTGGAACGGTCATGCCTACCACAAACCCGTCTGACTCGGAAGGAGGGAATTTTATTCGAGTTCGTGTTGTAATGGATATAACGAGCCCTCTTTGCCACGGACGTTTGGTGTCAGTAGGGAGTGAGAAACAGATTTGGGTAAGTTTTAAGTATGAGAGACTTCCAAATATCTGCTATTGGTGTGGTTGCTTTGACCACGACGACAAGGATTGTGAGACTTGGTTGAATAGTGAAGGTTCACTTACTCCGGAGATGAAACAGTTTGGATCAAACTTAAGGGCTTCCCCCTTCTCACATTCACGTAAATAGGTCATAGCTGTCCCTGGTTTCTACAAGACTAGATCGAGTCACGTTCCAGGATCAATGAACAAGGGACCTGATAGGAGCAAGGGAGACGGGGATAGCAGGAATCAGGCGGAGGTACCTCAAGCACCACCACTGAACAACCATGAGTCTGGGGCGGAGAGACAAAGTCGAAGTGAGACCGTTACGATGGAGGAGCGCCAACATTCATTGCAGTCCGTTACATGTAATAACTCTCTAGCGGCAGCAAGGTCAAACGGTCCAAATCCAGATAAGGGAATTAACTCTGCTCCCTTAATTTCGCAAAACACTGATTTCCACCTTAATGAGATTGGCAGGGCTTTAAATGAGGTTGATCCCAAAAAGGATTCTTCCCATATTGGTACTCATTCAAACCTTCCTTTTACGGAATCTTGTCCACATGCATCCGTGAAGAATATCTCCACTATCCCAGGCTCAATTGGCAACGGCTCAGCAGCATTCAATTCTGGTTTACAATCAGAATTAAACACGCATGAGGTAATTAACTCTGCACGTGACAACCAAAGTCCTAGGGCTTCTACACTTGCACCCAAGCCACGATGGACTAGGGTTTGCCGTGTCTCTTCAACACCACAGGAAGAAGTGTCCCAAGGTAATCTGAATTATGGGAAAAGATCCTTTACTCTCAATGATGATCATTCCAAGTTACCCAACAAACGTTGTCAGGTTTCAAGGAGTGAGAAAGATGATTATACCATATTGGCGGAGGCTGAGATTCAGCCCTGCCAGTCGCCATGAATTGCTTAGTGTGGAATTGTCGCGGGCTTGGGAACCTGCGTACAGGGAAAGAGCTTGGTGATATTATCCGGGCTAAAGATCCCTCTGTAGTGGTCATTGCCGAAACACTGGCAGACGATGCAAGGCTAGACATGATTCAAGCAAATTTAGACTTTGAACACAAGTGGGTGGTACCAAGGGTTGGGCATGGAGGTGGATTAGTACTGTTTTGGAGGTCGTCAATGAATTTGGTAGTGATGGACTCATCCAATTATTACATTGATACTTGGATTGACAAAGGCACTGATAAGGAGTGGAGGTTCACTAGTTTTTATGGCGAACCAGATACTTCAAAACGGAGAGAAGCATGGGATAGCTTGAGAACTTTGAACCATCATCCGGAGGTGCCATGGTTGTGTGCAGGTGATTTCAATGAAATAATCCGCCAGGAGGAAAAACTGGGTGGAGCATTTTTGGAACCAAGGGCAGAAGCAACTATTCCGGGATGTGTTGGATGAGTGTGGTTTCCTTGATCTTGGTTTTAAGGGTAGTAGGTTCACATGGAGTAAACACTTCACTGATGGACATTCTATTTGGGAAAGACTTGACCGGGGTGTGGCAAATGCTAATTGGTTCCTAAAATTTCCAGGTACAACTGTTTATCATCTTCATTGTAATTCATCTGATCACCTGCCTCTATGTATTAACCTGTCAGGCTTAATAATCCCACCAAGGAAAAAGGTGTTTAGATTTGAGGAGATGTGGCTCTCAGATGTTAGGTGTGCCAAATTGGTGGAGGCTTCATGGTCTTCCTATTCCCATGGGCATGGGAACGGTGTAATCATTAAAAAAGTGGAAAGATGTGGTAGAGACCTTGCATGGTGGAACCATAATGTTTTCGGCAATGTTAGGAAGGAATTGACGAAAAAGAATGAGATGTTGAAAATTGCCGAAGATGAGGCACAAGTACATGGGCAGAATGTACGGGTTAGGGCTCTCAAAGAAGAGATTAATTCTCTCTTAGACAAGGAAGCACGCATGTGGAGCCAACGATCACGCACACTTTGGTTGAAAAATGGAGATAATAACACCAAATTTTTTCACTGCCGAGCCACCAAAAGATTTAAAAAAAATCTAATCAGTGGAATCATGGATGGAGCAAATAATTGGAGAGTCGAACCGGATGAGATTGCAGCTCACTTGATCAACTATCACAACGAACTCTTCACCTCCTCCTACCCGAACACACGAGGGGAAGTCTTGTCACATATCCAACCGGTCATTACAGAGCAAATGAATGCAACCCTAATTGCTCCTTTTCATGATGATGAAGTCAAAGAAGCTCTTAAACAAATGGCCCCTCTTAAAGCACCTGGACCCGATGGCATGCCACCATTGTTCTACCAGCATTTTTGGGGTTTAGTTGACAGTGATGTGACGAGTTCAGTACTTTCATGGCTAAATTCAGGTACTCTCCCATACCCTCTAAATCATACCTTCATTACACTCATTCCCAAAATAAATAACCCTGAATTTGTCACTCAATACCGGCCCATTAGCTTGTGTAACGTCCTTTATAAAATTTTCTCTAAGGTCCTTGCAAATAGACTAAAGAAAATTTTACCCACTATCATCACTGAACACCAATCTGCCTTTGCCAAGAATAGGTTGATTTCGGACAATATACTTGTTGCTTTTGAGACACTTAATAGCATGAAAAATTTGAGTATAGGAAAAACAGCTTATATGGCCATTAAGCTTGATATGAGCAAGGCTTATGACCGGGTGGAATGGGGGTATCTTGAAAATGTCATGAGAAAAATGGGCTTCAATGAGAGATGGATTGGTTTGATCATGGTATGTGTGAAAACAGTCACTTATTCCATCATGGTCAACGGTGAACCCCAAGGATTAATTCATCCAACTAGAGGAATTCGCCAAGGAGACCCTTTATCTCCTTTCCTCTTCCTCCTTTGCACGGAAGGTCTCCATGGTCTCATCCAACATGCAGCTGATGTGGGAGAGATAAAAGGTTTCTCTCTTTGCCGGAGGGGTCCAACACTAACCCATCTTTTGTTTGCAGATGATAGCCTCCTTTTTTGTAGGGCAACGGAAGATGAGTGCAGAAAAATCATTGATATCCTTGGGACTTATGAAGAAGAATCAGGGCAAAAGGTGAACAAAAACAAAACGGCCATATTTTTTAGTAAATCAACCGATGAAGCAACCAAACAAAGAATCAAGGCTGCATTGGGAATACAAGAAATTGTACACTTTGAGCAATATCTTGGGCTGCCATCTTTGGTGGGAAGGAGGAAGAAGGAAGGGTTCAATTTTATTAAGGAGAAAGTATGGCGTAAGTTACAAGGTTGGGAAGGAAAGCTCTTATCTCAGCCGGACAGGAGATCCTCATAAAAGCAGTCATTCAAGCCATACCAACATATGCTATGGGATGCTTTAAACTCCCATTAGGTCTTTGCCATGAGATTGAGACCATGATCAAGAAATTTTGGTGGGGCCAAAGGGGGGATAAAAGGAAGATACATTGGTTGAAGTGGGATGAGCTAACTAAATCAAAATTGGAGGGGGGTATGGGTTTTAGAGACATTGTCATGTTCAATGATTCCTTGTTGGCAAAACAAGCTTGGAGACTCTTGAAAAATCCCGAGTCCTTATTTTACAAAGTTTTTAAGGCTCGCTTCTTCCCAAATTGTACAATAATGGAGGCTAAACACACTAGTGGGGGTTCACATGCTTGGAAAAGCATCTTACATGGAAGAGATGTCTTACTTAGGGGTTGCCGTTGGAGGATTGGGAATGGCAAGGCAGTGAGCATTTGGCAACATCATTGGCTGCCAAGGAAGCATCCACCACAGGTTCTCTCACCTATAATTGATACATTGGCTGATGCTAAAGTGGCAACTTTGATTGAGGAAACCTCTAGGCAGTGGAACCATGAGATGATTGATGGTATTTTCACCCCATTGGAGGCAGAGCTGATCAAAGCCATTCCATTGTCACGGTGTGTGGCAGAAGATAGCTTGTTTTGGCCCTTCACAAACAATGGAATCTACACCTCCAAGTCAGGGTATAGGTTCTTGAAAGCTGAAGTGCAATTCGGAATTGACGAGGAGCAAAGGATGGAGGAGAGTCACCTGTGGAAGACAATCTGGTCTATCCACGTGCCTAACAAAATAAAAAACATGATGTGGAGGGCATGCCGTAGCTCTTTGCCCACAAAGGAGAACCTTGTGCGTCGAACGGTCATTGACAGCCCAGTTTGTGACCGATGCAAACAAGCTTCAGAGTCTGCACTGCATGCTCTGTGGTCTTGCAGAGAACTAGACGTGGTTTGGGAAGAGGATAGGCAGTGGCAATGCAGAAGAACCCACAACTTTGTGGATTTCAAAGAGTTATTATCATGGCTAATTACCAACCAGCAAGACCTGGAGTTGTTCTTCACCTTGGCCTGGCTTATATGGACTCAAAGGAACCTGATACGTCTGAACAAAGCAACCATTGGCTCTCATCAGATTGTTGCAACGGCAAGAGAACGTATAGCTGAGTTTGTGCAGGTTAATCCGAGACCATCCTCTCCAGGTCCACGGGTAACAGCCATCCCCTTCCAGACCAGATGGCGTCCTCCTCCACAAGACTTGGTGAAGATTAACTGTGATGGCGCTACTTGCAAGGATTAGAACAAATCAGGTATTGGCGTGGTGATCCGAGATGAGAATGGTATGGTTTTGGCTTCAATGGCTGAACAGGTTCCTTAGCTATACACGGCTTTGGAGATTGAAACCATGGTAGCATCAAAAGCTTTGTCCTTTGCAACACAGGTGGGATTTCACAGCGGCATCTTGGAGTCTGATTCGTTGGTGTTAACTACGGCGTTGATCAAGAACAGCCCCTACCTTTCCACGGATGGTTTGCTAATGGAGGATATTAGATTTAATGCTAATTTTTTTAATCAATTACTTTACTCTCATGTAAAGAGAGAAGGTAATAAGGTTGCGCATAAGTTGGCTAGACATACTCTTTGTATTTCAGATTTTTTGGTGTGGATGGAGGATGTTCCACCACCCATACGTTCTGTTGTTCAAGATGACATTGTTGATTTTTCTTAATAAAGCTTGATGTGTTTCCCTCTCAAAAAAAAAAAAAAAAAACTACTTCATGTGTAATAGTCAATTTAACCTGAATTCTTTTTAGAAGAATTTAACCTGAATCTTAAAGAGAAAAAAAAAACGTTCGGCCTAAAAAATAAATAATAATAATAACAATAATAAATTCTTGACCTGTGACAGTCTTAATTTCTCGTTTTCTAGTACTTTCTAAGACTTTTCATATTTTTAATAGTCGAATAAAGAGTTTATTTCGAAGTGGACTTTATATATATATATATATATATATATACACAAGTTTATTTCGAAGTGGATTTAATATAAATATCGTCTCAAAAATAAAAAGTTGCTACTTATCTAAAATTCTGTCTATCCTCATAGATAGCGGAAAGCCTAATCCTTCTTTAATTTGGTTTTATTATAATAATGCCAAAAATTATATCGACTATATATTACAGCCTACTTCTCTTAAAGCCAAAGCAAAGCCATAACCCTAACCCTAAAACACGCATACACAAACAAACCAACCATGGTGAAGGATATTCAGTGCTCTTTGAACATGTACGAAGCCAGGCCTCAAACACACTCAGACACCACCGCAATCTCCATCTGGTTATACATCACACAACGCTACCAACTCAAAATCCATCCCTCTCAGGGCGTTGAAACCGTTGTTGAAGACATAGTTTCTCCACAGTTCTATGCTCAGGTGAAAATCCCTCTCTTTGTTACTGGGCTGCGTTATGCTCGCCACAACTACTTGTCAAGGGAGTTGTCTAAACTAAACCTCGACCCTACTGTGTGTGAGTTCTTCAAAGAGCAGATTGAGTCTTGGGTTTTTGGGGAAGTTGACAAAAGTGAGTGCAGCTTTAAGGAAGATTTTGAGATTGTGGCTCAGCTTCATGTTTTCAAGACTGAGTCGGTTGATAAAGAAGAGTTTGATAGACATTCATGCCAAATTCATGGCATAGAGATCTCTAATTTGTTGAATTGGAATCCATCATTAGAGTCACTATGTTAGTCCTATTATTGCATAGCATTTACTATATTTGTATTGTATTCGTTTTGAATCTTTAATTCTTCATTTGGAATATAATGTTGGTATTTATGATCTTGCCACTTCATTTACCTATGCAATTAATTACTCCATAAATAATTGCTTAATTTGTGTGATATGTAGTGTGTATTTCATGAAGTTATTTAGTGCACCTCGTTCCTAATGAGTCCAAATCTTCTGTCCCACTTTTCCTGCTCCACTCTATACTCCACCAATAAAAACTTGTCATGTGTTCACCTTATTAATTAAATACTATCATTATTGACTTATTAATACTACAATTATTAATTAATAGTAGTATTTAATTAATTAGGTGAACACGTGGCAAGTTTTTATTGGTAGAGTATAGAATGGAGCAGGAAAAATGGGTACATCACTCTCTCTCAAAAATGTAAATCACACGAGTAGATTTTGTACTTCAAACTCTCTTTTTTTAGAGAGTTTTAATCTATTATGTCCGCTCGTTATAATAATTTTTTATCATCAGATCAAGACACAAATCGATACCAATCTGTTTTTTGTATAGGAAGGAAAAAAACTCATATTTATGTGAAAGGAGAGTTTAATCCTCTAGATTTATCAAATAATTTATGGTATTTTATATTATTCAGATCAAAGGCTTTGTGAATATCAATTAGATTCTAAAATAAATTAGCGCCATGCTTGGGACATATAGAAATTGGTTCATTCGAACCGGATATCCTTTGGGCATATATTTAATTTTTTTTTCTTTTATTTTTTATATTACTCAAATTAAATTATTAATTTTGATTTATTCGGAATATAGTGTTGATATTTATGATCTTGCCACTTCATTTACATACTATATAATTAATTAATTACTCCATAAATAATTGCTTTGTGTGATGTGTAGTGTGTATTTCATGAAATTATTTAGTGTACCTAATGTATTAGGTCTCTCTCTCTCTCTCTCAAGTGTAAACCACACATGGATCTTGTACATGAAACTCACATTTTTCACAAAGGAGGGTGTAATCCTTTAGATATATCCAATGATATGATACATTATTCAGATTGATGGCTTTGTGGAAATCAATTAGATTCTGAAATAAATTAGCCCCATGCTTGAGGCATATAGAAATTGGATAATTAATTCAAACCGGATATCCTTTGGGCATATATGTAGTTTTTTTTTTTTTTTAATATTTCTCAAATTAAATCATTGAATTTGATTTTTTTTTTTTTGGATATAATTCATCTATCTCTGGTTAGGAATTATCTCTAAGTTATACAAAAACTCTAATGACCTAGATATATTCAAGACATATATTTTATTGAATATTGTGTTAGTATTAAGGACCCAACTGTGAGTGACTCAGTTGATAAATTGGGTGCAAGTTTAGGGGCTATTTGGTTTTTTTTTTCATCACTCATCACTTCTCACTCATCATTCATCACTCATCACTCATCACTTAAAATACTCCAATTTCCTATACCCACCTGTTTGGCACATTTTTTCAACTTCTCATCACTCAATTTTTTCTACTTTTTGTGGGACCCATGCTTGACTCTCACTCAGTGATTTCTGTTAGCCTACCCGTGAGGGGGTGATTTCTGTGACATCACTTGGCCAATTTTGGTGAGGATTTTTTCCGCAAGGAATCCAGGTACAGTCTTAGGCCTGTAATGTAACCTTTTGGCTGTCCAATGTCCATCCAAAACCCAGGTAAGAGCATAGCATAGAACTTTTTCTCTGCTGCAATCTTAGGAAACACCTCCTTTTCAATTGAAGTGGGCCGCAATTCAATCCGATCAAGAATAGAGGGGTTCATAGGTAGATTCCAGCATTGATCTTGTTCCCCACAAATATTTTTGGTTTCTCTACAAATATTCTTGTTCTTGTTCTTCATCTACCTCCTCCTTCTTCTCCATCAAACCCAAAACCCCATCTCCAAAACCCCATTTCATCAAAGCCTCCACAAACCCATCTCCTCCACCGCAACAACAGCCAAAACCCATCTCATTCTCCAAACCTTGCTGCCTACTCGACGAAAACATCTGCGACGAGGCTCATCGAACCCAACATATTCCCACCTCTTCTCCGCCAAGTACATCCCTTTCAACCCGAAACCATCTCACCAAACCTCTGATGATCAGTGCAGCGGCGCGAGAATGGGTATTTTGAAACCCATTCATGTTTGTTTTGTGATGAAGAACCAAAAAAAAAAAAAGAAGAAGAAGAAGAAGAAGAAAGAAAGAACTGCAACGAAGACCAAAAATATTCTGTGATGAAGAACAAAGAAAAGAAAAAGAAAGAACGAACTGACATGATTTTGGTGAAAAGGAAGGAAAAAAAGAAGAAGAAGAAAGAATGAACTAAAGAACAGTGGAGAAGAAAGAAGAACAAAAGGAAAAAAAAAAGTCAAAAGTTGCGGCTGACCTCAGACTAGTGGGTCTTCAGTGAATGTTTAATTATCAAAATGCCATTGGAAACTAAGTTTTGGAAACTAAAAACACCTAAAATGTGTTTTCAGTTTCCATAACTCATCACTCAAAAATCAGAGAATTGAGTTATGGAAACAAAAACTGGAAACAATGCCAAACAGACTTCTCAGCCATGGGACCCACATATTTTGAGTTATGGGTGATAGAAACAGAGTTATGGGTGATGGAAACACAAAAACCAAACAGCCCCTTAGATTCTAAAGTAAATTGGTGGCACGCTTGGGGCATATGGAAATTGGATCATTCACACCGTTTTTCCTTTGAGCATATATTATATAGACGTATAAAATTGTGAGGTCTTAAAAACTTATATAGTAATAATACTACATAAAATATTATGAATTTAATAAAAAAAAATGAAACGCCTTCAATTTTGTATATATTATATAGATGTATCCCTCAATTTCGGGGCGTAAGATACATTGCATTAGGGGTGTCCAGACCTGACTCAGACTCGCCGGCCTGAAGAACCCGCCCGATCCCCACCTGATTTCAGCTCGAACCGATGCTTCCGTCAATCGGTGACGGGTTTTCGCGCCTAAGACCAGACGCCAGCAGGTCGAGTGGCAGTTTTCTTCTCCAAAACCCGAGCCACCCAACCCGACCGATGATATATACAAAGCCGGCCAACTTCGGCAAGATCAAGCTCAGATTTGAGGAGATTCGGCTAGATAACGACCATATTTGGTGAGATTCAACGAGATTCGAGATTCAAGCTGATTTCGGCGAGATCTCAACCATATTTGGTGAGATCCGGTGAGATTCAAGGAGATCCAAGCTGATTTCGGTGAGATCTCAACCATATTTGGTGAGATCCAAGCTAATTTCGGCAAGATTTCGACCATATTTGGTGAGATCCGGCGAGATTCGAAGAGATCCAAGCTGATTTCGGCGATTTTCGGCGAAGCTTTTGCAGATTCCAGCGAAGTTTTTGAAGATTCCGGCGATGTTTGTAGGATCCGGCAAATCTCTCCACTGACCAAACCGACCTGAGCATCACCCGAACCCAAAACCGACTCGATCGATTGACGCCAGTAGTCGGTTTCGGGTCCCTCCGCCTTCCATCCGATGCCAGCGGGTCGAGTTCGGGTTGGGTCCAAAACCGACCCAGCCCAACCCGTGGACAGCCCTACATTGCATAGTCATTAAAAATCATTATAAAAGCCAAAATTCTAGATTTGTTTCTCCCCCAAAGATAGCACAAGATTAAATATGCCACTAATACTCTACTACTACAATAAACAACTTTCAACCATCTACAAATAATTCAAATTAAAAAAAAAAAAAAATCACAAACAACCACCTAGAAATAACAAATTCAAGTAACAAAAGTTTCAAACAATCATCTAAACCAGATATATATTAGTGCATTAAAAAATTATATAAAGTTCAAATTACATTCATAATCAACTACCACTACATGTTTACATGCAAAGAATGGTTAGTAACAACCAAAAAACATTTATTGAAAAAAAAAAAAACATTTGACAACATGTTCGAGAGAAATGCTATATCTACAATATTTTCATAACAAATTTTAAGTGGCCGGTTGTTACGAGTTGTTATTAGTGGTCAAGTAATTTCAGTATTTGGTTTAAATAAAAATGGTTTATCTTCTTTTAAACTACATCATATTAATAGTCATTTTATTTAGAAGTGTACTCAACCATGAGCTCCACGAGTCTAGTAAAAGTTTATTTTGAGTTAACTAAAATCCACGTGGAGCTTCTAGCTGTATATAGTGATCTTATTATAATATAACTCGGCTGCTAGCCCTCATAAATAACGTAAAGCCTAAACCTAAACCTAAGTCCTTCACCTATAACTCGATTGCTACACATAACGCAAAGCCAAAACCTAAGTCCTTAACCACTGACAATGGCAAGAGAACCTTACAATCTGGTCACTGGTATTCTATGCCGACTACCGTTCAATTCTCTTCAACTAACAGCAAATTCATTGTTGGAGACAACCACGAGCTCTGCTCAGAAAATCTAGACTCACTTGCATTGGATTGCTATAACAACTCGCCATCTTTGTGCTTTTTTGAAGATATATTTCTCTGGGACTGGAAAGATCTTACGGTTATGTACTGGTTGATTTTGATGCTAGAATTTACTTTTTTTTTTTTTCTATGAATGATTTGATGTTTGTGAAGTAATTTAAATATGTGATTTTTACTCATAAACACAGCTTAAAACTCCTGATGATAATTCTTTATCATCAGATCAAGACATCAATAAGTTTTTTGTGTAAGTGGGGATTGAACCTCAAATCTCTTATACAACCATCAGAGACTTTACCAGTTGAGTTAACTGGAACCCACTTATTTCAATGATCTTTATTTGTGCATAATTTGTCTTTTCTCTATTGGAAGATAACATCTTAAGAGAGGTCAATTAAAAAGTTAATATAACGGAAGTTAATATAACACATAAAAATATCACTTAACCCAAAAGTTTAAACTTATAATTTAGACCCATATGGCCTTTGCAAAAGATGTAAGAAATCAAGTATCTATGACAAACCATTCATGGTCTTCTTTTGTTATATGTTTCAATGTGAAAAATCAAAGCTTTGTATCGAGGAAGTCCAGATATTGCACAAAATGCAATACTTGTATAGCCAAAATGAAAAGTTAAAACTTCACTTTTGATCTCAGTAGTTCAATTGGATAAAAAAGTTAACTTTTTAATTATAACCTTATCAGATCAGACGACCAAGATGAAAAGTTTTTTTTTTTTTTTTTTTGGGTAAAAAGGAGACTAAGGCTGCGTTTGGAAAGATGTAAAATGTTTTCCGAGTGTAAAATATTTTCAGTTGAAAATATTTTACGGAAAGGAAAACTTTTTTGTTTGGTTGTGTTTTGTAAAATACACTTGAAAAAGTATTTCCAGTGTTTGGTTTTGCATGTAAAACATTTTTCAGAAAATTGTCAAAAACCTTACCTTAATACAAGCAAATCTCAGCAAAAACAAATCAATTGCAACCAAGAACAAATTATTGTTACTACCTCAACCAAATCATGTAAACAAAATAAAAAACACTATATGAACCCCATAAAATCCCAGATCTTGAGGGAAAAGAAAGGAGGTGGGTCTTAAGGGAAAAGAATGGAGGCAGATGGGTTGGCGAAGGTGGGTCGGTGAGGATGAGGGATGGGTTGGTAAGGACGAGGGATGGGTCGATGGAGGTGGGTCGGCGGAAGTATGCAGGATGGGTTGCCAGAGTGGGATGGGTCGAGGACAAGGGATGGGTCAATTGAAATATATTTTCAGTTTGATCGTATTTTCATGTGCACCCAAACACAGTCAAGAGTGTAAAATATTTTCCAGATTTTGTTTTCACCCAAAACAAACGCAGCCTAAGATGAAAAGTTATGTTTTCAACTTTTCATCTCAACCATCCAAAGGGTTACATGAGATTTTGAATTCCAGTAGTGAATGGATGGCACTAGAATTGTGACATTTTGTTTTTGTCTTTTTACACTATATCAAAATTTTATCTTGCCTAACGGGACATAAGCTAATGTGGGTGTTTTTTGGGTTTATTAGGCAAATTTTAGGGCTTATGCTATTTAGAGAAGCCAATGTGAATGTTCTAAGAGCTATTTTAGGATTGATATGCATCTTACTGAGTCTCAACAACTCTTCTTACCACAAAGGTTTTTTTAGTTTGTTTTACTAAAATGGTTGAATCTTTCATTAATTAGTTGACCAGTAAATCATTTTGTACAATGGGGAGAAGAAAAAGGTAGGCAATTCTCAATCCAATCCTCTGCCCTCCTTATTTTGAGCTTCACATGCAAGGGCTTTAGATACTTTGTTACAATGTTTGTCAACTTAAATAAATGAGATTTGCACAAAATGTAGCAACAAACATTTAAAATCCTCAACTGAAACACCCATCTCAGAGAGAGGTCAGTAGGGCATCTTGAGTGAGCATGTTGACCGAAATATGTGGTGGGTTTTGTGAAGCCTAGTTGTGTTTAATCCGAATTATGACTCGACCTGAAATAATGTTGTTACTGTTTTTAATGGGAGATTTTCTGAAAAAAAATTTGGCCATTTTTGTAACCCATTGTGAATCCTGTGCGCAGGATATAAAAACTGTTACTTTTGGAGATTAGGGTTTTGACGTTGATTTTTAGAGAGAAAAAAAAAAAAAAAAGAATAGTGAAATTCCTGCAACTCCGTGGACGTAAGCAAATTGCCAAACCACGTAAATACTGTCTTATGTGTGATTTTTTTTTTTTTTTTGTATATTTTTCTCTATTTTTACATCTCACATATATGAGAATTTCGTACATATTCCCATCAACATGGTTTTCCAATTCCACCGCTAATGAAAAAAACTCACTTCATAAGGAGGACACAGAGAAGATTACAGAAACTTTGATGATAACCATTGATCATTTATGAATCTTTTGAGAGTAGACGCACCCCACAAACCACATGATGCTCAAGCCACTAAAACGTTGTCCACACACAATGCTTCCATTTATCAACACAGTTTCTAGTAAACCATCATAGTGTCAACCATCATCAGAAATTGTGGTTATTCGCTACGACCAACATCTGTCTTACGTCCTATCAAAAAAAAAAATCTGTCTTACGCGTTTCTAGAATGATTATGTTACGCTTCTCAAAAAAAAAAAAATTGATTATGTTATTCACTCAATACTTTACAAATTTAAGGTTTTTCATGATAAATTTGAGGCGGCTCTAGAGATATTACGACCCAATAGCTTAAATATATTGGAAGCCCATATACTTGCAGAGTAAGGACACTAACCCTAAGTTAGTTTAGGACCTAACGTTTTCTAATATATATAAAGCTTATATTGGGCTCATTGTAAACACACCATATAGTAAAAATATACCGAGAACTTTTATTTGTGGACGTAGGTCGTTAGACCAAACTTCATTAAAATCTTGCTTTCGCTTTTTTTTCTTTCTTCAAATCACTCTCCAATTTAAAATTTTACCTTTTGTGAATCTTCTTTTTTATAATCTTCAAATTCCCGTCAATGTTTAAGTTTGTTTAAGTTTCACGTAAAACCAAACTAATTGGTCTTATTATCTCTTTCAAGTTTCAACTAATGGTAAGGCACCACGTACATGTGATGTAACTCTTCTTTGCTAATTTTATATAAGTATAAAACTAGGGTGTAATTCTATTTGAATCGGTTTGATTGTAAGAAATATTTGAATCGAACTTATTGGGGATTTTAGAAATACTGGACATAAGATCAAAGTGTAAAAATTAAGTACAATTTATTTTAGACTTTCCAAACGCTTGATTATCAATATAGTACAAATAAAATTACCTTTTCTAAGAGTAATCAAATTCAGTACAACTAAATCTTTGAGTTTAATTGAAGAGCCTGACATACTGTATCCAATAAATTGTACATACAATTTTCTCAAAATAACAATTATTAATATATAAAAATATGAGTAGGAGTTGAGATGGAAGTGGGAGGGATTATTGATATTGGAGTAAAAACGAAAATTTGATTAAGGCATTGAGATAAAGCTTGCAAATTGTTGAGGCTCATTTTCGACAAAGCCCAGCAGGACAAAGGGCCTAGAAGAAGCAAACGGGGTTGAATAAGCCTGGAAAGAAAGAAAAGGAAACAAACCCATGAGAAATATGAAGAAAAGAAAGAATGGGCCACAGCAGGCCCAATGCAATGAAAACTAAGAGAGTAACGGGCTAATGGAGAACCCATGAGCCCAAAGGATGAAGTATATAGTATAATTGGGCCGAGGAAGCCCAAAATGAGTTAGCAAAAGTTCATGGGTGAAACAAAACTAAAATGGGTCAGGAATGCCCACAAGGAAAAACAAGGAACATTGGAGCCCGCAAAAAAAAATGAAAGAAGAAGCCCAGCAAGTATACTGGGCTACTGAGAAGGAAAGCACACGGCAGGCTCAAAAGAGCCCGGCAGGATTGAAATGAGCAGCAGGAATAACAATCTGGCATGGTAGGGGAGGCCAAGCCACAAAGCAAAACACCTAAACTCAAGGGAAGTCCAACTAATCCTACAGAGCTCCACCTTCCAAAGAAAGGGACAAGTCATGAAAGCTGGCCTGCCGGAGATACATTCCACACCAGAAAAGGCCAAAAAGCGCACGGCAGGATATGCGCACCCATTCTCAGACCTCGGCAAACAAATGAAACATCAATAAGGTAACGCATGTGTACGACCCAGGCATCACCAGTCTATACCCAGCCACTATGGGAAAGGGTGACGTCATGAGTGAGGGCATGGTCTGGCGGTGGGGAGAGGAGTGGAAACCCATTTCGTGTTTCTTGCCCAGACTCTTTCGGTGGGCACAGTCCTGCTGGGATGACATGCCACCCAAAAGAGGCAAGAGTGGGTAAGAACCACTGGGTGCATGCCATGAGAGACCGAGAAAGAGAGGGGACACACTGGACAAAGTAGAGAAGGAACCTTCGTTGTCTGAAAGCCACATGTCAATGGTGGTTATCAGAACCATTGACTCGATAAGTGGTCGGCAAAAGGCTACCATAACAGAATAAGGCCATAGAGAGGCTAGAACAGTAAAATCAGCCACGACAAACCCTATATAAGGGACCCGTGGCTGTGTGCAAAGAGGAGGGTGGAAATGAGTGATCAAAGAAACACAGAGAGAAAAGAATTGGAAGAAAGAAAACAGAGAGAAGAATTTTAAGAAAGAAAACAGAGAAAAGAGAATTCTAAGAAAGAAAAACAGAGCGTTTATGGCAAGCATGTACCTAAATGGGTTAACCCCCTCTCTCCCTCAATAGCCTTGTCCTCGGAGGGAAATACGACCTATACTCGGGCACATACCATTTGGAGCTGGTCTCTTAAAGCAATTAATTTCACCGTTGAAGTTACTTGCGTTGAGGGAGCGGTTTTCCCTTCCATGGTTAGAATCCTGCGGCTATACTTAGTGTGGCAGACTCGTTCTTTTTACTAATCTTGCTCTAATCCTTTGTTTAAATGTTATTCTTTAAAAGTCAGGCCTTTTAAGTTATTTATCTTATTCATTGTGGAAGAAACAGTGAATGTATTTTTCTTTACGTTTTCTATATTATGTCTGTCTGCCATAACCTGTTGACAATGACTCTGCCTGCTGTGAGCTCTTAAATAGACTTTGGCAAACGCGGTGTAGATTGCGCACAAGCCGGGCCAAGGTGTGCTCCAATTGGGCCGGTCCCGACTCCTCACCCAGAAACAACCCGAGCCTAGTGCGGCAGGAACTTGCCCAATACCCCAATCCAGGCCCACCCCCTTACACAAATTATGTCAACTAATTCACATGGATGAAATGATCGATTTAAAAGATAAGCTCAAACTCTGACGGGGTTTGCATTTCACATTTTATAGACATTGAAGAAGATGAATTTTCAATTTCTACCCTTAAATTAGAAAAGATAAAAGATTAAAAGTTTATTTATTTTTATTTTTTTATTATAGGATTCTGTTAACAAATGTACATTGGTTAAGATGCATTTAATGCCTTATTAAATAATTTTTAATACCTTTAAAAAAAAAAGTCAAACTATACACATGTATCTATAAAAACACATACAATCATAATTAATTTTTGCGTGTAAGCCAATAAATATTTAACATGTGTATTTTATGTTTTGAAAAGTATGCATGTGTAAGCCAAATGAGCAATGCACAAATTATTTTATAACATTTTTACAAAATCTTGGTGTGGCCAACCTCTTATTGGTTTTCATTTAAACTCGTCATTAATATCACATTTTCATTTACTAATAATTACTTACCACATTAACAGTTTGTAAAAATTTTTGTAAAATAGTTTGTATCTCTAGCATTATTCAAGCCAAATTATTACATCATGTGTATTGATCTTTGACACAGTCAAATACACACTCAAATCTACAGTATGCGTTAGTGAAATATTGTGATTGGTAAATTTAAATTCTTTTTTTTTTTTTTTGGTAAATACCCGTGATAAGGGGTGGCTCCACTAGAAGCCCAGGGGTTCAATTGAACCGCTAAACTATAAAAAATATATATATTATATATAATTTTTATTTTTATTTTTATTTTTTTTGTTTTTGTTTTGACTCCTAAAGTAAAATTTTGAACACACTAACCCTTTTTTTTTTTTTTTAAGTCTAACTGAAATAAGCTTGAATATGATCCTTTTAACAATATCTTAACATTTTTAAACACACAAAAAATCTCAATAACAACTAATTTGATCTAAAATATGGAAAAAAAAGCCCAACAACAAAAGTATAATAAATTTGTTAATCTTAATTCTTAAACTTTAGTAAAAACTCATTTAGATCTTAACAAACTTGAAATAAATTAATCAAATGGGAGATCAATGGATGAATGATTATTTGATTGTGTACATTGAAAGAGATATAGATCGTAGAATTGATAATGATTATATCATGCCAAGATTTCAAAATATGAAATCTCATAGAAGGCAATTGTAAAACTTCATGTATTTGGGGTTTTTTTTTTTATCATTTTTTTTTATATCGATACATTCAAGTTATTTTTTGTTTAAATTTTATATAATTTATGCTTTTTATTAAACCCCTAAAACATAATCTTGGAGCCGCCACAGGTGATAATCCTACGTATAAATATTGTAATCCAATTAAAAGTTCTTTTAGAAGGAATCCCATCCCAAGTTTATACCAAGCGTGAATTTGAGTTTGTCCATATGCAAAATCTGGATCTCAATCCCATTAAAGATGCATATGCTGTCTCATTCACTTATATTGTCCCCTTGGTTGAAAAATTTACCCTTAAATTAGAAAAGTTAAAAGATTAAAAAGTGAAAAAAAAAAAAAAAAAAAAAACAACTTTTCTAATATAGGATTTTGTTAATGAATATCTAGGGTACTAGTTAAGATGCATTAATGTTTTTAATTGAATAATTTTTATATTTTTTTAATTAAAAAATCTACTATACACATGTATCTAAAAAAGCACACACAACCATAGAGGTAGAAGCTCTTGCTTGCTGTAGAGCTCTGGAATTTACTGTGGACATTGGTTTTCCTAAACTAGTCATTGAAGGGGACTGTGTACAGGTGATCAACGCAATCAACTCCAACAAGGCTAACTTGTCTCGGCTAGGCCACGTATTTGAAGATATCCAGGTGCTCATCTCGGGTCTAAGGTGGGCAGAAGTACACTAGGTGAAGTGGAGTGCAAATTTGGTTGCCCACGTAATGCAAAAAACATTATAGTTGATGTAATTTGGTTGGAGGATTCTTTGCCACCGGCCAGCTTTGGATGCTCTGTATCAAGATTCTTTAGCTATTACTGAATGAAATTTGGTTCCGGTTTAAAAAAAAAAAAAAAAAGTGTGCATTACAACTCATAATTAAATATTTATTAATCTTTAACTTGCACCTTTAAGACACATGTTAACCAGATCTTTAATGTAAATATAAATAAATAAATAAAAACAAAGATATGAGATTAAAAGTTCATTTAGATACCACTTATTTTGCTAAAAATTGAAAACTGAAAATACTGTAGCAAAATAATTTTTAAATGTGTAAATAGTATCGTGGGACCCATTTATAATGAAAAAGTTGCTAAAAAAAGAGGTTTGTGGGTCCCATGAATAGTGCATGGGACCCACATGTCTAGGCTGAAATGCGCTCTTCTACACAAAAAAAAAAAAAAAAAAAAAAAAGAAAGAAGAAGAAAGAAAGAAAGAAAGAAGGAAACGCAGACGCTGAAACGCGCTTGTTTCATCTATATCCAAACCCAGCTTAAAAGTTAATTGTTTATTTCTTAATTGCAATTTTTAACAATTATTGCATTATTTGCATGGATCTTTAACACAACCAAATATGTGTTTAGTGTCCATCGTTTATAATTTTTATTTACAACTTGTAATTGTATTCTGGTTATTAGATAATGTATTATAAACCTAATTTAAAATACTAATACTACTATTTTCAAATTTATTGTAATAAATATTACTGTTTACTCAAAAAGAAAAATGAATCAAATCTCATTGTTACACTTATTTTTTTATTTTTTCTATTTTTGGCAAATACCCATGATAGTCGTAGTCCTACGAATAAATGCTGGAATCAGTTCTTTTAGAAGGAGTGTATGAGTGTATCCCACCCTAAAAATTTGATACCAAGCGTGAATTTGAGTTTGTCCAATATGCGAAATCTAGATCTCAATCGAGTCAATCCCATTAAAGATGTGGTCTCATTCACTTAATATTTGCCAGCAAATGAGCTTTAAAGATGGTTTTTCTTTTCTCGTGTTGTGTGCCTCTGGACTTAAAAGAAAGAAAAAGATTCCTTAAACAAAAACAAAAAAAGAATAAAAAGATTATGTGCGGTGGCCTCAAAATTTATCCAAAAATGGCATCATTTTAAGGAAAACAAGCTCCAAAAATTGGATAAAGACAAGGAGGAAATCAACTTATGTTGACTTGAATTTGGTCCTAATTCTTTTTCCTTTTTGCTATCTATTTTTCTTTTTTCTTTTAGAGATATTAACATCAAGTAGTATACTGTACTACACAACCCAAATTGGCTTCTTTGCTGTTCATAATCTTTTGTCCTTTTTTTTTTTTTTTTTTTTTGTCAAGGATAAAAACCTGGTCGAAAAAAATAGACACAGAACTTTTGAGATGTAAATGTCTGTAACATAAGGCCCAGTGGGCCCGAATGAATCCAAATTGGTACATTTCCAGTGTTCTCCTAATCTAATAACCTCTTAGGGTCTGTTTGGGTACAGCTGAAAACTGAAAACTGAAAAATATTATAGCAAAATAATTTTTAAATGTATAAATAGTACCGTGGAACCCATTTTTAATAAAAAAAATTTATGAAAAGTGAGATTGGTGGGACCCATTTCTGAAAAGTTGCTGCAAAGTTACTGAAAAGTTGGGGAACAAACGCACACCCCAAACGGACACTTAGTCTGACCCACAAGATTAAAAAGTTAAGTTCTGACTTCACGGTTTGTCCCTTCAATTCAAAGTTCAAACCCCTAAACATTCCTGTTTAGCAGTTTCGACTTTCGAGTTGCCCCATTTCGGCATTTCCACCCTTAGATCTTCATTAAGCTATCCCTAATCTTTTTCTTTTTTTTTTCTTCTGAAATCTGAATAAACAATTTCATCATCGAAAAACTAACATGCATATTATAAGGATAGAAAGGACAGTTGTCCATGTCGATCTCCATCCAAAAGAGACAGAAAGCATCAAATATAGAAAAAAGAGATATGGAAATAACCAAAAAAAAAGCCAACAAAAACAAAAATTTACCCAAAATAAATTATTTTATAATATTTTTATAAATTATTCACGTGTTAAATTTTTACTAATTTCTATTTGGATCTACCATTATTTTTTTTTTTTTTTTTTATAATAATTTACCAAATCTGCTGTTTGTAAAATAATTCTTAACTTTAACATTTTCTCGAAGTTTCTCAAAAAAAAAATTTCTCGAAAAGAAAAACCCATCCTTTCAGCCAATTTTTTATTTTTCACTCTTGTTTGTATTTTCAATACCAAAATCTCTCGCACCCACAAACCCAAATTCCAGAAAATGGAAAAGGGAGAGAAACAGGCTTTATCAGTCTTATCAACGGCAGCCAACCCTAACCTCGGCCAAATGATACCTAACCTTAAGCTGGTTCTGAACGCTAACTTCCCATCTGATGTGATTTCTGATATTCTGTACCAACTTCCTGTGAAAACTCTCGTACGATTCAGATGCGTATCCAAACGTTGGTGTTCCCAAATAGACGGTCCAGATTTCATCAAGCAACAGCTTAGTCACTCCCTAGCCACCCAAACAAATCTCAACGTTATTCTCAAGAAATGGTATTTGTACATGGTGGAGTTCGAATCGCTTCAAACCGCCATAGAACTCAGCGCTCCATTGAAAGTGATCTGGGGTATAACCGAAGTTTTTGGGTCATGTAATGGCTTGGTTGCTGTTTGTAATTCTGAGAACGAAATGGCTTTGTGGAACCCATCAACTAGGAAGTCACAGAGATTGCCTTTTGAGCCGGTTGAGCACCCAGGTGGTGTTGAGCTTCGTCGTTTTGCGTTTTATGGATTTGGGTGCGACCCCATTAGTGAGGATTACAAGGTGGTGAGGATGGTGCAATTTGTTGCCCAAGACGATGAGGGAGATCTTGTTGGCGATGATGAAGATGGGTTTTTTTATGCTGAGATTAAAGTTTATAGCTTGAAGAGTAATTCATGGAGGAAAATCAACGACCTTCCTTATTATGTTCGTTTTCTATTTCAACTTAATTATCTGCTTTTTTATAGAAGAGGGTATGGTGTATATGCTTGTGGTGCTGTGCATTGGGTGGCGTCTGTAGGATTTGGACTGTATTTGATTGTTGCTTTTGATCTTGGGGTTGAGAAGTTTCAAAATGTACCACTGCCTGGTAAGGTTGATAATGGTTTTGAAATGGATGTGGGGGTCTTGGAAGGAAGGCTCTGCATGATATTGAATTACAGGCATGTCTATGTTGATATATGGGTAATGAAAGAGTATGGGGTGAAGGAATCTTGGACCAAATTATTCAAGGTTTCTGCAGATTCCAGTTTGAAAAGGCCTCTTGGACACATTGTGCCTCTAGCTTATTCTAAGAGTGGTGATAAGGTTCTTTTGGCAGTGGAGAAGAGGAAGCTGTTTTGGTATAATATTAGAAAGAGGAGAGCCGAGAAAGTGAGGATTGAAGGGGCTCCAAAATCATATGGTGCGGATTTTTATGTGGAAAGTCTTGTTCCTGTAGGTCGTGATGGAATGGATCAGAGGAGGAGGCAGCAACCACAAGGGGAAATGAAGAAAATCTATAGAAAGAGGATGTGAGATAGCATAAACTTGAGTAATTAATTAATTAATTTTTTGTTCAAGTCAATTTCTTTACCTGGTTTCTCTAAGTTTTGTCATGTGTGAATTTATCCTTCTTAAATAACTTGATAGGTTACCAATCATGTTAGCAGCCGGTCTCTTTAATTGGTTCTCTTCAGCTTACAAGTTTGTTTAATTTGATTCACATATTGGTGTTTGAGGCTAGTCTATAATATCTATTATTTGAAAGAATTGGATGGTTATGATGATATGTTATTAGTTTTATTTTCATTTAACTTACAACTTCGATGTATTGGTCACCATTTTGCAGGGATGATTTCTTGTCAAAAGGCTTTAAACTGACTTTATAAACAAAGGATACAAATAGGTGCAAAGTGAAGAGTGACAAGGTAGTAAACTTTTACCATAATACTTGAATTGAGAATTAGTTTCTTGATGGTTAGTTTATCAAAATATAAGGTGTTTTAGTAGTGCCAGAATTAAGTTATTTGATACAATAAATACATTGAATCTCGGGGGACAAAGATTCTTTCTTGTTTCCTGTTACAGTACTTTTAGTACTACGCAGTTATTATTTCTGAGTTTTCCCCCTCAGGATTGAAAAATGTAGCAGCTAATTGTTGGGGCACTTTTATGAATGACTGAATCAACACTTGCCATTAATGAACTTCACATTTATTCCATCTTGCAAGAATTTTGAATCTTTGATTGGAACTGAGTGTTCTTTGTCGATTTGATGAACTACGTCTGTGATGAAATTTTGGTTTGAAATAGATGCACCCGGTGGTTTTTGACCCAGGTCCACACCCTCAATTTGTGAACAGCTTTTACTCAAACAGTTTATAGAACTCTCAAACTGCATACTTCTGATGATTGTAGAATCTCTCATGAATGATAATATGGTGTCATATTCATGTCCTGTTTACTGTTCTCTCATGCTCTATGTTTACACAATTGATAACTGATCAATTGCTTGTGTGTAACAGTCACGAGCTGGTGTGAAACAGTCTCAAGGAGGCAAGTGACTGGTGTTCTACTTTACATTTTAATTTATGTTGCTGAACAGTTACCATAGTTATGCCCCTCTGAATCTACTTCCCTTGGAAGTTGGGGGATAGCTACAGGTAAATTTTGAGATTATACACAAAAAAGATTCATTGTCTAATCATGGTTTTTAAGCTATGGATCTTCAGTGAACTTCTAACTCTGCCTGAACTATTACTTCTAATGTATATTTGGTAAAAATTTGTTATCTTTGCCTAGTAATATTTTGAATATTAGCCTCTTTTTTTCAAATTAATGCTAAAGCCACAAAATATCTTATAACATTTTTTACAAATTGTTGTTGTGGCTAATTTCTTACAGGTTTTCATCTAGATTTACTATTAACATCACTTTTTCATTTACCAATAATCACTTACCGCATGAACAGTTTGTAAATTTTCTTGTAAAAAAGTTTGTATCTTTAGCATTGCTCTTCGATTTATCATTATTATTTTCCAAAACAATATATGAGGGATAAAAGCTAGAGATAGTTTCTGTCCCAAAGTTTGGAGAAGCTAAGATGCAATAGAAAATAAGAATCTTATTTGATAGAAATTTTCAATTACATGATGTCTAATGCTTCTTGATGTAGCAATTTTTCTAATCATCAATTTTGTTGCTGTAGATTAGACAAAAGGAGTTGTCATCTTGGGACCTGGTACGGCTTATGTTTTCATAGAAATCAAGACTCTTCTCTTGCTTAAAGGGTGAACCTTATGTTCCTCAAAAAGAACAAAAAAAGGATGAACTTTTATGGTTTTTTGCCCCCCAGGATTTTGTTACTATAAAGTGGATTTATATTTTACTTCTTCTTGAGAGATCCAGTTAGCACATGGTAAAATATATTTTACCTAAATAAGAGATTTGGGTAAAAATCTCGTTTATATCGAAAATCGATCAATGACTTTGCTCAAGGATAAAAAGCAATAGAACAGACTTGATCCTATTGTTTTACATGTTCTAGATTCTGAATTTATTTGGCTGCTTTGATTATGCCCAAGGGATGCAACAGACGAAGTTTCCTAGAATTAGACCTCTCACATGCCCTTGTACAGAGCAAGAGGGGAGGAATCTAACAGGATACAACAATATAATGCTCGCAAGTTTAGAGGAAAAAAGCTGCATATTTACCTATTATCCTGTCAAAAGAAAATTTGTAAGGAAATATATACCATCAATTTGCTAAATATTCACCAGCTAGCAAGCACTTGGCATTTTCTCCTTCATCCCTGGTTCCCATGAAGCCTCTTTAATGTAACTAGCTCAAGACCCTTTTGGGAGATCAAAAGAAGACTGATAAGAATATATGGGGGACTTGGGGTGGAAGGAAGAAAGGATGGATCACCTGCCATTGCCAATCAAAAGTGGTGAACCATTTCACTGTGAAAGTTGTAAGCTCTCCTCTTTCTAAACAAGCATGTTATGAAAAGAGTAGACACTTAGATCTATGACAGCTCGACTGGTATGAGAACTTTGCTAGACCACATGTTATCAGCAGGACAGAATAATTCCGATTTGGCTTGACTAGTTGACTTACCTAGAGACTCCTAGCGATTTGTTTTTTTTTTTTTTAAGCACTGAAAAAGGTCTTACAAATAGAATATTCTTTCTTTTTTCTCCGATGCTATTTCTGTATTCTACGTGACTGACGGTTGTGCATCACTTCTGAAGAATTAGATCAATCACACAGTGGGTGATTAATAGAAAAATGCTTAAAATTTATAAAATTTTGTCCAAATATAACTCATACGAGTTGGTGTATAATTGCATAAATTTAAATTAATATTATTCATTTTGTATTCAGTTTTTTTTTTTTCTTTTTTTTACATATCCTGAAGACGTAAAAAGAGAATGAATGATGGTTGTTGTGTATTCAGAAGGAGAAACAATTTTTAAAAATAAATAAAAATGATATTTTGATGAAATATAATGTAAATCTTTGTATTCATATATCTTCCTGAGGTACTTGTATTTGTTTTAAGGTCTAAGTGTTCACCATCGTGAACATGATATTCTTTTTATGAAATAAATCTTTGATTACCTATCAAAAAAAAAAAGTAAAATAAATAATCTGATATATGATGTTTTAAAAAGTGAGTATATAAAATAGAAAAACTAAGTTCTTATACTAAAATAAACATGAATTTTTATACAAATTATTGCAAATGCTCTTACAGCGTGAAATATATGATATAATATCAAACGCAAACGTAAAACGCTGAAATGCATCAACTATCCAAACGCTCACTAAGAACTACTTTTATATACGCATATATATGAATATTGGACAAGTAAAGAGTCTTATTCCTTAATTGATACTTTTTGGTGTTTTTAACAAAAAAGTTCATAGTTTAAATTTTTCTTTCTCATTGTAATTATTGAATTACTAACTCATTAATGATAAATTAAGAATGCACCATAGATACTAATACTAAAGCTGATTCCAATGTGCAAAATAGGTAGACTGTTAAGTCCAAGGTATCTGCTAGAAGAGAAAACAAATTTGTGCATACAATCAATATAGATGCAAAACTGTTTTATACTCGAGCACAAATGACAATGCCGACAATAATCACAAGGAAGGAACAAGTTGATTTTTCTAATTCTTCATTCCCCAAGAAAAAAAATGCAACCACAAACACAAAAAAGAATGTTGATGTGGGCTAGAATACTGAACAGAGCAACACAAATGACAACACAGACGCATGCCAAAAAGAACCAAATAATTCTTCTGGCTCTTCCATCCTCGAATAGAAATGAAGCCAAGAATAAAAGCGAGAATGTTGTTCAAAGTAATAGAAGTGATAATGAAAATGCAGGCCAAAAAGAACCAGTTGAATCCCAAGAAGAGAAAGTGGTATCCTCAAACATTAATAGGCATAGTAATGCTAGCTAGAAAGATCCAGTTGATTCATTTAACCCTCAAGAAGAGAAAGAGACTTGTAGAGATTTTTTCTTTCTCCCATCACTGTATCACTAACTTGAAAATCTGACAAAGGGGCAGCTAAAACTTGTATTGTGTCTGGGTGGCAATGTAACCAAAATTGCATATTTGCTAGAAAGTAATATTATTCAGTTTTAAGCAGTATTTGTATAGAAATTAAACATTCACTCTTCTAGTCATATTATTCAATAATCTAGTACATTTAGCCCCTTAAAACATACTGAATTGTTTCGTACCAATTGTTTTTTCCGTACATTATAGGAAAACAATTCTTTTAAATTGATTCAAGGTGTCTATTATTTCTATAATAAGGTGATAAAATTAATTTGAGAATTACTAACTTACTATACTTATATGTAATTAAGTTTGTGTGTGTGGATATATATATATATAACCTCAAAACGATACACCAATATTAACCAATACCAAAATATTTTGTTTCTCAAACCAAATCCAAATGGGCTTCCACTACAGTATTCAAAATAACTTTGCTTTCAATATGGTATGGTGGCTTGGCAAGTGGAGAGAAAACTCTTATCATCATACCTAGTAATGATTTAATGTTACGATCAAACAAGTCTTTTAAAACTAAGGAACACTTCATGAACTTAAGAAACGAAGGTGAGAGGAAAAATCCAACAATAACAACTAAAATCATCCATGAAAATTACATAACATTTGTGACCGTCAATGGATAATTCTAGACTGGGCACATTCATGAAAACAAATTCAAGTGGGAGTGACTTTAACACTAGCAACTTCAGCCTCTATGAATAGACCCTCCTTTACCAAAGTAAACACCATAGTCCTATGTTGAGTTTCAGGAAAAACTAGCTGCAGCCATTCCATTTCAAAAGGAAGTTGAAATCACAATTTCCAGACATCCAGAACATGTGAAACCAACGTGTTGTTGAAACAAGCAAGATTGAACAATACACCAACCCATAAACCCCCCAGCACAATCATTGGACTAAAATGCCCTGGCAATAGTTGAGAATCATAATTGAAGATATGGTGATTACAAAATCCCATTGGAAAGAGAGTTTGGAGACTCTAATATATGAATTAGAGTTCAACAATCAACATTTTGTTTGACCAAAAAAAGTTTTGTATATCTTAAAAATGTTAATTGCATCAATTGGTTTTCTCTTGTGCTAGAACAAGATGAATAGATAAATTAACCAAAACTGGTCATCCAACAAGGCAAAATTTGTAAAAATAAAATAAAAAGGAAAAATAGCAGTTAAACATGTTTATGTATAAGAACTTTCCTTACATTATGAAAAACCTTCATTAGAACATTAGTGACAGCCTACACACACTGTACTGAGATGTCAAAGTTGTAAACAGGGCAATTTTCACATCAAAAACTTGAGCCTCTACACAAAGACCTACTTCTAAGTTCTATCCAAATGACTTTAGTAGGTACAGGGCACAATCATCCTCCATTTATATCAAGCAGCATTGAAATCAGTTTTGAACCATTCTGAAAAAGGGAAAGTTATAAGAGTTGCAAAAGCATGAAAATTGAACTTAACCAACTAGGATTCCAATGCCAACCAATATACCTCACCTTACTGTTGCAGGCTATAACTACACTACACGATTAAAAGTCAAATTCGGTAACAGGGAACTACAAACTCCACAAAGAAACTAAGATTGAAGAGACTAGAAGATACATGCCATGCTACGGGCAAACAATTGATAGCCTTTCTCATTCCTCCACCAAAACACTCTAGCATGTTCTTTATAAAACCAAAAGTCGTATCCATCATGCTGTAAAAATATGAGGGGTTATTAGCTGGAAAAAGAAACACCAACAAAAATGAAAATGAAAATAATCAATATCCACCCATTGAAACATAAGAACAATCAATATCCACCCATTGAAACATAAGAACCATGCTGCAACAAGAAGGTATTTCCATTTTCAACAAATAAAAGGAAAAATAGAACCAAAGACATTAATAGTTCCTCCTGAAACATTTATGAAACTTGAAAACATATCCTAAATTCCTATCATTATTTGCAAGAGTACTCATGTGCAAAAAGGAAATATATAATCAGAAGGTCATAAAAGAACAAAGCATATGTACAAGCCAATAACCCCCAATGATAAAAATATACATAAATTCACTAAAGAAAATTGATGCATTGAGTATAAAGTACCAAAAACACCATGTTACATTCTCTTCAATAAATTCCCTCAATAAGATATATTTAAAATGGATTGACATAAATTTTCTAGAACTTTTTTGTTTTCACTACCAATTTACTAAATAAACTTCTAGTTATTTTGCATGACCACATGTCATTATATATTATTGTCATTATATTACTCTTAAAATTAATAAATATTGCTAGATTTGATTATTTAGAGACCAGAAAAATCAATGAAATCACCCACCACTTCCATCCTTATAAGAGATGTCACTTGCCCAAAGGCAATTGGCGTTGGTCTAAGGCCCCTTGAACAGAAATTTGCAATTCTTAAGAAGTGCTCAAGCTTCCCAAATGATCAAAATGAAAAAAATAAAATAAAAAGATCATAAGTCATTCTTTGAAAATTCTTCCAACAACATAGAATGAACTGAAGCTTCAAAGCCATCCCATTCGGGCACAACTAGAATCTTAAATGTCAGAGACAAGGAACAAGGAATCCAACATGATCTACAATCTCATAGCAACCCATAATGCAATGATGGATTCCATTACATACTTAACCTTAAGGGGCCAATCTAACACAATCAACCAGATGCAACAGAAGCATCTATGAATATGATTTAAGGGGGGCAAATTTTTTTTTTTTTGCAGACTTCATTGTAAAATAATTAATCCAACCTCACAGGGAAAAAAATTATAAATAGCCAGGAAAGAAACTTCTTGTATCCATCTCATAACTCTTCCTTTGAATTATTGATCTATATGTTACTCAAATATGTCAACTTTCTGGAAAGAAACTCTAAACCTCATTGATCTCGCAACTTCTCCCACAACGACCATAAAAATAGCCCCTCCTGGTCAATGACATGATCTAAAAAAACGTCTAATCTATCCAAGAATGTTGTAATTAAAAGTTTTTCCTATCTTCTAGTACTTCTTAAGTAGCTCAGAAGGCCACATCTCCACTAGAAATGCCAATAACTGAAATAATAAATATATATAAACCACCACATTATCACAACACAAATCCGATGACATTCTTTTTCTAAGTTGAGGTAGATCTACATGAAGGTCATTCTTATCACTAGAACCACCCCTCAATTATGTGAACAAATAACTTCCTACATAATGCATAAGGAATTAACCAGACCTCTTTTTGATGATGAAAAGCTGTTAATTAGTCTACACTAAAATTGCATAGTTTCTGTAAAGTTAGATTTGCTAAGACAATAATGCAACTTTGAGTTATTCTAATTCCAATTAAAAATTTCAAAATATGATCATTTTTGTAAGTACTATAAAATTATCACATTGAAAAATTAGTCAATATCGATGAGCCATAATTCCCCTTAAACATTGAGACCTCAACTAGAAATACATTAGGCCATATTTACTCATATTGATTAGCTTCAACCTTTCATTGTGCAGCATTATAGATATAATCATATTTACTCATATAGATTAGCTTCTACATTTTACTGTGCAGCATTATACATATAATCACATGTGTACACTTGAGAGAACCCTTTTGATATGGGTAGACATTTATAATTTGAAAACCACCACACATGGACGTTCATTAAGTTAAGAAAACCTCAAATCCAGTAAAAATCATTCACATCCCCTAATATAGGAAACAAATACACAAGGATTTGAAGAAAGCAAACCATTCAGAAATCTCAAGTCATAAGTTACAAACTCATTTATAAAAAGATGGCTGAAAAGTTGTTTCTTAAATACAATTAGTACTTACTCAATTTATCAAGCTAAATATTAGCACCGAAATTTGAACACTCCAAGTATCAATGCAGTCATGAGCCCCTAAGGATGATTAATAACAACCACAACAATTAATATACACCACACTATTTCCACTAAGCATCTAGGCATAATAAGAACTACTCAGGACTTGAGACACAACCACAACACACAAATATGCGTAAAAGTTTCAAAACACGTCAAAATGTGAAAACAGCTAAATATTCTAGAAGACACAAACAATCCAACTTCAGTTATATATGGGTAGAAATGATCAAGTTTGTCTGATTAACACAAAAAATTGACAAATAGAACAGTATTTGTTACTTTCGAATGATTCAGTACATTCTACAATCACCTTTTATCCTTCTTGCTTTTCATTTCTTAATTCATCTACTGCTTTCCCTAACAGGTTAGGATTAGGAACCTCTGATGGGCTTTCATTCCTGGCAAAAACAAAGACCAGCGTGTTAGAAAATGAGTCCCTGTAAAAAACTGCATAATGCATCCGCATTATTCACAACACAACTTAACCTTCACTTTAACAATACCCTAGACTGGTCTTCAAAATAGTTATGATGACACCAATACTTTTATTTTATTTTATTTTTATTACAGAATGACTCCAATACGAACGCCAACAATTAAGTTAACAAAAAGAAATTCATTAAACTCTTATCATTTTACCTCTTTCTCTTGTTATTCTGCTCTGCGGGATCAATCACATCATCACCATCAAGCAGAAGAAGACTCCCAACACAAATTGCTGTCTCAAATAAATCGGGCAAATTCTGAATCTTAACCCTCACCCCCTTTTTCTTCTCTATATCATACCAAACAAGTTTGGTACGGTTATACTGGCGCCTACGGTTATACTGGCGCATCTCCAATAAAACTTTCTTGTCATTCTCGGAAAACATTAAAGGTTTGCAATATTTGAAATTCCAAGGCACTGAACGTCGCTCGATTTTATAAATCCGAGTCCAAGAACTCTCTTCCCCATATTCTTTCATTAACCAAACATCATTATAGTCATGCCCTGTTTCAGTCTCAAAATCAGGACTTACAATAAAACAAAGTTGTCCTTTCAACACTTCCAAATAAGTCGCCAACTCAAATTCTTGTTGAACCGGTGTTTTAAAGACCCGGAATTTCTCGGTGGCAAGATCAAAAGCAAGAAGGCACTCTGCACCCAGCGGGCGCATATCATACACAGGACCCTCAGCTATTAACCAATGCAACGCTCCATTCAAGGAAGCCGAGTTAGAAGATATCGTGCATTCCTTTTTTGGCCATTGATCTTCGATCTTTCTCCAAGAATGCGACCTAAGACTATATACCTTCACTTCAAACTCATTTAGAGGTTGACCTCCATTATAAAAAGTCGTAACTCTCAACACCTTATAGTCATCGTTACACAGGTCGTACCCAAATGCTAGACTTGCAGACTTATAAGAATAAGAAGGTTTCAGTATCGGTTCCGTTGGCAATATCCTGTACTTTCGGATCAATGGATTCCAAATCGCAATTTCTCCCAACATGTTACGAATGCAAACCAAGCCATGGCAATAGTCTAAAATGCTAACTAGCTTACCTTCAGGGTACTTACCTGGACGGTACAGTGGCGGATAAAGTGTGAAGGCGTTGTCGAAGTGATTCTCAGTGGGGAAATGGACGGAGAAGAAATAACGTGGCACACCCCTAGCTATTTTCTCGAGGATGAGGGTGCGATCTCTGTTGGCCTCAATGGAGCGCTGGCGATGCAGCTTGATGAAATCTTGATTCTTGATTCGAGCGTACCATTGCTTGGAAACGCAGAGGAAGCGTAAGAGAGACTTCACTGGTAATCGAGAGAGTATCTCATTAATTATCTCTGGTGGAAGATGCGACTTCATAGAGGAGACAGTGGTGGTGCCGTGGTGGTGAGGTTAGGGATTAGGGATTGTTCATGGTTGTTTCCAAATTTCAATTTCTTCCAATCAGCATTTAGAGCATTCACACCAAAAGTGTGATAAATGCAAAAAAGTTATTTTAGCCAAAATGCAACCTACAACAGCAAAGTTCCCTAAAAAAAAAAACTTTTTGCAACTCAAAACGTTGATTTATCTATTTTTTATAGTACACATTCAACATCAACAATTTTATATGAGTATTCAAAAACCATAATAAAATAAAGAGGAGAGAAAATAAAATATTATATATATATATATATATATATATATATATATATATTTACAGCTTTGGAGCTACAGTAGTGTCAAAGCTAAGAGCATCTGCTTCCGGTTTTTCTGTCTCATCTTATTTTACCATCCTAAAAACCTACTTTATCAATTATACTATACCATTTTACAATACCCCAATAACCCAAAACTCTATTATTTTTACCATTTTATTAAAATATTATTTTTTTAATCTTTCTTTATTATTTATTTCCAACGTCCTGCCAAAATCACCAAAAACCACATTCTGCAAATCAAAACCACCAACCAAAAACAAAAAAAAAAACCACATCCCCAGCAACCTGCAACCAACCCCGGCAAAGAGTACTAACCCCAGCAACTTGCAACTAGCCACTACCAGCCACCACCACCGGTGGCAAAAAAACCCACAAAATCTCAACCACTGTGAACCCTTTGTGACCCATTCCAAACGCACCTAAGACCCACGGCCACACCCATCTGCAACCCACGAAACCTCACCTGAGACCCACTTGAAACCCACGGCCACACCACCTGAGACCCACCCACCATACCAAAACCCAGCAAGCCACAAATCACAAAACTGACAATCCAATCTCACCTCACAAATCATAAAAGCGGCAACCCAAACCCCACGAATCCGATCTCACCTCCAATGCCCACGAGTCCGATCTCCACGCCGATGCCCATGAATCCAATCTCACCTCACGCCGATCTCCACGAATCCAATCTCACCTCACGTCGATCTCCACAAATCCGATCTCCACGCCGATCTACACGAATCTGATCTCACCTCACGCCGATCTCCACGAATTCAATCTCCACGCCGATGCCCATGAAGCATCTAACTTATCGAAGAGAGAGGAGCATCGGAGAGAGTCTTGGGTCTGAAGAGAGCAGATGAGAAAGAGAGAAGGAAGAGAGAGAAAAGAACAGAAAAAATGAGAGTGGAGAGAGAAATTCCCGGGTTAAAAACGCCTCAAGTATTAAAAAAAAATAAAAATTTATACCATTCAGCTACAGTACCATCTTACATTTAAGATGGTACTGTAGCTATATCTCAAAAATATTTAGCCTTTTAGCATTTGGCCTTCCCGTTGCTGATCAGTATTTGGGCTTAAATGCCAATTGTGCCTTGCATTTGGCATATAGGAGGCCCGCTGCTGATGCTCTAAGATGACAGTTGCTATATTTTTTAGATTTAGCTACCTTAATGTAGCTTGCTTTTTTTGTGTTTTAGTTGCTAAAATAAGTAGCCATTTTAGCATCTTTAATACGAGTGCTCTAAGCATTTACAGCAAAGATATTAAATTTTTTAACATTTAGCAACTCAAAAACCTACTTTATCTATTTTAACAATTTACTTTACAATACACTAGGCATCAAAGATTTTATTTTTCACATTAGCTAAAAACTATTCATTTTTTAATTCATTTCTCTCTCTTCCCTTTCATTATTTTATTCATTTCTCTCTCTCCCTTTATTGTCACTCTATCTTCTTCTCTTCGTATGAATCTCACCACCTCTTTTCGTCCGAAGCAATTAAGCAAACCCACAAATCCATATACCATGTTTTGGTAATACCAATTCAGCATCTGTTTTGGTATTTCTTATCTAATAAATGACTGACACTTGTTTTGAAAAACCACATCAGATTACTCTAATAAATTAATCACAAAACCAACCACCACAAGCCTACATAAATCCCAAACAACCACCACAAACATCCACCAAAACCACCACTATTGGGGGAAAAAAACCCATAAAACTTCAAACACCACCACAACACCACCATTACCACTGTAACCCAAAATCAACCACAACCTCCAGCTATTGCACAACCACAACCACCAACCATTGCACAACCCAGAATCCGATCCCTCACTCCCTCACTCGTCTCTCATCTCCAATCCCTCACTCCTTCACTCGTCTCGCCGCAACCATAGTCTTGATTGCCTTCTATTGTACCATATATTTAGCACCACGTTGTTGATGGAATGGACTAGGCTATGGTCCTACAATGGACTATCTGAATCTGGATTGAAGAAATCTCGAAACCCCTCGTCTTCTCTACTATCTCCTTTGGGTCCTGCCGATTCGTCAATTTTCTATACCTAATTGGATCGAACCCATTTCGCTATGGAGCCCTGCCACTTCGCCATGGAGAGAGGGAGAAGATGAGAAAGAGAGAGAAGAAACAGAGGCACGCGTAAGGGTTATTAAAATGGTATTATTTTATTATAACAATCGGCTACACTGAACTGCTAGAGATGACAGTTCATTGTAGTTGAGTGTCAAAAATTTGAAGTATGAGAGCTTTGATGTAGTGGATGTTTTTGTGTGCTGGTTGCTAAATTAGCTTTTTAGCATTTTTAACGTGGATGCTCTTACTGTAACTACCATCTTATACTAAAACTAATATTTTATTTCTTCTCTCTCTTCTTTTCCTTAAAAAAAATATTTTTCTTCTCTCTCTTTCTTTCTTATCTGTTTAGTCCGTTTCTCTCTCCCTCTCTTCTCCATCTTTCTTCTCTGTTTAGTTCAGTTTCTCTCTCTCTCTCTCTCTCTCTCTCTCTCCAATGCTTTGAACCCAATTTTCCCCTTTCACAATTGAATATGACTCTTAATCGCCAAATCCCACCAAATCAAATCTTGGGTATTCAAGAGAAATTTTTTATTTGGGTGATAGGTTGAGTTTTTGGTGATGGTAAGGATGATGGGTTTTCAGTACTTTAATGGTAGCTATGAAAGTGAGCTGGTTAGGTAGGTGTGGATTAGTAGTGTGTGGTTGTGAAGTATGGAAGTTGAAGACATTGATGGTTGATGGAACTCGATGGAGCTGTAGTTGTAGTAGGCAGTAGCTGCTTTGTGCTTCAGTATTGGTGCATTTTGGATCTCACCATCACTCTTGGTCATGATCTGCAACTCCTAGGGTGGGTATGGGTTTGCTGGGTTGAGAAGTTAGATTGTGAGTTTGTTAGAGAGAGAGAGAGACAGATAGGAAGAAAGAGAAAGAAACATATATTAAAGAATAAAGAAAAAATTAAAAAAAGAATATTTTAGGAGTGTGCATAGGTCAGGTTAAGGAGATTTTTTGACCCAACCCACATGGGTCGGGTTGAACCTATGGGTTGGACAATTTTTTTTTTTATTATCATTAAATTGAGTAGAAAAAAATATAAGTATAAATATATTAAAAAAAAAACCCAAAGATTAGTATCAATGTAACTCCTTAAAGGCAAACAATACTAATGACTAAACAATAATAGTAATTTACTAGGGTTTATGTGAACTAATTGGCTTTTATATAGGATAGGAAGAGTTGGTTATTTTAAAAATTTTATTAATTATATAATATATTTTAAATATATATATTAAATATATGGGTGGGTCGGGTTGGGTTTGGTGGGTTTGAAATTTTATGACCTAAACCCAATCCGACCCGCTATCAAATTTTTTTTTGTAACCCAACCCAACCCACCAAGGCCTATAAACCGACCCAACCTGGCGGGTTGGGTTGGGTCGGGTTGGTTTTGGCGAGTTGGCTGCACACCCCTAGAATATTTAAATGAATTGGTAAAAAATATAGAACCTTTGATGTTCGATGTATTGTAAAATGAGTTGTTAAAATAAATAAAGTGGCTTTTTGAGTTACTAAAAACTAAATTTTTTGAGAGTTTTGATGTGAATGCGCTCTTAGATTTTAGCTTTTATGTATAACTTTTTAAAACTTCACTTTTTTGTCTTTTTTCACTTTTTCAAAATTTTTCAAGGTACAAGTATACTTTAGCATACTTTTAGCAAAAAGCTAGATAAGTTATTCCCAAATGGACACTAAAAGTACCATATGAGTGTGTGATTAGACACAATGAAATACTAAAATGGGTTTTTCTTTTACATGCACATGAACTAAGACTTGACATGGTAAAACTGGTCAGAATTTGTTGACCTGACCCAACCCGAAAAATACCCGACCCAAATCCAACTTTTTTTTTTTTTTTACCCAAGGCAAAAACAGGTTGACCCGTGACCAGACCCTTTTTTTGCGAGTCAACCTGACCCGACCCGACCCGCGACTCGAACCATTTTTTAAAACTTTTTTTTGGTAAAAAAAAAAAAAAAGAAGACAATATTGGTTTAATTGTTTGTTGTGAGTTTTAAGGGAAAAATTGAATCATTTACATAACTACATGCAAATGAATTTAAAGATAAATGGTTGAGGTATTCTGTAATGAGTAAAAAATTTTAAATATTAAATAACAAAATACATATTAAAATAATATGGTTACAATAAAGTTAAAAACATATATTTAAAATTATAGACATGTATGAGAAACATTTATAAGTGTGAAAAGAGTGAAGCTAAAGTATCAATGAAATTAGTATAAATTATGAATGCTTAGGCCTATTTTTTAACAATTCATGTAAAAAATAAACAACTTTTCAAAATAAATTATGATATTTCTTGGAGTGTGTTTTTCTTAAAAATGACATAATATTCATAAAAGAGATCATGTGTAAAATAAATAAGTACTTTAACGTATATTCTCAAATTGAAATAGAATGCCAACCACAAATGATAATAGATTATAAAATTAGTTTTTAATATTGTAAATTTCTTATATGTTTTTATTTTTTGTCAAATTAGTTATCGAATAAGGCATTTGTAATTTTGTTTTATGTTTTGGGATGTTGATATTATGTAGAAATGAAACTTGTGTATTTGTTTTACTTATCTTTTATACTATTTTGTTTTGGTTTGTAATGTTGGGATTTGTATAATTTTATAATTATTGAACAAGTATTAATTTGTTTAGCAGAGATGAATAGTGAATTCAAAATAATGCATTCTACATCAAGTAATTTACTATGTGGCTTTCCAAATGGCAAATACATGTTTTCTTAAAAAAAAATTCATGTGAAAAATACAGGTCAACCCGACCCGCAACCTGATTGCACTAACCCATTTTTTAACTCGCTTAAAATGACCAATTTTTTACTCGTAACCCAATTGACTCGACTCGAATTCAACCCAACCCGCCTGTTTGCTATGTCTAACATTCACACCGGTCTATCTAAGATTTTCCATCTATGTTAGTATAAAAATCTATTTTTTTTTAAAAAAAAATTACATGTTTACTTTGCAAAAACACCTACATTAGATCATCTATTATACATTCTATTTCCTTTAAATACTAATTTTTTATTCTACTTTTATTCTTTCCCTACCCACACATGTCAAAACTCCCCTCTCTCTCTCTCTCTCTCTCTCTCTCTCTCAAATCTAAAAATTCTCAAATCTCTCCAACTAACTTCCATAGCTCAAATCTGAAAATTAGATATCTCTACCCAACTCTCCATGGATAAGCACTTGAAAATCAGATCTCTCTTTCCCTATCTCGGGTTGAGTTGATTTCAACTGGGTGGATGACGATTGGTTTCAAGCACAACAGATGAAGCAGCAGCGATGGGCTTGTTTCTAGATATCAACGAGATTTCGACGGATCTCGAATGGATATGAGATTGATAGAGAGAGAAGGAGGGCGAGGGTTAGGGGTATGGCAACTTCCAAGGAGATTGGATTTGATTGGTTCGGTTTCCATCGGGTTTCAAAACCCAAAACTGCCACTCAATCATCACTCCTCGGTTTCTGATGACGGCAACCTGTCATCAACTGCTAACTGCTTGGATCAAGTCAGTTTCAGTTCAGGTGACGCTAGGTCAAGTAGTTTTATTAGGTTGCAATTAGTCTAGATAGCCCTAACTACATTTATATTACAATTTGCTAATATTTGGTTTTTATAAGATATTATGTGGTGCTAATATATATATATATATGAGGTAATTGCAATAAACCAACCTATGGTTTGGTCGATTTTAATTAAGCCTACCCATGGTTTAAAAGTTATCACTTAACCTACCTGAGGTGTCCTTCGTTAGACAACTATAGCTCACCTCTCCCCTTCCACTGTTAAAAACAGAAAGAAAAAAAATATAACAAAAACAAAAAATCAAGATCTAAAAGTGATATTATAAAAATTGTAAACGTTTTTATACTTTGACTCAAGAACACTAAAAGCAAAACCCCAATCAACCCAGAACTGGGCCTGGAACCCAAGTTAAAGCAAAAACTTTCTAAGACTTAAGTTCAAGGCCAAAACTTCTGTTTAACATTTACTCCAAAGATCAATAATTTAAACAAAAACCTTCACACACACACACACACACACAACATAATAATAAAATAAAATAAATAATAAAAAAAAACCCAGATTAAGAACTAAGTAATGAATTAAGACACAGTCAAAATTTAGATCTTGTTGCTCAAGATGTAAGGGTAATATACGTGTAAAATTTTGTAACTTTTGATCAATTAATTAATGTGTGTGGGACTCACATGTCAGTGAGACATTAGGTGCATGCGCTCGTCTCATACAAGATTTTTCAAGCCAAAATGTCCCTTCCTTTGCTATTAGAAATTCCTTCTCATCTTCTTCTCTTTTTCCTTCCTCCAAAACCGCCTTGATCTCCCAAGTATACCATTCAAAACCAAAAACCCACTTTCTCAAATGCCCTCCCAACCACAATTAATCCTCTCTACACATTCAGATTCAAACCACTTAACCCCAATTTCAATTTCGCAACAAATAGGTTTAGGATGTTCTCTGTCAAGACCTCACAGCCCACCCATAATGTAAACTTCGCCAAATCTTTTGTTCGATAAGCTCTCGCTACTGTCACTTTTGCTCTGATCTTTGATTATATGGTCGTGTCTTTCACGATGATGAATGCGTAGAGATGATTAATTGACAATGGGGCGGCTACAACTTGTAGTTTGTCTGGGTGGAATTGTATCTTTGCTAAAAAGTAATATTATTCAATTTTAAGAGCTGTTTGCATAGAAATTAAACATTCACACTTCTAAGTAAGTTATATATATCATATCCATCAATAATCCAATACATTTAACCCCTTGAAACATACTAAATTGTTTCGTACCAACTGGTTTTGCTGGTACACAATTTTTTTTTTTTTGAGAAGAAATACTAGAAACTTTATTGAGAAAAACTTAGCCATTATCGACTAGAAGAACATCATGAAGGTGTGGAGGAACATCCTTCATCCATACCCATAAACCTCTAATAAGTTTAGCATATTTAGCTAGGTTGTGAGTTGCAAAATTGCCTAGTCTGTAGGGATGTAAAAAACAAACATCTGTAAAAGCCTCTAAGGATGGTTCTCTGGCTTCCTTTGGTTATCTTATTGATTTTAATTTTTTTAAAACTGTAGGAAAACGATTTCTTTTAAATTGATTCTATTCTTTCTATAATGAGGTGATAAATGTAATTAATTTGAGAGGTACTATACTTATATGTACTTATACGTAATTATTTTTGTGTGTGTGCATATATATATATATATATATATAACTTCAAAAGGTTACACCAATGTTGACCAATACTAAAATATTTTGTTTCCCAAGCCAAATCCAAATGGCCTCCAATACAGTATTCATAACTTTGCTTTCAGTACAGTACGGTGGCTTGATAGTCCTATGTTGAGTTTCAGAAAAACTAGCTGCAGCCATCTCCATTTCAAAAGGTAGTTGGAATCACAATTTCCAAACATCCAGAACATGTGAAACCAATGTCTTGTTGAAACAAGCAAGATTGAACAATACACCAACCCATAAACCCCCCAGCACAATCACTGGACTACAATGCCCTGCAATGGTTGAGAATCATAATTGAACATATGGTGATTACAAACTCCCATTGGAAAGCGAGTTTGGAGATTCAAATATACGAATTAGAGTTCAACAATCAACATTTTGTCTAACCAAAAAAAAGTATAGTATATTTTAAAAATGTTAATTGCATCAATTGGTTTTCTGTTGTGCTAGAACAAGATGAATAAATTAATTAACCAAAACTGGTCATCCAACAAGGCAAAAAAAGTTTCAAATAAAATGGAAAGGAAAAATAGCAGTTAAACAATGTTTATTTATAAGAAGTTTCCTTACAATATGAAAAATCTTCATTACAACATTAGTGATAGCCTACTCACACTGTACTGGGATGTCAAAGTTGTAAACAGGGCAGTTTTCACATCAAAAACTTGAGCCTCTGCCCGAAGACCTACTTCTAAGTTCTATCCAAATGACTTCTAGCAGTACAAGGCACAATCATCCTCCATTTATATCAAGCAGCATTGAAATCAGTTTTCAACCATTCTGAAGAAGGGAAAGTTATAAGAGTAGCAAAAGCTAGTAAGCTATAACTACACTACATGATTAAAAGTCAAATTCGGTGACAGGGAACTACAAATCCCACAAAGAAACTAAGACTGAAGAGACTTGAAGATCATGCCATGCTACTGGCAAACAATTGATAGCCTTTCTCATTCCTCCACCAGAACACTAGCAAGTTCTTTATAAAACCAAAAGTCGAATCCAGCATACTGTAAAGATATGAGGAGATATTAGCAGGAAAAAGAAACACCAGCAAAAAAAATTGAAAATAATCAATATCCACCCATTGAAACATAAGAACCATGCTGCAACATGAAGGTATTTCAACAAATAAAAGGAAAAATAGAACCAAAGACATTAATAGCTCCTCTTACTTTCTGAGCCCGAAAATTTTATGAAACTTGGACACATCCTATATTCCTATCGTTATTTGCAAGGGTACTCATGTGCATAAAGAAAATATATAATCAGAAGGTCATAAAAGAACAAAGCATATATACAAGCCAATAAACCCAATGATAAATATATACAAGAATTCACTAAAGAACTTGATGCATTGAGTTTAAAGTACCAGAAACACCATTTTACATTCTCTTCAATAAATTCCCTCAATAAGATATATTTAAAAAGGATTGACATAAATTTTCCATAACTTTTTTGTTTTCACTACTAATTTACTAAATATATTTCTGGTTATTTTGCATGACCACATGTCACTATATATTATTGTCATTATATTACTCTTAAAATTTATAAATATTGCTAGATTTGATTATTTAGAGAACAGAAAAATCAATGAAATCATCCACCACTTCCGTCCTTATAAGAGATGCCACTTGCCCAAAGGAGATTGGGGTTGGCCTAAGGCACCACCTTGAACAGATAATTGCAATTCTTAATAAGTGCTCAAGCTTCCCAAACATTTAAAATGAAAAATAAATAGTTCATGAGTCATTCTTCAAGAAATCTTCCACCAACATAGAATGAACTGAAGCTCCCAAGTCATCCCATTCAGGCACAACTAGAACCTTAAATGTCGGCAAAAATCAAGGAATCCAACATGATCCACCATCTCATAGAAACCCATAATGCAATGATCGATTCCATTACATACTTAACCTTAAGGGGCCAATCTAACACAATCAACCAGACACAAACAAAGTATCTATGAATATGATTTAAGGGGGGGAAATTTTTTTGCAGACTTCCTTGTAAAATAATTAATCCAACCTCACAAGGAAAAAAAAAAGTTACAAATAGCCAGGAAAGAAATTTCTTGTATCTATCTCATAACTCTTCCTTTGAATTATTGATCTATATGTTACTCAAATATGTCACAACTTTCTGGAAAGAAACTCTATACCTCATTGATCTAGCAACTTCTCCCACAACGACCTAAAATATAGCCCCTCCTGATCAATGACATGATCTAAAAAAAACGGCTAATCTATGCAAGAATGTTGTATTTAAAAGTTTTTCCTATCTTCTAGTACTTCTTAAGCAACTCATAAGGCCACATCTCCACTTGAAATGTCAATAACTGAAATAATAAATATATATAAACCACCACATTATCACAACACAGATCCGATGAAATACTTTTTCTAAGTTGAGGAACATCTACATGAAGGTCATTCCTATCCCTAGAACCACCCCTCAATTATATGAACAAATAACGTCCTACATAATGCACAAAGAATTAACCAAACGTCTTTTTGATGATGAAAAGCTGTAAATTAGTCTACACTAAAATTGCATAGTTCTGTAAAGTAAGATTAGCTAAGACAATAATGCAACTTTGAGTTATTTTAATTCCAATTAAAAATTTCAAAATATGATCATTTTTGTAAGTACTAGAAAATGATAACATTGAACAATTAGTCAATATCGATAAGCCATAATTCCCCTTAAACATTGAGACCTCAACTAGAAATACATTAGGCCATATATACTCATATAGATTAGCTTCCACCCTTCATTGTGCAGCATTATAGATATAATCATATTTACTCGTATAGATTAGCTTCTACCTTTCACTGTGCAGCATTACACATATTATCAGGTGTACACTTGAGAGAACCCTTCTGATAAGGCAAGAGATTTTATAATTTGAAAACTACCATACATAGACATTCATTAAGTTAAGAGAACCTTGAATCTAGTAAAATCACATCCCCTAATATAGGAAACAAATACACAAGGATTTGAAGAAAGCAAACCATTCAGAAATCTCAAGGCATAAGTTACAGACTCATTTATAAAAAGATGGCCAAAAAGTTGTTTCCTAAATACAATTAGTACTTACTCAATTTATCAAGCTAAATATTAGCACTGAAATTTGAAAACTCCTAGTATCAATGCAGCCATGAGCCCCTAAAGATCCTTAATAACTACCACAACAATTAATATACACCACAGTATTTCCACTAAGCATCTAGGCATAATAAGAGCTACTCAGGACTAGAGACACAACCAATAAACAATATTCCTCTACAAAAAAAATTTCCATATGGGATATGCAACACAGTAATAAGTGTACAAGTTTCATAACACGTTGACAAAATGAGAAAACAGCTAAATATTCTAGAAGACACAAACAATCCAACTTCTGTTATATATGGGTAAAAATGATCAAGTTTGTCTGATTAACACAACAAATTGACATATTGAACAGTATTTATTACTTTTGAAAGATTCAAGTAGATTTTACAATCACCTTTTATCCTTCTTGCTTTTCATTTTCATCTACTGCTTTCCCTAACAGGTTAGGATTAGGAACCTCTGATGGGCTTTCATTCCTGGCAAAAACAAAGACCAGCATGTGTTAGAAAATGAGTTCCTGTAAATATAATTGATTAAAATGAATACCTCATGTACACAGAATGTGTAAAACAAAATTCTCCGAAAGATTACGTAATGCATCCGCATTATTCACAACACAACTTAACTTACACTTTAACAATACCCACGACTGGTCATCAAGATAGTTATGCAACCTAAAATGATGACGCCAATACTAACACCAACAATTAAGTTAACAAAAACAAATTCATTGAACTCTTATTATTTTACCTCTTTCTTTTGTTCTTCTGCTCTGCCGGATCAATCACATTATCACCATCAAGCAGAAGAAGACTCCCAACACAAGTTGCTGTCCTAAACCAATTGGGCAAATTCTGAATCTTAACCCTCTCGCACCTTTTCTTCTCTATTTCATACCAAACAAGTTTTGTTTGGTTATACTGGCGCATCTCCAATAAAACTTTCTTCTCATTCTCTGAAAACATTAAAGGTTTGCAATATTTGAAAGTCCAAGGCACCGAACCTCGCTCAATTTTATAAATCCAAGTCCAAGAACTCACTTCCCCATATTCTTTCATCAACCAAACATCATTATAGTCATGCCCTGTTTCAGTCTCAAAATCAGGACTTACAATAAAACAGAGTTGTCCTTTCAACACTTCCAAACGTGTCCCCAACTCAACTTCTTGTTGAACCGGTGTTTTAAAGACCCGGAATTTCTCGGTGGCAAGATCAAAAGCAAGAAGGCACTCTGCACCCAGGGGAGAATCCGTATCATACGGAGTATCCTCAGCTATTAACCAATGCAACGCTCCATTCAACGACACCGAATTAGAAGATATTGTGCATTCCTTTTTTGGCCATTCATCTTCAATCTTTCTCCAAGAATGCGACCTAAGACTATATACCTTCACTTCAAACTCCTTTAGAGGCTGACCTCTATTACAAAAAGCTGTAACCCTCAACACCTTATAGTCATCATTACACAAGTCGTACCCAAATGCTATTTCACCATATTTAGAATACTTGAAACCATTGAAACCAGAAAGTTTCGACATTGGTTCCTTTGGTAATACCCTGTACTTTCGGATCAATGGATTCCAAATCGCAATTTCAACGTTCCAGTGATGAATGCAAACCAAGCCGTGGCAATAGCCTAAAATGTGAACTAGCTTACCTCGACGGTACAGTGGCTGATAAAGTTTGAAGGCGTTGTCGAAGTGATTCTCGGTCGGGAAATGAACGGAGAAGAAATGACGAGGCACACCACTAATGACTTTCTCGATGATGAGGGTGCGATCTCTGTTAGTCTCGATGGAGCGGTGGAGATGCAACTTGATGAAATTTGGATGCTTGATTAGGGCGTACCATGACTTTGAAACGCAGACGAAGCGTAAGAGAGACTTCACTGGTAATCGGGATAGTATCTCGGTGATTATCTCTACCGGAAGATGCGACATCATGGAGGTGACAATGGTGATGGTGAGCTCTGAGATTAGGGATTGCTATTTCCAAATTTCAAATTTCTTTCCTTCCAAACAGGTACTGTGTGACTGTGTGAGTGTCTGCGATAAGACACTGTGAAGTGTTTTTCTTTCTTCTCTTTTCGGTTTTATGGGTTTTACCAGCACTAAGGCCTAAAGGCCTTTTTAGTTTAGGAAATAGTATTCTATGTCAGCATTTTTTAAAAGCCCATTTGCTTTGTGTCGGAGACCACTCTTGGTGATGAGCTGACAAAGTGGACTATATTTATATTTGGGTTTGCAAGCACTAAGCCCATAACAGATGACTGCAATTAGGGTTATGCATGAGTCGGGTCGAGTCAGGTTTGGGCTCAACCCAAAACCGACCCAACTTGATTAGGTGGAGCATAAATAAACCCATGGTTGACCACCACTAATCACTAGTCGAGTTGGTTTCAACTTGAGTGGACGACGGTCAGTTTCAGGTGAAATCGATGAAGCAACAACGATGAGCTTGTTGTCTAATATTGACGAGATTTAGGCGAATCTTGAAAAGATCTCACCAAATCTCAAAGGATCTGGTTCAGATCTCGACGAATCTAAGGCTAAGAGAGAGAGAGAGGACGAGGGTTAGGGGATGAGAGTTTTCGATGAGTTTTTTGTCGGGTTTCAAAACCCAAAATTGCCACTCAATCCACGCCCTTCAGTTTTCGATACCGAAGACCTGTTGTTGATTGCTAGCAACTGGGATTGCATTAATTTCAGTTTGAATGACGCTGGGTCGAGTGGTTCCATCGGGTTATGGGTTTTTTTTTTTTTTTTTAAACACCAAAAAAGGGTCTTACGAATAGAATATTCTTTCTTTTTTCTCCTATGCTAGTTTTGTATTCTATGTGACTAATGTTATGCATCACTTTTGAAGAATTAGATTACTCACATAGTGGGTGATTAATAAAAAATGCGTAAAATTTATACAATTTTGTCTAAATATAATTTATGGTAGTTAGTATATAGTTGTGTAAATTTATATTGATACTATTCATTTTGTATTTAGTTTTTTATTCTTTCTTTACGAATTTTAAAAACGTAAAAAGATAGTGAATGATAATCGTTGTGTACGAAAGAGAAACATTTTTAAAAATAAAGAAAAATGATATTTTAATAAAATATAATGTAAAATAGATAATTTGATACGAGGTGTTTTGAAAAGTGAGTATATAAAATAAGAAAAAGTAAGTTCTTATATAAAAATAAACATGATTTTTTATATGAATTAATGCAAATGCTTTTACAACATGAAATTCATGTATATGATATATCATCAAATGCAACAAATACGGGAGATCTTCACCATTGTTGAGTAATATACCTTCTATATAGTGTAGTGTAAGAACTACTTTTATGTACACACACACATATGATATGAATATTGGACAAGTAATGAGTCTTGTAGTTTAATTGATACTTTTTGGTGTTTTTAACAAAAATGTTCATAGTGTGAATTTCTCTTCCTCATTGTAATTATTGAATTACTAATACCTTAATGATAAATTAAGAATGCACCATAGATACTAATACTAAAGCTGATTCCAATGTGCAAAATAGGTAGACGGTTAAGTCTAAGGTATCTGCTATAATAGAAAACAAATTTGTGCATACTATCAATATAGATGCAAAAATGTTTTATACTGAGCACAAATGACAATGTTGATAGTAATCACAAGGAAGGAACAAGTTGATTTTTCTAATTCTTCATTCCACCAAGGAAAAAAATGCATCCACAAACACAGATAAGAATGCTGACATGGGCTACAATACTGATAAGAGCAACACAAATGACAACACAGATGCATGCCAAAAAGAACCAAATAATTCTTCTAAATCTGCCATCCTCAAATAGAAACACACACCCATAAATCAGATACCAATGTTGAAGCCAGGAATGAAAGTGAGAATGTTGTTCAAAGTAATAGAAGTGATAATGAAAATGCAGGCCAAAAAGAACTAGTTGAATCCCAAGAAGAGAAAGTGGTATCCTCAAAAATTTATAGGAATTGCAATGCTAGATAAAAAGATCCAGTTGATTCATTTAACCCTCAAGAAGAGAAAGAGACTTGTAGAGATTTTACTCTCTCCCACTCACTGTATCACTAACTGGAAAATTTGACAATGGAGCAGCTACAACTTGTATTGTGTCTCTGGGTGGCAATGTAACCAAAATTGTATCTTTGCTAGAAAGTAATATTATTCAGTTTTAAGCACTGTTTGCATTGAAATTAAACATGCACACTTCCAGTCATATTATTCAATAATCTAGTACATTTAGCCCCTTGAAACATACTGATTTCTTTCGTACTAATTTTTTTTTCCGTACACTATAGGAAAACGATTCTTTTAAATTGATTCAAGGTGTCTATTATTTCTATACTGAGGTGATAAATGTAATTAATTTGAGAGTTACTAACTTACTAATATATAATTATGTTTATGTGTGTGGATATACATATATATAACTTCAAAACGTTACGCCAATGTTAACTAATACCAAAATATTTTGTTTCTCAAACCAAATCCAAATGGGCCTCCAATATAATATTCAAAATAACTTTGCTTTCAATACAGTATGGTGGCTTGGCAAGTGGAGAGAAAACTCTTATCAGCATACCTTGTAATGATTTAATGTTACGATCAAACAAATCTTTTAAAACTAAGGAACACTTCATGAACTTAAGAAACAAAGGTGAGAGGAAAAATCCAACAATAACGACTAAAATCATCCATGAAAATTACATCACATTTGTGACTGTCAATGGATAATTCTAGACTGGGCACATTCATGAAAACAAATTCAAGTGGGAGTGACTTTAACACTAGCAACTTCAGCCTCTATGAATAGACCCTCCTTTACCAAAGTAAACACCATAGCCCTTTGTTGAGTTTCAGAAAAACTAGCTACAACCATTTCCATTTCAAAAGGAAGTTGAAATCACAATTTCCAGACATCCAGAACATGTGAAACCAAAGTGGTGTTGAAACAAGCAAGATTGAACAATACACCAACCTATAAACCCCCCAGCACAATCATTGGACTAAAATGCCTTGGCAATAGTTGAGAATCATAATTGAACATATGGTGATTACAAAATCCCTTTGGAAAGAGAGTTTGGAGACTTATATGTATGAATTAGAGTTCAACAATCAACATTTTGTTTGACCAAAAAAAAGCATAGTATATGTTAAAAATGTTAATTGCATCAATTGGTTTTCTCTTGTGCTAGAACAAGATGAATAGATAAACTAACCAAATCTGGTCATCCAACAAGACAAAAATTTGCAAAAATAAAATAAAAAGGAAAAATAGCAGTTAAACAGTTTTATGTATAAGAAGTTTCCTTACATTATGAAAAACCTTCATTAGAACATTAGTGACAGCCTACTCACACTGTACTGGGATGTCAAAGTTGTAAACAAGGCAATTTTCACATCAAAACTTGAGCTTCTACACAAAGACCTACTTCTAAGTTCTATCCAAATGACTTTAGCAGGTACAGGGCACAGTCATCCTCCATTTATATCAAGTAGCATTGAAATCAGTTTTGAATCATTCTAAGAAGGGGAAGTTAAAAGAGTTGCAAAAGCATGAAAAATGAACTTAACCAACTAGGATTCCAATACCAACCAATATACCTCACCTTACTATTGTAGGCTATAACTACACTACATGATTAAAAGTCAAATTCGGTGACAGGGAACTACAAACTCCACAAAGAAACTAAGACTGAAGAGACTAGAAGATACATGCCATGCTACGGGCAAACACTTGATAGGCTTTCTCATGCCTCCACCAAAACACTCTAGCAAGTTCTTTATAAAACCAAAAGTCGTATCCAGCATGCTGTAAAAATATGAGGGGTTATTAGTAGGAAAAAGAAACACCAATAAAAAAGAAAATGAAAATAATCAATATCCACCCATTGAAACATAAGAACCATGCTGCAATAAGAAGGTATTTCAATTTTCAACAAATAAAAGGAAAAATGAACCAAAGACATTAATAGCTCCTCCTGAAACATTTATGAAACTTGGAAACATATCCTATATTCCTATCATTATTTGTAAGAGTACTCGTGCAAAAATAAAATATATAATCAAAAGGTCATAAAAGAACAAAGCATATATACAAGCCAAAAACCCCCAATGATAAAAATATACAAGAATTCGCTAAAGAAACTTGATGCATTGAATTTAAGTACCAGAAACACCATGTTACATTCTCTTCAATAAATTCCCTCAATAAGATTAATTTAAAATGGATTGACATAAATTTTCCAGAAATTTTTTGTTTTCACTACCAATTTACTAAATAAACTTCTAGCTATTTTGCATGACCACATGTCACTATATATTATTGTCATATATTACTCTTAAAATTAATAAGTATTGCTAGATTTGATTATTTAGAGACCAGAAAATCAATGAAATCACCCACCACTTCCGTCCTTATAAGAGATGTCACTTGCCCAAAGGCGATTGGCGTTGGCCTAAGGCACCACCTTGAACAGATATTTGCAATTCTTAAGAAGTGCTAAAGCTTCCCAAATGATCAAAATGAAAAAAATAAAATAAAAAGGTAATAAGTCATTCTTTGAAAATTCTTCCACCAACGTAGAATGAACTGAACCTTCAAAGTCACCCCATTCAGGCACAACTAGAACCTTAAATGTCAGAGGCAAAGATCAAGGAATCCAACATGATCTACCATCTCATAGCAACCCATGATGCAATGATGGATTCCATTACATACTTAACCTTAAGGGGCCAATCTAACACAATCAACCAGATGCAACAGAAGTATCTATGAATATGATTTAAGGGGGGATTTTTTTTTTGGCAGACTTCATTGTAAAATAATTAATCCAACCTCACAAGGAAAAAAAAAATATAGAAATAGCCACGAAAGAAACTTCTTGTATCCATCTCATAACTTTTCCTTTGAATTATTGATCTATATGTTACTCAAATATGTCAACTTTCTAGAAAGAAACTCTAAACCTCATTGATCTTGTAATTTCTCCCACAACGACCTAAAATATAGCCCCTCCTGATCAATGACATGATCTAAAAAAAACGGCTAATCTATGCAAGAATGTTGTATTTAAAAGTTTTTCCTATCTTCTAGTACTTCTTAAGCAGCTCATAAGGCCACATCTCCACTAGAAATGTCAATAACTGAAATAATAAATATATATAAACTACCACATTATCACAACACAGATCCGATGAAATACTTTTTCTAAGTTGAGGAACATTTACATGAAGGTCATTCTTATCCCTAGAACCACCCCCTCAATTATATGAACAAATAACTTCCTACATAATGCACAAAGAATTAACCAGACGTCTTTTTGATGATGAAAAGCTGTTAATTAGTCTACACTAAAATTGCATAGTTCTGTAAAGTAAGATTAGTTAAGACAATAATGCAACTTTGAGTTATTCTAATTCCAATTAAAATTTTCAAAATATGATCATTTTTGTAAGTACTAGAAAATGAGAACATTGAACAATTAGTCAATATCGATAAGCCATAATTCCCCTTAATCATTGAGACCTCAACTAGAAATACATTAGGCCATATATACTCATATAGATTAGCTTCCACCCTTCATTGTGCAGCATTATAGATATAATCATATTCACTCGTATAGATTAGCTTCTACCTTTCACTGTGCAGCATTATAAAACTACCATACATAGACATTCATTAAGTTAAGAGAACCTTGAATCTAGTAAAATTCATTCACATCCCCTAATATAGGAAACAAATACACAAGGATTTACTTATCAAAAAAAAAAAAAATACACAAGGATTTGAAGAAAGCAAACCATTCAGAAATCTCAAGGCATAAGTTACAGTCTCATTTATAAAAAGATGGCCAAAAAGTTGTTTCCTAAATACAGTTAGTACTTGCTCAATTTATCAAGCTAAATATTAGCACTGAAATTTGAAAATTCCTAGTATCAATGCAGCCATGAGCCCCTAAAGATCCTTAATAACTAACATGACAATTAATATACACCATTGTATTTCCACTAAGCATCTAGGCATAATAAGAGCTACACAGGACTTGAGACACAACCAATAAACAATATTCCTCTACAAAAAAAATTTCCATATGGGATATGCAACACAGTAATAAGTGTACAAATTTCATAACACGTTGACAAAATGAGAAAACAGCTAAATATTCTAGAAGACACAAACAATCCAACTTCTGTTATATATGGGTAAAAATGATCAAGTTTGTCTGATTAACACAACAAATTGACAAATTGAACAGTATTTATTACTTTTGAAAGATTCAAGTAGATTTTACAATCACCTTTTATCCTTCTTGCTTTTCATTTTCATCTACTGCTTTCCCTTACAGGTTAGGATTAGGAACCTCTGATGGGCTTTCATTCCTGGCAAAAACAAAGACCAGCATGTGTTAGAAAATGAGTTCCTGTAAATATAATTGATTAAAATGAATACCTCATGTACACAGAATGTGTAAAACAAAATTCTCCGAAAGATTACCTAATGCATCTGCATTATTCACAACACAACTTAACTTACACTTTAACAATACCCACGACTGGTCATCAAGATAGTTATGCAACCTAAAATGATGACACCAATACTAGCACCAACAATTAAGTTAACAAAAACAAATTCATTGAACTCTTATCATTTTACCTCTTTCTCTTCTTCTTCTGCTCTGCCGGATCAATCACATTATCACCATCAAGCAGAACAAGACTCCCAACACAAATTGCTGTACTAAACCAATTGGGCAAATTCTGAATCTTAACCCTCTCGCACCTTTTCTTCTCTATTTCATACCAAACAAGTTTTGTTTGGTAATACTGGCGCATATCCAATAAAACTTTCTTCTCATTCTCTGAAAACATTAAAGGTTTGCAATATCTGAAAGTCCAAGGCACCGAACCTCGCTCAATTTTATAAATCTGAGTCCAAGAACTCGCTTCCCCATATTCTTTCATCAACCAAACACTTTCAGCCCCCAGATCAGCACTTACAATAAAACAGAGTTGTCCTTTCAACACTTCCAAACGTGTCACCAACCCAACTTCTTGTTGAACCGGTGTTTTAAAGACCCGGAATTTCTCGGTGCCAAGATCAAAAGCAAGAAGGCACTCTGCACCCCGCGGAGAAAAATCTGTATGATCCGTATCATATGGCGTATTCGTATTCTCAGCTATTAACCAATGCAACGCTCCATTCAAGGACGCCGAGGTAGAAGATATTGAGCATTCCTTTTTTGGCCATTGATCTTCAATCTTTCTCCAAGAATGCGACCTAAGACTATATACCTTCACTTCAAACTCCTTTAGAGGCTGACCTATGTTATAAAAAGCTGTAACCCTCAACACCTTATAGTCATTATTACACAAGTCGTACCCAAATGCTATTTTGCTAGATTTAGAATACGTGAAACCAGAAGGTTTCAATATCGGTTCCTTTGACAATATCCTGTACTTTCGGATCAATGGATTCCAAATCGCAATTTCATCGGTCCAGTGATGAATGCAAACCAAGCCGTGGCAATAGTCTAAAATTTCAACTAGCTTACCTCGACGGTACAGTGGCTGATGAAGTTTGAAGGCGTTGTCGAAGTGATTATCGGTGGGGAAATGGACGGAGAAGAAATAACGAGGCACACCATTAATGAGTTTCGCGAGGATGAGGGTGCGATCTCTGTTAGACTCGATGGAGCGGTGGAGATGCAACTTGATGAAATCTGGATGCTTGATTAGGGCGTACCATGACTTTGAAACGCAGAGGAAGTTTAAGAGAGACTTCACTGGTAATCGGGATAGTATCTCGGTGATTATCTCTACCGGAAGATGCGACATCATGGAGGTGACAGTGGTGATGGTGAGCTCTGATGTTAGGGATTGCTATTTCCAGATTTCAAATTTCTTTCCTTCCAAACAGGTGCAGTGTGACTGTGTGAGTGTCTGCGATCAGACACTGTAAAGTGTTTTCCTTTTTTCTCTTCTCGGTTTTATGGGTTTTACCAGCACTAAGGCCTGAAGCCCTTTTTAGTTTAGGAAATAGTACTCTATGTCAGCATATTTTAAAAGCCCATTTGCTTTGTGTCGGAGACCGTTCTTGGTGATGAGCTGACAAAGTGGACTATATTTATATTTGGGTTTGCAAGCACTAAGCCCATAACCGATGACTGCAATTATAGTTATGCATGGATCAAGTTGAGTCAGGTTTGGGCTCAACCCAAAACCGACCCAACTTGATTAGGTGGAGCATAAATAAATCCGTGGCTGACCGCCACTAACCACTGGTCGAGTTGGTTTCGACTCGAGCGGACGACGGTCAGTTTTAGGTGAAATCAATGAAGCAACGACAGTGAGCTTGTTGCCTAATATTGACGAGATTTAGACGAATCTTGAAAAGATCTCACCAAATATCAAAGGATCTGGTCCAGATCTCAATGGATCTAAGGCTAAGAGAGAGAGAGAGAGAGGACAAGGATTAGGGGATGAGAGTTTTCGATGAGTTTTTTGTTGGGTTTCAAAACCCAAAACCGCCACTTAATCCACACCCTTCAATTTCTGATACCGAAGACCTGCTATTGACTGCTAGCAGCTTGGATTGCATTAATTTCAGTTTGAATGACGCTGGGTCGAGTGGTTCCAATGGGTTATGGGGGTTTTTTTATTTTTTATTTTTTCACACCAAAAAAGGGGCTTACAAATAGAATATTCTTTCTTTTTTCTCCTATGCTAGTTTTGTATTCTATGTGATTGATGTTGTGCATCACTTCTGAAGAATTAGATTACTCACATGGTGGGTGATTAATAAAAAATGCATAAAATTTATACAAGTTTGTCTAAATATAACTCATGCTAGTCAATGTATAGTTGTGTAAATTTACACTGATATTATTCATTTTATATTTAGTTTTTTATTCTTTGTTTACGTATTTTAAAAACGTAGAAAGAGAGTGAATGATAATTGTTATGTGTAAGAAAGAGAAACAATTTAAAAAATAAAGAAAAAATATTTTAATAAAATATAATGTAAAATAGATAATATGATATGAGGTGTTTTGAAAAGTGAGTATATAAAATAAAAAAAGTAAATTCTTATGTAAAAATAAACATGATTTTTTTATATGAATTAATGTGAATACTTTTACAGCGTGAAAGTCATGTATATGATATATCATCAAATGCAACAAATACGGGAGATCTTCGCCATAGTGAGTAATATACTTTCTATATAGTGTAGTGTAAGAACTACTTTTATGTACACACACACACACACACACATATATATATATGAATATTGGACAAGTAAAAAGCCTTGTAGTTTAATTGATACTTTTTGGTGTTTTTAACAAAAGTGTTCATATTTTGAATTTCTCTTCCTCATTGTAATTATTGAATTACTATCACCTTAATGATAAATTAAGAATGCACCATAGATACTAATACTAAAGCTGATTCCAATGTACAAAATAGGTAGACTATTAAGTCCAAGGTACCTGTTAGAATAGAAAACAAATTTGCGCATATTATCAAATATAGATGCCAAAATGTTTTATACTCGAGCACAAATGACATTGCTAACAATAATCACAAGGAAGGAACAAGTTGATTTTTCTAATTCTTCATTCCACCAAGAAAAAAATGCATCCATAAACACAGAAAAGAATGCTGACGTGGGCTACAATATTGAACAGAGCAACACAAATGACAACACAGACGCATTCCAAAAAGAACCAAATAATTCTTCTGGCTCTTCCATCCTCGAATAGAAACACACATCCACAAATCATATACCAATGCTAATGAAGCCAAGAATAAAAGTGAGAATGTTGTTCAAAGTAATAGAAGTGACAATAAAAATGCAGGCCAAAAAGAACCAGTTGAATCTCAAGAAGAGAAAGTGGTATCCTCAAACATTAATAGGGATAGTAACGCTAGCTATAAAGATCCAGTTGATTCATTTAACCCTCAAGAAGAGAAAGAGACTTGTAGAGATTTACTCTTTCTCCCACTTACTGTGTCACTAACTTAAAATTTTGACAATGGGGCAGCTACAACTTGTATTGCGTCTGGGTGGCAATGTAACCAAAATTGTATCTTTGCAAGAAAGTAATATTATTCAGTTTTAAGCACTGTTTGCATAGAAATTAAACATTCACACTTCTAGTCATATTATTCAATAATCTAGTACATTTAGCCCCTTGAAACATATTGAATTGTTTTGTACCAACTGTTTTTTCCGTACAGGAAAACGATTCTTTTAAATTGATTCAAGGTGTCTATTATTTCTATAATGAGGTGACAAGTGTAATTAATTTGAGAGTTACTAACTTACTATACTTATATGTAATTATGTTTATGTTTTTTGAGAGTAATTATGTAATTAATTTGAGAGTTACTATCTTACTATACTTATATGTAATTATGTTTATGTGTGTGTGGATATATGTATATATATATAACTTCAAAACGTTACACCAATGTTAACCAAAACCAAAATATTTTGTTTCTCAAACCAAATCCAGATGGGCCTCCAATACAGTATTCAAAATAACTTTGCTTTCAATACAGTATGGTGGCTTGGCAAGTGGAGAGAAAATTCTTATCATCATACCTTGTAATGATTTAATGTTATGATCAAACAAGTCTTTTAAAACTAAGGAACACTTCATGAACTTAAGAAATGAAGGTGTGAGGAAAAATCCAACAATAAAGACTAAAATCATAAATTACATAACATTTGTGACCGTCAATGGATAATTCTAGACCGGGCACATTCATGAAAACAAATTCAAGTGGGAGTGACATTAACACTAACAACAGTAAACACCACAGTCCAATGTTGAGTTTCAGAAAAATTAGCTGCAGCCATTTCCATTTCAAAAAAAAGTTGAAATCACAATTTCCAAACATCCAGAACATGTGAAACCAATGTGTTGTTGAAATAAGCAACATTGAACAATGCACCAACCTATAAACCCCCCAGCACAATCATTGGACTATAATGCCCTGCAATAGTTGAGAATCATAATTGAACATATGGTGATTACAAACTCCCATTAGAAAGTGAGTTTGGACACTCAAATATATGAATTAGAGTTCAACAATCAACATTTTGTATGACCAAAAAAAGTATAGTATAAGTTAAAAATGTTAATTGCATCAATTAGTTTTCTATTGTCCTAGAACAAGATGAATAGATAAATTAACCAAAACTGGTCATCCAACAAGGCAAACATTATTAAAATAAAATAAAAAGAAAAAATAGTAGTTAGACATGTTTTTTATAAGAAGTTTCCTTACATTGTGAATAACCTTCATTGGAACATTAGTGGTGGCCTATTCACACTGTACTTTTTTTTTTAATATATAAATAACGGAATTGTATTAAAAAGAAGCCCAGGTACACCGGGGGTGAACATGGAAAACAGCACATCAAACACAAAAATTACAAAGATCAAGCATTACAAGAAAATTAGAACAAGGGAAAAGATTAAATGAAGAACACCACTCTAGCAAGGTATGAAGAAGAAGGGATTTAAGATCCAAAGTAGACCGCTCCTTCCCTTCGAAACATCTTGAGTTCCGCTCTCGCAAAATACACCATAGGACACAATGAGGGACAGCCCTCCATAAATCAATACTTCGATGCCCACCGAAGGAACCTTGCCAACTCGAGAATAAATCAAAGACACCATGAGGCATAACCCAATGAAGACCAAAAAGAGCCCACACCATAGACCATAATTCATAAGCAATAGGACAATGAAGGAGAAGGTGATTCACCGATTCCCCACTCTTTTTACACATGTAGCATCAATCAACAACTGCGACACCCTTGTACCATAAATTTTCAGTAGTCAAAATCTTGCCTAATGAGGCAGTCCACGAGAAGAAAGCAACTCTACTAGGGACCTTTGAGTGCCACGCAGGTTTCCAAGGGAAAGAAATGTCAAGAGTAGGGGAAAGGGAGAGATAGAACTCCCTCACTTTAAAGTTCTTATTCCCTGTTGGTTTCCAACAAAGTTTGTCCTGACCTTCACCATTAAGGGGCAAAGAATAGATAAGATCAAGAAAGGAGTAAAAATGCTCAGTTTCCCAATCTTGAGGAGCTCTAGAAAAATAGAAGATCCCAGTGAAGCCTCTGGTTAGGAAAGTGCATAACATCAGCAATGGAAGACCCCTTATTACAACTAATATTATAGAGTTCCGGAAAAGCCACCCGGAGAGTACAGCTCCCACACCACACATGATGCCAAAATTTTATTCTGTCGCCAACACCAACCTCGAACTGGATGGATTTAGAAAAGACTGGCCATCCTTGTCTTATGGTTCTCCAAAGACTAACACCATAAGGACTAGAGACTTCTTTTGTACACCAACCTCCCCAATCATTCCCATATTTAGTCTCAATAACCTGTCTCCAGAGATGGGTTGTCTCTCTTCCGTATCTCCACAACCATTTTTCCAACAAGGCTTGATTGAAGGCTCTCAAGTTTCTAATACCTAGACCGCCAGACTGCAAGGGAGAACATACCTGGGCCCATTTTACTAGCCGGAATTTTGGAGACTCATCTATCCCACCCCAAAGAAAATTCCTTTGAAGCCTCTCAATACGAATAACAATATCCACAGGAATAGGGAAGAGAGATAGGAAATAAGTTGGCAAGCTTGAGAGAGTGCTTTTGATTAAGGTGATCTTACCGCCTTTTGATAAGTATAAACGCTTCCAACACGATAATCTTTGCTCCATTCTTTCAAGGATAGAGTTCCAAATCACCCTGTCCTTGAATTTAGCACCTAAAGGCAGACCCAAGTAAGTCATTGGTAAATCACAAATCTTGAATCTTTATATAATTAATCTTGTTTTTCCTTGAACTCTTTCTTGTCCACATCAAAAGATGTAGGTCAACTCTGTTTTCTGTTAAAGTCGTTGTTTTCTTTCTTTTCGCAATGGGTGGTTCTTCTTTTTTCTTCATTGAATCCAAAACGTTTGAGTTTTCTATTGAGGAAGGGGGTTCCTTTTTCCTATTACGGATCTTTGAGAGAGGCCATACATCAATGCGCTCTGTTTTTATGGGGAAGGAGAGTGCAAACCGTTTTTTGTTCCACTTGGAGGAATTAATTTCAAAGCGATCACCTGATCTTTATGCAAGAACGATCAAAGAGGCTGACTTGGTTTTCATACTTCAATTGGGTTCCAACGCGAGTGACACATTTTTAATGGTTTCTGAACTTCTTCATGGTCGACGGAAGGGTAGCATTGTGATACTTGAAGGAAGATTGGGAAGTGGCTGGCGTGACTTTGGCCTAAACCTGAGAAATACCTTACAACCACCTTCTCTGACTAGTCAGGGATTGTTTCCTAGAATTCAGAGTGCTTCGAAGGCTGATGCGACGGTGGTGACTGGTAAACCTCATAATCATAGCGGCGCAGCATTTAAAGGCAAGGAGAAGATTTCGGTCCTCCAAAATTTGAAATCTTCATCTCCCAGAAACCCATACCGTGTGCATGGCAGCAGTTTTTCTGGGAAAGATACGGCTCATCTTGGGGCAGATCTTTTATCTAATCTTGATGTGACTGCCAATAGGGATTTGCTGACGCTAGAGATCTCTTTACATGTGGAGCGTGGGAAAGAGGGCCAGTGGGCTGTTGTCTCTTCTTCTGTTAAAGATGTTGGCTCCAATCAATATAGCCATGGAATGAGGCCCAACCCTTTCAAGGGCCATAACAAGCACACCCATAATTGGGCCCCCAAACCTAAGCCTAAAGCTAAACCCATCTCTCAGCAACTCATTAAATCTAATCCAAAAGCCACCCAAGCCCTACCCATCTCTCATCAACTCACTAGTTCTAATCCAAAGGCCACCCAAGCCCAACCCATCTCTTAGTAACTACCCATCTCTCAGCAATTCTTTTGTTCTAATCCAGAAGCCACCCACTCCCCTTCTATCAACACCACCACCGGCCCTTCTAACCCTCCGAGGAGCACCACTAGTAACGATACCGTTATGGCTCCGACGCCCATCATCATCAAAGACAGTCCCACTCCTCCATCAATGACCACCATCTTTAACAGCACCACTTCCCACTTGGCGACCGGCAACGGTTTCTCCCCACCAGTGAAGAACAGCCCCGCCTCCAACAACAGCTGCTCTTCTCTGTCACAGGCTGTCTCTTTTGAATTTGGGTCTGTATCAGGCATCAATCCTCCACCGTTTTCCAACGACATTTCTCAGTCGAGCAATCCTGTTGCTCCGGTGCTTGGTTCTGCCGAGGATTGTCCCGATGAGCCTCCCCCCTCCATTAAGAATTTCGTTGAAGATTTGGAGCACACCTGGGGTAATTCAGAGAAATGGGTCTTAGAGCTTCGTGGAGGGAGGCAGATTTCTATTCCTCTCTCACTATATCACTCTTCTGGGAGCATGTCAGATTTTTCCGATCTCGAGGGTGTTGTGGGACAGGGTAACAACACTTCCAAGGAAGATAGGCATCCTATTAGTTGGGGGGATGAGTGTGTTGGTGCTTTGGATAATGTCTCTGTTGTTTCTGGGTCTGATTGTGAGTTGGGGGACTCTGATGGGGGTCTTGAAAACTGGGATTATATCAAAGAACCACTGGTTGTGCAACCTTTGGCCATGGCTAACCCAGTTGCTCCACTTGTGGAAGTGGCTGTTGCTTCCACTCGTTTATCACCTTGGGTTGAGAAACGGATTAAAGCCTTTAGGAAATCTGTGGGTACTTCCTTGGAAGGTTTCAAAGCGGAAATTATTGGGATTTTTTTAGCCTTGGAGGGTAGGAAGAAAGCCAAAATGCAGGTAGAATGCTCTAAGAAGAGAGAGCTTAAGGCAATTTCTAAAGGGCGTCGGGAGTTGAATAGTCTGCTGAACTCTTAGAACTTTGAGAATAATTCTGTTTTGGTTGGAAATGCCAGTGGGGAGTGGGATTCTGTGGTGTCTCAATGAACCTGAAAATTATCTTCTAGAATGTTAGGGGGCTGAATGATTGTGTTAAAAGGCTTCGAATTCGGAATATGATTAGAGGTTGGGGTGCAGACATTATTTGTCTTCAGGAAACAAAAATGGAATTGATATCAAGGAGAGAGATTTAGAGCTTGTGGGGTTGTCAACATTTGGATTGGCTTTATTTAGGCTATTTAGGTGCGTCGGGGGGTGTTTTGGTGATGTGGGATAGCAGGATGGTGGAAAAAATTGTCGAAGCACAAGGAAGGTTTTCTGTCTCATGTAAATTTAAGAATGTGGTAGATAATTTTGTTTGGGCTTTCACTGGTGTTTATGGACCAAACTCTGATCGTGACAGGCCTTTGCTTTGGGAAGAGCTGGCTAGAATTCATAGTTGGTGGAATGTGCCTTGGTGCATTGGAGGTAACTTTAATGTAGTGCGTTTTCCTTCGGAGCGGCTTGGGGCAGACTCTTTCTCTTCAACCATGCTTGATTTTTCATATTTCATTTCTGAACATAATCTGATTGATTTTCCTTTAGAGGGTGGTACTTTCACTTGGTCCAATTCTAGTTCGCGGTCTAGGCTTGACAGGTTTCTTCTCTCTTTTGATTTGGAAGAGCACTTTCCTAATATTCGTCAAAAAAGATTGCATAGATTACTTTCAGACCACTTTCCAGTTCTTTTAGAAGGGGGAAATTTTCACAGAGGCAGCCGCCCTTTTCACTTTGAGAATATGTGGTTAAAGGCAGAGGGTTTTGTGGAGAAAGTGAGAACTTGGTGGGAGTCCTATCAATTTCAAGGTTCCCCTAGCTTTCGGTTTGCAAGCAAATTGAAAGCTTTGAAGCTCGATTTAAAGAAATGGAATGTTGAAGAATTTGGCAATGTGGAGGATAAGATGAACAAGTTATGGAAGAATCTTGAAGTTCTTGACTTGCTGGAAGATAGTCGTCCCCTATCAGATGATGAGTATTTGGAAAAAGATCGACTTTGCATTGAGCTTGAAAAGGTAACCCTTATGGTTGAAATTTGTTGGAGGCAGAAATTTAGGGCCCTTTGGATCCGAGAGGGAGATAGAAACACTAAGTTCTTTCATAGAACAGCTAACTCCCACAGAAGATTTAATTCTATAGACAATCTCTTGGTGGAAGGTGAATTGACCTCGGATCCAAATTTAATTTCAGCTTGCATCTCTCAATTCTACAAACATTTGTACTCGGAAATTGAGGGTCATAGACCTATGCTTGATGAAGTGGCTTTCTCTATGATTTCTGAGGAGGAAGCTGCTTGGTTGGATAGGCCTTTTGAGGAAGAGGAGGTATTTGGTGTCATCCAAGGTTGTAACGGCGATAAATCTCTAGGTCCAGATGGTTTCTCAATGACTTTCTTTAAGGCTTGTTGGGATTTTTTAAAACTTGAAATTATGGAGGTTCTTGCAAACTTCCATTCTCAAGCTATCTTTGAGAAAAGCCTTAATGCAACTTTCATCGCCCTCATTCCAAAGAAAGTTTATGTTGTCAATGTGAGAGACTTTAGGCCTATTAGTCTAGTGGGTAGTATTTATAAAATCATTTCCAAGTTGCTGGCTAATAGGCTGAGAATGGTGATTTCTGGAATTATCTCTGAATCTCAAAATGCTTTTGTTCTGGATAGACAAATCCTAGATTCTGTCTTAATTGCCAATGAGTGTTTGGATAGTAGGCTCAAGGCAAGGACTCCTGGGGTTTTATGTAAGTTAGATGTGGAGAAAGCTTTTGATCATGTCAGCTGGGATTTTCTTATGTATATGTTGTAGCGTTGTGGTTTCTTTGAGAAATGGAGAAAGTGGATTCTGTTTTGTATCTCCACAGTGAGATTTTCAATTTTGATAAATGGCTCCCCTAAGGATTTCTTTGGGAGCTCTAGGAGGTTGCGCCAAGGTGATCCTCTTTCCCCGCTCCTTTTTGCAATTGTTATGGAGGCATTAAGCCGTTTCTTGGATGGTGCAGTTCTGGCTGGGCACATTTCGGGTTTCACTGTTGGTACCATGTCTAATACCCCCCTCATGGTGACCCATCTTCTCTTTGCGGAGGATGTCAAAGTTGTAAACAGGGCAGTTTTCACATCAAAAACTTAAGCCTCTACCCAAAGACCTACTTCTAAGTTCTATCCAAATGACTTCTAACAGTACAGGGCACATTCATTCTCCATTTATATCAAGCAGCATTGAAATCAGTTTTGAACCATTTTGAAGAAGGGGAAGTTATAAGAGTTGCAAAAGCATGTAAGCTATAACTACACTACATGATTAAAAGTCAAATTCGGTGACAGGGAACTACAAACCCCACAAAGAAACTAAGACTGAAGAGACTTGAAGATACATGCCATGCTTCTGGCAAACAATAGATAGCCTTTCTCATTCCTCCACCATAACACTCTAGCAAGTTCTTTATAAAACCAAAAGTCGTATCCAGCATGCTGTAAAGATATGAGGGGATATTAGCATAAAAAGAAACACCAGCAAAAAAAAATTGAAAATAACCAATATCCACCCATTGAAACATAAGAACTATGCTGCAACAAGAAGGTATTTCAACAAATAAAAGGAAAAATAGAACCAAAGACATTAATAGCTCCTCTTACTTTCTTAGCCTGAAAAATTTATGAAACTTGGACACATCCTATATTCCTATCATTATTTGCAAGGGTACTCATGTGCATAAAGAAAATATATGATCAGAAGGTCATTAAAAAACAAAGCATATATACAAGCCAATAACCCCCAATGACAAATATATACAAAAAATTCACTAAAGAAACTTGATGCATTGAGTTTAAAGTACCAGGAACGCCATGTTACATTCTCTTCAATAAATTCCCTCAATAGGATATATTTAAAAAGGATTGACATAAGTTTTCCATAACTTTATGGTTTCATTGCCAATTTACTAAATATATTTTTGGTAATTTTGCATGACCAAATGTCACTATATATATTGTCATTATATTACTCTTAAAATTTATACATATTGCTAGATTTGACTATTCAGAGACCAAAAAAATCAATGAAATAACCTACCACTTCTGTACTTATAAGAGATGCCACTTGCCCAAAGGCAATTGGCGTTGACCTAAGGCACCACCTTGAACAGATAATTGCAATTCTTAAAAAGTTCTCAAGCTTCCCAAACGTTTAAAATGAAAAAATAAAGAGTTCATGAGTCATTCTTCAAAAATTCTTCCACCAACATAGAATGAACAGAAGCTCGCAAGTCATCCCATTCAGGCACAACTAGAAACTTAAATGTCAGAGGCAAAAAACAAGGAATCCAACATGATCTACCATCTTATAGAAACCCATAATGCAATGATCGATTCCATTACATACTTAGCCTTAGGAGGCCAATCTAACACAATCAACCAGATGCAAACGAAGTATCTACGGATATGTTACTCAAATATGTCACAACTTTTTGTAATGAAACTCTAAATCTCATTGATCTAGCAACTTCTCCCACAACGAACTAAAAAATAGCCCCTCCTGATCAATGACATGATCTAAAAAAAAGTCTAATCTATGCAAGAATGTTGTATTTAAAAGTTTTTCCTATCTTCTAGTACTTCTTAAGCAGCTCACAAGGGCACATCTCCACTAGAAATGTCAATAACTGAAACAATAAATATATATAAACCACCACATTATCACAACACAAATCTGATGACATACTATTTCTAAGTTGAGGTAGATCAACACGAAGGTCATTCTTATCCCTAGAACCACCCCTTAATTATATGAACAAATAACTTCCTACCTAATGCATAAGCAATTAACCAGACCTCTTTTTGATTATGAAAAGTTGCTAATTAGTCTGCACTAAAATTGCATAGTTCTGTAAAGTAAGATTAGCTAAGACAATAATGCAACTTTGAGTTATTCAAATTTAAATTTAAATTTTCAAAATATGATCATTTTTGTAAGTACTAGAAAATGATCACATTGAACAATTAGTCAATATCGATAAGCCATAATTCCCCTTAAACATTGAGACCTCAACTAGAAATACATTAGGCCATATTTACTCATATAGATTACCTTCCACCTTTCATTGTGCAGCATTATAGATATAATCATATTTACTCATATAGATTAGCTTCTACCTTTCACTGTGCAGCATTGTCCATATTATCATGTGTACACTTGAGAGAACCCTTTTGATATGGCTAGACATTTATAATTAAAAACCACCATACATAGACGTTCATTAAGTTAAGAGAACCTCGAATCCAGTAAAATTCATTCACATCCCCTAATATAGGAAACAAATACACAAGGATTTGAAGAAAGCAAACCATTCAGAAATCTCAAGGCATAAGTTACAGACTCATTTATAAAAAGATGGCCAAAAACTTGTTTCCTAAATACAATTAGTACTTTCTGAATTTATCAAGCTAAATATTACTGCAATTTGGAAACTCTTAGTATCAACGAAGTCTTTTTTTTTTTTTTTTTTTTTGATGAGTAATAAAGATGTATATTCAAGAAAACTGCCTTATACAGAAAAACATAAGGTAGAGAAAAATTACAAAGAGAGAAGAGAAAAAAAGAAAGACAGAAAGAAAGAAAAGATACTAATTACAAAGGAGAGAGCTAAGAAACATAGGGAGAGAATCACTAGTGGTGAGTCCCAAAGCCCTAGACCAGTCATAAAGGGAGCCACTGAAAGAAGCCAATATCTGATCATCAATGCAGTCATGAGCCCCTAAGGATGCTTAATAACTACCACAACAATTAATATACGCCACAATATTGCCACTAAGCATCTAGGCTTAATAAGAACTACTCAAGACTTGAGACATAACTTATAAACCATATTCCTCCACAAAAAAATTTTGCCATATGAGATATGCAACACACTAATAAGTGTACAAGTTTCATAACAGGTTGACAAAATGAGAAAACAGCTAAATATTCTAGAAGACAAACAATCCAACTTCTGTTATATATGGTTAAAAATGATCAAGTTTGTCCAATACAACAAATTGACAAATTGAACAGTATTTATTACTTTTGAAAGATTCAAATAGATTTTACAATCACCTTTTATCCTTCTTGCTTTCCATTTTCATCTACTGCTTTCCCTTCCCTAACAAGTTAGGATTAGGAACCTCTAATGGGCTTTCATTCCTGGCAAAAACAAAGACCAGCATGTGTTAGAAAATGAATTCCCATAAAAATAATTGATTATAATGAATACCTCATGTACACAGAATGTGTAAAACAAAATTCTCCGAAAGATTACATAATGCATCTGCATTATTCATAACACAACTTAACTTACACTTTAACAATACCCGCGACTGGTCATCAAGATATTTATGCAACCTAAAATGATGACGCCAATACTAACACCAACAATAAAGTTAACAAAAACAAATTCATTGAACTCTTATCATTTTACCACTTTCTCTTCTTCTTCTGCTCTGCCGGATCAATCACATTATCACCATCAAGCAGAACAAGACTCCCAACACAAATTGCTGTACTAAACCAATTGGGCAAATTCTGAATCTTAACCCTCTCGCACCTTTTCTTCTCTATTTCATACCAAACAAGTTTTGTTTGGTAATACTGGCGCATATCCAATAAAACTTTCTTCTCATTCTCTGAAAACATTAAAGGTTTGCAATATCTGAAAGTCCAAGGCACCGAACCTTGCTTAATTTTATAAATCTGAGTCCAAGAACTCGCTTCCCCATATTCTTTCATCAACCAAACACTTTCAGCCCCCAGATCAGCACTTACAATAAAACAGAGTTGTCCTTTCAACACTTCCAAACGTGTCACCAACCCAACTTCTTGTTGAACCGGTGTTTTAAAGACCCGAAATTTCTCGGTGCCAAGACCAAAAGCAAGAAGGCACTCTGCACCCCGCGAAGAAAAATCCGTATGATCCGTATCATATGGCGTATTTGTATTCTCAGCTATTAACCAATGCAACGCTCCATTCAAGGACGCCGAGGTAGAAGATATTGAGCATTCCTTTTTTGGCCATTGATCTTCAATCTTTCTCCAAGAATGCGACCTAAGACTATATACCTTCACTTCAAACTCCTTTAGAGGCTGACCTATGTTATAAAAAGCTGTAACCCTCAACACCTTATAGTCATCATTACACAAGTCGTACCCAAATGCTATTTTGCTAGATTTAGAATACGTGAAACCAGAAGGTTTCAATATCGGTTCCTTTGACAATATCCTGTACTTTCGGATCAATGGATTCCAAATCGCAATTTCATCGGTCCAGTGATGAATGCAAACCAAGCCGTGGCAATAGTCTAAAATTTCAACTAGCTTACCTCGACGGTACAGTGGCTGATGAAGTTTGAAGGCGTTGTCGAAGTGATTATCGGTGGGGAAATGGACGGATAAGAAATAACGAGGCACACCATTAATGAGTTTCGCGAGGATGAGGGTGCGATCTCTGTTAGACTCGATGGAGCGGTGGAGATGCAACTTGATGAAATTTGGATGCTTGATTAGAGCGTACCATGACTTTGAAATGCAAAGAAGCGTAAGAGAGACTTCACTGGTAATCGGGATAGTATCTCGGTGATTATCTCTACCGGAAGATGCGACATCATGGAGGTGACAATAGTGATGGTGAGCTCTGAGGTTAGGGATTGCTATTTAGATTTCAAATTTCTTTCCTTCCAAACAGGTACAGTGTGACTGTGTGAGTGTCTGGGATCAGACACTGTGAAGTGTTTTTCTTTTTTCTCTTTTTGGTTTTTTGGGTTTTACCAGCACTAAAGGCCTTTTTAGTTTAGGAAATAGTGCTCTATGTCAGCACATTTTAAAAGCCCATTTGCTTTGTGTCGGAGACCATTCTTGGTGATGAGCTGACAAAGTGGACTACAGGTCCATTTGGATTGAACTTATTATTGCTGAAATTAAACAGTGAAAACTGAAAACATTGTAACAAAATAATTTTTAAATGTGTAAATAGTACCGTGGGACCCATTTTTAATATTTTTTAGTGCGTAAATAGTGCTAAACAGTGCGTGAATAGTGATTTTTGTCCCCTGCACAGTGAACCCATGTAAAGTTACTGTTCACGCGCAGGGGGAAAAAAAAATCTGAAAACGCAGAAGGGGAAACGTGGACGCCAAATCCAAATGGCCACACAATTATATTTGGGTTTAGAAGCACTAAGCCCATAATTGATGACTGTAATTAGGGTTATGCATGGGTCGGGTCAAGTCAGGTTTGGGCTCAACCCAAAACTGACCCAACTTGATTAGGTGGAGCATAAATAAACCCGTTGTTGATTGCCACTAACCACTGGTCGAGTTGGTTTCGACTTGAGTGGATGACTGTCAGTTTTAGGTGAAATCGATGAAGCAACGACGGTGAGCTTATTGCCTAATATTGACGAGATTTAGATGAATCTTGAGAAAATCTCACCAAATCTCAAAGGATCTGGTCCAAATCTCGACGGATCTAAGGCTAAGAGAGAAAGAGAGAGAGAGAGAGAGATACTATTTTTTTTTTGATACAAGATAGAATTCTACTCTAGCCTAATCTAAGTGTATATGTGTGTGAAGCTCCCTCCTGGAGACTTGAACCCCTGGCCCTTGCCCCCCACACTCCACAAGCACTTATACTTGTGGAGTGACCATCGCACCAAGGGTGTGCGGTGGTAGAGAGAGAGATACTATTGATTGCTAGCAATTGGGATTGCATTAATTGTAGTTTGAATGACGCTAGGTCGGGTGGTTCCATCAGGTTATGGGTTTTTTTTTTTTTAACACCAAAAAAGGGCTTACAAATAGAATATTCTTTCTTTTTTCTCCTATGCTAGTTTTGTATTCTATGTGACTGATGTTGTGCATCACTTCTGAAGAATTAGATTACTCACATAGTGGGTGATTAATAAAAAATGCGTAAAATTTATACAATTTTGTCTAAATATAACTCATTGTAGTTAGTGTATAGTTGTGTAAATTTACACTAATACTATTCATTTTGTATTTAGTTTTTTATTATTTCTTTATGAATTTTAAAAACGTAGAAAGAAAGTGAATGATGATTGTTATGTGTAAGAAAGAGAAACAATTTTAATAATAAAGAAAAATGATATTTTAATAAAATATAATGTGAAATAGATAATCTGATATTAAGTGTTTTGAAAAGTCAGTATATAAAATAGAAAAAGTAAGTTCTTATGTTAAAATAAACATGATTTTTTATATGAATTAATGCAAATACTTTTATAGTGTGAAATTCACATATATGATTATATCATCAAATGTAACAAATACAGAAGATCTTTGCTATAGTTGAGTAATATACCTTCTATATAGTGTAGTGTAAGAATTTTATATATATATATATATATATATATATGAATATTGGTCAAGTAAAGAGCCTTGTAGTTTAATTGATATTTTTTGGAGTTTTAACAAAAATGTTCATAATGTGAATTTCTCTTCCTCATTGTAATTATTGAATTACTAACACCTTAATGATAAATTAAGAATGCACCATAGATACTAATACTAAAAGCTGATTCCAATGTGCAAAATAGGTAGACTGTTAAGTCCAAGGTATTTGCTAGAATAGAAAACAAATTTGTGCATACTATCAATATAGATGCAAAAATGTTTTATCCTCGAGCATAATGACAATGCTGACAATAATCACAAGGAAGGAACAAATTGATTTTTCTAATTCTTCATTCCACCAAGAAAAAAACGCATCCACAAACACAGATAAGAATGCTGACGTGGGCTACAATAATGAAAAGAGCAACACAAATGAAAACACAGACGCATGCCAACAAGAACCAAATAATTCTTCCAACTCTTCCATCCTCGAATAGAAACACACACCCATAAATCAGATACCAATGCTGATGAAGCCAGGAATGAAAGTGAGAATGTTGTCATTTGTGTTGTTCAAAGTAATAGAAGCGACAATGAAAATGCAGCCCAAAAAGAACCAGTTGAATCCCAAGAGAAAGTGGTACCCTCAAACATTAATAGGCATAGTAAAGCTAGCTAGAAAGATCCAGTTGATTCATTTAACCCTCAAGAAGAGAAAGAGACTTGTAGAGATGTACTCTATCTCCCACTCGCTGTATCACTAACTTGAAAATTTGACAATGGGGGGAAATGTAACCAAAATTGTATATTTGTTAGAAAGCAATATTATTCAGTTTTAAGCACTGTTTGCATAGAAATTAAACATTCACACTTCTAGTAATTTTATTCAATAATCTAGTACATTTAGCCCCTTGAAACATACTGAATTGTTTCGTACCAATTGTATTTCTGTACACTAGGAAAACGATTCTTTTAAATTGATTCAAGGTGTCTATTATTTCTATAATAAGGTGATAAATGTAATTAATTTGAGAATTACTAACTTACTATACTTACATGTAATTAAGTTTGTGTGTGTGTGGATATATGTATATATATAACTTCAAAACGTTACACCAATGTCCAATACCAAAATATTTTGTTTCTCAAACCAAATCCAAATGGGCCTCCACTACAGTATTCAAAATAACTTTGCTTTCAATACAGTATGGTGGCTTGGCAAGTGAAGAGAAAACTCTTATCATCATACCTTGTAATGATTTAATGTTACGATCAAACAAGTCTTTTAAAACTAAGGAACACTTCATGAACTTAAGAAACGAAGGTGAGAGGAAAAATCCAACAATATTGACTAAAATCATCCACAAAAATTACATAACATTTGTGACCGTCAATGGATAATTCTAGACTGGGCACATTCATGAAAACAAATTCAAGTGGGAGTGACTTTAACTCTAGCAATTTCAGCCTCTATGAATAGACCCTCCTTTACCAAAGTAAACGCCATAGTCCTATGTTGAATTTCAGGAAAAACTAGCTGCAGCCATTTCCATTTCAAAAGGAAGTTGAAATCACAATTTCCAGGCATCCAGAACATGTGAAACCAACGTGTTGTTGAAACAAGCAAGATTGAACAATACACCAACCCATAAACCCCCCAGCACAAGCATTGGACTAAAATGCCCTGGCAATAGTTGAGAATCATAATTGAACATATGGTGATTACAAAATCCCATTGGAAAGAGAGTTTGGAGACTTAAATATATGAATTAGAGCTCAACAATCAACATTTTGTCTGACCAAAAAAAGTAAAGTATATGTTAACAATGTTAATTGCATCAATTGGTTTTCTGTTGTGCTAGAACAAGATGAATAGATAAATTAACCAAAATTGGTCATCCAACAAGGCAAAAATTTGTAAAAATAAAATAAAAAGGAAAAATAGCAGTTAAACATGTTTATTTATAAGAAGTTTCCTTACATTATGAAAAACCTTCATTAGAACATTAGTGACAGCCTACTCACACTGTACTGGGATGTCAAAGTTGTAAACAGGGCAATTTTCACATCAAAAACTTGAGCCTCTACACAAAGACCTACTTGTAATTCTATCCAAATGACTTTAGCAGGTATAGGACACAATCATCCTCCATTTATATCAAGTAGCATTGAAATCAGTTTTGAACCATTCTGAAGAAGGGGAAGTTATAAGAGTTGCAAAAGCATGAAGATTGAACTTAACCAACTAGGATTCCTTAACTACACTGCATGATTAAAAGTCAAATTCGGTGACAGGGAACTACAAACTCCACAAAGATACTAAGACGGAAGAGACTCGAAGATACATTCCATGCTACAGGCAAACAATTGATAGCCTCTCTCATTAATCCACCAGAACACTCTAGCAAGTTCTTTATAAAACCAAAAGTCGTATCCAGCATACTGTAACAATATCAGGGCTTATTATCAGGAAAAAGAAACACCAACAAAAAAAAAAATTGAAAATAATCAATATCCACCCATTGAAACATAAGAACCATGCTGCAACAAGAAGGTATTTCAACAAATAAACGAAAAAATAGAACCAAAGACATTAATAGCTCCTCACTTTCTTAGCCTGAAACATTTATGAAACTTGGACACATCCTATATTCCTATCATTATTTGCAAGAGTACTCATGTGCAAAAAAGAAAATATATAATTAGAAGGTCATTAAAGAACAAAGCATATATACAAGCCAATAACCCCCAATGATAAATATATACAAAAAATTGACTAAAGAAACTTGATGCACGGAGTTTAAAGTACCAGAAACACCAAGTTACATTCTCTTCAATAAATTCCCTCAATAAGATATATTTAAAATGGACTTACATAAATTTTCCAGAACTTTTTTGTTTTCACTACCAATTTACAAAATAAACTTCTAGTTATATTGCATGACCACATGTCACTATATATTATTGTCATTATATTATTCTTAAAATTTATAAATATTGCTACATTTGACTATTTAGAGACCAAAAAAATCAATGAAATCACCTACCACTTCTGTACTTATAAGAGATGCCATTTGCCCAAAGGCGATTGGCGTTGGCCTAAGGCACCACCTTGAACAGATAATTGCAATTCTTAAAAAAGTGCTCAAGCTTCCCAAACATTTAAAATGAAAAAATAAAAAGTTCATGAGTCATTCTTTAAAAATTCTTCCACCAACGTAGAATGAACTGAAGCTCCCAAGTCATCCCATTCAGGCACAACTGGAACCTTAAATGTCAAAGGCAAAAAACAAGGAATCCAACATGATCTACCATCTTATAGAAACCCATAATGCAATGATTGACTCCGTTACATACTTAACCTTAAGAGGCCAATCTAACACAATCGACCAGATGCAAACGAAGTATCTACGAATATAATTTAAGGGGGAAAAGTTTTTTGCAGACTTCCTTGTAGAATAATTAATCCAACCTCACAAGGAAAAAAAAGTTACAAATAGCCAGGGAAGAAACTTCTTGTATCCATCTCATAACTTTTCCTTTGAATTATTGATCTATATGTTACTCAAATATGTCACAACTTTCTAGAAAGAAACTCTAAATCTCATTGATCTAGCAAATTCTCCAACAACGAACTAAAAAATAGCCCCTCCTGATCAATGACATGATCTAAAAAAAAAGAGTCTAATCTATGCAAGAATGTTGTATTCAAAAGTTTTTCCTATCTTCTATTACTTCTTAAGCAGCTCACAACCTCTCTTCTAGTACTTCTTAAGCAGCTCACAAGGCCACATCTCCACTAGAAATGTCAATAACTGAAATAATAAATATATATAAACCACCACATTATCACAACACAGATCCGATGACATACTTTTTCTAAGTTGAGGTAGATCTACATGAAGGTCATTCTTATCCCTAGAACCACCCCTCAAATATATGAACAAATAACTTCCTACCTAACTTATCAAAAAAAAAAAAAAAAAAAAACTTCCTACCTAATGCATAAGGAATTAACCAGACGTCTTTTCGATGATGAAAAGCTGCTAATTAGTCTACACTAAAATTGCTAAGTACTAGAAAATGATCACATTGAACAATTAGTCAATATCGATAAGCCATAATTCCCCTTAAACATTGAGACCTCAACTAGAAATACATTAGGCCATATTTACTCATATAGATTAGCTTCCACCTTTCACTGTGCAGCATTATAGATATAATCATATTTACTCATATAGATTAGCTTCTACCTTTCACTGTGCAGCATTATACATATTATCACATGCACACTTGAAAGAACCCTTTTGATATGGCTAGACATTTATAATTTGAAAACCACCATACATAGACGTTCATTAAGTTAAGAGAACCTCGAATCCAATAAAATTCATTCACATCCCCTAATACAGGAAACAAATACACAAAGATTTGAAGAAAGCAAACCATTCAGAAATCTCAAGGCATAAGTTACAGAATCATTTATATAAAAGATGGCCGAAAACTTGTTTCCTAAATACAATTATTACTTTCTCAATTTATCAAGCTAAATATTAGCACTGAAATTTGGAAACTCCCAGTATCAATGCAGTCATGAGCCCCTAAGGATGTTTAATAACTACCACAACAATTAATAAACACCACAGTATTGCCACTAAGCATCTAGGCATAATAAGAGCTACTCAAGACTTGAGACACAACTGATAAACAATATTCCTCCACAAAAGAAATTTGCCATGTGAGATATGCAACACACTAATAAGTGTACAAGTTTCATAACACGTTGACAAAATGAGAAAACAGCTAAAATATTCTAGAGGACACAAACAATCCAACTTCTATTATATAAGGGTAAAAATGATGAAGTTTGTCTGATCAACACAACAAATTGACAAATTTATTACTTTTGAAATATTCAAGTAAATTTTACAGTCACCTTTTATCCTTCTTGCTTTTCATTTTCATCTACTGCCTTCCCTAACAGGTTAGGATAAGGAACCTCTGATGGGCTTTCATTCCTAGCAAAAACAAAGACTAACATGTGTTAGAATATGAGTTCCGGTAAAAATAATTGATTAAAATGAATAACTCATGTACATAGAATGTGTAAAACAAAATTCTCCTGAAGATTACATAATGTATCCGCATTATTCACAACACAATTTAACAATACCCACGACTGGTCGTCAAGATAGTTATGCAACCTAAAATGATGACGCCAATACTAACACCAACGATTAAGTTAACAAAAACAAATTCATTGAACTCTTATCATTTTACCTCTTTCTCTTGTTCTTCTGCTCTGCCGGATCAATCACATTATCACCATCAAGCAGAACAAGACTCCCAACACAAGTTGTTGTACTAAACCAATTGGGCAAATTCTAAATCTTAACCCTCTCGCACCTTTTCTTCTCCATTTCATACCAAACAAGTTTTGTTTGGTTATACTGGCGCATCTCCAATAAAACTTTCTTCTCATTCTCTGAAAACATTAAAGGTTTGCAATACAAGAAAGACCAAGGCACTGAACCTCGCTCAATTTTATAAATCCGAGTCCAAGAACTTGCTCCCCCATATTCTTTCATCAACCAAACATCATTATATTCATTTGCAAATTCAATAAAACAGAGTTGTCCTTTCAACACTTCCAAACGTGTCCTCAACTCAACTTCTTGTTGAACCGGTGTTTGAAAGACCCGGAATTTCTCGTTGGCAAGATCAAAAGCAAGAAGGCAAGAAATATCCTCAGCTACTAACCAATGCAACGCTCCATTAAAGGACACCGAGGTAGAAGCTATTGTGCATTCCTTTTTTGGCCATTGATCTTCAATCTTTCTCCAAGAATGCGACCTAAGACTATATACCTTCACTTCAAACTCATTTAGAGGCTGACCTCCATTATGAAGAGTCGTAACCCTCAACACCTTATAGTCATCGTTACAAAGGTCGTACCCAAATGCTAGACTCTCAGACTTATAAGAATAAGAAGGTTTCAGTATCGGTTCCGTTGGCAATATCCTGTACTTTCGGATCAATGGATTCCAAATCGCAATTTCATCGGTCCAGTGATAAATGCAAACCAAGCCGTGGCAATAGTCTAAAATTTTAACTACCTTACCAAAACGGTGGTGCAGTGGCTGATAAAGTTTGAAGGCGTTGTCGAAGTGATTCTCAGTTGGGAAATGGACGGAGAAGAAATAATGAGGCATACCATTAATGAGTTTCTGGAGGATGAGGGTGCGATCTCTGTTAGTCTCGATGGAGCGGTGGAGATAAAACTTGATGAAATCTGGATGCTTGATTAGGTCTTTCCATGAATTCGACATGCAGAGGAAGCGTAAGAGAGACTTCACTGGTAATCGGGATAGTATCTCAGTGATTATCTCTACCGAAAGATGCGACGTCATGAGGTGACAATGGTGATGATGAGATCTAGGTTAGGGATTGCTATTTCCAGATTTCAATTTCTTTCCTTTCAAACAGGTACAGTTGGGTTTGGCCTCAACCCACAAATGACCCAATTTGATCAGGTGAAGCAAAAATAAACCCGTTGTTAACTGCCACTAACCACTGGTCGAGTTGGTTTCGACTCGAGTGGACAACGGCCAGTTTCAGGTGAAATCGATGAAGCAACGACGATGAGCTTGTTGCCTAATATTGATGAGATTTAGATGAATCTTGACAAGATCTCACCAGATCTCAAAGGATCTGGTCTAGATCTCGACGGATTAAGGCTGAGAGAGAGAGAGAGAGAGAGAAAGAGAGAGAGAGAGAGAGAATTTTTTATTAGCTTAGATTCGGTCATCAGAGAGAGAGAGCAAGACCAGAGATCAAACTTCGAGATCGGAAGCTTTGCCAGCCTCGAGACGCGCAGATCTCGAGATCGGACCGAGCCTAGGCCGGATCTTTTACTTCTTTCTTTTTCTTGCCTTTTTTCTCTTTTGTTTCTTTTCTTCTTCAAGGTGGGTTTTTGCTCTTAGTTTCTTCTCTCTTTTCTTTTTTCTTTTCTTTCTTTATTTGTTCTTCACTCTGGTTTCTTCTCTTAGCTTTTTTTTTTTTTTTTCTTCAAGCGGTGATGGTAAAGATGGCTGAGTTTGGGTCTCCGATCTAAGGATTTGGGTTTGGGTTTTTTTGTTGTGGTTGTGGTGGTTTGAGGCTTGGATTTTTTGGTGGAGGTTGTGGTTTTGATTGAAGGCTGTTGGTGGGTTTGGAATTTTGATTCATTCGGATTTTTTGGTGGAGGTTGTGGGTGTGTTGAGGGCTGTTGGTGGTGGTGGTTGTGGTTGTGGATTTCTGGGTTTGCCGTTGGTGTTGGTGGAGCTAGGTTTTGGTGAAGTTAAGTTTGAAGAGCAGAAAAGAAAAGGGACGCTGCTAGCAACCGTATTCTTCTGTGCAATGTCAGTGGGTGGGTTCGTCATTTTGGCAAAAAGTGAATATAAAAATTGAGGATTCATATCCTCTAGATTTCTTTGGGTAGTCTATCAAATAGATTTCCTTAAATCTTAACTATTCTTTAATGATTTAATTGTCTAGATTCTGCTATGTCAGCATTCCACTAACAATAATCTTAATTGTTTTGTTTGCAACATTATTTTATTATTTTAATAATATTGTTAGTGGAATGCTGACATGACAGAATCTTGACCATTAAATCATTAAAGAGTGGTTAGGATTTAAGAAGATTTACTTGTAGAATATCTTAAGAAATTTAGAGGATCTGAATCCAAAATTGAGATACATGACTAAGTTTTGTGACCAAACAAATTTGTTAGATTTTTTGAGTGATAGTGAATTTTGAGTTATGAGTTATGAGTTTTAAATTGAGTTATGAAAACTGAGACTCCTCTAAACCAAATGGGCTCTAGTTCCTATTGGGTTTTAAAACTCAAAACCACCGCTCAATCCACACCCTTCAGCTTCTAATACCGGAGACCTGTCATTGACTGCTAGCAACTTGGATCGCGTTAATTTCAATTCGAATGGCACTGGGTCAGGTGGTTCCATTGGGTTATGGGTTCGTTTGAACATCTCTGACTACACTTATATAAAAATTTGCCAATATTTAGCCTTTAGAAGATATTATGTGGTGCTAAAAAAATAAAAATGTTATGTGAACGATTAAATTTATAGATATGTTTTTGAATTTAAAACAACACCAATAACCACCAAACCTTAGTCCTAAGATTGCTAGGTCGATTACAAATCCTCCAATGGATTAATAAAAAGGTTGGTCAAATGTTTATATATATATATATCAATTTTGTCATTTTTTCTAATATACTTTCAGTAATATTACCCTAATTTATCATTTTGATAAATTTTTAATCATTAAATAATTTTTCTTCACAATCAAATAATATTTTATGTAATACCTTTATCTTTTTAAATACTTTTTACTATAAAATTAATTATTTAAGATTTTTTGGAATAGCAGTGAACACTCAAGCGCAAATAAAAATGCTGATAATAATCATAAGGAATAAGTTGATTTTTTTTATTCTTAGATCCACAAAAAAAAAAAAAAAAAAAAAAAGCATCCCCAATCAAAGTCAATCATGCCAATGTGATCTACAATGAGGATCACAATGCATACCAAAAAGAACTAAATTTATCTTATGATTCTTCAATTCCTCAAGAGAAACGCACATCCTTAAATCAGATATCGATGTTGATGCAGACAACAATGATGATATAGCTGTAGGGTGACTATTCCTTGGCATTGGTTGTAGCTAGCGATCTTTAATTTATCTGTCATTAACATCTTGTTATCTTCTTCTACCTAGGACAAGTTAAGAAAAATATGTATAATTCATTTGAGATCTAGTTGCATATATTATTTCATGGTGTTCTGGATGCACTTATTAGTGCATGATATTATTTCATTTTGTTAGCATAGATACCTTTATTTTTCCGATCACTGTCATCATGAACTTAAAAATTGACAATGGAGCGGCTACTTGTACTGTCTCGTTTGTCTATGGCAGTGTAACCAGATTTGTATATTTGCTACAGAGTATTTCTTTTTTGCTTTTAATTTCAGCTGAAAGGTAACATTATTCAGTGCAAAGCACTGTTCGCATATGAATTATATATATATATATAATACTAAAGGGAAACAAGAGAGGCCCCAATCCATCTCTAACTTCTGGGGCAAGCACTCAAGAAGGAAGAAAAGAGAAGGATATAGGCCCATCCCAATTACAAAAGGCTGCCCAACGGGTAATATTGTGAAACAAAAAATTTACAGGCCTAAGAACAAAAATTGAAATGCCAACAAGATAAAAAGGAAAGAGTTGCTTTTAGATCAGAGAACAAGGAACCAAGGGGGAGAAACATATAGGTTCATTGAGGTTTCAATGACACCTTTGGAATCCCCTTTAAAAATAACATATTGAATCTTGTGTGAGACAGAGTTTAATGGCTTGGAAGGCTCCTTGGGCTTCTCCCTGAGTTGGGTCTGTAGGGGGAAGGAGACTTGACTGAGCAAACACAATATCACCAAACTCATTCACCAAATCTAACCATGTCACTTGGAGACATGGGCCCAAGAGTAGCTGCGCGGATTGACCATGGCGAAAAGGACCAGATGCTAGCTTTGAAGGGGCAACCAGGCAAGTAACAAGAATATGATCAATTGTTTCTATATCATGTTGGAATACAATTCAAGACATAGTGTTTGTTTGTTTCCACTTTCAAATGACAAAAAGCACTTTTTAGGCCAAAATAGCTAACTAATTTTTTTTCTCTAACTATCTAGTTAGTAGTTTCAGTTTTCAAACTATATTATTTAGTAGCATCTCGAGTCTCTTAGACTCGATTTTGGCCTATAAATCGAGTCTTAAAGGCTCGATTTTTATGGCCTAATCATATCCGATGTGGCATATTTTTCCACGTGGCGATCACATAAAAATCGAGTTTCTAACACTCGATTTCTAACACAAAAAAAAAAAAAATTTTAAAATTCTAAGTCCATGTACAAGCCGAAATACCCAAAAACAAATTTCAAAAATCCCAAATACATCAATCTCAATCCAAACTCAGATCAGAGAGAGAGAAAGAGCTCAGAGGGAGAGAAAGAGCTCACCTCACCAGCCAGGAGCGGCCGGGGCTGGCGCGCGGCCTGGGCGGCGCGTGGCCTGGGTCGCGCGCGGACTGGGCCTCGCGTGGCCTGGGCTCGCGCGCAGCCTGGGCCTCTGGGTCGTGCGAGGTGGTCCGATCTGGATCTTCTCCTTTTGGTTTTTTTTTTTTTTTTTTTTTTTTTTTTTTTTCTCTGGGTTCTTCTCATTTTGGTTTTTTTTTTTTTTTTTTTCTTTCTCTGGGTTGTTCTCTGTTCTGGTTCCTCTTTTATTTGTTTATATTTATAAGTGAAGAGGAAGAATTTGGGCTAGAGGTAGGCCTGACGGTCATTTACTGTGGGCCGATAGTGGACGGGCCCAATGTGAAATATCAGTAGGCCCAAAGGCCATAAAGGCCCTTGGTATAAGATGCTTGCGGTCCACGTTTGATGTACGAGTCCTATAAGGAAAGGATTCCGCGATCTACGTTCAAGGGGATTCCTACATAGAAAAGACTTCTACTCCAAGAAAGAGAAGTCCACCCTCTACTACTATAAAAGCCCCACTACCCTCACAAATCAAGGTACGCATAATTTACCCTCTCTAGCACTTTAGAGTTGTGAGAATATTTTCTGACTTAACCTTCGGAGGGTATTCGGCCGGCACCACACCGGTGCTCTCTGTGAGGTTTTTCCTTCTTTGTGTTGTGCAGGTTGACATTCAAGCGCATAGGTATCGTGTGGCTCACTGGTGAAATTCTTGACCGCATGCCACATATAGAAAGCTGCGACGGAGTGAAGGATCCCTTGGACCATCTGGAAACATTCAAAACCCTGATGCACCTTCAGAGAATAACTGACGAAATCATGTGTAGGGCCTTCCCCACGACACTCAAAGGCCCTGCAAGGATATGGTTCAGCTGACTGACGCCAAACTCGATCAGCACCTTCAAGGAGCTGAGTGCCCAGTTCACAACGCACTTCATCGGAGGGCACAGATACAAGAAGTCCACAGCTTGCTTGATGAGTATTAAGCAACGGGAGGACGAGACGCTGAGGGCTTATATAACCCGCTTTAATAAGGAGGCACTCTCAATAGACGAAGCTGACGACAAGATACTGGTAGCAGCCTTTACAAACGGGCTGCGGAAGGGCAAATTCCTTTTCTCTTTATACAAGAACGACCCTAAAACCATGTCAGAAGTACTCTACAGGGCAACCAAATACATGAATGCTGAAGACGCATTGCAGGCTCGAGAGGATAAGCCAAGGAAGAGGGAACGACAGGAGGAAGGACAAAGGGATCAAGGGTCGAAGAGGCCAAGAATAGACGACCGAAGAGTTGAGCGACGTTCTAAACCACTCGGAGGAAGGTTCACGAGCTTCACCCCGTTGACGGTTCCGATAGATCAAGTCCTAATGCAAATCAAGGATGAGGGGGCTCTAACTTTCCCCGGGAAACTAAAATCAGATCCCAGCAAAAGATCAAGAGACAAATACTGCCGTTTCCACCGCGATCACGGCCATGACACAGCAGAATGCTATGACCTGAAGCAGCAGATAGAAGCCCTTATTAGACAAGGGAAACTACAAAAGTTTGTGAGAAAAGAGAGGACGGACCAGCCACCTCAAGAGCATCAACCCCGAAGGGATAATGAATGTCCAAAACCCCCAATCGGAGACATTAGGATGATTGTGGGAGGTACATCAGCAGCTGGGTCGTCCAAAAAAGCCCGAAAGACTTACCTCCGAATGGTTCACAATGTTCAGCTGACGGGCTCGGTACTGAAGATTGCACGGAGGAGCTGACACCTATGACGGCCCCTTGGCCGTTCGCCCAATGGGGACTGGATATCATGGGCCCCTTCCCGATAGCAGCAAGACAGCTAAAGTTTCTGGTAGTTGGCATCGACTACTTTACCAAATGGGTAGAGGCAGAGGCCCTGGCCACTATCACGGAGAAAAACATCCGGAGTTTCGTTTGGAGAAATATTATATGCAAGTACAGGATACCCAGGGTGCTCGTCTCCGACAACGGAAAGCAATTCGATAACGGAGCATTTAGGAGCTTCTGTTCAGAACTGGGGATCAAAAATCACTATTCGTCGCCCGCACACCCTCAAGCCAACGGGCAGGTAGAAGTCACGAACCGGTCCTTGCTAAAGATCATCAAGACCCGGCTCGAGGGGGCAAAAGGCATCTGGCCTGACGAACTGCCAAGCGTCTTGTGGGCATACCGTACAATGGCAAGAACACCCACTGGAGAATCACCGTTCAGACTGACGTACGGAAGTGAAGCCGTCATTCCAGCAGAGGTCGGGCTCACGAGCTATCGGGTACAGAACTACGACAAGGATCACAACGAAGAGGAGTTACGGCTCCAGATGGATCTGATAGATGAGGTCCGGGCTACAGCAGAACAGAGGTTGGCTAGGTACCAGAACCTCATGGCGAAATACTACAACTCCAATGTCAAACACAGGGACTTCCAGATCGGAGATCTCGTGCTACGAAAGGTAATAGGAGCTGCCAGAGATCCAGCGCAAGGAAAGCTCGGCCCCAACTGGGAAGGACCATACAGGATCTCGTCTTGGAAAAGAAAAGGGACCTACCACCTCGAAACCATAGACGGACAGAAGCTTCAACATCCATGGAACACATAGCACCTTCGGAGGTACTACCAGTAGGGGCACCATGATGATCGTCGACTCTCCCCCAGTTTCCAGTTTATTACTATGTTTTACTTAGTTTTTTTGTAAAGTTCTTTACCTCAGACAATTTTTTGGTTATTTAAATTTTGCTCTCTACTTCGAACAATTTTTCTACAAGTACCTTTTTAAGCCCGAGGGGGCAGGTACATTTTCCTCACCATTATTTTCTTTCAATAAAGAGAAGTATTCAGACTCTACTGTGTTTTCCCTACATAAACAAAAATAAGTCCACAAGGTGGACGGACAATCCCAAAGGGATGAAAAATCCAAAGTCCACAAGCTGGACGGATACAACAATAAGTCCACAAGGTGGATGGACAATCCCAAAGGGATGAAAAATCCAAAGTCCACAAGCTGGACGGATACAAAAATAAGTCCACAAGGTGGACGGACCATCCCAAAGGGATGAAAAATCCAAAGTCCACAAACTGGACGGATACAAAAATAAGTCCACAAGGTGGACGGACCATCCCAAAGGGATGAAAAATCCTAAGTCCACAAGCTGGACGGATACAAAAATAAGTCCACAAGGTGGACGGACCATCCCAAAGGGATGAAAAATCCTAAGTCCACAAGCTGGACGGATACAAAAATAAGTCCACAAGGTGGACGGACCATCCCAAAGGGATGAAAAATCCTAAGTCCACAAGTTGGACGGATACAAAAATAAGTCCACCAGGTGGACGGACCATCCCAAAGGGATGGAAAATCCAAAAAACCACGAGCTGGATGGATATAAAACTAAGTCCACAAAGTGGACGGATAATCCCAAAGGGATGAAAAATCCAAAGTCCACGAGCTGGACGGATATAAAACTGGGTCCACAAGGTGGACGGATCATCCCAAAGGGATAAAAATATAAAATCTACAAAGAGGACGGATATCAACCATTCCACAGATTGGACGGATAAACCCGACGGATAAAAACACAATTCACAAGTTGGATTTGAAAGATAAAACTGGATAAACCAAATTTCCGTCAGGATTAAACAAAACGGACGGATATATTCCATTAACGCCAAAAAAGTCGACGGACCAAATATTAATTAAAATAAACCCTAAAAGGGAATGTTTACATCATGACGGGTATCATAAAACTGTTCTCCACATTCTTTCAAAAAAGAAATATAAAAAAAATTAACTATTACAAATTATAAATCCGTCGGCGCATCATGACGGGTAGCAGGAATGTCTTTCTCCTCTGTTCGACGGGCTTGATCCTCAACAGACGACCGGACAACCACCGTCTGATCAATAACCATCGTGTCTACAGCCAGCTGATTATCCTTTGGATCCCTGGAAGCTTCACGGTTAGCGGGGTTCTCACAAAACAGGTCGTCCGTATCATCTGATTGAGCGGGCTGGACGGATGTTTGTTCGGGGGCATTGATGTTGACGGCGGACAAATCCACTTCTGGATGCAAAGCCTTCACTTGACGGACGGCGTCATCGAAACCGTCGTTGTATGAAAGACTAAGCTCGGTGATGAGGGCTTCAGAATCCCGATACTCTCATATCGCGGTCTCCTTAGCCTGACGGACTTCCCGGTCTTTTTCCTCCAAGGCTTTCTTCATGTCCTCCGTCAGCTTCATATATTCGTTCCTTGCTCCCTCAGCCATTTTAAGTTTTTTATCCTGAACGACCTTCCAGGACTTCAGCTCGAGCAACTCCTCCTCCGTCGCCTTGGCCTTCTGACGAACACGGCCTAAGGTCGTCTCATGATTGAGACACTGTCCCATCATCCCCTTCATCATAATCATTGCCTGAAAGAAAAACATGAGTTAAAAAAGGTGCTGATACAAAGAAGGAATCCTGATGGAACATATAGCGACGGATGAATTACCTGAGCGACGCTGAAAAGGGCCGTCTCACCCATAGCCTCCGTCTAGTGGTTGCACAGATCCTCATAGTCCTCGGTGGTTATGATGGATGAAAGACGTTCAAGGGCGTATTTGGAATCCTCGCGAAGTAGAGGGGGTGGCTTCTTCTGGCTTCCCGACGGACCAGTCATGAGGCCCTTACCAGCCCCATGCTTCACTGGGGTAACTGTCTTAGCCTCTCCGGCCAACAAGCCAAGGACGGGTTCCAAAGGAACCTTGGGCTTTTTTGGAAGACGGTCTCCCTTGGACGGTAGTTTCCTTTTAGCCGCCTGCTTGCTGGTGCCCGTCCCCGTAGGGTTCGCACTGGTCTCTTTGTTTTTCGCGGCTTGTAGTCTGATTGCTGCTCTCCTTTTTGCATCGTCCATCTCTGAAGAGGTAGACGGGTGTCAAAAGCAATAACAAAATTTGAACAAAGAAGATAGACGGACTTACGTTGACGGGTGCGCTCTTCGTACTTAAGTGCGTCTGGGGTAGGCTCAGGTCCGTCACAGTACCAATGGATTGTGTTGAGGTTGACTAGCTTTGCCCAGGTCCGTTCTTCTGGTTTAGACTTGTTGAAAATTTTCTCAAGAAAACTAAACTCCTCTAATGTAACTTGAGGTCGCCGTCGAACTACAAAAAGTAGACAGACGTTAAAAATGAATAAATTATTAAACAAGCTTTTAATAGTTGTTATATGACGGGCTCATACCAGACTGGTTTAATACGCCCCAAACCTTGTCGACGGGCATGAAATCCGTCTCCCCTGGATGACACATCCAACCGTCGCCCTCAATGAAAAAATAACGACTCTTCCAGTCTCTATTCGAGTCCGGGGTCTCAAAAATTACTTTCAAAAGATGGCTCCTAGGAACAAAGCTATACATCCCCCTTGATCTATCTATCTCATCTGGACGGTAGCAGTGGAGGAATTCCCTTATTGTTAATCTTCTTCGACCGTCGGACATAGCCCCGTATAGGACTTCCATTGCTATGAAGACCCTCCAGGCATTAGGGGATAACTGGCTGACGGATAGGCCTAAGTATTGTAGGAGTTCGCGGTGCAGGGAGCTCAAGGGAAATCTAAGACCTGCCTTGAGCATCTGCTCGTACACTCCTACATCGTCTACCCCTTCGTAATAACATTTCTCTGATGAACAGGGTAGACGGATGGGGATGTAGTCTGGGATTTGATAGTTGGCCCTAAGTGTTTTAAAATGGGTCTCCTTAATGGTGGAGGTGAAGGCATTTACCGTCCATTCTGGAAGCATGATGAACTCCCTAAGTCCATCAGCCCCCACGACGGATCTAACTACTTGATCTTCGTCATCAGCAGAACTCTCCTCTATCTCGATCATCTCCATATCCTCATTTGTTGAGGACGGGGAAGATGAAGACGAACTCCTCTCGCTTAAATCGTCTTGGTCTTTGTGACCTGACGGGTATACCTCTTCATAGTCCGCCCCGTCACGGACGACCGACTGGTTACTTGACGCACTAGACATAGCCTACATATAATGACAAAACCTAAGACTCTGACGGTCTAGAAAGAGCGACGGGAGCATATAGTCTGATAGAAAAATATATATGACGAATCCCAAAGGTAAATATAAGCCAAAAAGTAGACGGATAAAAATTACTTACCGAATTGCAATCGACGGATGAATTAACTGGACGGTCAAGTCTCTAGCAAATATGACGGTTAAATCTCTGACAAAAGGTGACGGATCGCTCTCTGACAATTGGATTTTTGGCTGATAGTGTAGAAATGAGAGTCGAAGTTTGATATTTATAAGGAAAGTGCACGGAAGACGAAGCGACGCTTCGATCCCACACAATGGCCTGTAGAAAGATGACGCGTGTCATGAGCCATTTAATGCATTCCAGACCTTGTCGGCTGCCAGACTACTGAACGGTTTAAACCTTGATACCGTCATCCCTAGTGACTAGGACCGACGACCCACAGTCCCTTTGAACCGTCATCCCCAACAATATTTACCGTCACCCCATGCTTCCGACCACTAAAGTATGACGGACCCATGAGGTGAAGGGGGCAACTGAAGAGGAAGAATTTGGGCTAGAGGTAGGCCTGACGGTCATTTACTGTGGGCCAATAGTGGACGGGCCCAATGTGAAATATCAGTAGGCCCAAAGGCCATAAAGGCCCTTGGTATAAGATGCTTGCGGTCCACGTTTGATGTACGAGTCCTATAAGGAAAGGATTCCGCGATCTACGTTCAAGGGGATTCCTACATAGAAAAGACTTCTACTCCAAGAAAGAGAAGTCCACCCTCTACTACTATAAAAGCCCCACTACCCTCACAAATCAAGGTACGCATAATTTACCCTCTCTAGCACTCTAGAGTTGTGAGAATATTTTCTGACTTAACCTTCGGAGGGTATTCGGCCGGCACCACACCGGTGCTCTCTGTGAGGTTTTTCCTTCTTTGTGTTGTGCAGGTTGACATTCAAGCGCATAGGTATCGTGTGGCTCACTGGTGAAATTCTTGACCTCATCAATAAGGGTTGGAAATCGAGTCTTAGAAACTCGATTTCCATGTGGTCGCCATGTGGAAAAATATGCCACATCGGATATGATTAAGCCATAAAAATCGAGTCTTCAAGACTCGATTTATAGGCCAAAATCGAGTCTAAGAGACTCGAGATGCTACTAAATAATATAGTTTGAAAACTGAAACTACTAACTAGATAGTTAGAGAAAAAAAATTAGTTAGCTATTTTGGCCCACTTTTTATGTCAAAGTTCAAAATGTTAGCTGTTTGGTGGGTATTAAAAAGCTGCTTTAGCAAGAAAATTGTTTTTTTCAAAAAGTGCAAGATCCTCAAAAAGTCAAAGGACATTCGGCCAACTTTTGCAAAAAAGCCATTTCAACTTTTAGGAATTGTTGATTCAATTACCAAGTTGCCCAGTTGTTTTATTAAAACCCCAACTTTACTCTTTGAAACCACTTCAAATCATCATGCCAGAACAGATAACACCATATTCAATAAGACAAAAACATTATTAAAATAGTGATATTGATATTATTAAAAATATATAACATTATTAAAGTAAGGCAGATAACATACTTGGTTCAAAATTTTTAGAATAACAAATAATTAATGCTAAAAAAACTAATATTATTAAAATAATACAAAAAATAGTAATAGTAATAACAAATAATTATGACAATAATATATTTATTATTATTATTATTACTATTATTAAGTAGCTTTTTTTTTTGAGCAAGTATTATTAAGTAGTTGATTTAAAAATGAAATAAACTCCCTTATATATACATTGTTTTTTTTTTGTAATTTACCACTCAAACCACCACTTTTATAAGCATTAGCTAAACACTTAGCTTTCTTAAAAAACATTTTTTAACAACTTTTACCAAATAATCAGTTTTTTCAAAAAGTCCAGTTTCATACTGCACTTTTTGGAAATCCCACTTTTTCAAAAAGCCCAGTTTTTTCCAAACTCACCCATACTTGATTGGGCTCATCTTCTATTGAGGGTGGCTTTGGAGGGAAGAATATCTCAAGCAATTTTCCACAACATAAGTTTGAATCTCTCATAAATTTTTAGCTTCCAAAGATGCTTCCATTCATGGAACTTCAGAGATTGATCTAGTAAGTAGGCTAATTTCACAGAAAAATTCCACGGTTGTTAGGGATCCAAATCAACTTGTCGGTGCATTTATTTGAGAGAGAGAAAGGTGTCTACAAAATATTACTGATGGAGGTATAGTTAAAGAGTTTAGTAAGAATATTGGTGTCCAAAGCCGAATTAAAGTGATCTTGTAATTGAAAAACCCAATTTATATTTGATGATGCACATAAAATCAATAGGCTAAATATTCCGGGCTTCTTGACTTTGGGCCTACCCTTCTGCGTATCTCTCATGGTGTTGCCTTCTTAGACCAATCTCCCTAGTAAACTCTTGGTTATGACGGGTTAACTCTGCCATGGCGGGTGCCATGGACTGTATGTGTTGGATGGAAGGCTGTTGCATGACAAGTGCTGACTGACGATCATGGTGGGGATTACTAGAAGCATCCCTATTCTCCTGGTGGAATGGGCTAGTGGCCCTTAATCTTGTCTGAACCATACAACCTTTTGTCGAAGAAAGATGAATTGTAAAACACAATCTCTTCCCACAGACAGCACCAACTGATGATGCACAGAAAATCAATAGGCTGAATGCTCCGGGCTTTAATGGAATGATAGTTGCTTGGAAGGCCTGAAAAGAAAAACACACGATCAAAAGGTGACTGGGGTGGACCGGCCAAGAACCCTCCGATGCTTAAGTTAGTCTCTCTCTTAAATTCTAGAGTTCCAACTTTTCTGGAGTTATGTAAAAACTTACCTTCATCTGGTGTGAATGGGTGTTTATATAGTGTGCTCTTGAAGCAGTTATTTGATTTATAACTTCCCCTGTATTTGAGGAAGTCAGAGGATTCAAGGATAACTTCCACAACCGCTATGGGAGTTATAATATTTTTTCTCTGTCTTCTATAACTGTCATTTGGAAGTTATCTACTGAGTAGTGTTAGAAATTTAGACCCCTTAAACCAACCAGATTGCGTAGCCTAGATTAATTAGCCAAGTTGTTACTTAGTCAAATTAAGAAATTCTAGGTTAAAACAATCCAAACAATCATATCAAGATATAAAGCGGCGGAAAATAAATAACACAAGATATGATCACCCAGGAAACCACACGGTAAAAACCTGGGGAGGATTTGACCCACCGATCCTCAAGGCATAACAGAATTCACTATGAAAGAATTGAAGTTCTTACAGAAGGACTACAAGCTCCCCGCTCGACTTCCTAATGCTACCCACCAGTACGAACTTCCTGACACGACCACGCGCAGGCTCCGAATCCACGGACTACTTCTTTCTTGAACTCTTCAATCAGCTACAAGCTCCCCGCTTGCTTTTCTTTTAAGTTTCAATGGTTGCAACTATAATGATCATCAAGATGTTGATACTATCTCTAACTTGAAAACCCTAAGTTTATGTGAAGGAAAGCTCCTCAAAAATCTCACAAGAGATTCACATAAACAGCAAATATGAGCAACAAAGACTTAGAGAGGTTTGGGTACAAAACCCTAATAAAAGGAGGCACAAGAGGCACTCTAATCTCTCTCCCAAAAGTCTCAAAAACGTTCTAGGGTTTTCCTTATATATAGGAGTGTTTTACTTGAACCCCAAGACGTTTAAATAGAGTTTGGGCTGAGCTGGAACTCTGCAGAAAACGTAATCTGGCCGACTTTCGATCGATCGAGTCTAAGCTTCGATCGATCGAGCCAGGCCGAAATGCACCAATACATCTGCAGCCTCTCGATTCCAACTTTACAATAATTAATCAACTTTGAGTAAGCCTAAACAAGACTAAACATATTGTTTTGATCATGGTTTGCCAATATTACACATTAGAGTTCTAAATACATAAAATCCTAAATCTTTAGAACCTAACAAGTAGGAAGTTAATTGTCTCTTACTTATGCCTTGGAATGATAGCACATGGTCCAATTTACTAGCACTTGTAGATAAGCACCTTTGGAATTTTCCTAAGTGTTGGGGGTCATCCATGTGCTTTCCTCATGGACGACTTACTTGCCTATGGATGACCGTCTCACTGGGTATAACCATTCTTATCTTTTTGACACGAACGACACCCATGGACGAATTGGAGTTGCTCAATTTTCAGTTCACCATCAATGTCAATAGGGATGGCTCCTACAAAGTAAGAAGTAAAGTTTGATTGGGATGGGATCCCAGGTTCTTCCCAAATGTTGGTATCAAAATCAGATTGAATTTGAAAATAAGAAACTTTTTTTTTCAGTAATTCTTTGGCTTTGCGTATTCCTTTCCATAAACAAGAGGAGTATGAGCACATAGAAACTTTTAGGAAGCTTTACCGGCAAAAATGGCTCACTACCACTATTTAGCAAAACAATTAGCAATCTACCACTGTTTTGGAAATATGTAGGGATTTACCATTTTTTTGAAACTTGAGTTTGTGAAGCTCGAATTTGCCGTGAAACTCGAGTTCCAAAAACTCGAGTTCTTTGAAAAAATATACTTTAAAAAATTTTCAAAATTTTTCCATAATACTCGAGTTCCATAAACTCGAGTACCATGGAAAACTTGATTTTGCCAAACTTGAGTACCAAAAAAGTGGCAGATTCCTACATATTTTCGAAACAGTAGTAAATTGCAATATAATTTGCGAAAATGTGTTATTTGGCTATTTTCGCTAAGCTTTACCTCTAAAGATATTTAGCTTTAAGAATGTGGACCCAAGCTTTGTTAGGTTTAAGGCTACAGACGATCCAAATTGGCTAATAAAGCAATGTTTGCCTCCTCCATCTTCCTAATTCCCAAACCCCCCCCACTATCTGTAGGCTTACAATCCTTGGACTAGGACATATGATAGTAGGAATTCCTATTTTCAGAGTGCCCCAAGTGAATTTCCTAAGAGTAATCGTATCATTAAGTGCAAATTTCCTATCTATTTTGCAAAAAAAATCTACTTTTTTTTTATTTTACACACTTATTTTTACAAAACACCCACATCAGTTTGTCTATTCTACCATCTATTTTATTTAAATAATCATTTTCCTCACTTTTTTATTATTATTTTATCTCAAACTCTCTCTCTCTCTCTCTCTCCACTCACAAGACTCTCTCCATTCCCGTTGAAACTCTTCTCTCCATCACGGCCACTCCCCAATCCAAGCACGGAGACTCGCCGATCCACAAGCGCCGATTTGCCACAAGCGCCAATCCCCAAGCATTGATCTACCACAAGCACCGATCCACTCTCTCTGTCTCTGTTGGTGTGTCCGTGTGTGGGTGTGTTTGATTTTGTGGTTGATTTTTTTATTTTTGTGGTTGATTTTTGATTTTGTGTCTGTGGGAGTGTGTGTATCAGAGGAAGAAGAAGATGATGAGGGAGAGAAGATGCGTTGGATTTGCCGATGGAGAAGAGAGAGAAAAAAGGAGCGAAATTAAAAATTATTAAAATATTAGAATGCAAAGCTATAGTGACTGTGCATATATGCACGGTTACTGTAGCACTTTTGCATTTATGCATAATTTTACACCCACTAATATGGGTGTTTTTTTTTTTTTTTAAAATGTGTAAAATGGACTATTTTTTGTATTTTGCAAGATTTTGCATCCACTGATGTGGATGCTTAGTGGATACTCTAAGGTAGGTGTCTATTTTAAAGAAAATGTTTTTTGAGAGGCAGAAAAAGGGAGCATTATATGTGAGAATAAAGGATAGGACATAGGAAAGTAAAAATATGCTCACTTTATTTGAGATTTAAAAAAAAAAAAAAAAAAAAAAAACTATATTAAACTCATTATATATATTTAAGGGTAGGACAAAACTTAGGTAGTACTAGTGTTTATTAGATTCTTCTTTTAAGATTCAGCTATGTAGCTTTTTTTTTTCATGAAATATAAATATATTTTTAGTTAAGTATAGTTATATGACTGAATTTTAAGAGGGAAACCTAAAGAACAACATCTAAGTACTGCACCTAAGTTTTGCCCTTAAGGATAATTCCAAAAAAAATCAATGAAATAAGTGAGTATCAAAATATTCTATTTCAATGGACAAACCAGAATAGGGTTCAAAACAGAATTCAAAACATTCTACTATGAATATTATATGAAATGACTTTTCTTTTTCTTTTTTTAATTATCATGTTTTGGTTTTATGGTTTAACCATGCACTAAGGCCAAAACATTCTACCTTTCAAAATGTTGTACTACAACAAATTGATCGGTCTGAATCAATTGCTAATAGCGAGCAACAAGATTTAAATGATATACCTTCCACAACAACAGAAAACTGATGCAGCTAATGAAGAATCCAGACATACTTCTACTTATGTTGATTTCAATGTGCATGATTGGCAGACTCACAAGTACTCAAAGGAATCCACTGACTGCCGGAATAGAAAACAAATTTGAGTATAAAGCATGGAAAACAATGTTACCATTCAAGTTGAAAAACAATGATGATACAGCTGTATGGTGACATTTTTCATGGCGTTGGTTGTACGGATCTTTGCAAGTTCATTTATAATGTCTTCTCTACTTAGGTCATCAATTTTTTTTCTTTGCAACTTGTAATGCTAGTGCTCAGTGTCTAAGAAGCTGCATCTAAGCTTTAAAGCTTAGATGAATATGAATAATTCACTTGAGATCTGGTTGCATATATTGTTTGGTGTTCTACGGGATGCATTTAGTGCCCGGTATTATTTTCATCTTATTGGCATATAATTTACCTTTTTTTTTTCAATCACTGTCACCATGAACTCGAAAATTGACAATGGAACACCTACAGCTTGTATGGTCTGGGTGGCAATTAAACCAGATATGCATATTTGCTAGAAAGTAATATTATTTAGTCCAAAGCACAGTTTGCATAAAAATTAAGAATTCACACAAGGCAAAGTTATAAATATCAGATAGGTCATTAATCCAGCACATTTAGTCCTTTCATATATACTGATACATTTAGTCCCTTGAAACATATTGAATTGTTTCATCTATACCAACTGTTTTGGCCGACACAATATATACACACACTATAGGCAAATGATTTCTTTTAAATTGATATGGTATGTGTCTATTCTTTATGTAATACCGTCGACAATCATCCTCCTCTTATATCAAGTGGTATTAAAATCAACTTTGAGCCATTCTGAAGAAGGGGAAGACAAATAATTACAAAAAAAATATTAAACTTAACCTAAAAGTTGTGAGTTATAACTACACTAGATGTTTAATAGTCAGATTACAGGTGACAGGAAACTGTAGACTCCAACAAGACTAAAGACACTTGAAGATACATGCCAAAACTAAAGCAACTTGAAGATACATGCCATACTATAAGCAAAGAATTCATAGCCTTACTCATTCCTCCACCAGAGCACTCTAGCAAGTTCTTTGTAAGACCAAATACAATCAAAGAAATTAATAGCTCCTCTTCCTTGTTTAGCCTGAAAAAAATATAAAAACATGGACACGTTTCCTATCATTATTTGCAACGCTACTCATATGGATACAGGAAAATATAATCAAAAGATCATAAAAGAGCAGAGCATTAGTACAAGCTAATAACCCCCAATTATAGATATACACAAGAATTCACAAAAACAACTTGATGCATTGAATGCTAACCAAGTACTAGCAACACCAAGTTACATTCTCTTCAATAAATTCCCTCAATAAAAAACATTTAAAACGGCTCAAGATAAATTTTCCAGAACTTTTCGTTTTCACTACCTATAAACTAAATATATTGTTGGTTATTTTGAATGAATACATATCAGCGCCAACTTATTGTCATTACTCTTAAAATTTATCAAAAAATATTGCTAGATTAGATTATTTAGAGATCAGAAAAATCAAAGTCAGCAAAATAAGACACTACCTTTAAAAGAGAAAGACAAGCTTAGAAGAAAGTTTTTAAAATGCCATCTATAAAAACAAATGCACAAGGATTTTTTTTATTTTTTATTTTTTTATAAGTACAAATACACAAGGATTTTAGGAAAGCAAGCCAATATTAAATCTCAAGGCGTCAGCTACAAACTCATTTACAAAAATATATATCTTTTCAATTTTTTTTTTTTAACATTCTTGATTGTGTGTTACTAATTTTTCCCTCTTTATGTTAAACATTGCTTCAATTGTTGCATGATATAGTGTTTCATTTGTTTCTCACATAAAATAAAAAAAAAAAAAAAAAAAATTGTTTCTCATATAAATCTTAGAAAAATTATATTAAAATTTCATTATGCTATAACAAAATAAACACACGCACACACACATATAATACATGTGACTGAAAGGAGTAAGGAAATTTAAATTCACAAATATTTAATTTTTTATGGTTTTTGTGTTATTTGTTGTCAATGTAACTAAACATGAGTAAGAATGTTATATTCTAAATTTATTATTATTATTCCAACTAAAAATTATCTCTTATATATAGATTTTATAAAAAATAATCATATAAATTCATTTAATATAAATAATTAATGCACAACTAGATAATTAATATATGTATTTACTCTATTGGCTAATTTAATGAACTAATATTTTGATATAAATGTAAATTTTGTTAATTTAGAACCCTAAATAAAGAGAACTTTAAGAAATGCGCCACATGGCACAACCTCAAACTTTCTAACATAAAGTCTCTACTTTTATATATAATATAAGGAAATGCTAACTAATGCCCATATAGGGACTCATTAGCATGACCCATATAATATATACCAACTAAAAATTATCTCTTATATATAGAGTTTATAAAAATAAACATATAAATTCATTTAATATAAATAATTAATGCACAACTATAGATAATTAATATATGCATTTACTCTACTGTCTAATTTAATGAACTAATACTTTGATATTAATGCAAAATTTGTTGATTTTGAACCCTAACTAAAGAGAACTTCGAGAAATGAGTTACATGACACAATCTTATACTCTCTAACATGAGGTCTCTGTGTTTTTATATATATATATATATATATATTAATTTCAACAATTTAGTAAGAATGAAATAAAAATGTGTATTACTACTTGATCCCAAATAATTTTGAAAGAGTTCAATATACAAAATTGGAATTTTTTTTCTAAATAACAATTGTAGGGGCTCGTTTTGTCGTAGATCCCCCAACAATACATTTGTTTAGAGAGTGGGACGTAGGGTTTGGCGCTAACAGGCTTGCCACCGGCTCGCCGGAAACGTCCTTCCTTCCTGAGGGCTTTGCTTTGTTCTTTTTGGCTTGGGGGTTGCTCCTCGGATGGCCGAGGAGCCCCTCATTCTGAAGGGCACCTTGCATTATATACCTTCTTTGGTCAATCCTAGCCCTCCAACTGTCAATCATCTAGACCACTGCTTAAGGACCTGTCCCATCAGCCACGTCCCCCACCTTACTGTGGGTCGCATCACCCAAGGTTCCGCTGTTCAGGAGTCCTCTCAGCATTGAGATTGCCAGGGGGGTTAGGTAGATGCATTAAGTGTGGATGTGACCGCCTATACTGGGCTTGTCCCCCACCTGGAATTAGGATAGGCACGCCGAGGAAAGGGTCGTCCTCGGCGTGGCCCAGAGGGCTAGAAGCCCCTAGATGACTGCCTGGGACAGCCATTGATCCTCGGCGTGGGCCTTGGGCCAGCCTAGAAGTGGGCCGAGACTTTCAGGCCCACGGGCCCCACAATAGCCCCTCAAAATCCTGCTGCACGTTCCCTTGAACGGGGAGGAGGGTTTTGATATCCACGGCCCTCATACCCCACAAGGCCTTCCGCTGGTTGGTTTTTCCCCAAATAGTCAGCTCAGCGCTTCAATCCTTCGGCAAGTAGTTAGTCTCTTATAGAAGATTCTGCTGCTGCTTTAAAGATAGTGGCAAGCTCCCCGTAGGCTTGGGTCCGAGGACCATGCAAGGCCTAGGCACAGGTGCTGCCTCCAAGATAAGTGGCTAGCTCTCCGTAGGCTTGGGTCCGAGGACCATGCAAGACCTAGGCACAGGTGCTGCCTTCAAGAGTAGTGGCGAGCTCTCCGTAGGCTTGGGTCCGTGGACCATGCAAGACCTAGGCACAGGTGCTGCCTTCAAGATAAGTGGCTAGCTCTCCGTAGGCTTGGGTCCGAGGACCATGCAAGACCTAGGCACAGGTGCTGCCTTCAAGAGTAGTGGCGAGCTTTCCGTAAGCTTGGGTCCGAGGACCATGCAAGACCTAGGCACAGGTGCTGCCTTCAAGATAAGTGGCTAGCTCTCCGTAGGCTTGGGTCCGTGGACCATGCAAGACCTAGGCACAGGTGCTGCCTTCAAGAGTAGATGAGTGGCGAGCTCTCCGTAGGCTTGGGTCCGAGGACCATGCAAGACCTAGGCACAGGTGCTGCCTTCAAGATAAGTGGCTAGCTCTCCGTAGGCTTGGGTCCGTGGACCATGCAAGACCTAGGCACAGGTGCTGCCTTCAAGATAAGTGGCTAGCTCTCCGTAGGCTTGGGTCCGTGAACCATGCAAGACCTAGGCACAGGTGCTGCCTTCAAGATAAGTGGCTAGCTCTCCGTAGGCTTGGGTCCGAGGACCATGCAAGACCTAGGCATAGGTGCTGCCTTCAAGATAAGTGGCTAGCTCTCCGTAGGCTTGGGTCCGTGGACCATGCAAGACCTAGGCACAGGTGCTGCCTTCAAGATAAGTGGCTAGCTCTCCGTAGGCTTGGGTCCGAGGACCATGCAAGACCTAGGCACAGGTGCTGCCTTCAAGAGTAGATGAGTGGCGAGCTCTTCGTAAGCTTGGGTCCGAGGACCATGCAAGACCTAGGCACAGGTGCTGCCTTCAAGATAAGTGGCTAGCTCTCCGTAGGCTTGGGTCCGTGGACCATGCAAGACCTAGGCACAGGTGCTGCCTTCAAGAGTAGTGGCGAGCTCTCCGTAGGCTTGGGTCCGAGGACCATGCAAGACCTAGGCACAGGTGCTGCCTTCAAGATAAGTGGCTAGCTCTCCGTAGGCTTGGGTCCGTGGACCATGCAAGACCTAGGCACAGGTGCTGCCTTCAAGAGTAGTTAAGTGGCTAGTTTCCCCATAGGCCTGAGTCCGAGGACCATGCAGAGCCTTGGTTCTGTCTAACACTTGGTCTTCTGAAGTAATTAGTTTCCCTATAAGCCTGAGTCCGAGGACCATGCAGAGCCTTGGTTCTGTCTAACACTTGGTCTTCTGAAGTAGTTAGTTTCCCCATAGGCCTGAGTCCGAGGACCATGCAGAGCCTTGGTTCTGTCTAACACTTGGTCTTCTGAAGTAGTTAGTTTCCCCATAGGCCTGAGTCCGAGGACCATGCAGAGCCTTGGTTCTGTCTAACACTTGATCTTCTGAAGTAATTAGTTTCCCCATAGGCCTGAGTCCGAGGACCATGCAGAGCCTTGGTTCTGTCTAACACTTTCATTTTTCTGTAAGTAGGGGTTTGTCCTCGGACCGTTTTTCTGGGGACGATTCCTCCTTCGGTCGGACAGTGATTTTACACGTGGCGTTGATCTCGCCTCCAGCTCGAGTCCCCATCTTCTATCTGGGAAGCGTTTCTTGGCCGTTCGTGTTCTGCGCATGACGCTTCGGTGCGCGAGACGCGCCTTCATTAATGGTCTCGTAAATCAACAGAAGTACAACGGTCTGCGGCCCCCTTGGAATTTGGTGGCTTCATTATTGTTCGCCGCCTCGGTAGCTCACTTTTCGAATTCTGCGTGAATTAATTCTCACCAACCCTCCTCCTCTATATAAGGCTTTCTGGGGGGGAAGGTTTCTTCATACTCCATGAGCCTCCCCACTCGAACAGAAAGAACACCATTCTTCCACTCCCCATGCCCCTTTAATAACCCCGTCGGAATTGTGACCGGAGTTAGGAGATATGGGGCTAAGGGCTGCCGTGGCCGCAGCCCCCACTGGGTTTCTGGTGCGGCAGAGTCTAGGCGTAACACCGGTAGTGTCGTACGCGGTGGCCAGGTGGGACGTTGTTGAAGTACCTAACGTCTCTCCCCGGAGCGCACCTTCGGTGGAGGAGACACGCGAACTCATGTCATGGTTGGCGCCTGAGTGTTGCCGTCTCCAACGGCCGGCGCTCGGGAGGACTGGAGAGCATCAAGGGAACATCACGGGGGAGGACATTCCGGTGCCCCTGCATCTGCTCCTCACTTTGTTCAAGCTTCCGCCCTGAAGTGAGCCAGCCTCAGCCCCCCTTCCCCGCTTTTATTGTCAAGCTCTCCCGTTCTGCTGATGCCAATAAAAGCACGGGTTGACACCTCTCCCTCCCTCTAGCTAGTTGTAGAATCGGACCGCCTGAGCCTCCGATTGTAGGGTTAGCTTGTAATAAAGCTTGTAAAACAAGCCTGCCTGAGCCTCTGATTGTATTTTGTAGCTTTCTTTTTCATGAAATAATATCAGACCCTTTTCTCATTTCTTTTTCTGCTGTTGAATCTTCCATTTTGCTGCAACTGTACTTGTTTATTTTTTTTTTTTTTTTGCAAAGTGACTTGTTTAGAACGATCGCCGGTTGCGCCGGTCGGCGCACTAACCCTCCCCACAGACGGCGCCAATTGTAGGGGCTCGTTTTGTCGTAGATCCCCCAACAATACATTTGTTTAGAGAGTGGGACGTAGGGTTTGGCGCTAACAGGCTTGCCACCGGCTCGCCGGAAACGTCCTTCCTTCCTGAGGGCTTTGCTTTGTTCTTTTTGGCTTGGGGGTTGCTCCTCGGATGGCCGAGGAGCCCGTCATTCTGAATGGCACCTTGCATTATATACCTTCTTTGGTCAATCCTAGCCCTCCAACTGTCAATCATCTAGACCACTGCTTAAGGACCTGTCCCATCAGCCACGTCCCCCACCTTACTGTGGGTCGCAGCACCCAAGGTTCCGCCGTTCAGGAGTCCTCTCAGCATTGAGATTGCCAGGGGGGTTAGGTAGATGCATTAAGTGTGGATGTGACCGCCTATACTGGGCTTGTCCCCCACCTGGAATTAGGATAGGCACGCCGAGGAAAGGGTCGTCCTCGGCGTGGCCCAGAGGGCTAGAAGCCCCTAGATGACTGCCTGAGACAGCCATTGATCCTCGGCGTGGGCCTTGGGCCAGCCTAGAGGTGGGCCGAGACTTTCAGGCCCACGGGCCCCACAACAATAAATATTAAAAAATTTAGTTAGTTGTCACGTTGGAAAAGTATGTTGAAAACTAGCATCTCGAGTTTCTAAAACTCGAGTTTTAAGATAAAAATCAAGTTTTTAAGGCTTGATTTGTAAAAAAAATCCAAGTGAAAATCGAGTTTTAAAAACTCGAGTTCCAAAAACGCCGCTATAGGGCTTAAAAACGTCACTATAGGGCTTAAAAATGGAGTTATAAAAAAATTTAGCAGAAAAACGCCGCTATAGGGCTTTAAAACGTCAGTATAGGGCATAAAAACGCCACTATAGGGCTCCCTGAACCTGGTATTGAACACTTATGAAAAAATTTTGCAGGAAAACGCCGCTATAAGGCTTTAAAACGTCACTATAGGACTTAAAAACGCCACTATAGGGGCGATAAAACTAAAATTTTTTTTGCATGGAACTCGAGTTTCTAAAACTCGAGATTTATGTAAGTGGATCTCGAGTTTCTTAAACTCGAGATGTCTACTTTTCCTTATAGTTTCAAGCGTTGCCTAACTAACTATATACAAATCCTTCATTAAGTTATTTTGCCCATTCCCCCTACAAAATTGTAGGCACATTTATCATGTTGAATTAGTAATATTGATTGAATGCGAGTTGATCTTGTTTTCTTAGTAATGATAGATCGATTACCATTGCATGAATTGGTCTTATCTGACTTAAGTTTGTGTTACAATTTGATGAAGAAGTCATTGTTGGAATATTTGGATGCATTGACATCTTAGGTGAATGGTAGAAATGTAGAGGTCACCAGAATCATATTGGTCCCAATAATCATAAGATCTAGGATTTTCAAAACTCACCTTTGGAACTTCCCAACCATTTTCTGATTTACTTTTTTTCTAGCCCAATCACACTGCTTATCACATGTTACCAATATAATCATTTTAAGTAGTTCTTTGGAGAAAAATGTACAATCTTATTTTATTATTATTCTTTTGGAAAAAAAAGAAAAAAAAAGAATACTTACTAGACCAATATATATATATACATACACCGCTTTGTCAAATATCGGGTAGAATGTAATATCTGGCCTATGCATATAAACAACCCCTGCATAACACCCTTATGCAGCGTATTATGGTATGAAGAACAACCGCGGTCATGGTCATGGTCATGGTCATGGTCATGGTCAATGGTAAGCTCCATCAGAGCATCCAAAACTTATTGCTTGATTGGCAAAACTATACTGCATTAATATTACAACACCATCAAATTGCTATATAGTTCAGTAAGTTACGTTAGGATAAGATTTGTAATTTTTATTTTTTGAGGACTAAACCACTATTAGTTGACTTCCTCAGCCTGGTGAAACTAAAGAAGTCCTTGTCTGTTGGACACGACTTCTGTTATCTACTCCAGCATAATTTCAGGCATTCACAGGAGAAGGTTTTAATTAGTAAACTAAGGTAGTAACTATTTTGCAAGCTAATATTTGGAAGACAGCAAAAGAAGCAGCGTGTTTCACACAAACCAGTTCGCCCACCTTTGGAAACCCAAATTAGTTTGATTTTGACGCCATTCGAAGTGCAAGAAGCTTCTTTCTTTCTTTCTTAATTCCCCACCAAAAATTGCGCCATGGAATCAAACTCCTCAAAACTGTGTTTCATTAGGTGTGAATTATTGTTCTGATTGGCATTTGATTCATGTTACTATGCCTATAAGAGTTGCAAAAGCATGAGAATTGAACTTAATCAACTAGGATTCCAATTTCCAATACCAACGAATATACCTCACCTTACAGTTATAAGCTATAACTACACTAAATGATTAAAAGTCAAATTTGGTGACAGGGAACTACAAACGACACAGAAAAAGAAGATTGAAAGTACATGCCATGCTACTAGCAAACGATTGATAGCCTTTCTCATTCCTCCACCAGAATACTCTAGCAAATGCTTTATAAAATCAAAAGTCGCATCCAGCATGCTGTAAAAATATGAGATATTAGCAGGAAAAAGAAACAACAACAAAAAAAAATTTGAAAATTAATCAACATTCGCCCTTTGAAACATAAGAACCATGCTACAACAAGAAGGTACTTCAACAAAATAATGAAAAATACAACAAAAGACATTTATAGCTCCTTACTTATTTAGCCTGAAAAATTAATGAAACTTGGACACATATCCTATATTCCTATCATTATTTGTAAGGCTACTGATGTGCATAAAGAAAATATATAATCAAAAGGTCTTAAAGAACAAAGCATGCATACAAACCAACCCCCAATGATAAATATACACAAGAATTCACAAAAGAAACTTAATGCATTGAGTTCAAAGTGCCAGAAACGCCATGTTACATTCTCTTCAAAAAAATTCCTCGATAAAAAGCATTTAAAAAGGCTCAATATAAATTTTCCAGAAATTTTCTGTTCTCACTACCCTATAAACTAAATATGTTGTGGGTTATTTTGAATGAAAACATATCAGTGCCAACTTATTGTCAGTATATTACTATTAAATTAATCAAAAAATATTGCTAGATTAGATTATTTAGAGATCAGCAAAATCAAAGTTGACAAAAAAAGACACTAACTTTAAAGGAGAACAACAAGAGAAGAAGAAAGTCTTTAAGATGCCACCTATAATTGTTCTGATCAGGTGAGCAACTCATACACATATGGGACACAAACAAATGATACCACCCACCGCTCACATTCTTATAAGAGATGCCATTGGCCTAAGGCACCACCTTGAAGTCTTGAACATATATTTCTAATATTTTCAATTCCTCAAAATTCCTCAAGCTTCCCAGAAGTTTAAAATGAAAATACAAGAAGTTCAGAAGTCATTCTTAAAAAATTCTTCCACCAACATAGTACGAACAAAAAGTCCCAAGTCATCCCATTCAGGCAGAACAAGAAGCTTAAATGTCAGAGGCAAAGAACAAACAATCCAACCCGATTTCTCATAGCAACCCATAATCCAATGATCAATTCAATTGCATACTTAACCGTAAGGGCCCAATCTAACACAATCAATCAACCAGAAAAAAGTATCTATGAAAACGATTTAAGGGGAGAAAATCTTTGCAGACTTCCTTGAAAATAATTAATCCAACATCACAAGATTCGAAACTTCTTGTATCTATCTCATAACTTTCCCCTTGAATTATTGATCAATATATTACTCGAATATCTCACATGACTTTATGTGAAAGTATATATAAACCTCAATAGTCTAACTTAACTTCTCCCAAAATGACCTAGGGGTATGCACGAGTTGGATTGGTTCAGTTTAGAGGAATTTCAAACCAAAATAACCTCATAGGGTTGTGAAAGCATCAACCCAAACCAACTCATTATTACTAAACTAATTGAACCATACCAACCCACAGATTATTGGTTTAAGTTGGTAGGAATTAGCTTCTTTTTTTTTAGACCCATTTGGTTATTTATCTCTAATAATAAAATTAAACTTTATATGATCATTAAGAAAAGATTCCTAAATGCATCAAACTAACAACTACATCCTATACGACTTTCTAATATATCAATTTTTATTTTATTTTTTTGACTTGAAAGTGGGGGGAAGAGACATTTAAAACTAGAATGTCTCCATTGAAAATACCAAGAGAGTGGCTATAAGGCTCTTGGCTCTTAATATCAACCTAACAAAATATAATTTTCAAGCCTCTCTCTCTCTCTATATATATATAGACATGTTGAGGAGATAAACACCTTGGGAGATTCTTTGAATAATTAATATAACATATAGAGACACACTTTAACCTAAAAGGCCTAAGCCCAATGAGTATGTGCTCAATTATGTTATATTAATCACTTATTTTTCTCATCATTATTCAATGTGGGACTTTACTCACACGTATACACCCAATAAGACACAAAGGTAGATTAAGAGTGATGTGTTATGGTTGATGATTGATAACTAATGACAGTAAAAACAAAAAGACTCAAAAGAGTGAATGAGAGAAACAAAATGATGATAATGAGATGTATGTATTAACTATGATTGTGTTGATGACATCATAACTATAGAGAAAAAAAAGAAAATAGAAATTCTGAGACTCAATTTCCAAATTTTGTAGGTTGAAGTAGAATCTAGTGGAGCGATAGCACTTAAAGCTGTTTAATATGTCAGTTTCAAGAAAAATCTTACTTGGAAGAACACTTTCGGGAGATACGAAGAATGAAGAGAGCAAAGAAAACAGAAGTGAAGATAATGGAAGTGTAGAGTGAAAGGGACAGTAATGAAGAGGAGAGAAAAGAGTGCAATTAGCTAGAAAGTAGAGAGAAAAAGACAAAAGAGAAAGAAGGTACGATAAAGGAGCTGGGTTAATCAAAATATAAAAGCTGGAAATGAACAAGGCAATTGGAAAATTCTATGGATGTGCAGCAGGTCAAAAGCATAGAGAAATAATGATTTTGAGTAGGTGAATAAAAAAAAAATAGCACTGAAGTAGTTGATGCCAATCACAATGAGTCAGACACAAATGTAAGAGAATCTGAAAATTTTTAGAAGAATGAATTTAAAAATACAACTAGCTGTTGAGATGGTGATTGATTACAAGAGAGTCAGAGAATGGTTCCCATGCGAGTTTGGATCACACAGTTCCTATTGGAGATTACTCTACCATGAAAAATGTTTTACAACAATAAATTGATCGATCTGAATCAGCTTCCCATTACAAGACACAAGATTCAAATGATACAACTTTCACAACAACAGAGAACTGATGCAGGTAATGAAGAATTTAGAGATACTTCTACTAATGCTGATTTCAATGTGAACAAGCCAAAGAAATCTACTGATTGCTGATTTGAACATACTGTGTTAAGCATGAAAACAATGATACCATTCAAGTTGAAAAATCAAACGGCAAAGTGACCAAAAATTGTTTTATAATCAAGCACAAATGACAATGCAGACAATAATCATAAGGAACATGTAGATTTTCTTATTTGTCAATCCACCAAGAAAAAAAATGCATCCACAAACACAGATACAAATGCTGATGCAGGACAAATGACAAAACATATGCATCCCAAAAAGAGCCAAATAATTATTCTGATTCTTCAATTCCCCAAGATACACACAACCTCAAATCCTATACCAATGCTGATGCAGAGAAGAATGAAAGTGAGAATGCTGCTCCGAGAGCTAAGAACGTTTGTCCATCTCGATATATCGCCCTAGGCTGTTCCCTTAATCTCTTCCAACTTCCTCTGATAAGTTTTCAAATGGGAGGCTCAAAACTTGGACCCAAAAGGGAGAGTGTGTGAATGAAATATTTGTCACAGATAATCCTTTTTTCCATTGGCACAATAGAAGTTGTTGTCAAAATTCCAAGGGCCATTCCGTTAGACCCACTCCATTTGGTATTCTGAAGTAAACTTGAACTGAAAAATATCTTTTCCCACATCTACGATTCTCAATTCGGATCCCATTTTCCATGCTGCTCTGAGTGTGTTTTTTAGGGCCCTTTGGTTTTGTTGTCGGTCTGAGAGCAGCTTACCAAAAAGGCTTAGTGCACATTCCTCCATTAGGTCCGATTTGCTCATGGTCGAAATGGCTATGTCCTCTTCTTCTTCTTTGGTGAGCCGTAGATGTTAAAGGCTTTCTAGAATAGTTTGGTCCATTTGTTAAGTGTGGTGGATTGGGGAGCTTTTCTTTGACTGCCTGAGAGGGAGGTAGGGCCCTTGGGAGGGGAGGGAAAAGACTCAGAGAGTAGAGAGAGAAACTCCTACCAAGGGAGAGGAAACATTCAACTTTGTAAGAAACCCTTATGCCTGCACTAGTTGCTAATAAGTAGACATGGCAAAACGGGTTAGAATTTTCTGACCCGATTCAAAAAATATCCGACCTGAACCCGATTTTTTTGACCCGAAACAAAAACGGGTTGACCCGTGACCTGACCCGTGTTTTTTGCGGGTCAACCCGACCCGACCCGCGACCCAACCCGAACCCGAACCATTTTTTTAAAACTTTTTTTTTTGGGTAAAAAAATAGTAAAACTAAAACAATATTGGTTTAATTGTTTATTGTGAACTTTAAGGAAACAATTGATACATTTACATAACTATATGCAAATTAATTGAAAGATAAATGGTTGAACATTCTGTAATGAGTAAATATTTTTAGATATCAAATAGCAAAGTACATGCCAAGATAATCTGATTACAGTAGAGTTAAAAACATAGATTTAAAATTGTAGACATGTGAGAAATATTCACAAGTGTGAAAATAGTGAAGTTAAAGTATCAAATTAGCATAAATTATGAATACTTAGACCTATTTTTTAATTGTGGGTACCAAAGGCATGCAGGGCAACGTCCTAGGCCGTCCTCGGCATGCTTTGCAACGTCCTAGGTATGCTCGGCAAAGTCCTCGGCATGCAAGGCAACGTCCTAGGCATGCTCGGCAAAGTCCTAGGCATGCTCGGCAAAGTTCTCGGACGAGGTCCTAGGAGTCCCACATCAAAGAAAAACCCCCCCACTTGCTGCCTTATAAGCTGTGAAGCGAAGGGAGTAGTGTACCATCAGTTTAGTTATTCGAATAACTAAACTGATGGTACACTACTCCCTTCGCTTCACAGCTTATAAGGCAGCAAGTGGGGGGGTTTTTCTTTGATGTGGGACTCCTAGGACCTCGTCCGAGAACTTTGCCGAGCATGCCTAGGACGTTGCCTTGCATGCCGAGGACTTTGCCGAGCATGCCTAGGACGTTGCAAAGCATGCCGAGGACGGCCTAGGACGTTGCCCTGCATGCCTTTGGTACCCACATTAAAAGAGGCAGCAAGTGGGGGGGTTTTTCTTTGATGTGGGACTCCTAGGACCTCGTCCGAGGACTTTGCCGAGCATGCCTAGGACGTTGCCTTGCATGCCGAGGACTTTGCCGAGCATGCCTAGGACGTTACAAAGCATGCCGAGGACGGCCTAGGACGTTGCCCTGCATGCCTTTGGTACCCACATTAATAATTTATGTCCAAAATAAACGATTTTTTAAAATAAATTATTATATTTCCTAGAGTGTGTGTTGCTTAACAATAATATGATATATTCATAAAAAAGACCATGTATAAATAAGTAAGCAATCAAATTTTAAAGTATATCTCAAATTGAAATAAAGTGTCAACCACAACTGATAATAGATTATAAAATTAATTTTCAAGATTGTAAATTTCTTATATATTTTTATTCTTTATCAAATGAGTTATCCAATAAGTCATTTGTAATTTTGTTTTATATTTGGAATGTTGATATTGTGTAGAAATAAAACTTGTGTATTTGTTTTACTTATCTTTGTGTTATTTTGTTTTAGATAGTAATGTTAGGATTTGTATAATTTTAAAATTGTTGAATAAGTATTAATAAGTTTAACTGTGTTCATTCTTGATATAAGTGGTGAATTCAAAATAATGCATTTTACATTAAGTAATTTGTTGCATAAATTTACAAATGATAGATACATGTTGTTTTCAATATAAAAAAAAAAAAAAAAAATTCATGTGAAAAATACGGGTCAACCCGACCCGCAACCCGATTGACCCGACCCGACCCCGACCCGACCCGCCCGTTTTGCCATGTCTACTAATAAGTATTTGTTATTTCTGATTTGTATAATTATAGAATCTCATTAACGGGTGCCCTTAAAGCATTTTTTTAATACACTACTTTAAGTAAATTTTAATACTACTTTTGTAGGGACCGGTTTCGAGCGCTCTCCGCAGATTGTGAAAGTGGACTCAAGCCCAGCTAACCCTCCAATGAATTTATAGAGTATGGGTTCAAGAGCTAGGCTCTAGTAAAGAATGCAACGGCCATGCATGGTTGTACGTGAATGCTAATAACTTAAGTGTGGGTTGGAATGCACAAGAAGGCTCCTCGGACGGGCCTTATAGAGCTTGAAGTTCTTATAATCTCTTCTCAGAAAGGTTACAAGGTTGGAGAGAATGTAAACTGCTACAGTCTTTCTTTTTTCTGGTTTTCCGTCTGTCCCCCTCTCAAGAGGGACTTCTTACATTATATACTTCTCTCTCAGTTGATCCTAGCCCTACATTTGTTGATCAACCCGGCTTCCACTTGAGAGCCTGTCCCATCAGCCGCATTCTCATCCCTCCTGTGGGTTACAGCGCCCAAGACGGCACTGTTCAGAGGTCCTATCCTCATTAATGCGGCCAGGGCGTTAGTTGAGGGCATTTAATGTGGAGATGACAGTTCACCTGGGACTTGCTCCTCCACCATGCTTCCATGTCCGGTGCTTGGTACTTGCTATTTGCTCCTTGGATGCTCAGGGAGATTCCCCTTAAGGGTATGCTGTTTGCCCACTTTCTGACCTCGGTCGCCCGAGGATGTAACCATCCTCGGCAATGCTCCTTGGGCCCTGGGCTCTACACTTTCGTCCTCGGACCTTGGACGCGTCCTCGGCGTGGGCCTCTAGGCCTAGTCTGAAGTGGGCCGGGGTTGCTTGACTTATTCTGGCCCCACAATAGCCCCTCAAAATCTTGCTGTCCGCATCCTCAGGCGGAAAGTAGGATTTTGATATCCTCGGACCTGCTCCATGTCCAATCGAGTCTTGTCCCTCGTCAGCGTTAGAGCCTTTTCACCTGCCCAAGGTGCGTTACTGGCGCTTCGGTGCGCGTAACGTGTCCTGCATTAAATTCGGGCGGCTTTATGCTCCCCACGTTCAACGGGCAGATGGCAATCTAACGGTGGGGATGCATCTAGCATTTATGGGCGGGAAAACTGGCGCGGCTCTTCCATCTAGGGTATAAATACCCATTCGAACCGCTTTCACCTTTTTTCATTCACAATTAAGAGCTCTTGCGCCTTCGTTCAGAGTCCAGCCAAATTTCCACCTTCATCTCCAGCATAAAAAGCCAGTCCGAGGAGCTCCTCCTCATTTCTGTAAGTCGCTCTATCCCTCTCCGAGCTTTTTTCCTCTCTACTCCTCCTTCTTTTTTATTTGCTCTCCCTTTAGCTCTCTTAGGCGTCATTTGGGATGGGTAGACTTAAGAAGTATGTTGGCTCTGAGGAGGCAATGGAGAAATTCATCGCCGATTACAAGATACCGGCCAACGTGGGCTTGAGGTATTGTCAGGAGGGGGAGTGGTACCTCCGGAGGCAGGAGGGCGAGGTGGTGATTCCCATCATCGCCTTCCTTGAAGGGGGGATGAGGATCCCCATGGGGCCGGTGACGAGGGGCTACCTTACATACTTTCGGTTAACCCTCACCCAATGCGCCTCCAACATGTTCAGAATTCTGGGCAGTGTGGATGCCCTTAATGAGAAGATGGGTCTAAGGCTGACCTATCATGATGTGAATTACTGTTACAATCTTCAACATCTGAAGAACAAGTCCTACTACATGAGGACGAGGGACGACAGGGTCCGGCTTATCCAGTGCCTCCCCGAGTCCAACAAGGGGATGAACGAGGATTTTCTCATCGTGTCTGGAGCGTGGCACGATGGCCTTCATTGCCCGACGACAGAGGGAACACCAGGTGGGGCAGTGGGAATAGGAGGGGATTCAAAGATTCTAACTTCTTTTCTGCATTATTTCTTTTTGTACTGTTTGGTTACTAACCGTGGATGTGTTTTCTCTCTGCAGATCCGCACTCTTTCGCGCCCCACTTCAGCTTGATCAACAGGGAAGACTTGCAGAAGGTGCTCAGGTCTGCGGCTTTTGAGAACGAAGCAGACCACCAAGTCAGAGCCGCGCACAAGATTTTGGGGTACACTCCACTCCAAAAGTCATTCGCGGCCCCAAAGCACGTGATCAAAGCAAAGGATCCTCGGCTGCAGAAAATAAAAGTGACCGAGGACGGGTTCGAGTTTCCCGAGGATCCCTCCACTTCAGAAGGCGTCACAGTAGCAGTCCCCTCGTCTTCCCACACATTCCCAGAGGCCGCGGAAGAGGACTTAGAGAGGGAAGGGGACGCTGCAGATTTTGGTCCTGCCGAGGATGATTTTGACGTTTTTGAGCAACTCCATCAGTCCGAGGACCCTTCTGGAGACTTGGGTGATCCTCGTCTAACCGAGGCAGACCTTTTAGCGTCAGAGACATCTTCTCGGCTTGAGATGGGCTACAAGAAGAAAGCCCAACCCACCCTACTCGACCTAATCGAAGGTCAGCCGGGGAAGTCCAAACCGAGGCTTCCTCCTCCTCCGCCTCAGGCGAGCCCGCCGTCTAGGCACGAGCCTGCTGACCCTAAGCAGAAGAAGGATAAGGGTAAGAGGACCATCGAGGACAAATCTGGGCCCACGCGGGAGGGCGATGGCACTCGGCGGCCATCGAAGCAACTGAGGATAGGCTCCTCAACGTAGGATAAACAGGTCGCTCCCCCGCCCGAGGTCCAGGCCTGGCTCCCCGCCCCAATGCTCCGCGGGGCACCTTTGAGGGATGACTCCTCCCTCAGGGACTTTAAGGATGGCGAAGGCGCGTATGTGGCCGACGCTGTGGAGAGATGCCTGCTCCTTCCCGCGGACATGGCGGAGCTGGGGACCATGAGGAGTAGGGACGTCTTCCTTTGCCTCAAGCGATATTTGGGGATGGTAAGACCCTTAACACTTGTGCTTTTTCTTGCTTAAGTTTTTTTTTCTGCCTTCCTTTCTTTTTTGAGCTCGGCTAATTATAACTTATCTGTTTTGTTTGGCAGGCTGTCCAGGCCACTTTCAGGCTGGAAGAGGCGGCCAATGAACATGGAAAGGCCATGGATACAGAGCGCGATAAGCGCTTGGAGGCTACTCGGACCCTCAAGACGTCCGAGGAGGACCTTGCCAAGGCCAGGGAGGAGCTGAAGGCCATGACCCAAGCTAGGAACAGCGCGGTGGCAAGCCTTGAGGGTGCCCAGAGGCAGGTTGAAACTTAGACGAAGCGTCTAGGTGAGGTAGAGGGGCTGCTGAAGCTCGCCGAGGAGCAGATAGCTGGCCTGACGAAGAAAGTGGCCGATGCTGAGGAGGCCAAGAGGGTGGCTGAATGGGCCAAAGAGGAGGCTGAGAGGGCCAAGTTTGAGGCAGATCAAGGCCGGGAGGAGGCCTGGGCCACCAAGGATGAAGCTGAAGAGGCAGCCTATGCTGCTGGGGCAGCTGAGACAGCAGCTGCCTACAAATCCCAAGTCCCTGAGGTATGTAGGCGCTACTGCTCCGAAACTTGGAATGAAGCCCTCAAACAAGCTGGGGTGGAGGCCTCTTCTGACTTGTGGAAGGAGGAGAGCGTGTACTACCCCCTTGTCATCCGCGAGGCTGCCCCAGATGGCTCTGAAGCCGAGGAGGCTGCTGTGGAAACTGCTGCTACTCCGGGCGAGGGGGCCTCGGATGCTGGGGTCACTGATGAGCCAGTCCAAGGGAGTAATCCTCCCGTGGTGGTTGAATTGAGTGATGGCTCTAACGAGGATGCGCCTCAGCAGGCTGCAAAGCCTTCTCTCGATGCCCAGGTTTCTTCTGCCGAGGGGGCAGCTATTCCTGCCGTGCCTCTGCAGGCTGTCCCACTCAGTCAGGGCTCAGAGGACCCTGAGGCAGCTATGGGCCAGCCACCCACCGAGGCGGGCAACTAAATAGAAGAACTAGGCTCCTTGGCGCCTCTGCCTGCCTCACTTTACTTTTTGCGTCTTTCTTCATCCATTTTTCTTTACTTGTAATGTAACTCCCACCGTGTACTTCTTTCAATTTAATGCAATGTGAGCCTTACTCTTTTTTTCTGTTTGTTGTGGCTGTTTGCTTACTTGCACATTATCCGCTTTTTCTTTACTTGCATGATTTTAGCTTCAATTGCATCTCGGCCAATCGCGACATCAACTATTATAATGAGAGGGCATGTATGCTCTGATGCACCTTTCATTTCCTAAGGACCAGATAGAATTTCTTCGAGTAGACACTTAGGATTTCTTCAATGTAGTTAACTTCCCCATTGGCCTGAGTCCGAGGACCATGCAGAGCCCTAGTCCTGTCTAACACTTGAGTTTGGCTGTAAGTAACTAGTTTTCCTATAGGTTTGAGTCCTTGGACCATGCAAGACCTAGGTTCTGTCTAGCACCCAGATATAAGTGGTTAGCTCCCCATAGGCTTGAGTCCGAGGACCATGCAAGACTTAGGTACAATGCTACCTTCAATTGGCTGTAAGTAACTAGTTTCCCCATAGGCTTGAGTCCTTGGACCATGCAAGACCTAGGTTCTGTCTAGCACCCAGATATAAGTGGTTAGCTCCCCATAGGCTTGAGTCCGAGGACCATGCAAGACCTAGGTACTATTGCTAACCTTCAATTGGCTGTAAGTAACTAGTTTCCCCATAGGCTTGAGTCCTTGGACCATGCAAGACCTAGGTTCTGTCTAGCACCCATATATAAGTGGTTAGCTCCTCATAGGCTTGAGTCCGAGGACCATGCAAGACCTAGGTACAATTGTTAACCTTCAATTGGCTGTAAGTAACTAGTTTCCTCATAGGCTTGAGTCCTTGGACCATGCAAGACCTAGGTTCTGTCTATCACCCAGATATAAGTGGTTAGCTCCCCATAGGCTTGAGTCCGAGGACCATGCAAGACCTAGGTACAATTGCTAACCTTCAATTGGCTGTAAGTAACTAGTTTCCCCATAGGCTTGAGTCCTTGGACCATGCAAGACCTAGGTTCTGTCTAGCACCCAGATATAAGTGGTTAGCTCCTCATAGGCTTGAGTCCGAGGACCATGCAAGACCTAGGTACAATTGCTAACCTTCAATTGGCTGTAAGTAACTAGTTTCCCCATAGGCTTGAGTCCTTGGACCATGCAAGACCTAGGTTCTGTCTAGCACCCAGATATAAGTGGTTAGCTCCCCATAGGCTTGAGTCCGAGGACCATGCAAGACCTAGGTACAATTGCTAACCTTCAATTGGCTGTAAGTAACTAGTTTCCCCATAGGCTTGAGTCCTTGGACCATGCAAGACCTAGGTTCTGTCTAGCACCCAGATATAAGTGGTTAGCTCCCCATAGGCTTGAGTCCGAGGACCATGCAAGACCTAGGTACAATTGCTAACCTTCAATTGGCTGTAAGTAACTAGTTTCCCCATAGGCTTGAGTCCTTGGACCATGCAAGACCTAGGTACAATTGCTAACCTTCAATTATAAGTGGTTAGCTCCCCATAGGCTTGAGTCCGAGGACCATGCAAGACCTAGGTACAATTGCTAACCTTCAATATAAGTGGTTAGCTCCCCATAGGCTTGAGTCCTTGGACCATGCAAGACCTAGGTACAATTGCTAACCTTCAATATAAGTGGTTAGCTCCCCATAGGCTTGAGTCCTTGGACCATGCAAGACCTAGGTACAATTGCTAACCTTCAATTTGGCTGTGAGTAACTAGTTTCCCCATAGGCTTGAGTCCTTGGACCGTGCAAGACCTAGGTTTTGTCTAGCACCCAGATATAAGTGGCGTTGGGACGCGAGACGTGTGATCATGACAGGCAGAACATTTGAATCAAAAGAGACTTCTTTATTAATAGTAATACCTTTTCAGATTATTTACATTCCATGGACGAGGTACATGTTTGTCATCTAAATCTTCTAAATAATATGTTCCTATCCCTGCCACTGAGGTGATTCGGTAGGGCCCCTCCCAGTTGGGTCCGAGCTTTCCCCAAGAAGGGTTCCTGGCAGCTCCTACGACTTTTCTCAGCACCAGGTCTCCCGGTGCTAGTGGTCTGAGCTTTACATTGGTGTCATATCCCTGCTTGAGCTTTTGCTGGTAGTGGGCCAGCTGGATCATTGCTTGCTCTCTTCGTTCGTCTATCATGTCGAGGCTCCGCCCCAGCAGTTCATCATTGCTGCCTGGGGTGAAGGAGCTCGTCCTTAGTGTCGGGAAGTTGGTTTCCAGGGGGATCACTGCCTCCGCACCATAAGTCATGGCAAAATGTGTTTCCCCTGTTGAGCGCCGGGGCGTAGTCCGGTACGTCCAGAGAACGTGGGGCAGCTCTTCTACCCATCTTCCTTTGGCATCATCTAGTCTCTTCTTAAGCCCGTTGACGATGACCTTGTTGACCGCCTCGGCCTGTCCATTTCCCTGGGGGTAGGCTGGCGTTGAGTATCTGTTTGTGATCCCAAGTTCGCAACAGTACCTCCTGAAGGCCTTGCTATCGAACTGGAGCCCATTATCCGAGATGAGGGTATGAGGGACCCCGAACCGTGTAACTATGTTCCTCCAAAGGAATTTCTTCACGTCTACGTCCCTGATGTTGGCTAGTGGCTCGGCCTCGACCCACTTGGTGAAGTAGTCCGTGGCCACCAACAGATACTTCTTATTCCCCAGTGCCTTGGGGAAAGGTCCCACAATGTCCAAGCCCCATTGGGCGAATGGCCATGGACTGGACAACGGATTGAGGACCCCTCCTGACTGATGGATGTTTGGGGCGAACCTTTGGCATTGGTCACACTTCTTGACATACTCTTGGGCCTCTTGTTGCATTCCCGGCCACCAGTATCCTTGTGTGACGGCTCGGTGAGCCAGGGATCTCCCCCCTGTATGGCTCCCACAAATTCCTTCGTGCAGCTCTTCGAGCAAGGATTCTGCCGCTTCGGGGTGGACACATAGAAGGTATGGCCGAGAGTAGGACCGCCTGTATAGCTTGTGATCCTCGGACAACCAGAACCGAGGAGCTTTCCTTCGTATCTTTTCTGCCTCTGACCTTTCCTCAGGCAGGGCATCATCTGTGAGGAATCTCACTATGGGGTCCATCTAGCTGGGACCCATCACAACCTGATGGACGGGGATCACTCCCTTTGGCACTTCACTTGCCCTCTCCAGGTGTTCCACAAGTATGATCCGAGGCAGAGCCCCTGCCGAAGAGGTCGCGAGTGTGGCAAGTGAATCGGCATGATTGTTCCCACTCTGAGGAATATGGGACAAGCTGAAGGGGCCAAACTCCAACTGCAAGCGCTTGACTTGGCTCAGGTATTCTTGCATTCTCGAATCTCTGGCCTCCATCTCCCCCTTTACCTGTCCTACCACCAATCTGGAGTCTGAGAACATCTCTATCGACTTTCCTCCCATCTTTTGCACCATGATCATCCCTTGCAGTAAGGCCTCATACTCGGCTTCATTGTTTGTGGCCGTGAATCCGAGCCTCAGGGATTTCTCAAGGACATGATCTTCAGGGGATATTAGGACCAGCCCCACTCCGGACCCCCTTTGGTTTGCCGTGCCGTCCACATATACTTTCCAACATGGTGACTTCGGGATGGAGATTGCCCCAACCGATTTCTCATCACAGCTCTTGTCCTCGGCTGTCACTTCTTCGACTGGTTCAGCGAACTCGGCCGTCAAATCCGCTAGAACCTGGCCTTTTATGGAGGTCCGGGGCATGTACTTGACGTCAAAAGCCCCCAAAATTGTGTTCCACTTCGCGATTCTACCTGTGTAATCAGCGGCCCGGAGTACAGACTTCAAGGGCAATTGGGTTAGGACAACCACCGTGTGAGCTTGGAAGTAATGGGGGAGCTTCCTCGTGGCGTGGACCACTGCCAGTATAGCCTTCTCCAGGGGTAGGTATTTGACCTCCGCTTCGTGCAGCGACTTGCTGACATAGTAAACTGGCTTCTGAACGCCATTGTCTTCTCGTACCAGTACTAGGCTCACTGCGTGGGGCGCCACAGCAAGGTAGGCGTATAGGACCTCGTCGGGCTCAGGATTGGACATGATAAGCGGCCGGGATAGGTACTCCTTGAGTTGTTGGAAAGCTACGGCACAATCCTCGGACCACTCAAATCCTTTCCATTTGTTGATAAGGAGATAGAAAGGCCTGCACCTGTCAGCCGACCTGGAAATGAACCGGTTCAGGGCCGCGATCATCCCAGTAAGCTTCTGGATCTCCTTGGGGTTCTGCGGAGGCCTCAAGTCGTGAATGGCCTTGATTTGGTCAGGGTTGACTTCGATTCCACGGTGGGTGATCATATACCCCAGAAACTTGCCAGAGCTTACGCCAAACGAGCATTTTGAGGCATTAAGGCGGAGCTTGTGCTCTCTCAGGACGCCAAATGTGCGGCCGAGGTCCTCCAAGTGCTCGGACACCAGCTTGCTCTTCACCACCATATCGTCAACATAGACCTCGATGCTCTTGCCCAACATCGGCTCAAACATTCTCGTCATCATCCTCTGGTAGGTGGATCCGACGTTTTTCAGGCCAAACGGCATAACCTTGTAGTGGTAGTTCCCAATGGGCGTCACAAAGGCTGTCTTCTCTTGGTCCTCCAAGGCTAGTGGGATTTGGTGATAGCCCTGAAAGGCATCCAGGAAGCTCATCTGAGGATGGTCTGCCGTCGCATCTACTAGCTGGTCTATTCGTGGCATTGGGAAGGGGTCCTTTGGGCATGCTTTGTTCAGGTCTGTGAAGTCTACATAAACCCTCCACTTCCCACTTTTCTTCTTGACCACCACAGTGTTGGCCAACCATTTGGGGTAAAAGACTTCTTTGATAGCCCCTGCACGCTTAAGCTTATTGACCTCTTCCCTGATTGCATCAGTGTGTTCCTTCGACGGGCGCCGAGGTGGCTGCTGCTTGGGGATCACAGATGGGTTGACGTTAAGGTGGTGACAGATGAAGGATGGATCAATCCCAGGGGCATCGCAGGGGTCCCATGCGAACACGTCAAGGTTCCTCTTGAGGAACTCAAGTAACTCCTCCTTCTCCTGTGGAGGCAGCTGGGCTCCGACCTGGAAGAACTTCTCCGGATCATCGCCAATTACCACCTTCTCCAGGTTCTCACATTTAGCATCTTCGACAGGTGCATCCGGAGGCGCCACCTGGGTCTTTGATTGCTATGAATCTTCCTCGGCCGGGGCCGAGGACTGTGCATCAAGTCGATAGGATATGGCGGCCACCGTGCACTGCCTAGCCGTGGGTTGGTAACCTCGGATCTCCAGAACCTGGTCCCCTGATGGGAATTTCACCTTCTGGTGCAAGGTGGATGCTACGCCGTCCAAGGCGTGTAGCCAGGGCCTTCCTACGATGGCCGTGTAGGGGGAGTATGTGTCCACCACTACAAAGTTCGCCTCCACCACCACTGGGCCTGTCTGTACGGGCAGTCTGATCATGCCTTTTGGGATGACGAGCTTTCCGTTGAAGCTCATTAGGGGGGAGCTATAAGGTGTGAGGTCCTCCGGTTTTAGCCCCAGCCCCTTGTATAGGTCTGGACACATGACCTCGGCCGCGCTGCCACCGTCCACCATCACCCTTTTCACGTCATAGCCCCCGATTCTGAAGGTGACGATTAGGGCGTCCTCGTGTGGTTGGATGGTCCCAACCTTGTCCTCCTCCGAGAAACTCAATGTTGGGGGAGGATTCCTCCTGGACCTCTTCGGCCCCGTCCGAAGGTCCTCGGCGGGCAGTTGGGCTACAGACAACACTCGCAATGGGGGTGTGCCTGTTCTTCCTGGCGCGGCCAAGATTATGTTGATCGTCCCAGCGGGTTGCCCCATGGCGGCGTCCCTCCGAGGCTCTTGGTAGGTTTGGCCCTGCTGGCCGCTGGAATGGTGCAGAAGGTGCTTCAGCCTTCCATCCTGGACTAGCTGGTCCAGGTGGTTCCAGAGGTTCCTGCAATCCTCCGTGGCATGTCCGTGGTCCTGGTGGTACTGGCAATAACGGCTCTGGTTGCGCCTATCAGGCTCCCCCATCATCTTAGCCGGCCATCTGAAGTACGGCTCATTCTTTATCTTTTCCAGTACCTTGTGTACGGGTTCTCGGAATACTGCGCCAACAGTTTGGGCATTGGTCACCCCGGATTGCCCACCGAAATCCCTCCTCGGGCGGGCGTTGCTGTACCGATCCGACCTGAAATCCCTCATCTCCTGAGGGATAGCCTTCTCCTTTCCTTTTCCCTGCATCATATCTTCCTCCACCCGCTTGTACTTGTCGATCCGATCCATCAGTTGCCGCACGTTGGTGGCGGGCTTACCGGTCAAGGACTTCCTCAGACCGTGCCCCATTGGTAGCCCATTCTGGAATGTACTGATGGCGACGGCGTCATACTTGCCGTCCAGCTCGTTGTAGATCTCCCAGTACTTGTCCGAGTAAGCCTTGACGGTCTCCCCGTCACGTATGGATAAGGACAGCAATGCGCTCATGGGCCGAGGAGGCCTGCTGTTCGTGACAAAGCGGGAACCAAAAGCCTGGGTCAGCTGTCTGTACGAGTCTATGGAATTCGTCCTTAGACCGTTGAACCACCTCATCGCCACAGGTCCCAAGCTGGATGGGAAGACTTTGCACATCAGCGCCTCGTTCTTGGAGTGGACAGTCATCCTCTGGTTGAACTGGCTCACATGCTCCACGGGATCCGTTTTGCCATTGTAAGCAATGAAGGTTGGCTGCTGGAACCGCTGAGGAAGCTCTACCTCCTCAATACGACGCGTGAAAGGCGACCTGGAGAGCTGATCTAGCGCCTTGCTCATGGCATCACCTCCTAAGCCCCTGGGGGTTGGGTTGGCACGCCTACGCCTCTGGTAGCGTTCCTCCTCGTGGGAGAAAGTCTCACTGAGGGGCGTTCTTGACCTTTGCCTGTATTCATCATCACTCTCGTCGTCAGAGGGCAGGTCAGGGCTGGGTTCGGACCGTCTTCGCTGCGCACGGCGCAGCTGCCTCTTCAGATCATCTATCTCGCGCTGCATGGCCACCTTATCATCCTTCCTCTAGAAGGCGTGGCTATGGGCCTCCTCCGATCGCGTGGCCTGGCCATCGTCACGCTTCTGGGGAACGTGCCCGTCCCCCTGGCTTTCGCTCGCCGTTGAAGTATGCACGCTTCCTTCTCGAAATCGTCTGTTGTCGTTCTGACCGCCCCCGGGGTCGCCATAGTTACCCTGATGCCTTGACTTCGCCGGTTCAAGTCGATTGAGATTTCTTTGGTGAAGGCCTGATCCTACCATGTTTGACTGCTGTCTTTACTAACGCGCAAGCTCTTCCCACAGACGGCGCCAATTGTAGGGACCGGTTTCGAGCGCTCTCCGCAGATTGTGAGAGTGGACCCAAGCCCAGCTAACCCTCCAATAAATTTATAGAGTATAGGTTCAAAAGCTAGGCCCTAGTAAGGAATGCAACGGCCCTGCATGGTTGAACGCGAATGCTAATAACTTAAGTGTGGGTTGGAATACACAATAAGGCTCCTCGGACGGGCCTTATAAAGCTTGAAGTTCTTATTATCTCTTCTCAGAAAGGTTACAAGGTTGGAGAGAATATAAACTGCTACAGTATTTCTTTTTCTCTGGTTTTCCGTCCGTCCCCCTCTCAAGAGGGACTTCTTACATTATATACTCCTCTCCCAGTTGATCCTAGCCCTACATTTGTTGATCAACCCAGCTTCCACTTGAGAGCCTGTCCCATCAGCCGCATTCCCATCCCTCCTGTGGGTTGCAGCGCCCAAGACGGCACTGTTCAGAGGTCCTATCCTCATTAATGCGGCCAGGGCGTTAGTTGAAGGCATTTAATGTGGAGGTGACAGTTCACCTGGGACTTGTTCCTCCACCATGCTTCCATGTCCGGTGCTTGGTACTTGCTATTTGCTCCTTGGATTCTCGGAGAGATTCCCCTTAAGGGTATACTGTTTGCCCACTTTCTGACCTCGGTCGCCCGAGGATGTAACCATCCTCGGCAATGCTCCTTGGGCTCTGGGCTCTGCACTTTCGTCCTCGGACCTTGGACGCGTTCTCGGCGTGGGCCTCTGGGCCTAGTCTGAAGTGGGCCGGGGTTGCTTGACTTATCCTGGCCCCACAACTTTCATAATAAATGTAAAAAAGAAAAGGCGAGGGCATCATTATCATCCATGTAAATTCATTCCTCAATATAAGAATGGTTTATGCAACCATATAGTGGGTACCATCTCATTAGCATGTTATATTATTTTAAGAGTAACTCTAGAATTCTTAAAATCAATATAAATTATAAAAGCTTTTTTATTATGTGGTGCTCTTAGAAATTGGTTAAAGTATTGATAGATTTCTTTATATTTAGAAAGTAGGAAAAGTTAATTAAAAAATATACACATATATATATATATTTATAAAAAGTAATTCCACTAATCTTAATATAGTAGCTGACTATATTGAGTTTTACGGGCATTTGTTAATTAAATCAAAATGTTATTAATTTATTTTGAAATAAAATATTTATGCTTTTTTCTTTTAGAAACAAATGATTTGTATTCCATTACATAATCATTTTAAAATAGATGATTTTACTAATTTTATTACAAAATTACAATAAATATCAATTTTAATACAATGTGTTAATAATAAAGCTTTTATTACAAGGAAAAAAAAAAACCCTTGTAAGAAAACGAAAAAAAAATTATCTAAGTGTATATATATATATATAAAAGAAAATTGATATATTTATAACATTTTTATAACAAATTTTAAATAGTAAGTTGTTACTAGTTGTTATTATTAGGTTAAAAAAATAATCTCAATGCTAAATTCAAATTTGTATCAATAACAATTAATTATTTATGATTTGTTGACCGTAACACTTCCTTAAAAAAAGAAAAAAAAAAAAGAAAAAAAAAGAAAAAGAGTAGCTAAATGATGCTGTTGTTGATGACGGCTGTAAAACAAGCCGAGATGACAATTCCGATCAAACTGCCTCCTTTTTTTCCCTTCCCAAACCCAAAAAACCTTCACACAAAAAAAACTTTACTATTTTCTCGTCTTAGCTAACTCCGATCAAACCTTCACACACTCTCTCTCTCTTAGTCTTACTATATAGCTACTAAGTTTTGATAAAAAAAAAAATGAGGAAAGATGAACCTAACGCCGTCAATTCCTCTTTCGACTCTCATCCTCACCTCACCGCAAACGCAACCGCGACTACAGCTGCGACCACTGTGGAATTCAGTTCTAGGGTTTCCGATGCTCAATCGGCCACCGACTCGGCCAAGTCGACTCATTCCGCGTCGCCTCGTTTGCAATTCTTCATCCGAATGATTTCCGAGGGTAAGACTAGGGTAATCCAAGCTCACCCTCACGATACCGTGAAATCGCTCCACGAGCGAATCCAATTGGTCACCGGAATCCCGGTCCACGAGCAAAGGCTCATATACGGAGGCAAACAGCTCCAGTGGGAACGCTCGCTCGCCGAGTGCTCCATCGAAAACGACGCCGGATTGCAGCTCGTCGGCCGTATGCATAGCACCGAGCATCCTCACGCTTGGCAAGTCATCGACGAAATAGTTTCCGTCGTCCGCCGGCTCTGCCGCGGCGAAGCCGTCCCTGCCGCCGCCGATCACATCATGTCGAGGATGAGTGAGTACTTGTCGGCCACTCCGAAAGAGAAGGAGCAGCTGGCGGCGGGGCATTTGCAGATATTTATGTCGTCTTCGGCTCCGGCCGCGCTGGTCATGCTCTACATGTCCATGGAGAAAGGTAACAGGGACTGTGCTGATAGTGCCATTAGGCATTTCTTGAATATTAGTCGAAATTCGTTGCCAAAAAGTCATCATAATTATTGTGCACCAATAGTATTAGAGTTTTGTAAGTTGCTTAGGAGAGCTGGAGATGAGGACCCTTTGTATTTATCTTGCCGGAGTACATTTGGCATGATGTTACAGTCGATTCGACCTTCGATGAAAAGTGTTAGGGGTGGTGGAGCCATTGTGATGGAAGAGATTTTCCCGTTTATTAGGGAGATGGCGAGTAGGTTGTGTAGGGATTTAGGATTGAGTATGGAAACCCCTGGTACTGCAGGGCCACTGTCGAGTGATGTTTGTGATTTCACAGCGTTCGTCCTCCCCTTGAGGACTATGATTATGGTTCCTGTGAGTTTTGAGGGTCTCATACCGGTGACGTTTGTTGAGGGGGAAGGATATAAGCATCCAGTGTTGGCACAGGAGCTCAAGTTTCTTTATCTTATATTTATTGATTTGTTGAATAGAATGGATGAGTGCCTACGAGGAATGGATGGGAACTTGATTGGGGAAGGCGAAGTTGTATATTCGGGATGGTCTCAGTATCTTGCCATTTTGAAGGAACTGCATGGCATTTCAAAAATTTATCAGGGTGCTGAAGAACGGTTTTGGACGGTTTTGAGGCTTTCAAAAACGGCACTTTGTGCTCTAATTATTAAATATGCCAAGCGTGAGGACGATCATCAGTGGCTTCTTGAGCGGAAGGATGTAACCGATTTTGAGTCTAGAAGGCATTTGGCTATGATGATGTTTCCGGAGGCTAAAGAAGACTACGAGGAACTGCATGAGATGCTCATTGACAGGTCTCAATTAATGGCAGAATCATTTGAGTATATACAACGGGCAGAATCCGAATCTCTACATGCTGGTCTCTTTGTGGAGTTCAAAAATGAGGAAGCTACAGGTCTGGGTGTATTGCGGGAATGGTTTTTTTTGGTATGCCAAGCTATATTTAACCCAGAAAACGCTCTTTTTGTGGCATGCCCAAATGATCGTAGAAGATTCTATCCTAATCCAAGTAAGCTTTAGTTGGCTTCTAATAGATTCTTTTATTGATCTGTATTTAATTTGGTTGATTTCTATGCATCTCTTTTTTTTTTTTTTTTTGTTTTGTTTGGGGGGTTTTTTTTGGGGGGGGGGGGGGGGTATTATGGATGATTGACAAAAGCTTTTGTTGCATTCTTGTTTGTATAGTTGTTGATAGTGGGTATAGACGCTAGAATTTGTGTGTTGTTACGACGTATGTTAAATGATCAACCAAAAACCTTTTGTTGCATTGCTGTTAGAGTAATTGTTGATTTGGGCATAGACTCAGGAATTTGTGCTGTTACATTTCTGTTTGTGTAGTTGTTGATATTGGTATAGACCCATGAATTTGTGTTTGGTGGGGAACCACATGTGGAATGATTTACCAAAACCTTTTGTTACATTGTTGTTTGTGCAATTAATGATATAGATATAGACTCAAGAATTTTTGTGTTTGTGTTTTTTTTTTTTTTTTTTGGGGGGGGGGGGGGGGGGGGTGTGGGGGGTGGATATTACTGCATATTATGGATGATTGACCAAATGCTTTTGTAGCATTTTTGTTTGTATAATTGTTGACATGGGTATAGATGCGAAAATTTGTGTTGTTACGACATATGATAAATGATCAACCGAAAACCTTTTGTTGTGTTGCTGTTAAGTGTAATGGTTGGGTGGGGGGTATAACCACATGTGATGAATGATTTTTTTTTTTTTTTGTGTGGAGGGGGGAGGGGGGGTGGGGTGGTGTTGGGGTGGGGGGGTGTTGTTACTACATATGATGAATGATTTACCCAAACCTTTTGTTGCATTGCTGTTTATGTAATTGTTGATATGGGAATAGACTCAAGATCGACCAAAATCTTTTGTTGCATTGCTGTTTGTGAAATTGTTGATATTAGTATAGACTCAGACATTTGTGTATAACCTCTGTTACATTGCTGTTTGTGTAATTGTTGATATTGATATAGATTCAAGAATTTCTGTGTTTTGGGGGGGGGGGGGGGGGGGGGAGGGGGGAGGGTTGCGGGGATGGCAACAGGGCAAGGCTGTTTGGAGCTATTTACTAACCATAATGAGATGTTTTTGACATTGATAATGTAGAGATGAAAGAGAAAAGAGGGGATAGTATTGAGAGTAATAAGATAGATAGAACAAGGGCTGGTTTGGTTGGTCATTTTACAAACTGTTTTCATCACTTAAAAACAAAATGAGGTGGTGGGGTCCCATAAAAAAAACTTGTTTGGTGAATTGTTTTCGAAAAACCAAACTTAAAAATGGTTCCTTAGATTTACTCTGCAAACCCTAAACTGAAACTTTTTTTTAGAAGTTTTCAAGTTCGGGGGTTGTGTTTTTAACAAAAACTTGAAAGAGATATACTTTTGCGGAACGGTTTTTAACTCTTTTGTTTCTCACATTTACAACCTATAAGATACGTTTTTGGAAACCTATTTCAAAACTGGTTTTTACCCTTTTTGAAAACACATTTTAAAATGGTGAACCAAACAGCCTCCAAGTGTTTTGGGGGATGAAAATAGAATATTTATGAAAATTTTAAAATATATATATTAATAATACACGCACACACACTCAAGTGAAGCAAAAAAAGCGTGTCCTCACCCTGTTGATCTTCAGGGTTGGGAAAACCCATGCGGGGAATTTTATCCATCCTTTGTGGTGTGTTTGGGCTGCACCTCGCAGCCCGGGGTGGGGGTTTGAGCCCATGTGATTTCAGTCTGGTTTTTTTTTTACATTATCAAATGTCAAAATTGTATCCGTAAGAGAACAGTAATATGTTGCATCATCCCTTACAACCATATATGACCATTATCGTACTTAAATTGTAATCTTCATTTTTCTCAGTGGTGTCTTATGGGGGAAAAAAAAAATTTGCAAGTGTTATACATTTTTTAAGAGTGTTGGAACTTGGATTTCAATCAACATGTGTTTGACGTATATGTTTAATTTATGTAGAAGTTGGAATAATGACTGGTAATGAGGCCAGAAGATTTTCAACATGTTTGTGTGAGTCTAGTTGTTTGATTTTTCATTTGCTTAAGTTTCTGTGGATAATTATGATTTTTTGATGTTTATGAAGTAATGAAAGAATGGTGGTTAGGATTGACAGACTGGTTCTCAGTATGGAGTTGTATATTATGGCTCTGGTATGAGTAAATGTAAACTGCTAGATGATGTATTATTGCTACACAAAAATCATGAATCAAAAGTATTGTATTGCATGGAAAAAGGATGCGTTTGTAGCAGATCAAATCCATTGGCAAAATGGGGATATCCATTGGGACATTCTTTTCATTAGATTGGTTAATGACTGGGAATTAGAGAACCTACAATATTTCCATGCTCTTTTGTATTCCAGATATATTGAGCGGAGGGGGGAGATAGAATGGCATGGAGGCCTACTAGGAAGGGATCTTTTGAAGTTAAATCATATTATAGAGTCCTTAGCGATGGAGGTATTCAGTCCTTTACACAGAGAAGTATTTGGAAGGTGAAAGTTCCTCCCAAAGTTTTTTTTCCCCCTTCACTTGGGCAGCAGCCAAAGGTAAGATTCTGAAATTGGATAATTTGGGGAAGAGGAGTATTTGCATTGTTAACCACTATTGTATGAGTAAGAATAGTTGGGAATTGGTGAATCACTTGCTTCTTCACTGTTCTTATGCATAGAGCTTGTGGAATTTCGATTTTAGCTTGTTTAGTGTCTCTTGGGTGATGCCTAAGCATGTGGTGGAGTTGCTGGCTTGTTGGAGGAGAGGGGTTGGTCAACATTGGGCAGCAGTTATTTGGGAGGCAATTCTGTTGTGTATTATGTGGACTATTTGAGAGAATGGAATCTTCAAACTTTTGAGGAGGAGAAGCATACCATTATTGGGCTGAAACAGTTCCTTTTGCTTTCCTTGTTTGACTGGATGACTGCTATGAGTGGTCTGCATATTTTTTTCCCTGTTGGATTTCCTAGATCTGTGTTCATTTGCAAAATTTTTGACTTCCCTTAATACACAACCTGTGTACCAGGGAGAAGTATGTACCTTTCTTTTTTTCTTTTGATAAAAATTTAATCAACTATAAAAAAAACCATGCATCAAAATTCCAATAAGAAAACTAGAAGATAATCATAACAGAACCAGACCTGCAAGCATAGAGAGATAAGAGTCTTGCAGAAGTCAGTTCTTGTCTTTAGAGCTGGTTTTATGTTTTGTTGATGTTTGTGAAGGATTGGAAGAATGATGGTGAGGACTGACCGAGTGGTTCTCAGTCTGTTGTGGTTTTTGTATATTCTGGTTCTTGTATGTGTTAATGTAAACCTGGCTAGATGATATGTTATTGATACAAAAAAACTATGCCTCAAAAGCAGGGGCGGCGCTACGTTAGTCAGGGGAATCCCCTGACCTGAAAATTTTATATATATATATATAATATTTAAAAAAAGAGTTATTTTGAACTGCCTGCAATACAAATTTGCACCCCCTCACCATCAACCTGACCCGGTGACCCCTTTATTTTTTAAAGCCCAACTTAAACTCCAGAAAAAAAAAAAAAAAAAAAGAAGTCCAAAAGAAAATTTTGGTCTTTAATCTCAGAAATAAAAAGCGCATAAATCAAAATTTGAAAAATCATTAAAAAAAAGGGTCAAATAAAACCTAAGAATTTGTAGCTGCCTAACCTCCAAAATCTCTCATTATCCTTCTTTACTCTCCAAACCCAAAGGAAAAAGGCTGCCTCTACTTCACACACACAAAATCTGCCACCGCCTGACTGTCCCTAATCTGCCGCCGCCGCTGCCGCTTGGTCTGCCGTCTGCCGCCGCTTGATCTGGTTTTTCAGCTCTCTCTTTCTCTCTTTCTTTCACTGTGAGAGTGTGTTTATGGTGTTTTGTACCGCTGCCCCTGTGTGGCGTTATCTTTTGATTTTTTTTGTTGAGTTTTGAATCTTGGACCGTGTGTGTGACTGTGTGTGGGAGCTGTGGCGTTAAGAAACTGTGTTCTGAACTTCTGATATTTGTTGTTAAGTAACTCAACTTGAGTTTTGAGTCTCTAAAGTCTGACCGTGTGTGTGACTGTGTGTGGGCCTGTGGGGTTAGTGGGTTATAGACTTATAGGATTTTTTACTTTTATTAGTTTAAAGTGTTTTATTGTTGTTGTTGTTGTTGTTTTTTTTTTTTTTTTTTTTTTTGATGGGATGTTTTATTGTTGTTGAGTACTTGAGTTTGAGTTTCTTTACTGTTGGGTGTTGGCATGTTGTAGAGTTGCTGTGAGTGTTTTATTGATTTGATATAAAGTTGAGTTATTACTTATCGCTTTGACTATTTGATTAATTTGTGACTTGTGAGTAGTTTTTTAATTTTGTTGAATGTGAGTTGTGAGTTGTGAGTGGTTGTTGGGTATGTGACTTGGTCAATACATTAATACTAAAGACAGTAAAAATATAAAACATTTAAAGAATTGTAAACTTATAAATTGGAGACCTTGCTAGAAAGATGGTGGAGACAAATAAGGATGTTATATATCCATTGATATATTTGCTTGTGAAGTTAGTTTTGACCTTTCCTATTGCGACTGCAATAGTGGAAAAAAGCTTTTTAGCAATGAAATATATCAAGAATGAATTGCGCAATCGAATGGGGGATCAATGGTTGAATGATTGTTTGACTGTGTACATTGAAAAAGATATAGCTCGTAGGATTGATAATAAATCTATCATGCAACGGTTTCAAAATATGAAACCTTGTAGAAGACAATTGTAGAATTTCATTTTTTTTTTGGTGATATTGATATATTCAAGTCTCTTTTGTTTTAGATTTTATACAATTTATGTTTCTTATTGACCCTTTGGACAAAAATCCTGGAGCCGCCCCTGCTCAAAAGTTCAATAAGAAAACTAGAAGATAATCATAACAGAATCAGACCTGCGAATGGTAGGTTAAGAAATACAAATAATCTAATCTGTATGTAGAATGCAAAGTTATCATACTCAAGATTGAGTCCCATGGGCAAATGGTATGATTTTACGTAATGAATTGTTTACCTTTGATGAGGCTGTATTGCCCCCTTTTCAACAAGTTACAAAACAATAGTTTCTGGAACAAGCTGTTCGATATTAGATTGTAAACTCAGTTCAGCCACTATCAAACTGCCATTGAACCTATATTGGTATTACTCATATTTTTGGGAATTGTCATCATGCAGAATTTCCCTGATTCAGAGTTCTGAGTTATGCTTCTATTTCTGTTAAAAGAGTTCTACACTTAAAATTATAAAAATATTTATCATTTTGTTTAAGTAAATATTATATTGAGGCAAAGAACTCTTTTTCCAGAGACAATTATGATTTGTTCATCCATTTCCTTCTGTATGCAGCATCAAGGGTGGATCCCATGCACCTTGAGTATTTCAGCTTCTCTGGTCGGGTGATTGCATTAGCTTTGATGCATAAAGTTCAAGTAGGCATTGTCTTTGATCGTGTCTTTTTCTTGCAATTGGCTGGGAAGTACATTTCGTTGGAAGATATAGGGGATGCAGATCCATGCTTGTATAATAGCTGCAAACAGATTCTGGATATGGATTCTGATTTTATTGATTCAGATGCTTTAGGACTAACATTTGTTAGAGAAGTTGAGGAGTTAGGATCCAGGAAAGTTGTGGAGCTTTGCCCTGGTGGGAAAAGCAAGGTTGTGAATAGCCAGAACAGGGAGGAATATGTTAGGCTTCTTATTGAGCATCGCTTTGTCACATCTATCTCAGACCAGGTATCACAATTTGCACAAGGTTTTGGTGATATTCTTTCCAACTCTAAGCTCCAGAAGTTTTTTTTCCAAAGTTTAGAGCTTGAAGATCTTGATTGGATGCTTCATGGAAGTGAAACTGCTATTTGTGTTGGTGATTGGAAGGCACATACTGAGTACAATGGCTACAAAGAAACGGATCCTCAGATATTCTGGTTCTGGAAGGTACGTGCTTGCAGGATTTTAATTTATTAAATTTATTTGTGTTTTCCTCTACTTAGTTTTTTTCCCATGTTTACAAATGATTTCCTTCTAAGGCACATACTGGGTTTACTTGAATTCCCATTTTGAAGATGTGAGTTCAAAAAGTTCCATAATTCTCACTTTTTTTTTTCACAAATCGTATTTTTACACCTTTCATGCTAACAGGAGTCATTTGGTGAGAAATTGTATTTTTAATTTAGATGTGTAAAATGCCCATTACTTGAAACATAGTGTAAGAATACAACACCTTTTAAACTTGCATCTTCAAGATGTGACATTTGTAGAAGGCGTTTCCAGTGAAATCGAATCTCGAAAGTGCAATTTCATGCTAAGTTGGAAATTAAACATGGCAGTGTTTGTCCATGTAGGCAAGATGAAATTCAAAGTTGTTAAAATATTGGGATCCTATTACTTATCAAATAAATAAATATATATATATATTTTTTTTTTTGTAGGAGAAAAAAAAACCTGTGTTTTTATTTTATATATATATAATTTTTATTTTGAGAATCTAATTTATAGTGGATAAAGCAATTTGAAAATCAACAGGAGAGTGATTCTATTTTTTAGGCAATGTTTTAGTGGGAGTTGGAGTTGTATTTTTACCGGATTGTCCTTTAGTTTTGTTTCTACTTAAACATAGGGGTGTAGGGGTATTTTTGAACCAAAAAAATAAGGATCCCAAATGGGGAAAGCCCCTTAAATAGTAGTAGAGATATATTGGGATCCTACAGGATTAGTGAATGAGCTTTCTGGATTGAATCAAGGATTGTAAGATCCTACTTTTCGCATGTACCTCAATAAGCCTTAGGACAAAATCCATACTCATATTATCCCATGGCTTTTGAGGTACTGTAAGTGGAGTATACACCCATGTATTTTGCTTTTGTCCTTTGGAAACTTGACAAATATGACAATGATTAAGAATCTCTCAACTTCCCTCCAAATCATGGCCAATAGAATTTGTCCTTTGGAAACGATGCTAGTTACAGACAAATTGTCTTGTTCAATGTACTTTGATGCCTACTAAAGTGTGCTGCAGAATCCTGGTTACTGCATTGCTTCTTGTTCTACATGCAGTTCTTCTTCTGCTTCTCTTTGCTAGTTTGCACTTGCTTTTTTTCGTCTCAAAGATTTAGATTCTTGGCTGGACACAGGAGCAGAATGCTGCCTTCCCCAGCCTCTCTTACCTGAACTTCTAATCATGTTTTTATTTGGTAAATTCTTGGTTGCACTTGTCCTGCTTCTTGGGATACTGCCTACGGGAACGATAACTATCAGTCAGCTTCTTAGAGGCAGATTCTCCATATTGAGATCCAAAAAGCCTGGCCAATGGTTGTTTGATGTGGTCCTCAATTTTAAATGCCATTTGATAGACTTCATCAATGCTAAAGAATCAAACTATAGTCATTTCCCTTTTTACTTTGGGGAAAAGGCTAGCTTTGTATCCTGATAAAAGTTGATGATCATTTTTATCAATTTGACAGTGAATTGGGAGGTTACTGAACTTCTTGGTGTAATCTTCAACCATAATAGATCCTTGTTTCAATTGAATCAGCCAATCATTTAAAGAATCTTTATAATCAAGCTGAAGGTATCTCTTTTTGTATAAGCTTCATTTTCCCCCCAATGAATGATTGAAGGCTGACCAAGTATGAGCATGTGTTTTTCAATGTTGCGCCACCACATTTGTCTTTGTCAAAAGGGGGAAGGCTCACTCCAATTAAAAGTATGCTGTCTAAGTCTCCCTACTTATTTTAGGTTCTTAATTCCCCTCCCTTTTGGTGTTGCAAATAGAATGTAGAAAATTCAAAGGGGCTTTCTCTAGGGTGGTTTGGCGGATGAGCTTAAGTTCCATTTAGTTAATTGGGATTCGGTGTATTACCCAATCAAGAGGGAGGTTTGGGATTAGATGTTTGATGCTATTTAATCAAGCGTTGTTAGGGAAATGGTTATGACGCTTTGGGGTGGAGACAAACTCTTTCTGGTGTAGGTGATAGAAACTAAGTATGGGATATGCCAGGATTGTTGGTGTACAGATAGTGTGGGGCTTACATATGGTGTGAGTCTATGGAAATACATAAGCAAGGGATGCTCCAAGTGTGCAAAAAATTTGTAAAAATATGCGGTGGGGACCAGGAATAAGATGGTGAGATCTTCAAGGATCATTACCCAGAACTTTTTCTAATTGCTTAGACAAGGAGGCGAAGGTGGCTGACTATTTGGATGTGTCAAATGGTTGTATTGGAACCCATCTTTTAATTGGGTTGTGCATAATTGGGAGTTTGAATCCATGGATTCTTTCTTGACAGATTTGTACTCTTTTAAGATACGTTTGTCTCAAGAGGATTGGAGGACCTGGACTATTCTAGAGCTCTGGGCTTCAAAGTTAATATTTATTATAAAGCTTTGAGAAAAGGAGGGGATCAACATTTCCCTTGGCACACTATGTGGCGAGTTGAATCTCCTCCTCGTGTCAGATTCTTTATGTGGCTTACAATGAAGAGCAAACTCTTAAGTATGGTTAATCTGCAGAAAAGAGCATTGTTATGCCAGATTTGTGTAGCATGTGCTAGTCTGATGAGAAAACCATTAACCATCTATCCCTATATTGTAGCGTTGCTAGAGAGCTTGGGATTTCCTATTGTGTCTTTTCGGTGTGAGTTGGATGATGCCTAGGAGAATGTCAGATCTACTACTAAGCTGGGCCGCTCTATGTGTGAAGAAGGACCAGTTGAAAATCTGGAGAGCTATTCAATCTTGATGTGGACTGCTTGGAGACAAAGGAGTTACCACATTTATAAAGACAGAATGCTTGGTAATCCAGCTCATGTCGCACTCGCATATAGTGGGCAATTTATTCAGATGTGAATAGGCTTCTTTGCAGTCCTCTGCCCTTGATTCGTATCTATCGTCTTTTTTGGATAGTTTGTATTTTGGTTGACGTCTGATTTCTTTTTTTCTTTTTTCTTTTTTTTCTTTTCTGTTAGAGTGCCCCATATTATACTCTGTGTGCTTAGGCCTTGACCATACTTTTCCATCCCATACCATACCAATCACAATAATCTTCCATTGCAACTAACCAATCAAAGAAAGAATGAGGAGCAAGCTTTCCAGAAAAATCGGGAACATCAATTCTCACATAGTAATGTTATCATTGGCCATCTTGTAAACTTCTTGTTCAATCATCTCCCCATTGTTGTTGTGAATGGAGCGTCTAGGATTGACTTCTTGTTTTTGATACCTGAATCTCCTAGACACACCTGTTTTGCTGCTCTCTGGATTGTGCCTACTAGGTTCTTCGTAACCTGCCATAGCTTGATTAATCAATATTGTAGAATCTGTTGTCTTTCCAACTTCTAAATGAGTAACTCAGTCAGTGAGGTTTTCAAGCTATTAAGCAATCCATAATAGCAAATCATGTTGTTGTTGGTTTAAAAGTCTTCTCTGGTGAACTCTTCCACTTAGTGTTTCCATGGTAGTAGAAAATTCAAATGATAGAGAGCGACAGACCTGCTCTGATACCAAACTGATGCACCCTAGGATAAACAGAAGTCCTGGACGCCTACGTTAGCGAAAAAAGGAAGGATATAGAGGGGAAGTAGATGTTGGAGTTCACTTCTGACAAGGTGAGCTCCTTTTCTCATAACAGAAGTAGGGTGCAAGAGTTTTCTCGTGTGTACATACATGCATACATCTGATTCGATAGTGCAACAAAATGGAATCTAGAAGTTAATCATATAAGCATTGTATTTGTTCAAACATGATCATTTTCTATTACTTAGAAGAATGATAATATTGTGGAATTTTATATTTGGAATTAGATAAAGTCATAAAACTTAAAAGTTGCATCTGCTATTGTCGCTAAAACTGATTGCATTGCACTATGCATTTTAGTATGGAATAGCTAGCAACTTTTCATCATTAAAGAGAATTATAGTGAATTACTACTTTATTTAGGAAGTTTTTTGCTCATGTGATGAGTGGGTAGTTGCAGGGATTAGACTGTCATTAGTAGGATTTCTAGTAGCCCGTTCAAGGTTGGGGCACAAATAGTTTCTTAGTTGCCTTCCTCGTAACAGGGCTTTGACCTTGATGAACCTGAACCCCCAATAGGAATGCCTAAACTTTAGTGTCCCAGGAAGTTCTTTGAAAATGTTGGTCATTGCTTGCTGGTAGTTATTTTGGTTTCAGTCATAGTTCTTTTGTTCCATTCCTGCCCATTTCAACAAGTTGGGGCTACTATCACAATGCAGCCTGCCCTGTTTTAGTAGACTGATGTTCTCTTAATTGAAGCTCAAGTGTTCGGATTGGATCTTATTGAGGTGACCAGTATAAAGGCATGAGAGAGAGATATTTACCCATGTTATGCTTGGAATTGACGAAGAAGTACTATGGCCTTTGTATGTTTTTATCCCCAAAAAACAGGTACACCATTAGGCTCTCGGGGTTCTGCTGTGAGAACAATTATGAAACTTACTGCTTTTATAACATTTGGGGAAAGGACAAGGGATTTCTTTCTTTTTCCTTGATTTTTGATGAATTTAGAAGATTATTAAAAGACATTTTCATATTGGTGAATACTACCTGATAATGTATCGAATCTTTTCAATCAGGGTTTGACTCAATGATCGGGCTGAATGAACAGAAATTCGTTAGAATTAATTAATTTATTTTATTTTTTTATTCTTTGAGTTACACATACTTCTGATGGGTCTCATACCAACAGCCTCACCCACCACCCAACTCTTACACAGGAAGGAGATGCTATTTGAGCAAGAGCTCCTTGGCAGAAATGCTTTAGAATTATTGGAATATTTTGGGTGCCTAGCATACCTGTAACTATCCTAGACTTGAAATATGTAGAACCACAATGAGATGGCCATAGATAAAATTCAAGCAACACAGCAAGATTTTATTTATTTGTTGGTTAATGCCAAGTTGAAACCCATCTTGTAGGTCTTGAACTTTGATCTCACCCATTCTTATGGAGGAAGGAATTGTTATTTGGGCCAGAAATGGTAACAACACATGATATGTGTAACCCAATCCCAGATGATAGAATATCAATAAGCTTACCTTGAATTTGCGTAGACAATTGTTTGATCTTGTATATTGTTTACAGTGTGAGACTGTCTCTGGCTCCATGGCAAGGTATAATTAATGACAGCGTAACTCGCACTGCTCCACTAGCAAATTCTTAAGACCTTGACCTGCCTGTTGACAAGGCAGTAGCATTTCCAAACAATTCTCTCTCAATTTATTAGGTAAGTAGATATTGAAAGCCTTAAAAGGTCAACAACCTGTGTTTAGCAGACTTTGAGCCAAAACAGTCAAGCAATGTTGAATTTGAAGTAGCTGTAGATCTCTCTGTTATTAACTAATAAATAAATTATATGAATAGGGATTGATAGTTGTTGCCAATTTGTTGTGGTAATTAAATTATCTTTGCTTAAAAAATTTGCAGATTGTTGGGGGAATGTCAGCAGAGCAGAGAAAGGTTCTTCTCTTTTTCTGGACCTCAGTGAAATATTTACCAGTGGAAGGTTTCCGTGGATTGGCTTCCCGGCTTTACATATACAGGTCCACAGAGTCTTATGATTGCTTGCCTTCATCTCACACTTGCTTTTATCGGTTGTGTTTCCCACCCTATCCATCTATGGCTGTCATGCAAGATCGCCTTCATGTGATCACCCAAGAACATGTATTTTGTAGCTTTGGTACTCGGTGAAATAGTTGCATCTGAAGATCTGGGTTGAAAGGGTTTTTCGACTGCACATAGAAATATTTGTCCTCAGGTTGTACAGATTATAGGATGATTGTCATTAGACTATGTAAGAAGGTACTATAGTTCTCTTATTGCTCACCCTTCTTTTTGCATCGTTGGATGAAGGTTGCAATGTCATTGTTCTTTTTGTTGTCTGTTTGTATAGGTATAGTATAAATAAAGCAGGAGGCAGAAAAATGTAAATCTCTCTGCTTCCATGGACTTATTTCATAGTATTAGATACTGGCTTATCGGGACATTTAAGCACACAGATTATGCAATGACAAGCAAGTCAATCTCCTTTTTCTCTGATAATCATCAAGTTCTTATAAGATTATGTGAATAAGATCAATATCCCCGTTTTGTTTAGAATACTTTCAGGTTGTGATATGGTGCAATTGTTTTCAAGTCCATTGCTTCTCTGTTTTTGTTCATAATTCTCCCAAAAGGCCTGTTTAACAATTTAAAAGTTTTTCGAAATTGTTTCCGAAGCTAACTCATTTCCCTGTGTCACTCTCCTTTTTTTAATTTTTAATTTTTTACTGTTACTTTTGATTTTAGGCTGAACAAAGGCTATATATTTCTTCCTTTTGAGCAAGCATGACACTAAAAACTGTGTCTCGTGCATAATCTAATTATATTCATTTTCTTTTTGGAAAGCCTAAACTTAAGATGGTAGAGAACTGGTTCGACATGGGAACTGGGAGTTGAAAAGATTATTCCCCACTCTGCGTGATTACCTTTTTTTTTTTTTTTGGAAACCTCTGCGTGATTCAGTATGAGATGAGCAATATATTATGCACTCACTAATGTTAGTTGTTTTTCACTAATATCTTATCTTTGTTTTCCTGGTAAATTGTCTGTCTATTTGAGAAAGGTAGTAAAACATGACATGTCCAAGTCAGGATCATCTGGTGATGCATGAAGTAATGTCTAATTAATGTAGGAACATCCACATCCCAATTATTAGGTGTCAACCAGCATCAAAGCTAGAGTGTTTATTATTATTATTCAGGAATTAAAAAAAGAAAAGAAAAAGACAATGGGACCAGCTGGACTAAAGAGAGGTCTCAACCAATGCTTGAGGAGTCTAGACAACCTTACAAAAGAGAGGTCTCAAGTGAAAGATCTGCATGCGCTCCTTCATGGAAATTTAGCCATAGCTCACCTATAGCAATTAAGGGTAGAGTTTTCAAATAAAGATTAAGAGTATGTATCGTTGGAGTGATTTTGGGGAGAAAGGAAAAAATGGAGAGAAAATGGGTGGGGAGGGTGTATGGTTGAGAGGGGGAAGGGGGAGAAAATTGGTGGGGCTTGGCTGTTTTTCCTTTGGGTCTACCAAAACTTAATCTCTCCAAATTGGGAGAAAATAAGAATGAAAATGAAGAGCAAAAAGTCTTAGGCATTTTGGACGAAATTACCCAATCATTTTGATCAATTTTTTGTTGGTTTCTTATTTGCTTTTTTCACCTAGCAAACGCTCAATTCTTTGAAATTTTTTTGTTTTTTCCTCTTTGAATTTTTTGTTTTTAGGTTTTTTGAAGTTCTCTTTCATTTTTTTTAATTTAATTTTTTTTCTCATTTGTTTCTTTTCATGTCATTTTTTTAATAGAAAAAAAAATATTTTTGGTTCTTGAACTTCTTGGGCTTATTTTTAATGAAGTATTCATTCGTACACAAAATTTTAATAAAAATATAATGTGTTTACCTTTTGTTTTATCTAATAGGGACATAATAGTAAATTTTTACCTATTTTATTTTCTATCTTCTCATTTTTCTTCTCAATCAAACAATAAAGTTTTTTATCCCTCCGCTATTCCTTCCTCTTAACCAAACTCCATGAGAGAAAACTTAAATCTCTTCTATCTTCACACTTTTTCATCCCTCCAGCCAAATAGACCTAAAGAAAAGTAGTTTATCATTCTTGATTCTATTATCTTAAGCTCAATTTTCTGTTATGTCTGTCTATCCTCTACCGAATGGCAATTAGTAATTACACTCACGAATGCTACTTATAGTTATAAATGATAGCATGTTGCTAAACGTTGTTTCCTTTTTATTTTTATTTCTATTTTTTCTGTTTTTGGTTGTTACTTGCCATTCTTTGCATGCAGTGGTAGCTGATAATGTAATCTAGACTATATATTTTATTGTGCATGTAATTTGGACTATTGGAAGATTGTTTATTGTGGTACCAAGGCACATGAGGGGTCTGGAAAAAGAGGTGAATCTATTGCTGGATAAGGAAGCTAAAATGTGGGCCCAAAGGTCCAAGGTTTTGTGGCTCAAGGACGGTGATCGCAATACTAAGTTCTTCCATAGTAGAGCTTCCCAACGCCGTCGCCGAAACTACATTACAAAAATTCATGATAACTCTGGTAGGTTGTGTACACGGCCTTCCCAAATGATTGACATCATTACAAATTTCTACCAAGAGCTCTTTACCACGTGTGGCCCTGGTAGTTTTGAGGAAGTTATTGACACCATACCTCGAGTTGTATCTCTTGAGATGAATGCCACACTTAGTGCAGATTTTACAATCAATGAAGTGGAAGTGGCAATGCGGCAAATGGCGCCTTTAAAAGCCCCCGGCCCGGATGGTATGCCCCCCTTATTTTATCAAAACTATTGGTCTCTGATTGGCTCTGATGTTTCTACCTCTATATTGCATTATCTTAATACTGGAGTTTTACCTCCATCTTTAGGCCACTCTTTCATTACTTTAATCCCCAAAGTGAAAAACCCAGGGTTTGTGACAGTATTTCGCCCTATAAGTTTATGCAATGTTCTTTATAGAATTTTTTCAAAGGTGCTCACTAACCGTTTGAAAATTATTATGCCTCAGATTATTTCTGAACACCAAAGTGCTTTTATATCTGATCGTTTGATTTCAAATAATATTTTGGTGGCCTTTGAGACTTTGCATTACTTGAGAAACCACAATACAAGAAAATCTGGGTATATGGCTCTAAAGCTCGACATGAGCAAGGCTTATAACAGGGTGGAATGGACTTATATGGAGAAGGTATTGGAAAAGATGGGTTTCCAAGAAAGATGGATCAAGCTCATGATGGCTTGCATCACCATAGCCTCATATTCTATTTTGATCAATGGAGAACCACAGGGTCATATCACCCCTACAAGAGGTCTAAGACAAGGAGACCCCCTCTCCCCTTATTTATTCCTCATGTGTACGGAAGGTTTGCATGGCTTGATAAGTAAGGCAGCCATAAATGGGGTCCTTAAGGGTGTTTCTTTATGCCGGAATGGTCCTAAACTAACACACCTCTTTTTTGCAGATGATAGCCTAATTTTTTGCAGGGCAAAGGAGAGTGAATGTCAAGCTCTCTTGGACATCCTAGCCAAATATGAACTTGCATCTGGACAACAAATTAATAGAGCAAAGACCAATTTATTTTTTAGCAAGTCCACTCCGGAAGATATGCAAACAACCATAAAGAATTTGCTTGGAGTAGCGGTGATTAAACAATATGAGAAGTATTTGGGCCTTCCCTCGCTTGTGGGGTGAAACAAAAAAGAAAGCTTTGCTCATATTAAACAATAGGTGTGGAAGCGGTTGCAAGGATGGGAAGCAAAATTGCTTTCTCAAGCTGGAAGGTGAAATCTTGATTAAAGCTATAGCACAAGCCCTCCCCACATAGACTATGTCTTGTTTCAAGTTGCCGGTTACACTTTGCCATGATCTTGAATCTATGATATGCAGATTTTTTTGGGGTCAAAGGGGTGAGAGTAGAAAAATTCACTGGGTAAAATGGTTTGATTTACGTAAACCTAAATCTCAGGGAGGCATAGGGTTTAAGGACCTCTCAAATTTTAATGACACACTCTTGGCTAAACAAACATGGAGGCTACTCCATGATACTAACTCGCTGTTTTACAGGGTGTTTAAAGCCAAGTTCTTCCCTAATTCATCAATCATGGAAGCCACAACTCCGGCTAATGCTTCCTATGCTTGGAGGAGTTTAATGTATGGAAGGGAAGTCATCAAGAGAGGTGGAGCTTGGAGAATCGGGTTGGGGAAATCAATCCATATTTGGGGTGATAATTGGCTGCCTACAAGGAATAGAGCGAAGATTTTTTCTCCTATGGGGCCAGGGAGTGACACAGCCATGGTTTGTGAGCTCATAGATCCGGTGAACAGGACTTGGAGAGCTGAAGTAATTGACAGACTGTTTCTTGAATGTGAGGCAGCAGTTATGAAGAACATACCACTGTGTAGGACCATTCAAGATGATGTTCTAATCTGGCCTTTCAATCCAGACGGGGAATATTCGGTTAAGTCCGAATATAGGTTCTTGCAGGAGGAATCTTTGAGATGTCATGCCGGTCAGTCTGAACCTGATACTTTGCAACCCCTATGCAACAAGATTTGGGGCCTCAAGGTGCCTAATAAAGTCAAACACTTAGTATGGAAGGCATGCAAAAATTCCCTTCCTACTAAGGTGAATCTGGTGCGACGTAAAGTGATCACTGATGGGCTGTGTGATAGGTGCAAGCAGGCGCCTGAAGATGTTGTCCATGCACTTTATGGCTGCCCGACCCTTAATGACTTATGGAAGCACACAAAATGGAAAAATGGTGCACTTAATCATTTCACATCGTTCCTTGATCTCTTTGATTTTATTCTTGCAGGTGGCAGCGACGTGGAGCTATTTGCGGCAATTACTTGGAATCTTTGGAATCGCCGAAATAACTTGAGGCTAGGAAAACCAACAATCTCTCTTGATAAGGTGCTGGAGCACTCTTGGGAGCAGCCATTAGAGTCCCACTTCAGCACCTCAATCATCACGACTCGCAGACAACAGCTAGCCATAGCGTGGACTGCACCAGACCAGCATTGGGCTAAAGTGAATTTCGATGGTGCCACGTTCGCCGAAGACAACAAAGCAGGACTGGGAGTTGTAGTCCGGAATGACGCAGGCCTTGTTATGGCATCCCTAGCACAGCTAATTCCCTTACCAACTTCAGTTATCGAAGTAGAAGTAATGGCAGCAAGGAGGGCCTTGGAACTTGCTTTGGAATGTGGCTTTCAGCGCATAGTCTTGGAAGGAGACTCTGAGGTTCTATACAAAGCTTTGCAGCAGGGGAATAGAAGCCTAGCACACTATGGCCACCTCATAACAGATATACGGTTTCTTATTTCACACTTCAATGCCTTTAAACTATCTATTGTGCGTAGACATTGTAATAAGCTTGCTCATGCTTTAGCAAGACGAGCAACAATCCCGCCTTCTATGTCCGTCTGGATGGAAGATGTACCACCAGACTTATTACCTGTACTCCAGGCTGATTTCAATAGCCTTCCTTAATAATATGCACCGACTTCTTTCTCAAAAAAAAAAAAAAAAAAAAAGAGTAGTAGTGACATATTTTATCTTGTGCTATCTTTGAGGAAAAAACAGAAGAAGAAGTATCTAAATTATAGTATTTATAATAAACTAAAGATGTTTTTATTTTTGGTTAACCTCATAAGATTTTATTACGACATAAGTTTTTGAGACTTCAAAATTTTACACGCCATTTTATATATATATATATATATATAATTGAATTCAAAGTTCATTTAATTTTTGAATGCTTTATTAGAATTTTGGCACTTCATATTTTATTTTAAATGATAGAATACTTTTTATTTATTTATTTATAATTATATAGATACAATAGAATTTCTTATAACATCCGCTCCATGATAATTGTCATCTATCATGATCAAGCTAAGACACAAATGATAGAATATAGAGTTATATAATAATAATAATAATAATAATAATAATAAATGCTTAATTCTAATTGTAGAATATTTAGTTCCATATATAAACACAACTATAATATATAAATAAACGTCAATTAATAATTTTTATAATGATCAAATTTCATATTTAGAAAAGAAAAAAGAGGAAAAAAATTATATTATATTAAAATTTCCTGTGCATCGGATGGATTATCAGCTAGTCTATATATTGGTGGTTTCCTGGTTTTTTCATATTTCCTATGAAGGTTGCTACATCAAGTTCTTGATTTTCAAAGTATATGTATGAACCAAGGCAAGGTATTTTTATTCTCTTACAAATTTCAAATTTAATTTTGATTTTAAATGTACAATATTTGGAGTTGATCTAGTTTTTGCTCCACTGCTTTATCATGCATATGATGTGTGATGGTTTTCCCAACAATACTAACAAATTAAAAAATCAGCAATCTATACATTATTCACAATCACAAACACATTCGCTTTAAACAAAGGAAAAATAAAGGTAGCAGTATGAGGGCACTATGAATTCATTTAAACACCCTTTGCAGGGGATTCCTCGACCAAATAACGTATAGAACAAGTGCATGGTTAGAAAATATAACGACAAACAAGACACCATGGAGCATGGACAACAAGGCGGACTTAGGATTTCAAGTTAGGGGCAGAAGTATAAGAAAAAAAAAAAAAAAAAAACCAAATAGGTATTCATATAGTATTAATAAACTATCAACCAAGATAAATGCACAAAATCATTGTTTCTTAATACATTAAGATGCAATTATCTACCAACAATGACCAAAAAAAAAAAAACACAAAATAATATTGTTTCTTAAGAGCATTAGCTATTGCAAAAAAAAAAAATTATTTTCACAAACCAAAAATTACTTTTTCTATTTTAATATAGCATTTAAAATGTCTTGTACAGTAATTTTTTCGGTATTTGGTGTTCTAAATACTAAATATTTAGCATTTAGAACACTTAATACTAGTACACTAATACTGGGCTGACTAGGATATTTATTTTTTATTTTAAAGTTTTGTTTTTGTTAAGTTTTTGAGTTGAGTAGTTGCTTGTTGAACTAGGCTAATTAAAAGGAAGGGGGTCTAGTCTAAGTTTTTGAAAGAGGGAAGTGCAACTCTAGAAATAAAAATATATAACCAATAATTTTTTTTTCTTTGGGGGGAGCCCAAATTTTTTTTTTTTCCTCTTTGGGCCAGGGGGGGCCGGGCCCCCTGGGTCTGTCCCTACATTAATTTGTCTTTCGTAGTACTATAATTGGCAGAAAGAATTGAACCCTAGATGTTTCTATTAGAAACATCAAGAGGGAGATCCAAATCCTCCATTTCTCACTCTTTCTCCGCGGTGGATTGTAAATAGCACATGTAGATAGCAGGGTGTTTCTATACTTGTAGTTGTATTAATGGTGGATTGTCCAATCTGGTTGGTAACTTTAATAAATGATACATCAGATAGTTTTAGCCAAATTATCTAATTGGAGGTTGGGGTTATCTAGAAATAGCCCTGTTTTTTTCTTTATCTTTGATAAATTCAGTAATTGTTTTCCCTTGAATTTGATCACCATAGGGAGCCACACAAAGAGTACCGAGAGTATAATATGGCAGAGCAAAATATTTTCACATAAGTGGTGAAGATAGTGTTCCATAAGTATTCATTCAACAACTTCTCCATACAAGAAGACATACTTTTTGTGTCTACATTTCTCAATGTTGGCTGAGATGCAGTGCAAAGTACTAACCAAAAACACACAAAACATACTGGTATAGAATTTGGGAGTACTACGACAAGTGGAAGACCTTCACTTCTGATCATACACAGGATTCTCTAATGAATTGATGGTCAACTATCCAACCCAGCCTCTTGCGCAATTGTACTCCTGCTTCAAAAGCTTTGGCTTCAAATTCCATTACTCCCAATGGTCTCTTGACTCATTTGCTCATAGCTGCCATTACCCTTCCACAGTCATCACAACAAATAATCTACACCCGCTTCCTTCACAACTGCGAAAATTGCTCCATCCACATTCACCTTGTATAACTCTTTACCCTTTGGGAAACCAATGCTTGAGGAGTCTAGACAATCTTAAAAAAGAAGTATCAAGTGAAAGATCTGCATGTGCCCCTTCAAGGAGGTTTAGCCATAGCTCACCTATAGTAGTTAAGGTAGAGTTTTCAAATATAGTTGTTAGAAATATTAAACAATTATATTGTATTTCTTAGTGAAAGAATATACATGAGTGCCTTTATATAGGAGGCATATGAGTGCAATACAAGTAAGAGTGTAGTACAAGAATGTGTGCTATACAAGTAATCTAGTTAGGCCTAAAGCCCACAACATTATACATGTTAACAGTCCCCCTCAAACTCAAGGTGAATGTGAGACCAACTTGAGGTTGTCAACCAAAGTACGAAGGCGTCCCTTAGGATGTGACTTGGTGAAGATATCTGCAAGTTGATCTTTAGAGGAGGCTAAGATCAACTTGAGAGCACCATGGACAAGATGATAACAGATAAAATGACAATCGATCTCGATGTATTTAGTCCGTTCATGGAAGACATCATTGTGAGCAATATGAATGGCACTTTGGTTGTCACAATAAAGAGAAGTAGCAGAGGATGTAGACACACCTAAGTCTTTGAGAAGCCATCGCAGCTAAAGGAGCTCAGATGTGGTATGTTGAGGTTCAAAAATTAAATAGCCACAAATAGGCCCAAAGAGATAGAAAAGACATTGGGCCCATTTCACACAAAAAAAAAAATAATAAAGGGTGGGCTCTCACAATAAAGAAAAGAGAGAAGAAAGAAAGAAAGGGGAAAAGGCCCAGAGGGTTGGGATCCAAAGGAAAGGCCCAAATCAGGCAAAACCAGCGAACCAGAGAAAGCCCAAGAGGAAGAACTGGGTCGGGATCCCAGAAGCCTCCCAAAGGCAGGGGATCCCTGGATGCGCGAAGTGGGATCACGGCAAAAATTAAAGAGAGATAAGAGACAAAGGGCACGTGGACCTTGTGACCCAGACACGCAGTGGAAGTACAGAGCAAAACGCAGGAGCTTGGTTCCAACCATTTGGAGAAAGAGACAAGGAAGAGTACAACTGGAAAAAGCTGGAGCGCTGAGAAGAAAAGCCAAAAAGGCCTTAGGCCAGCCAACGGATAATCTGGAAATAGAAAGCTAGTTGAGGGACTTTCATCTTGTCACAACAAAAAGCAAGAAGCCATGAAGAAAAAGGGAAACGACATGACTCTGAGCAAACAGGCACGGCACAAACACTAAGGGGCAAAAGGGGGAAATCATCGGTACCCCAAAGCCCGATCTGTGCTATAAAAGGAGGAAGAGGTCCATGCTACAAGGGATTCGAATTGAGATTAAAAAAGATAGAGAATTCATTTACGATTAGACCATTTTTTAGGCATTCACAATTGCTTTCTAAAGTCTCATAAAATTACAGAAGAGACTCTGTAAACTTAAGAGAAAAATAGAGGAACCATCCCCGGTATCCCAGGACAGCCACTACAGTACATGCTCGGATTCAACAAGTTCAAATTTTGCAAGTCTTTGAAGCTTGAATAGCTATCAAAGTCTGTAACTTATGAACTCTGTTGAACCTTGCACCACGTCTTAGTGAGCATTGTAATCACAATTAAGGGAAATCAATAAAATACACCTCACTAATTAGAGGATCCCTAACTTGTTCTTACGTTATATTCCACTTGTCATGCATTTCCTTTACTGTTAAAATGTCATTCAATACGAATATTCTTGTTTTGTTAGCTATTTGTACTGTAGGAAGTATGTTTTGTGCACCAGTCGATTCTTAAAATAGCCCTTTAGCTGCGGAGAATCGATCCCAGTCCACCAAGAACATCTTACACGGCCCAGGATCCTTGGGCCATAGTGCTGAAGAAAAAGGCACTCTCACATTTTGGCGACTCCGCTGGGGACTGGGTAAAGAAAAGGGAAGAAGCAATCCCTTCGCAGAACATGCCTCCAAGACAAAGGAACAGTAAAGGTGCTAATGTGCCACCCACGGCCTCTGAGCCCGTGGGAGAAAATGAAGTGGCCTCCAGACAAAGAGGCGAGGTGCCCCTAGCAGAGCACGAGGCCGTGTCAGAACAGAGGAATGCAAGGCAGGAGCTAGACCCTATAGCTCAGATGACTGCAATGTTGAAAGATTTATAACAAGAAGTTCGCCTTCTTAAAGAAGGCAAGACACAGGAAGTCAGAGACAATGCCCCCCATGTGGGCAACCAAGATGGAACCCAACCAGAGGGAGGGTCAGTAGTGGGAGGAGGAACTAACCCCCAATACCTAACACTGGCAGATGTCAGTGCCCTCCTGGAACAAGAAAGGGAAAAACTTTCCGGGACCCCCAAGCAATTTTCTCGGGATCCCCCATTCCCACCAGAACTCCTTGGCAAGCCATACCCCAAGGGATATGAGCCACCAAAGTTCCATCCTTTTGATGGAAGGAATGGAAGTGCAGTAGAACACGTGAGTAGGTTTGTCCACACTATGGGCCCCTACGCAGGAGACCGGGAACTGTGTCTAAGAGAGTTTGCTAAGTCCCTAGTGGACAGAGCGTACACTTGGTACACCACACTGAGACCTGGGTCCATTAAGACCTGGGACGAAATGATGGAAAGATTTTGTGCAAAATATTACCCTGGTGAGGACAAGGTCACTTTCCAAAGCCTTCAGATGGTAAGGCAGAGGCCTGGAGAGGATCCTGTCCAGTTCATCAAAAGATTTGAAGATGTGTCCCTAGACTGTTATGGGGACCATGAAGAAAAAGAGCTCGTGGAGACTTGCATCTCTAACATGCTTTTCGATTACAGACTCAACCTCGAAAATTTATGTATCACATAGCTTGCTGACTTGTTATAGAGAACAAGAAGGACAGCACAAACTATGAGGGCGAAGAGGGTGCCAGCATCCCAAGCCATGACAGCATCAGTGGGAGAAAAAAGGAAAAGGCCTGATGGAAAAATGTTCGAGGAACCACCAGTGATCCCATGTACTGTAGAAGAATTAAACCACATCCTGGACAAATGGATCGGGGATGGAGTGGTTAGGCCATTCACTGTGTCCAGGCCACCAACCGAGGAAGAAAGGAAAAATCCTTTGTTTTGCAGGATTCATAATTATGTTAAGCACTCCACCAAGGATTGCTGGACCCTCTGTAGGCTCTTTCACAGGAAGCTAAGAGAAGGAACCCTGGAGCTCACCCAGAAGGAACCAAAAGTACAAAGGAACCCCCTGCCCAATCACAAAGGAAAGGGGGTGATAGCTGTAGTAATCCATGGGAACCCGGCAGAAGCAGAAAAGCCAGAAGGATCCTTACACCCAAACACAGTCAGGACCCTCCAGAAGAATCCCAAGTTCAGATCACTATTCAATCAGCTGGGATTTGGACCAGAAGCAAGGAGGTGGCCACGGAATCTCTCATGACTATAGCAGCAGATTCAGGAATGGAATGTTTCACAGCAGAATCACATGCCAGTCGAGCTTTCCTGGAGACAACCAATGCCATAACTTTCACTGATAAAGACATGGAGGTTGAGCATCCAGACCACCGTAGACTTCTCTACCTAATGGCCACCATAAATGGTGTCCAAATCAGGAGAGCACTAGTGGACACAGGGGCATCACTCAACCTCATAGCCTTGAGTACCTTGGAAGCCGTGGGCTTAGCTGGAAGGAGGATCCTAGGGGCTCCCATGGAGATAACCGGATTTGGAGGATCAGCAGAATCAACCGAAGGATATATACAGCTAGCTCTAAGGGTGGGGCCAATAGTAGCCTTGACCAGATTTCATGTAATCAACTCAGAGGTGTCCTACCATGTACTGCTGGGACGGCCATGGCTCCATAAGCACCGCCTTATACCATCCACATACCATCAGTGTGTTAAGGGGAGATTGAATGGGAGGCCTGTAAGGATCCCTGCCAACCATAACCTTTTCAGCTAAGGAGAAGTAAACTTTGTAGAAACGATGTTCTATGATGAGTTAGAACCTGATGATGAGAGTCCCATGCCAGGGACCCCAGGAGCATTTATCTTGGAAAAAGAAGAAGGAGGAGGTACCCATGACTTGAGGGACCTCCTGAAGAGAAAAAGGCAAAAGAAAGAGCCCAGCACCTCAGGATCCCGGGAGTGTGTAGTAGTACGGGAACCCGGGGGAAGATTAATATACCGCTTGTGAAGGTGCGCGGGACCTGAGTGCATCGTGCAGGAAGGTCCCGGACCACCAGAATGTATGATAGCCCAAGAGGAAGTCCCAGAGGAACCAGTTAAAGAGACACAAATCCAGCCTGAGGAAGAATTGCAGGAAGTAAACTTGGGGGCTGAGCTAGGATCCCAGAAGCCTGTTTTCATCAGTAGTCAATTGGCAACACAAGAAAGGGGGCCACTGGTGGCTTTGCTCAAAGAATACACAGATGTGTTTGCATGGACCTATGATGAGATGCCTGGTCTGAATTCTGGGCTAGTGGTCCATGCCCTTAATGTGGACCCAGGAGTTAAACCAGTAATCCAACCAGCCAGGGTCTTTCACATTGATGTAGAAGCCCAGATAACTCAAGAGGTCAAGAAGCTGCTAGCAGCTGGTTTTATTAAGCCCATTCAGCACCCCAGATGGCTCTCTAACATAGTACCTGTGAAGAAAAAGAACGGCCAGATCCGTTGCTGTGTATACTTCTGCAACCTGAATAAAGCGTGTCCTAAAGATGAGTTCCCTTTTCCTAATATTGACCTCCTTGTGGATTCAGCTGCGGGAAGTTCTACGTTCTCATTCATGGACGGGTATAGTGGGTACAACCAGATTCGTATAGCTGCCAAGGATGCCGAGAAGACAGCATTCAGGACACCAATCGGAAATTTTTATTACACTGTGATGCCATTTGGCCTAAAAAATGTAGGAGCCACATACCAGCGAACCATGACAGCCATCTTCCATGACATGATGCATGAGGAAATGGAAGACTATGTGGATGATATTGTGGTCAAGTCAAAAACTAGGACAGGACACCTTCAGGTACTTGAACGAGTTTTCAAAAGATGCAGAGAATACAAGCTACGCATGAACCCCATGAAATGTGCCTTTGGAGTATCTGCAGGAAAGTTCCTCGGGTTCCTAGTACATCATAGAGGCATAAATGTAGATTCAGCCAAAGCTGCAGCCATTGCTACTATGAAAAGACCAACAACAGTGAAGGAGCTCAAAAGCTTCCTAGGAAGGGTCTCCTACATCAAGAGATTCGTGCCAGGACTGGCTTCAGTCATAGGAGGCTTATCCAAGCTATTAAAGAAAGGAACTGAGTTCACCTGGAGAGCAGAACAACAGGAAGCCTTCCAAAGGGTCTAACAGATCATGAATCATCTGCCCATTCTCCAGGCACCAGTACGTGGGCGACCCCTACTATTATACTTGGCATCAAATGCCCAAGCAATAGGAGCCCTGCTGGCGCAAAAGAATGATGATGGGAATGAGCAACCTATTTACTATGTGAGCAGAACACTCAAGGATGCCGAGACCAGGTATCCCAGGATAGAAAAAGCTTGCCTAGTGGTTATTTACGCATCACAGAGGCTGAAGAGATATTTCTCAGCTCACCAAATCCTTTTAGTGACTAAGTCACACCCCATAAAAGCACTCCTGCATCAGCCCCTCCTAACGGGAAGAATAGCACAGTGGCTGGTCATGCTTTCTCAATATGACATAGGCTTGAGGACCCCCAAGGCCGTCAAGAGTCAAGCCATAGTTGACCTCCTGGCACAGTTCCTAGGGAAGGAGGAAAGCTCGCTAAGTGAAGAGATCTCGGGTGAGGTAGCAGTAGCAGAAATCCCAGGAAAGAAATGGACAATGAGATTCGATGGGTCAGCTACAGCAACCTCAAATGGGGTGGGAATTGTACTGAGCTGTGAAAATGGGGACATTATACCTCTATCTTTCAAGCTTGGTTTTTCCTGCTCCAATAATGCAGCTGAGTACGAGGCGTACTTAACCGGGCTAACTATAACACTCAGTATTGGGGTGAAACACATGAGAGTACTGGGAGATTCCAATCTTGTAGTCTCTCAGGTGAAAGGTGACTTTGCACTAAGGGAACAAAGTTTGGCAGCCTACAGGACATGGGCACAAAGGCTGGAGCAGGAATTCCTGACCTTTAGCATAGAGTACACGCAGAGAAGTGAAAACAGGTTTGCAGATGCGCTTGCCACCCTGGGATCCCAAGTACCATTCAAGGGAAAAGACACTCTGGTCAGAATAGGAAGGCAGGAGCATTCCATCTTAAAAACCCTCCAACAGATATCCCCTGGAGAGTCCAAGCAATGGGACTGGAGGAGCGAGGTAAAAGAAAAAATGAAAGAAACAGGATCCGGAGGGAGTGTCAAGGAGCTGAGGGACTACGCTCTGATAGAAGGAGAACTATACAGAAGACTGCCCGGAGGGATCCTATCCAGATGTATCAATGAGAAAGAGGGGAAGCTAAGGTTGGAAGAGCTACATGCCCAAGTCTGCGGGACCTCAGAAAAGATCAGTCTATACAGGAGGATGCAGCGCATGGGATACTACTGGCCAAATATGAACAAAGATGTATCAACTATACAGGAAAAATGTCAAGAATGCCAACCCTTGGTGGACAAGGAAGAAAGCTACGCTGTATTTATTACAGAAGATTGGAGGACTCCCTTCATGGAATACTTGGCTCAAGGGATCCTACCAACTGACAGGACACTGGCTCACCAGCTCAAGAAACTCGCAGTCAGATATTTCCTATAAAACGGGATCCTATTCAAAAGGGGATACAGCGGAGTTCCCCTAAGATGCTTGGGACCAAAGGAAGCCAGGGAAGTAGTCAGGGCGGTCCATTCTGGTGATTGTGGAAGCCACCCAGGAAAGAGGAGGCTCTATAAACAGTTACTATTGTTGGGGTACTATTGGCCAACAATGAAAAAGGACTCCGAGGAGATAGTCAAAACCTGCCACGCATGCCAAGTCCTCGGAGATGCCATCCATACTCACCCAAACACGTTACAGGATATGACAACCCCATGGCCTTTCCACACTTGGGGGCTTGATCTCATAGGGCCTATAAATCCTCCATCCGGTGGTTACATATGGATCTTGGCAGCCACTGAATACTTTACAAAGTGGGTAGAGGCCATCCCCTTGAAAAAGGCCACTGGAGCAGCTGTAGCAAACTTCATTCGAGGCCATATCATTACAAGGTTTGGGATCCCCAGGAGGTTGATCAGTGACAACGGAATCCCATTCATAAATAAAGACATGAAGAGGTTAACTGAGGCTTACTATATCAAGCATGGAAGGTCTACACCGTACTACCCACAAGGAAATGGCCAGGCAGAGGCCACTAATAGGGTGATATTGAAGATCCTTAAAAAAATGAAGCAGGAGTATGGAGGAAAATGGAGTAACCACCTCGCAGATGTACTTTGGGCATGCAGGAGCTCTGTGAAAACAGCCACGGGATTTTCACCATTCTCCCTGGTCTATGGGACAGAAGCCATCAGCCAAGTAGAATTAATTGTTCCCACACCAAGAGTAGTACTCGAGGAAAGTCAGGAGGACACCGAGGACACAAACAATGAAAGGAGATTAGCAGACCTGGAAGGAGTAGAGGAAGAAAGAGAGCTAGCCAAGAGAAGAAGCCAGAGGTACCAGCAAAGAATGACAAGAGCATATGCACAAGCAGTACGCTCGAGGACTTTCACTAAAGGGCAGTTGGTACTAAGGACAGCAGAGCATGTAAGAAGAAACTTACCGGGACCCTCCAAATTTGCCCCAAAGTGGGAAGGACCCTACATCATCAGGGAGGCCCATGATAGTGGGTACTACTACCTTACGAAGGAAGATGGGACAATCCTAACAGAGCCCATAAATGGGAAGTGGTTGAAACAATACTACGCATGAGAAGGGAGAGGTCTCAGTACACTGGAATCCTTTTGCCAAACTCTCCAACCTGCTAAGTGTTTCTGTCTTTTATATATTATTGTTTAAGTAATTTTGTTCAAGACTCGAGGTAGAAGGACATTCCATGATCCTTACTATCTTTGTTAGATTTGCTGTATTCCTTGAATGACATTTATGTTTTAAATTCAATGAAATTTCTTCTTTTTCTCAGTTATTAAATCCTAAGTATCACAAAGTCCTAACACAGACGAAATCAGGGGAGGATGCCTGAGGAAATCTTCTTGCATAACCCAGGATCACCCCAGAGATAATTACAAACAGTTAAATTTAAATACATGGTCTAGGATCCTAGGCATATACTGAGGATACCTAGCCCAGTACTTGATAAAAAAAAAACCTGCCAAGATTCATGAGCTGGGACAAATAAAATATATTGCCCAATGTACCCAGTTCAGTACTTGCGTAACCAAGAAGAAGAGGGAGGATACCTGGGGAAATCTTTTTGATGCATGACCCAAGATCACCCCACAGATAGCTACAAAGCAGCTAAGTCTCAAATACATGGTCTAGGATCCCAGGCATATACTGAGGATACCTAGCCCAGTACTTGATAAAAAAAAAAAGAAACATGCCAAGATTCATGAGCTAGGACAAAAAATATACATATATATATTACCCAATGTACCCAGTTCAGTACTTGCGCAATCAAGAAAAAAAAAAGGAGTGGGTACCTGACTGGAACCTACAACAAAACTTGTGAGAATCACAGATCAGGACTCAGTAAAAAAAAAAAAGAGACAAGAAAAGAAGATCCACATGCCATTAAAAGGGATTAGAAGCAACACTTAGAAGCCATCATGAAGCACAAGTACATGGAAGCAGTCTCAAAGCAGATCTAAAAAAAAAAAGAACCAGAAGCATTGTCCAATCAAAGAAATAGAAAATTTATACAACCCCAAATTGTCCATACATATCAAAAAAAAAAAAAAAAAGCTAAGAAAGGAGGCCAGCCAACAAGGAGCCATCCGAGGGGAGAGCAAGGACAGCCGAAGAAGAAAGAACCCTCTGCCTTTTGACCTTCAGAGCTTGCAAAGTCTTGTGAGCATGAGCCAAAGCTTCCTCAGCAGCAGCAATCTCAGCATCAATGCTTTTAGAAGCTTGCCTCTGGAAAAGCACTTGGGCTAATGATCGCAGATACTCCAGCAAAAAGGACAGGTTGAACTTAGCTTCCAAGAGATCCTGGACAACTCCCCTCCATTCCAAGAGCTTTTCCTCAGATAGAGAGTCTAGCGAAGAATCTCTCAAAGAAATCAGCACGGCACACAGCAGCTCCATCAGAATGTTCCCCAAAAATACTCCTCATTTGAAACCAAGGGTAAAGTCCCCATGACTTTTAAACAGCCCTTCTAGCAGTGGTAGGCCTTCCACAAGCACAGAGAACCGCAGGAAGCTGCCATAGGAGGGCCCGAAATGGCAGAAGTGACTGGCAAGGAGGCTGTTGAACTCCAAAAGATCAAAGCGAGCCAAAAAGGTGGAGAGCCTTGAAGCAGGATTTGAAATAGCCACCTCTGGAGCCTCCCCCATTGCTACATTATCGCCTGGAGTCCCAAAGGAACCTTCAACCCCCTGAACAGCATGAGGGCCAGCAACCTGAGCAGATCCTACACCCCCCTCAGGAACCACAAGTTCAAAATCTTTGATATCAAATCTTGCAAAAAAAAAAAGAGGAAAGAGAAAGGGGGGGGGGGCAGACTTAGCTTTTTCTTTTAAAAAAAGAAAGAAAGAGAAAGATAAGGAACAAAAGAAGGTAGAAGAGAAACTAGTATCAGCCTCTTGGGGCGGAGTTCCCTCCTCTTGCTCCTCTGACTGCTTGAAGGACTCTGGGAAAGAACACATGGCAAGTTGAAGAAAGGGTGAGGAAGCCTCAGCAAAACGGCTAAAAGAAGGCAGGGATACAGGGGGCTTCGCCATAACAAAAAAAAAATACAAGGGAAGGACAGAAAGAGAGAAAGAATGCAGTAAAGACAATCAACACCCCACCTTCAAAATCCTCCAATTCCAAAGAAGTAGCAGCACCAGAAGCAGATCTCGTAGTGGGTTGGCCTGGAAAGAGAAAGAAAAAAAAAGAAGGAAAGGAAGAACTCAGAGGAGAGAAAAAAAAAAGGAGGGTGCTAAAGAAATAAAGTTAGAAAGCTATTAAAAAAAAAAAAAGGCTCACCTGTTTGCCCGGATGATGATGCGCCTCCCAAAGTCCTTGTACTTAACCCAGTCTGAGGTAACACAGTCTTGACAGGACTGGGAATCTGTTCAAATTGAGGACCTGGGGACGCGGGAAGCTTGGGAGCCTCAGGATCCTGGGCAGCCTGGACATCCTGCATTGGTTGCCCGGTCTCCTCAGCTATGCCACCACTGGGAGTCTCCTCCTCCCTACTCTGGGATGTACCTGCAGCCATCTCCTCCTCCAAAGTCTCACCAACCACAGGGAGAGGAACCTCAACCTGAAGAAGGGAAAGAAAGAGAACAACATAAAAAAAAAGGGGGAGGGCATGAGCAACAGGGCAGCACGAGTATATAACACTTGTGAGATGAATATGAGCAAGCAGCAGAAGACACAGATAAGGAAAACCATACCACATCTTCACCAGAAGATTGGCTTCTACCCTTCCTGGGATCTAGCTTACGCTTGGACTGTAAGAAAGACAATCACTCATTAGTTCAAAAAAAAAAAAAAGGGGAAGAAACAACAAAACTGCAACCTAAAGGAGCAAAGGAGGAAAGAGGCCTTGCCCTGCTCTCTCTTTCAACAGGGTCTCCAGGTCTCTGTTGTTTACTACGGGTACGTCCAGAGGGTCCCGAGGAACCATGAACTGAAGGACTCACAGGAGCCTAGGGAAAAGAAGACTCTACCTTAGTCTTCACCCGACCCCTTATGGCCAAAGGTTGCTCCACTTCCTTCTCCTCAGCAAGTATCAACTGTTTCTGGGATTTCCCAGTCTTCTTTTTCTTCTTTGACTTAGGGCCAACATCCTCTACACTCTCTTCAGCCGCGGCCTCCTTCAACTTTTCCTGTTTAATTGTTTTCCCTTTACTCATGCCAACAGGAGTACTAGCACTTATGGCCTCTACTGCCCCTTTCTTAATTGGTACCCCAGCAGAAGCACCAACAACAAGGTCACACCCCAACCAGTTCTCTGGGAAATCTTGCGCATAAGTCACCTAGCCTTCCCTGGAAGCATGCCATTCTGCAAAACTAGTTTTGCTACTCACAGCAGTAGAAACAACACCAGCAGTAGGCAGGGACAGACGCCTGTTGGATGTTGGGACAGAAGAAATGCCAGGGTTGGGTACTCTCCCAATCGTGTCAGAGCTAGCATAATCAGCAAAGGACTTCTGAACCCTCCTCCAAAAACCAGCATAACCACTGGAGGCAAAAACTCCCCTCTGAGAGTTGGGCACTACAAACTGAGGACTCCGTCGTGACCAATAGGAGAAGGCCTGAAGTCTCATGAAGGGATCCAAGGAAGGAAGAGAAGGAACTATGTCATTAAACACTAGGGGAATATCCTGATCAAAGCCAAACTGCCGAAGTACTCGATGCGCCGAGTAATGGGTGTACCGTGGGCCAGTCGCGGAAAGCATAGGAAGCCAGGAAGGACTAATACAAGCCAAATAGGCTAAGCTACCTTCATCGCCGCGACGTAAATCAAAAGTATTCCCTGTAGAAGTCAGAAAAGGAGATAACACAGAATCGCAAACAAAACCGGGGCCAAACTCCCGGGGAGAGCGCCAATGTAAATGGCCTACTTAATCAAATAACTCAACCAAATTAAGTTTGCCACCTTTCAGACTCAGCCAACGGAAAATAATAGGGTGGCTATCAGTTGAGCTGCCACAAAGCCCTTTTACCACATCAGGGGATCCCTGAAACTTATCTTTCACAAATTTTAAATTCCTACACTTTGCTAAAGTAACTGAGGAACGATCCCACATAAATACCTGGAGAATGACGCAGTGAAGCGAAGAAGTAATAACATAACAAGAATCACCTTCAGCTTCATCTCTATGAAGTTGATCCAATTGAGAATAAACATAGCCCAAAAACATGGGGGCTTGAGGATATTGAGCGCCCTGAGCCAACTTAATCGCCAAAGGAAAAAGAGTGGACTTGATTCCATACCCGGGGAACTCGCTGAACAGGAACTTGCTAAGCCAGAATGCAAGGAACCCGGCACGCCTGACTTCCTTATCCTTCTCACGCGAAAGAGTCATAACCCACCTGCCCATCCTGGCCGGTTTCCCACCAGAAGAAGCAGTACGTCCACCAAAGTGAGCAAATAATTTTTCTTCCACTTCGAGATCCTCATCAGAAAGCTTAATATCAAAGGGGTTTTCATCCCCAAGCACCGGAAGGAGAAAATTGTTGAACACATCCTTCAAGGTAACAGTCAGTTCACCAACAGAAAAGGAGAAAGTGTGCAGAGCAGGACACCAGCGGCGCACCAAATGCCTAAGGCCTTTGGCATCTCTGAAACCCTCAAGATTCCTGGAAATAGCCACTGCCTTCAGGACGCCGGCACGCTCCAAGCGGCCCACAAACTCCTTGTCAGAAAGCTCATTATCCACCCAAATGGGCCAGCCTTGGATCTTTCCAGCGACAAAATCAAAGAAGATGGGGACTGCTTCCTGAAGTCCTTGCCTGATTTGGAGATCAAAAATCTCCCTAGGGTCTAGAACTTGTGTAGAACCAACAAAACCCACTTGACCAGAGAAATCCCAGGCGTGAGGGGATAGAGGGGTCTCGCCATGGGACACCCAAGGAAAGAATAAGCTAGGAGTATACCAGGGGTCTCGCAAAGGAAAAGCAGGGCGCCCAACGACAGACTCATCTTGCGCAGAACTAGAGGAGCCCTCACCTTCAAAGGGACTAGGAGTACGCTCCTTTCTTTTTCGAGAAGAGGAAGAAGCCATTGAAGTAATGGGTATCTGGAAAAAAGAAAGAAGATAGCGACGAGACTGATCGAAAGAAAAGAAAAAGGCTGGGAACAGAAGACTCAGGTAGACAAGGAAAAAGAGTAATGAGAAAATGCTAGAATGAAGGAATAAGAGCAGTTAGAGAAGACAATGTGTGGAAAGACGCGCCAGTTGCCAGGAATTAAATTTAAAAGGGAAGAAGTTATCAGCAGTTATTAATGAGTGTTATGGGAAACGTAAAAGTAGGTGGTGGGAGTTTTATTTCAACTCAACTGCCACGTCCCACGAAAAAAGGAGGAGTTACAAAAAGAGAAGCAAAGGAGCCAGGATACCGAAGAAATGGAAGATCAGGATCCCCGTAGAAAGATCAAAACAAGAGAGAATCCTGCAGAAAACTCACGCATGGGCTGCAGGCAACCCATGAGCTCGGGGGGCTAAATGTTGAGGTTCAAAAATTAAATAGCCACAAATAGGCCCAAAGAGATAGAAAAGACATTGGGCCCATTTCACACAAAAAAAATAAAATAATAAAGGGTGGGCTCTCACAATAAAGAAAAGAGAGAAGAAAGAAAGAAAGGGGAAAAGGCCCAGAGGGTTGGGATCCAGAGGAAAGGCCCAAATCAGGCAGAACCAGCGAACCAGAGAAAGCCCAGGAGGAAGAACTGGGTCGGGATCCCAGAAGCCTTCCAGAGGCAGGGGATCCCTGGACGCGCGAAGTGGGATCACGGCAAAAATTAAAGAGAGATAAGAGACAATGGGCACGCGGACATTGTGACCCAGACACACAGTGGAAGTACAGAGCAAAACGCAAGAGCCTGGTTCCAACCATTTGGAGAAAGAGACAAGGAAGAATACAACTGGAAAAAGCTGGAGCGCTGAGAAGAAAAGCCAAAAAGGCCTCAGGCCAGCCAACGGAAAATCTGGAAATAGAAAGCTAGCTGAGGGACTTTCATCTTGTCGCAACAAAAAGCAAGAAGCCATGAAGAAAAAGGGAAACGACATGACTCTGAGCAAACAGGCACGACACAAACACTAAGGGGCAAAAGGGGGAAATCATCGGTACCCCGGAGCCCGATCTGTGCTATAAAAGGAGGAAGAGGTCCATGCTACAGGGGATTCGAATTGAGATTAAAAAAGATAGAGAATTCATTTACGATTAGACCATTTTTTAGGCATTCACAATTGCTTTCTAAAGTCTCATAAAATTGCAGGAGAGACTCTGTAAACTTAAGAGAAAAACAGAGGAACCATCCCCGGTATCCCAGGACAGCCACTACAGTACATGCTCGGATTCAACAAGTTCAAATTTTGCAAGTCTTTGAAGCTTGAATAGCTATCAAAATCTGTAACTTATGAGCTCAGTTGAACCTTGCACCACGTCTTAGTGAGCATTGTAATCACAACTAAGGGAAATCAATAAAATACACCTCACTAATTAGAGGATCCCTAACTTGTTCTTACGTTATATTCCACTTGTCATGCATTTCCTTTACTGTTAAAATGTCATTCAATACGAATATTCTTGTTTTATTAGCTATTTGTATTGTAGGAAGTATGTTTTGTGCACCAGTCGATTCTTAAAACAGCCCTTTAGCTGCGAAGAATCGATCCCAGTCCACCAAGAACATCTTACACGGCCCAGGATCCTTGGGCCATAGTGCTGAAGAAAAAGGCACTCTCACATGGTATCAGCAAGGGCACGATATTCTGCTTCAGTACTGGAGTGGGCCACATGAGTTTGTTTCTTACTTTGCCAAGAAATCAGAGAAGAACCAAGAAGAAAGCAATAACCAGTGGTGGACCTGCGATCAGTGGGATCTCCTACCCAATCAGCATTAAAAATGCACGGAGAAGAAGAGGAGACTGAGCAGAGTAGAAAAGATCATGGAAGAGAGTACCCTTTAGGTATCGAAGAATGCGCAAAATAACAGCATAATGAGTCGATCGTGGAGCAGACAGATACTGGCTCACCTGGTGAATAACATAGGAAATGTCTGGATGAGTGACAGTGAAATAAACTAGGCTGCCAACCAAGCATCTGTAAAGAGAGGGATTAGACAATGGTTTCCCCCCTAAGGGAGTCAGATGCGCATTAAGCTCAACTAGAGTGTCAACAGTCTTACTATCAGTGAGTCCTGCTCAAGATAAGAGTTCAGAGGCATACTTGGCTTGAGTAATATAAAGTCCATCTGTAGAATGAGTGATTTCAAGACCCAAGAAGTAGTTGAGATGTCCAAGATCTTTCATTTCAAACTGCTGACAGAGAAAATCCTTGAGTTCTTGAATGCCACTGAGGTCATCACCAGTTATAATCATATCAACCACATATAGGAGAAGTAAAATAATGCCTTTGTTAGTGCGACGAAGAAATAAGGCAGAATCATAATGACTGGCCATGTAACCCAATCGAGAGATGGTAGAGCTGAATTTGGCAAACCAAACTTATGGAGCTTGTTTAAGGCCATAAAATGCACGTCGAAGGTGACAAACCTTATTTGATTCAACAGAGAGACCAGGAAGAGGTTGCATATAAACTTCTTCACTTAAATCTCTATTAAGGAATGTATTTTTGACATCCATCTGAAAAATGTCCTATTTACTGGCAGCAGCAACAGCTAAAAGGGCACGAATAGATGAGATACGAGCAACCGAAGCAAAGGTCTCTTCATAATCAATCTCATACTCCTGTGTAAAACCTTTTGTAACAAGACGAGCTTTGTAGTGCTCAATAGACCCATGCATCAGAGAGAGTTTTAATCTTGTAGATCAACTTACAACCAACCACAGATTTCCTGGGAAGGAGTGTCACCAAATCCCAAGTATGGTTTTTAGATAACCCATCAAGTTCCTCTTTCATTGCAATTTGCCATAAAAGGTTAGTGGAAGCCTTATGATAGGTGTGAGGCTCGTGTAGTGTAGCAAGGGCAGTGTAACAATGATAGTCAAGTAAATGTGCAGGAATGGATCTTACTCGAGTTGAGTGACGAGGTGGAATGTCTTGTGCAAGATCTTCAGGCGGAGCAGGAGTAGGGGACCCAAGCTCAAGGTTGGGGTTGTGTAGCTCGTCTTCGACCTATTCATCTTCCACCTGTTCATTAAAGGGTGAACTAGGAAAATGATCAATGATATTTGGTGGTTGGATAGAGAAGTCTACAGGAGAATTAAGAGCAACTACAGGAGGATCAGGAGCAGCTACAGAAGGAATATGTGCCTCATCTGGAAAAAGATCTAAGACAGAGGAGGAAGATAGGGAGGTACGGAAGTGAGAGAGCTCGACAAAGAGGCGATGTTCCCAAAAGACAGCATTGCAGGAGATACAAAGATGATGAGAGACAGGATCATAACACCGATACCCCTTTTGAGTTTTGCCATAGCCAAGAAAACAACAAACCCTTGATCGAGGCTCAAGTTTGTTATGCTCATGTGGCTGAAGAAGAACGAAACAGGCAGAACCGAAGGAGCGAAGGTAATGATAATCTGGAGGTGACCCAAAAAGATGCTTATATGGAGTTTGATTGTGGATGACAGGACTGGGAATGCAATTAATAGCATGAACAACATGAGGTGCAGCTTTGCCCCAAAAAGGAGCAGGAACTTTGGCAGAGAGAAGGAGAGCACGAACAGTGTCAAGAACATGACGAAATTTTCGTTCGGCTCTACCATTTTGCTCAGAGGTACCTAGACAAGTTAATTGATGAACAGTGCCATATGAATGGAAAACAGCTTGGAAAGCATATTGAGTGTATTCAAGAGCATTATCAAATCGAAAAATTTTGATATGTTTGGAAAATTGAGTTTTAACCATTTTTGCAAAATTAGAATATACTTGCAATAATTTAGAACGATGTTTCATATAAAAAATCCAACTATAGTGGGAATAATCATCAACAAAGATAACAAAATATCGAGATCTACCAATGCTAGAGACAGAGGAAGGCCCCCAGACATCTGAATGAATTAGGTCAAAGATATTGTGAAAGTGCGTCCTGAAGACTTAGACTGTGCAGAGACAGGAGCCATTGGTTGGACACTCTCAGTGTTAGCAACAGTAGCAGCAGAAATTGAAACAACTGACTTGTTGTGATGATAGCAAGTCTCAATGTTGTGGCCAAAACGTTTGCCAGATTGTTGGTGACGATTATTGCAACAAGAAGAAGACCTATCCTTATTCTTCATTTAGAAGCAAAATATGCAAAAATGAACTGCAAAAATGAAATCTACGTGAAAAACTGGGTAAGGAGCATCTGGACTGTAAAAAGTCAACTCTGGTAGAAAGTCAACAGTCAACACCAAAAGTCAACGGTCAACGGATGACGTCATCAGGCAGACTGGGTGATGACGCCAGCAGAAGAGAAGATGACGTCAGTAGCAACCTGAAATATGACATTAGCTAGGGCTGACGTGGCAGAGTGACGTCAGCAGCAGTAGGGGCAGCAGCGCGTGTGGCGTGTGAAGCGCGTAGACAACGTGGTAGAATTCTTCAGCGGCGCGTGAGAGCGCGTGGACAGTCCGATGAGGCCAATTCTTTTTCGATGATGTAGATCTGAGAAAGACGATTCTGATAACGGCAACGATGAGATGATCGGAGAAATACTGACGGCGTGTGAGGCGCGTGGAAGAACTTGCCAAATCGTTGACCTGCGTGTGGTGGCGCGTGGAGGGTCAGATGGTGATGATTTCGATGGTGTTGTGCATATAGGTTGAAAATATATACGGTGATATGTCTTATGTCCTAATCGGAGGTCCGATGTGGAAGATCCGACAGTGGCAGTGATCTTGGTGGTGGTGATCAAGCTTCTGGCAGTGAAGATTCAACCTTGGGCACCTCTGACGGTGGTGGAGCAGTTAGGAGAGGGCATGGAAAAGGTTTACTGAACGAAGAAGTCGAGGCCGCGAAAAATACCAATAAAGACAAGACTGCAAGACACAAGAAAGTTAGAGCAATGACTCTAATACCATGTTAGAAATACTAAACAATTTTATTGTATTTTTCAGTGAAAGAACATACATGAGTACCTTTATATAGGAGGCATATGAGTGCAGTACAAGTAAGAGTGTAGTACAAGAATGCGTGCTATATAAGTAATCTAGTTGAGCCTAAAGCCCATAACACTATACATGTTAACAATAGTCATTCCTTGTCTTGTAAATTGATATTCAAGATTGATTAACTTTTTTGTGTTGCTTTTTTAGGTTTTATGGTATCCCTAGCTCTAAATTTAACAAGTGGCGGAGCGTGGGCTCATAAGATAATTAATCATGGGGCTGCAATAGTAGCAGTGGAGTCAATTTCGTACCGTATCGGCCGGTACGGCCGAAATTTATCGTACCGGCAGGTGCACCGGTACAGAAACCTCCATGATTCGTACCGCTTAAAATACCGGTCCTTACCGGACTATACCGGACGTACCACCGAATATCGGACATCTCGGCCGAAAAATGAAAACCGGGCGGTACTAAAAACTTGAAGAAAATGGAAAACGTTTGCAGCAGAAAGCTCACGATGCCGTCCTCAGTACTGGTTGTTCCCATGTTGTCGGCCATTCCCTCAGCCTTCCTCCTTCTGTTTTATCCAGCTGCTTCTCTTTTTTCTTCTTCTTCTTTTGCTTTTTCTTCTTCTTCTTCAATTTTGACCGAGACTGTGAACCTCCCTTTTTGTGCCTTCTGTTTTAGTTGTTTGTGTGTGGCTGTTGTTTTGTGTGAGTTTTAGTTGTGTGTGTGTGGCTCTTGTTGAATTGTTTTGGGTGAGTTCTGAGTCTTCTGACACTCCACGTGAACTGCAATTGAGTTCAAATTTCAAACATATTTGACTTAGCTGGCTGCCACTCAAATATCATTTCTCTTTTTCTTTTTTCTCTTTTTTTTTTTTTTTTTTATAATAATTAATAGCATCTTTTTAGCTTTTTATTATTATTACAATATAGTATGTCAGGTGATATTAATAGGTTTATATTTGAGCAAGAAATAATCATATTAAAATAAGCAATTAATTTAGAGAAATATGTTAATGCTATTATAAATTTAAGGATTCTTATATAAATTTATAAATAATTTTAAATAAATAATAAGTATGTCTATATATATATATATATATATATAAAATTATAGCGATAAACCCGAAACGGTACACCGGTATTGACCGGTATCCGAAATATATCGTACCGCTGACCAAACCGGTATAGTCTCCGGTATGGTATTGACTTCCTTGAATAGTAGCCATTTCCGCGTCATTGTCGTGTTGCTCTTTGGCAATGCTGTCGGAGCCAATCCTTACTTCTGATTTACTTTAAACGAGTAAACTAGCCAAAGAAAAAAAAAGGAGGAAAATTTCACTTTAACCCTATACTTTAGGGTCTTAAACTTCCAAAAATAACATATTAAACCATGAATTTTCAAAATGCAATAAATCAAACCTTGAAGTCTATCAAACACTTGAGCAACTAAAATCGATTGCGTGCTTTGTCTATCAATTAGTTTCACTCCATTTAGCAAAGCAGCACAAATTTTTTTTTTTTTTTTTTTTTTAGGACTAATATGTTCAAAAGAACGATAATTAATTGAAAAAATGTCAATCAAAATACCACAACATAAACTTACTGTTAGCATCTGTCTATTGTAATGGGACAAAACCATATATAGAATCCCAACCTCATATCAATTTAATGCAAAATCAAATCCCAATACCTATTTGGCAAAAACTAATGGATCTTATAAAATCAATTTAGATTTTCAAATCGGTAAAATGGATCTAGATCTTCATCATTGATGTTAGAAATCGGTGAAGCAAAGTGTTGTAGCTTTATTGTTGATGCCTTCTCAAGCAAATGGAGGTTTTTCACTAATGGCATGTTTGGATGTTTAAAAAAGGAGGGGGAGTAGAGTAGAGGGAGAGAGAGTAATCCAATTACCTTGTTTGGAAGTTTTTTAAGGAAGGAGGGGGAGTGGTTTGGAAGGGTTTGGAGGGAGAGTAGAGTAGATAAATTATTGTCCAAGTAAATTCCCTAATTTACCCTTTCTAACAAATTAATCATAGACCAATGTTGTAAGTCCATTTTCAAATAAGGGTAAATTTGTCTATTTTAATCATTTCCTCTCATCTCCATCCTAATTTTTAAAACATCCAAACAAAGGGAAGGACTAATTACTCTCTTCCCCCTTATTAATTTTAAAAACATCCAAGCAAGGTGGAGGGGAACCATTCTCCTCTACTCTCCTCCCCACTACTCTTCTCTCATCTACTCCCCTCTACTCTCCTCCCTCTCTAAACTTCCAAACAGGCCATAAGTAAAGCTAGTATTTCTTATTCTTCGTTCAATCAAGTAAATAACATGCAAACTAGTTTAGGTACAGTGAAGCAAACGGCACCATTTTGTTCTCTTTTTTTTTTTGTCCAACTAGGATGATGATGTGGCATTTTTGACAAGTATGATTAATATGTGTCATGTGGAAAATCCCATGTGGCACTTAACAAGGCAGTGGTAACAGAGTTGGATGACATGGTGCTTTTGAAAGCAGAACCAAGCATGAAGGGCCAAACTGAAAACAACTACAAAAACATGAAGTTTAGAGAGGGAGGAGAGTAGAGGGGAGTACAGGAGAGGGGAGTAGAGGGGAATGGTTCTCCTCCATCTTGTTTGAATGTTTTTAAAATTAGTAAGGGGAAAGGGAGTAATTAGCCCTTCCCCTTGTTTGAATGTTTTAAAAATTAGGATGGAGAGGAGAGAAAATGATTAAAATAGACAAATTTACCCATATTTGAAAATAGACTTGCAACATTGGTCTATAATTAATTTAGAAAAGATAAATTAGGAAATTTACTTGGACAATAATTTATCTACTCTACTCTCCCTCCAAATCTCTCCAATTTGGGAGAATTAAAAATGAGGGGTTAGAGGGAGTTGAAACCCCTCCAAACCCCTCCCCCTCCTTCCTTAAAAATCTTCTAAACAAGGTAATTGGATTACTCTCCCTCCCTCTACTCTACTCCCCCTCCTTTTTTAAACATCCAAACAGGCCATAAGGACTAAAAGTGAACTTCAGTCTTTATCAATATATCAAATGTTTGATCATAGACTAAAACATGGCTCAGTTTCTTACAAACCTTCTAAATCTTTATGTTAAAAATTATTAAAAATTTTGAGGCTGAACAAGACCAGTATATTGGTTCACATCGATAATTGCACATCACATGCATCATCGAAAAGTATGTACCATCAAATATAAAAAAGAGAGTATGAGATGAGTAAATACAATAAAACATTGTACCCTCAAAAAAGTTTCTTGGTTGTATTTTTTACTAAACTTTAATCTTTTCCTAGTAAATTATCTATCTACCGGGGAAATGTACTAAAACGTTTTCGTTATATATTTTTTTGTTGTTATAAAAAATTAGTTATAGATCCACACAATGTGTAGCAATAGATAATTATTTTATATTATAATATAATGTATAATTTTTTTTTTCTAATTTTTTTTTGAAAATAATTTGTTCTCCCTAAAAATTAAACAACCTCTATACGATCCAATTAGGTCTACCTTGGCCCTATTCGGTCCACTTAGGTCTACTTCAATTCAATTTGTTTCACTCAGTCAATTTTGGTCCCCCTTTAGTCCATTTTAGACTAATTGGGTCTTACATTGATTCTTTTTGTAGGTTTTATTTTCAAGTAAATTCATTTTTTTTCTTTATTTTTGGGTTGAAAAGTATGAAATTTTATTATATTTGGGCTAAACTCTTTAGTTTTGAGTTAAAAAAATACAAAGAAAAATACTAAAATAGAAATTAGAAATATGAACCCTAAAAATGCAATAAAAATTATAAATATTCAAAAGTCTTGTTCGGTGCACAATGGTTCTATTAGGTCCAATTCGGCCCATTCAGTCTTATTCAGTCCACTTCGGTCTAATTCACTTCATTTAGTCCACATTGGCCCTATTCGGTCTACATTGTTCCTATTTTGTCTACTTCAGTCCTATTCGGTCCATTATGTCCACTTTGGTCCTATTCGAACCATTATGCGTACTTTGATTCTATTTGGTCATATTCGGTCCACATTGGTCATATTCGGTCCATTCTATCCACTTTGATCCACTTCAGTCCTATTTGAGCCATTCGGTCTACTTTGATCCTATTCGGTCCATTTTGTTCACTTTGGTTCTATTCGGTCCATTCTATCCACTTCAGTCCTATCCAATCCACATTACTTCTATGCAGTCCACTTCAGTCCAATTTGGTCTCGTTCGGCCCATTTTAGACCAATTCAATCCATTCAGATCACGTCGGTTCATTTTGGTCCACTTCGATCTATTTTTGTGCACATGGAAAAAGAAGTGTTTGGGTTGAAAGCACCTAATCTAAATCCAAATTTATTTAAAATATATATCAAAGTGATAAAGGGATAAAGGAAAAGTGATATTAAGGGTCTGTTTGGTTGGAGGAGTGGAAAAGTGAGAGGATGGAAAATTGTGGGAGGATGAAAAAGTGGGAGGATGGAAAATATTTAGTTTTCCCTCATGTGTGTTTGGTTGGAGGGATGGAAAAGTGGGAGGGTGGAAAACTCTTTTGTTTGGTTGAAAAGAAAAGTGGGAGGATAGAAAATGTATTTTATATAAATTGACTATCATACCCTTGTTACATAATAAGTAAGAAATAGATTTATTTGTACTCATTAAATAATATAAAATTTACCAACAATTATATTTTTTAATGAGAAATGTTACGTCCACAACATTTTTCGCAATACTTTCACAACAAAATTTATGTGGAAAGTTGTTACTAGTTCTAATTTGAATCCACTACTGAAATTATTTTTTTACTCACTAATATTAACTAATAACAATCTATTACTTAAAATTTATTTTGAAAATATTGTGGTAACATTTCTCATTTCATTTCATCCATACGTTTTTTTCTTTTTCGTTTTTTCCCGTTTGTCCTTATCTCTTTTTTTTTTTCCTCCTCCATACGTTTATCTGCCACTTCTTTTCTGTCTTCTTCTCCCTCATTCTCTCTTTTCTTTCTTCTTCTCCAGCTCTCTCTGTTTTTTTTTTTTTTTTTCATACACGTTTGTCCTTATCTCCCCTTTCTTTTCTTTCTTTTTCTTTCTCAAATATTCAAGAAGTGCTCTCATTCTCTTTTTTTTTTTTTTCTCCAGCTCTCTCTCTGTTTTTTTTTTCTTCCTCCATGCACGTTTGTCCTTATCTCCCCTTTCTTTTCTTTCTTTTTCTTTCTCAAATATTCAAGAAGTGCTCTCATTCTCTCTTTTTTTTCTCTCGCTCTTGCTCTCTGGTTTTTTTTTTTACTTGATTCCAGATCAACCGTTGTGTTTATGAAGAGGGTAGGTAGGAGAGGACATTTGTGTAATTTCACGTGAGATCACTTTTCTCTCCACAGTTTTCCTCCCGATTTGGGAGGAAAAAAATTTGTGGGCCCGTAGAGAAAATTTTCTCCGGGTTTTCCATCCTCAGCATTTTCCTCCCTATGCCAAACAGTGGAAAACACTGTTTTCCACCCTGTTTTCCATCCTTTGTTTTCCATCCTCCCTATTATCCTTCCAACCAAACACAGTGTAAGGGTTTGTTTGGGATCCACTTATTTTGCTGAAACTGAAATTTTTTTACTAAAAGTACTGTTGATAAAGGTAAAAGTTAGTTAAAATAGTAAAGTGGGACCCATGAATAGTACCAAAAAGTGCAGTGGGGCCTATAAATAGTAACAAAAATAAGTTGAATAATAAAATAAGCTAGCTTTTTAAGTTGAGCCAAACGCGCACTAAGGTAGATAGTAGTGGGTAGATGAAAAGATAAAAGGGAGGGGAAAAGTTTGAAAAAGTATAACAATAAGTTGAGAAATTAATAAGGAAAAAAATTAAAAATAAGAGAGAGAATTTTGAAAATGGGTGGATGATATGGCTCAACAAGAGCGTAACAATAATAAATTCTACGTTTCAGCTTTTAGATATACAAGCCACGAACCCGCATATTACGCGTGATAATTATTTTTATGGTGGTTTTATTATTTTTTTTACAATTTAAAATAATTTAATAAAGAGTAATGTATTTCATAATCATATTTTTATTTATTATAAGAACAATTATAAATGTAATATAGAAACAATCATAAATTATAAATATAAATTTTGTCGTACCAAAATAAAAACAATACAATTTTCTCATAAATTCAAAAGGCAAGTTAAGGAAAATATTCATTTTTTAATAAAGGTTATTTATAACATTTTGTGAATCATTAAAAAGAATATAAAATTTGAAAATTATTCTTTTAGTTTTAAAAAAATTTCTCAAACCTTTTTTTTTTTTCTACCTACAATCCAAAATACCAAAAAACGTAACTAAAAAAAAAAAAAAAAAAAAAAAAAAAAAAACTTAACAATAATTGATTGGACCAATTAGGAAAACAATTTTCTGTTGATAATCTATTAAAGTTATTTTCTTTACAGAAATTGTAATTTCGTCCACCCAAAACATATTATCAAATAAACAATTATTAGCAAATTCTAAGAATTAAATTTCTATATATGCATTGTTATATAATAATAATAATAATAAAAATAAAATTGCAAAAGCTAAAATTCTTCACCCATCTGATTATTTTTGTTTGGCTAACTTTTGCTTTTCTCTAAATAAATGACATTATAGAGTACTTCTAATACAACTATTAAGAGTATTTTGTCCACCACAAAGGATTAAAAAATAAATAAAAATTAGTAAAGTCTCATAGTTTAACATCTAAATTGAGCACTATAAAAAATCATGCTATGTAATAGAATAAATACCAAATTACAATAAATACCAAATTATCCAAATCATACTATGTAATAGAATAATATTATATTTTTATATGCTATATTTAATTTTTTATAACGCAATAGGATAACATTAAACAATAAAAAAAAAAAATTAAAAACAAAACTAAATTGCATTAACCCAAAGTAGAGTTTTAACGAATATAAAAAATTATCAACCTAAAGCAGAGATGCAAGAAAAATAAAAAATCCACTAAAAAATTGAGAGAGAGAGAGAGAGAGAGAGAGAACCTTTTTATTGTGAGAGAAAATTATGCATAGAATGGAAGAGATATTGACAAATTTATAATAAGAGGGTGTGAATAAGAAGAGACAAAAATAGAGGAAGATGAAGGGAAAGAGGAAGAATGATATTAGGATCTGTTTGGATACCGCTTATTTTGCTGAAACTGAAAACTTAGGGGTAATTACACATAATCCACCTGTGGTTTGAGCGAAAATCACTTTGCCTACCCGTGGTTTAAAAAGTATCACTTAACCCACCTGTGGTATGTTCCGTTTGTTTTTCGTAACCCACCTCTGTTAAAATCAGGGATAAATAGGTCTTTTTGCTCAAATTTTATATCTCTCTCCTCCCCAAACAAAAGATAGTACAAAAATGTAAGAGAAACAAGATCAAAAAGGAGGGTTTTGTGAAAATTAATAGCTATGGCAAAACTTTCAAAATCACAACCCAAACTTCTCCCAATTCTCATCTTCCTGTCCTTGTTCTCACTCCACCACTCCTCCGCTGCCATATTATCCATCAGCGTCAACTATGAAACAGCAGCCAACAACCTCCTACCATTTTCCCAAGTCGCCCACTTCCTGGAAACCCAAACCATCATCGACCGCATCAAGACCTTGGACTCCAACCCTAACATCCTTAAAGCCTTTGCCAACACCAACATCTTCGTCACCGTCACCGTCGAAAACAGCGATGTTCCAGCCGTAGCTGAACTCCCTGCCGCTAAGTCCTGGGTAGCCAATAACATCCTCCCATTTCACCCACAAACCAAAATCAATCTCATCGCCGTCGGTCACGAAATCCTCGCCACAGAAAATGACACCTTGATCGATCACCTTTTGCCCGCCATGAAAGCTTTGAAGTCAGCCTTGGACTCAACAAACGTGACTGATATTCACATCTCCACGCCACACTCTCTTGGGATTTTAGCAAAGTCGGAGCCACCGAGTTCGGGACGTTTCAGACGTGGGTACGACGAGGTTATATTCGCATTGATTCTTGACTTCCACAGGAAAACCAAGTCACCCTTCATGATCAACTTGTACCCGTTCTTAGAATACACAGATAAAACTCTGGACTACGTGCTGTTTAAGCCAAACGACGGCGTTCTGGACAAAGTCACTCCAAACTCTGGACTACGCGCTGTTCAAGCCAAACTCTGGACATCGACGTTGCTGAAACTGGTTGTGGTTGTGGTTATGGTTGAACAAGTGTAATCTCTGAGCGAAGAGATATTGTGAGAGGATGATGAGGTTTGTTTGGAGAAGGAGTGATAGGAGGCGGGTTCGTCTTCATCATCTACGAAGCTTAGGGGTTTCTTTGGTTTTGGTATAGGTTTAGGTTTGGGGAACAGGCAGTCGTGGTGGTGGTGGTGTTGGGGACATAGATATTAATTTTCACAAAACCCTCCTTTTTGATCTTGTTTCTCTTACATTTTTGTGCTATCTTTTGTTTGGGGAGGAGAGAGATATAAAATTTGAGCAAAAATACTTTTTAAACCACGGATAGACAAAGTGATTTCGCCCAAACCACAGGTGGGTTATGTGTAAATACCCCAAAAACTTATTACTGAAAGTACTGTAGATAAAAGTAAAAGTTAGTTGAAATAGTACAGTGGGGCCCATGAATAGTAACAAAAAGTGCATGGGGCCCATGAATAGTAGCAAAAATAAGCTGAATAGTGAAATAATTTATAATTTTAATTGCAATCCAAACGCACGCTAAATGTAAAGGGTAGTGGGGAGATGAAAATGTAAGGGAGGGTGAAAGGTTGGAGAAGTAGTGGAGAAATGAAAAGGTAAGGAAGGGAAAAAGGTTGGAGAAGTATAAATATTAAAAAAATAAATGTTAAAAATAATTATAGGAAAATTGGAAAGAAAAAAGATAATGACATAAACGCTGATGTGGTTCAACTAAAGCGTAGCAACAATAAATGCTATGCTTCAGCTTTTATATATATATATATATATATAATGTAATTGGGATAAATTTGTTATCTTGTCTTTTGTTCATACTAGTAAGTTTCCCGTGTGATGTACGAATAATGTTGTAATATCTTATATAAGATGATTTCAGAATATGTTGTATATGTATTATAACATAATTGTTATAGAATTTTATTAGTAATAAGTTCATCATAAAAAGTAACAATTATAAATTGCACACACATATCCATTATAATTATTCAATTGAGGGAATGAGAAATAAAAAAAAAAAAAAAAATTACAACTTTGCATAAATATTATAGAATAAAAGTTGATATATATAGAATGTGTCTTTCTCTTTCTCATTAATTCTGAAACAAAATACACATCCCTAACATCCACATTCAATCACGTCATTTACAAAACCCACGAATCCACAACGTCCGACCTTAACATCAAAATCGTAATTGCCGTTGTCACTCAATATAAAATTCAAACTCCCTGGCTAGATGACAGAGTGGTTCTCAGTCTGTTGTGGCTTTTTTATATTCTGGTTCTTGTATGTGTCAATGTAAACCTGGCTAGATGATATGTTATCGATACAGAAAAAACTATGCCTCAAAAGTTCAATAAGAAAACTAGAAGATAATCATAACAGAATCAGACCTGCGAACGGTAGGTTAAGAAATACAAATAATCTAATCTGTATTTAGAATGCACAGTTATCATACTCAAGATTGAGTCCCATGGGCAAATGGTATGATTTTACGTAATGAATTGTTTACCTTCGATGAGGCTGTATTGCCCCCCTTTCAACAAGTTACAAAACAATAGTTTCTGGAACAAGCTGTTCGATATTAGATTGTAAAATCAGTTCGGTCACTAGCAAACTACCATTGAACCTATATTGGTATTACTCATTTTTTTGGGAATTGTGTCATCATGCATAATTTCCCTGATTCAGAGTTCTGAGTTATGCTTCTATTTCTGTTAAAAGAGTTCTCCACTTATAATTATAAAAATATTTATCATTTTGTTTAAGTAAATATTATATTGAGGCAAAGAACTCTTTTTCCAGAGACAATTATGATTTGTTCATCCGTTTCCTTCTGTATGCAGCATCAAGGGTGGATCCCATGCACCTTGAATATTTCAACTTCTCTGGTCGGGTGATTGCATTAGCTTTGATGCATAAAGTTCAAGTAGGCATTGTCTTTGATCGTGTCTTTTTCTTGCAATTGGCTGGGAAGTACATTTCGTTGGAAGATATAAGGGATGCAGATCCATGCTTGTATAATAGCTGCAAACAGATTCTGGATATGGATTCTGATTTTATTGATTCAGATGCTTTAGGACTAACATTTGTTAGAGAAGTTGAGGAGTTAGGATCCAGGAAAGTTGTGGAGCTTTGCCCTAGTGGGAAAAGCAAGGTTGTGAATAGCCTGAACAGGGAGGAATATGTTAGGCTTCTTATTGAGCATCGCTTTGTCACATCTATCTCAGACCAGGTATCACAATTTGCACAAGGTTTTGGTGATATTCTTTCCAACTCTAAGCTCCAGAAGTTCTTTTTCCAAAGTTTAGAGCTTGAAGATCTTGATTGGATGCTTCATGGAAATGAAACTGCTACTTGTGTTGATGATTGGTAGGCACATGCTGAGTACAATGGCTAGAATGTAATAAATGAGAGTAATTAATGAGATCCTAATAAAAATACTTGTAATAATGAGGGTATTTTTTTTAACCGTTAGATCTATTTAAATCCAACGGTTTAAAAAATATGTAACTCTTTAACTTGAACCTATCTATCTATATATATATATATATATATATATATATATATGAGAGAGAGAGAGAGAGAGATTTGTCGTTTTGTGTTTGGTGGGGAGACGGATAATCTCTACTACTCAATAGATAGGACCGAGATATTTTCTAGGATTATGGAGTTAGTTGTGGTAGAGTCTTTTTGGTTTTTACAATCAATAACTCATTTGGCACAAAAATTTAAAAAGTTAAATTGGACAAATAGTATAAAATTAGACTCCAACTAAAATCTAATTTGGATTCTAACTAATTTTTCTCTCAACTTTGGCTTTAAATATATATGTTTGTGTGTGTGTGTGTGTGATTTTATTTACTCAATGACCATAATTAAATGAGGATGTATAGCTCTGAGATGTAGAATAAAAATTCATTTTTTCTCATTAAGTTTTCGAGGAGCTCATTCAAAACTTATTGTACTCAACATTAAACAAAGAGTTTTGCTTTTAGTTTATATGCTTATTCAAGATAAAGGTATGTAAGACCCTTTTATAACCATTGAAAAAATTTGAGAGATTGTCAAAAATCACCGCAATTTGATTGGATCTAAGGCACTCAACCATGATCCTTCAATGGGAGAAAGATCCCCATATCAAATTCCTTACTTTTTTCGGTCTTTTTGCTTAGGCGAAAGAGGGAAAAGGTGTCCGAACCCTTGTTGTTTTATTTTAATTAGGTTTAAGTCTGACGAGAATAATATTCTACAACTAGCAATTCATTTATTTTCAAACCGACCCATTTACTATCTATTATTTGATTGACTAATCCTATATATTGGAATGGGTGAAAAGTAAAATGTTTTAGTGATTCCTCATCACGAGGGGATGAATCAAGACAATTTTGAATCAAAGCTCTAGATTTTTGTTCACTCTAATTTTCTTATTAAAAGAATTAAAAAATTTATCCAATAATTTTAATACAATAATAATTTAAGGAAAAATATTCTTTAAATGACTATTTAGTGAACTATTCTGTCTTAACCAAAGACGATGAAAAAAAAAGTTGAAGTATTCTTTTGTCCACTTAACAAAGATGACAACATTTCAATTAAAAAATAATAATAATTTGAGTTTATTGAGATTGATAGAGTGATAATGAGTTGATATTACATGCCTAGAATAGTGTAATTATTGTGGTTCCACCTTTGACACCAAAATTGAGGGAAAATATCGGGATACATGGATTAAAATTAGAATCTAATTGAAATATAATTTAGATTCAATTGGATTTTCTTTGTGCCTTGGATAATACAATAGTTTTTTTGGATTCTTTTTTAAATTGAGAATTTTGATGAAATAGAGATGAAAATTATTTATATATATATAAATAAGTGCTCGTTTGGAAAAGTTAGTTTTTTTATTAAATTATTTATGGTTTATAGGTCCCACCTTACTTTTTGTCTTAACTTTGTAACAAAAAATTTAACTTTAAATTATTTGAAAAAAAAGTTAACTTTTAGTATTTTTTTTTCCTTGCATTATACAAACTAGATTATAACCCATGCATATGTATGAATGTATTTAAAAATAAACACATTTTTTATCATAAAATATGCATAATTAATCAAATTATTAAAAAAAACATAATTAGATTCATATTAAAATTTCTACCTAAGTTTAATTATTAATTATGATTATTTTTATTCTAATAATTGATAAGATAAAATGTGTGGTGATTTTTGTTGAATAGATATAAGATTTTTTTTTTTAGTTTATTACTATTAGACAATTAGTATTTTGTACTCATTAATTAACTTGGCACAAAAATTAAAAAACTTAAGTGAACACATGACACAAAATTAGCTCATAATTGAAACTTAATTTATAATGAACTTTAAAATTGCATCATGTATTTAAAATAATAAAAGTTAAATCCATGAATAAAAGTAAAATTAAAATCAAAGTTAACACGACAAATATGGGAGAGAGAGAGAGAGAGAGAGGACAACATCCCTTTATTTGTTCACTAGCTTGTAACCTGTGTTTATTCATGGGAACATTAAACAACAATGATAAAAAAGAATGAAAATTAATAAAAATTAAATTGTTGAAGTTGCAAAATTACTAAATTGACACAAATTCATTAGAATTCCAAATAAGATGGAAAATTATTGAATACTCTGGGAGTACCATAAATGCATATTCTCCCATTTCACATGAATTGTAGGTCCTACCATAAATTTAATTAATGAGACCTACAGTTATGTGAGAGGAGGGAGTACGCATTTATGGTACTCCTGGAGTACTCAATAATTACCCAATAAGACAATCAAAACTAAATGGGAAATTTGTAGAGAGAGAGAGAGAGAGAGAGAGAGAGAGATAAACCTTAGTGAGAACGATAAAATAATGAAAGAAATAAACAAACAAATCTAGAGACAAAAATTGAACATAAAGAACTATTTACTTATAGAGAGAGGGAATGGACCTAAGGTGGAGAATGATGGTGCAATGAAGACAACAGACTTCTTTAAAACATTTAAGTAATAACAAAGTTACTTGCTTTAATTTTTTACTCTAAAATTTCTTCAACAAATATTTCATGGTTTCCATTAAAGAGGAAGAATTCAAATAGTTTAGCTTTTGTGACAATCTAGTATCTCCATTACATCATTTATAAAGTTTTTGATATGATCACTTCAGGTTTTGCGTAGCATTTGTATAGTTTTTTATATAAATTCTTCGGGTTTTGCACTAACAACTTACTTGGCACAAAAATTAAAAATTTTAAATGACATGTGGCGCAAAATTAAAAATCCAATTAAAATCTAATTAGATTTTCTTAACTTTGGCTTCAAATAAATAAATAAATAAATATATATATATATATATAAAATTGGGAAGATATACACACAAAACGATATGTATAATAATTGAGGAACGAAATAGGTGTCTACACCTTGGTGGCAAAGCAGCATTACTTATGCTTTAGGGAGTTCATTTACCTTTAAAATATATGTATAATATTTATAAAATATAATTTTATACATATATTTTATTATTTTATAAAATATATGTATAAAATATTATTTTATTAGTTTAACTTACATTTAAAAATAGTTTTGTACACCTTGACTTAAATCTTGTACACTCTGACGAAAATTAGTTCAGCTCAAAACTAAACAACACAAATCAGTCCTTCCCAAAACCAACCAACAACATAAATTACAAATCTCTCTCTCATGAATCTCTTTTCTCTGTCAAACTATTGGTATTTGTTATAAAGTTAGTGATTCTTCAAACATTTGATTGGTTAAGTAGACACAATATATTATTTATATATGTATGAATGGGTGTCGCTCTTTAGGTCAATAATTAATACAATGCACATGGGTTGAATTTTGTTTTTCAATTTAAAATATTTTTATAAATAAAAAGACAAATAAATAATGACAATTGTATAAAAATAAAAATTGTTATACAAACTTTACAAAATAAAATTGTTACACCTATTCACGTTTACAATAGATAATGATAACTCATAATGATGTTAAAATATGAAAATTTATAGAAGAAAATAGTCAAATGTCATATATTTGCATGACTTTTTTATTTATTTTTATAAATAACTTCTCTTTTTATTAAATTTTATTTAATTTAAGTTTCTAATCGATCTTTGGAAAAATATCCTAAGTTGCCACATTGCATGGTGCAAGATGTGGCCTACTAGAAAAAACGATGATTCATGCCTGGTAGACGTGCAACGAAGCTACAGAAGTGTGGTCATGAATATTACAAATTGAACTTCGATGAAGCCCTTTTTAACTATATGGGCAAATCTGGGGGCGAAGCAATAATCCGAGATGCTCAGCCGCACAGGGACAAGTTATTGCTGCACAAAGTAAAAAAGACAGGCCCCCGTGCATACACCAGAAGTGGAACTACGAGCGGCCATCCAAGCACTGAGCTTTAATTTGCAGCAAGTAAAAACCTTCTTCACTTCACGACCAGGTTTAAGCATAATTGTGCTTCTGTCTGCAGCTACTTATTAGGCAAGATGATAAGAATTCTCTATTGGTGCTTATTTCCCAATTGGATTTAACATATCGATTTAGCTTCAACAATTTTGGAGTTTAGTGATTAGTCAACCTTCACAATAGGGGTTAGCTAGTCCTTGATGTAGTACAAACACTTCATTTGGGAGTCGTACGTACCTGTGTCAGACATGAGATACACTTGTGACATTTCTTCATGTGTGTCACAACCGGTTCTTTTAAAAGAAAATTGCTAAACATAGGAACAAGAGAAATTGAACACCCTTTCACAAAACAAATAGAACATCTATGCTCTAATAGTAACAAACTAACAATGCATTTGAAAAACAATGCATTTGAAAATTAATAAATATTCTTATTCTTGGTTTGTATTTTAATTTCTAAACATTCCTTATAATCATGAATTAATTTTATTATCCATTTTTGCTCTTAAATTGATATATATATATATATATATATAATATTATATTATATGAAAAATAAATGTTTAAAAATATATAAAAAAATAAAAATAAAAATATATTTAATAGGCATGTTCTGCTGTATGTATAGCATTTTTTTTATAAATGTTGTGTCGTCGTATCATACCTGTACCATGTCTAGGGGTGGCAATTTGTGTTCGCGTGTCGGGTTCATGTCATGTTAACTCATGAATATCCGACTATATGAGTCAACACTAATCCGACATGTTTATTAAACAAGTTAAGATTCCTCAACCCTAACACGACCTATTTATTAAACAAGTCAGTCGTGTCGACTTGTTTATCAGAATTTATCAAAAAAAAAAAATTATGAAAAAAAAAATATTTTTAATATAAAATTTAGAATTAACGAGTAATTGCATCACAAATAATCATTCAAAACTAAAACATATATTAATATCACAAATAATCAATTACAATATGTCAAAAAAAAAAAAACCACAACAACTAATAAGTTATATACCTAGGGTTTGAATGATATATTGGTAAAATGTTATTTAATTAAATGGGTCAAACGGGTCAAACAGGTTTCATGGATTGAATATTAACCCAACCCGTTTATTAAACGGGTTAGTCGTGTCAACCCGAATATGACACGAACCCTTTAAATCTCAATCTATGACCTGCTAATTTTGTGTCGTGTCGTATTGAGTTCACGGGTCGTGTTCAATTTTACCACCCCTAACTGTGTATGCTTCCTAGGCTAGTCCACATCACCGTTAAGTCTTCCTTAGTCAACAATACCTAACAGTAGGTTTATTTAGACTAGGAGTACTCCATGACCACGATTCATTAACCATTGGTGCTTAAAATGTGGGCTTCTGTTGTTCCTAACTTCCCTTACATGGGACATACACAAATTAACCTCACCTTTCCAAAACTTAAAGATCAATTAATTTTGTAGCAAAAAAAATGGTTTTTTTTTTTTTTTCAGCTGGAAGTATTAATGAAAAATTAGTAAATAACAACATTGAGTAATTCAATCTACTTTCCTCAAAATCCATTTGGTTAAATATGAGTTATTTGAGAAGAAAATGCAAGGAAAAGAGCATAATGAGCTCTGAACTATTGTATCTTTGGGTTCTGCCTTGTGTACTAGAAGCAGCAGTACGGAAGTTAGCTCACCCAGTAAGAGCCCATGTGCCACATTCAACGCATCTCAATCCTCAATACTCCCAAATTTGAAACCGTGTATTACCGACTTCCTTGACCATTATGCCTGCACTTACTAAGCATTTGTAATTTCTGATTTGTATAATTATAGAGTCTTGTTAACGGTGCTCTTAAAGCATTTTTTTAATGGACTACTTTAAGTAAATTTTAATACTACTCTCATAATAAATGTAAAAAAGCTTTTAAAAAAGTTGGTAACATTTTTTTTCCTATAAAAAATGTCATAAAATAATACCTTTAATACATTTGTTAACTTTTTCCGTAATTATTTATATATGACAAGTCTATATCACAGTTTCTTACATCTCTAGTTCACTTGGACTTATCCAATTATTGGTATCAAACAGGTAATATTCCTTAACCAAAAATAAAAAAAGGTGTTATTAGCCGCCATATATTACACCAAAGGATTCATCCACACTTTTGTTGTGTGAATCACGTTGGTGAATGACCGACAAGCAGTCATACATGACAGAGTGAGTGATTTGCGACCAAGCTTTGGGCAAGGAAGCATGTCGATTTTATTTTGGATAAATCACCATGTTGACTTTAGATGTTGTATGAAAAAGGGCACCTATAAATCATAAAATTTAAATTATGAGCAAAGTTTGGTGAATTTTAAAGGAAGCAGCATGGTTGATTTTAGAGTTAAGAACAATTTTTAATTTTCCTGAAAATTATCCCAAGGAAACAGGGTTGAAATTTCTTCTTTTTTCTTATTTGATTGAATAAAATGTGGTCTTTTTATGTAATGTTCAAGAACATACACCTTGAAGGCTCGCAAAAATGATAGAAGATTGGCATGATGTCCTAATTATAACCTATAATTGCAAACTCAGAATTTTGGGACTAAGTGTGCGTTTGGGGAGCGCGTTTGCAATTCCCAAACGCATGTCTGCGTTTCTTCACTCTTTTTTTTTTTTTTTTTTTTGCTTTCAGCCGAAAAAATTGACTTTTCAACAGTGAATAGTGCATTCATGCACTGTTCACGAACCCACAAATATCACTTTTTAACCACTTTTTCATTAAAAATAGGTCTCACTATATTATTCATACATTTAAAAATTATTTTATTATAGTGTTTTCAGTTTTCAGCTGTATCCAAACGGACCCTAAGTCAGCTCAGCATACAAGAAAATAAAATCTTATCTAATTGCTCTGTTTCTTTATCAAAAAGTAAGCTTTTTCCGGCAATGTTTCTATCAAAAATCAATACCATTTGTTTATTAGAAAAAAACTATAAGACGTCATTACGCATTTGGTAGTTCGAGTACCACTAAGAAATAGGCATTTTATTGCTAGACTATAGTTGTATTTGCCATAATTTCGAAGCATATAAAAATACGTTTTCTAACACATGACCCAAAAATAAAAAAGAACTGTTCCTCATCTCAAATAATGTAACATATTATTGTACATCCACATAATTTGTTGATTGTTAGTTGTCGAAACATATTTATTTTTGTTGTTGAGATGAGGATGTTGAGCTGATAGATGGTAAAAAGTAAGTTTTATGTGGCACAATTATCTCAATTTACCGAATTTTTGTATTATTCCTCTATAGTGCATATTATGAGAGTGAAAATGCATACATCTTATGCATCATATACATTCCCAAACTAAAGAAGAGAAACAAAGTATGGTGGAGGACATTTTCAATTTAGTTAATTCTTTTGAGCATGATTCCTTTTCTTTTGTATTAAGAGAGGGCAATGTTTCCGCCCACTTCGTAGCCCAATTGACTGTTATTGTGAATTGGACAAGACCAGCTTTTATCTCCAACTTATTGCTTAGTATAGTTCATGCTATAGATAGAGATGATCATATAGATCCTCTTAGTTGTATTTCTCTGCTTTTCTCTTAAGGGACTTTTCTCTTAAGGTAACAAAAAAAGAAGAAGAGAAACAGTCGTGGGTTAAGGAAAAAAAAGTTGGGATTAAGTTGAGAGCCTTTGAATTGATCCTTAATGTGAAAGCTAAATGGCCAATGACTAGAGGTGACAGATGAAGACTTCCACGCCTTGGAATGTTCTCAAAAAGTTATATCTTCTTTATAAAGTTCATTTCTCTACTGTTATTATTATTTTTTTTTTTTTATGAGTCTACTGTTATTTCTTGGCATAGTTTAGTTGATAGTTGTACATTTGTAATTTTGTTTAAAGGTAAAATCTATGCGTAATTAGAAGAGGGCTTTAAAAAAAAAAATTAAAAGAGGACTTTTTTTCTTATTAATAAAAAAAGGAGGACTTTTTTTTTTTAATACAAAATTAAGAGGACTTTAGTTTTAAGCAACCTTTAACATAAATAACTTTTTAAAGAAAAGAAAAGTAAAGGCAAGGGCATCATTATCATCCATGTAAATTCATTCCTAAATATAAGAATGGTTTATGCAACCCTATAGTGGGTACCATCTCATCAGCATATTATATTATTTTAAGAGTAACTCTAGAATTCTTAAAGTCAATATAAATTATAAAAGGTTTTTGTTATGTGGTGCTTTTGGAAATTGGTTAAAGTATTGATAGATTTCTTTATATTTAGAAGCAGCAAAAGTTAATTAAAAAATATACACATATAAATATATTTATTAAAAATAATTCAACTAATCTTAAAACAGTAGCGGACTATATTGAGTATTATGAGAATTTGTTAATTAAATCAAAATATTATTAATTTATTTTGAAATAAAATATTTATGCTTTTTTCTTTTAGAAACAAATGGTTTGTATTCTATTACATAATCATTTTAAATAGATGATTTTACAAATTTTATTACAAAATTACAATAAAAATCAATTTTAATACTAAATTTATAATAAAATATATATAATTTTGTATTAAATTATAAATGTTTTTTTCTTCCATGAAATGAAATGCAGTGAAAATGTCACATTGAAAAATTAAATTGGATTAAATTAGATAATTTGTACCTTCAAAAATAAAATAAAAATTTTACCAAAAAAAATAAAATAAAAAACCAAATGTTTTTCTTATCAAGATCGATAAAAAAAATCCAAAACACTCTACCGTCAATCAAGAGAGATCCGAGCCGTCAAAATCGTGTAAACGCCACAAGGATATCCCATCTGTTCCGCCCACACCTAACCAACTCTCAGTAATAATAAAGCTTTTATAACAAGAAAAAAAAAAAAAAAAAAAAAAAAAAAAAAAAAAAAAAAAAAAAACCCTTGTAAGAAAACGAAAAAAAATTAGATATATATATATATATAAAAATATATATATATATATATATATAAAAAAAGAGAGTAGCGTAATATGACAGTCTATGTTGTCGTTGTTGATGACGGCTGTAAAACAAGCCGAGACGACAATTCCGATCAAACTACCTCCTTTTTCCCTTCCCAAACCCAAAAAGCCTTCACACAAAAAAAAACTTTACTATTTTCTCTTGTCTTAGCTAACTCCTTGTCTTAGACTCTCTCTCTCTTAGTCTTACTATATAGCTACTAAGTTTTGATATTAAAAAAAAAAAAAAAATCAAAAACCTCCTCCAATTTCCGATGTGATCAGGTCCAAATTATCGTTCCACAATCACTGTTTACTAGCGGCGGCGGCGGCGGGGGCCACCGTAAATGTCTCTCGTCCAATCCCCCTCCGTCGATTGCGTCCCTCAGCGCAGCGGCTCCACCACGACAACCACCACCACCGCCACCACCACCACAATCGCCTTAGAATTTGTTCCTTTGTTTGAAGAAGAAGAAGAACAGCCAGCTCCCGTCACCACCGTCGATCAGCCGCGATTGTCGTCGAAGCGCAAACTGGACGATTATGGTGGTCCCACATACGACGACTACGACGACGAAGACAACGACGTTTTTGCAGAGTTAGTCTCCGTTAGAATGAGGAAAGATGAACCTAACGCCGTCAATTCCTCTTTCGACTCTCATCCTCACCCCACCGCCACCACCGCAACCGCGACTACGGCTGCGACCACTGTGGAATTCAGTTCTAGGGTTTCCGATGCTCAATCGGCCACCGACTCGGCCGAGTCGACTCATTCCGCGTCGCCTCGTTTGCAATTCTTCATCCGAATGATCTCCGAGGGTAAGACTAGGGTAATCCAAGCTTACCCTCACGATACCGTGAAATCGCTCCACGAGCGAATCCAACTGGTCACCGGAATCCCGGTCCACGAGCAAAGGCTCATATACGGAGGCAAACAGCTCCAGTGGGAACGCTCGCTCGCCGAGTGCTCCATCGAAAACGACGCCGGATTGCAGCTCGTCGGGCGTATGCGTAGCACCGAGCATCCTCACGCTTGGCAAGTCATCGACGAAATGGTTTCCGTCGTCTGCCGGCTCTGCCGCGGCGAAGCCTTCCCTGCTGCCGCCAATCACATCAAGTCGAGGATGAGTGAGTACTTGTCGACCACTCCGAAAGAGGAGGAGCAGCTGGCGGCAGGGCATTTGCAGATATTTATGTCGTCTTCGGCTCCGGCCGCATTGGTCATGCTCTACATGTCCATGGAGAAAGGTAACAAGGACTGTGCTGATAGTGCCATTAGGCATTTCCTGAATATTAGTCGAAATTCGTTGCCAAAAAGTCATCATAATTATTGTGCACCAATAGTATTAGAGTTTTGTAAGTTGCTTAGGAGAGCTGGAGATGAGGACCCTTTGTATTTATCTTGCCGGAGTACATTTGGCATGATGTTAGAATCGATTGGACCTTCGATGAAAAGTGTTAGGGGTGGTGGAGCTATTGTGATGGAAGAGATTTTCCCGTTTATTAGTGAGATGGCGAGTAGGTTGTGTAGGGATTTAGGATTGAGTATGGAAACCCCTGGTACTGCAGGGCCACTGTCAAGTGATGTTCGTGATTTCACAGCGTTCGTCCTCCCCTTGAGGACTATGATTATGGTTCTTGTGAGTTTTGAGGGTCTCATACCGGTGACGTTTGTTGAGGGGGAAGGACATAAGCATCCAGTGTTGGCACAGGAGCTTGAGTTTCTTTATCTTATATTTATTGATTTGTTGAATAGAATGGATAAGTGCCTACAAGGAATGGATGGGAACTTGATTGTTAAACAGAAGGGGGAAGGCGAAGTTGTATATTCGGGATGGTCTCAGTATCTTGCCATTTTGAAGGAACTGCATGGCATTTCAAAAATTTATCAGGGTGCTGAAGAACAATTTTGGAAGGTTTTGAGGCTTTCAAAAACGGCACTTTGTGCTCTAATTATTAAATATGCAAAGCGTGTGGACGATCATCAGTGGCTTCTTGAGCGGAAGGATGTAACCGATTTTGAGTCTAGAAGGCATTTGGCTATGATGATGTTTCCGGAGGCTAAAGAAGACTACGAGGAACTGCATGAGATGCTCATTGACAGGTCTCAATTGTTGGCAGAATCATTTGAGTATATACAACGGGCAGAATCTGAATCTCTACATGCTGGTCTCTTTATGGAGTTCAAAAATGAGGAAGCTACAGGTCCGGGTGTATTGCGGGAATGGTTTTTTTTGGTATGCCAAGCTATATTTAACCCAGAAAACGCTCTTTTTGTGGCATGCCCAAATGATCGTAGAAGATTCTATCCTAATCCAAGTAAGCTTCAGTTGGCTTCTACTAGATTCTTTTATTGATCTGTATTTAATTTGGTTGATTTCTATGCTTCTCTTTTTTTTGTTTGGGGGGTTTTTTGGGGTGGGGGGGGGGGGGGGGGGGGGGGGTTATTATGGATGATCGACAAAAGCTTTTGTTGCATTCTTGTTTTTATAGTTGTTGATAGTGGGTATAGACGCGAGAATTTGTGTTGTTACGATGTATGATAAACGGTCAACCAAAACCTTTTGTTGTATTGCTGTTAGTGTAATTGTTGATTTGGGCACAGACTCAGGAATTTGTGCTGTTACATTTCTGTTTGTGTAGTTGTTGATATGGGTATGGACCCATGAATTTGTGTTTGGAGGGGATATAACCACATATGTGGAATGATTTACCAAAACCTTTTGTTACATTGTTGCTTGTGCAATTAATGATATGGGTATAGACTCAAGAATTTTTGCGTTTGTTTTGGTTTTTTTTTTTTTGGGGGGGGGGGGTGGGGGGTGGGGATATTACTGCATATTATGGATGATCGACCAAAAGCTTTTGTTGCATTTTTGTTTGTATAATTGTTGACATGGGTATAGATGCGAAAATTTGTGTTGTTACGACATATGATAAATGATCAACCAAAAACCTTCTGTTGTGTTGCTGCTAAGTGTAATTGTTGATTTATGTATAGACTCAGGAATTTGTGAATTGTCTTTTGCTGCATTGCTGTTTGTGTAGTTGTTGATATGGGTACAGACCCATGAATTTGTGTTGGGTGGGGGTGGTGGGGGGTATAACCACATGTGACGAATGATTTTTTTTTGTGTGTGGAGGGGGGAGGGGGGGTGGGGTTGTTACTACATATGATGAATGATATACCCAAACCTTTTGTTGCATTGCTGTTTATGTAATTGTTGATATGGGAATAGACTCAAGAATTTGAGTGTTATTATGACGGATGATGAATGATTGACCAAAATCTTTTGTTGCATTGCTGTTTGTGAAATTGTTGATATTAGTATATACTCAGACATTTGTGTATAACCTTCTGTTACATTGCTGTTTGTGTAATTGTTGATATTGATATAGATTCAAGAATTTCTGTGTTTGGGGGGGGGGAGGGTTGCGGGGATGGCAACAGGGCAAGGCTGTTTGGAGCTATTTACTAACCATAATGAGATGTTTTTGACATTGATAATGTAGAGATGAAAGAGAAAAGAGGGGATAGTAGTGAGAGTAATAAGATAGATAGAACGAGGGCTGGTTTGGTTGGTCATTTACAAACTGTTTTCATCACTTAAAAACAAAATGAGGTGGTGGGGGCCCATAAAAAAACCTTGTTTGGTGAATTGTTTTCGAAATGGAGGTGGTGGATTAAGGCTTGTGTTACGTCTGTCCGTTTTTCAGTCTTGGTAAATGGATCCCCTGAAGGTTTTTTTGGAAGCTCGCGTGGTTTAAGACAAGGGAATCCTCTATCCCCGCTATTGTTTCTCTTGATAATGGAGGTTCTAAGTAGACTCTTGAAGAAGGCAGAGGAGTGTAATCTTATTCTAGGATTTTATGTGGGAGCTGTGAACATTGTTGGTGTGCGTATTTCCCATCTGTTATTTGCTGATGACACTATCTTATTTTGTGATGTCTCTAGGGAACAATTGTTGTCCATAAGGTTGGTGTTGTCTTGTTTTCAGGCTTTTACGGGGTTGAAGGTCAATGTCGGGAAAAGTGAGATTGTTCCCGATGGGGAGGTGAATAATATAGATGCTTTGGCTAATATTCTTTAATGTAGAGTGTGGGCAGGTTGCCTATGAAATATTTGGGGATGCCGTTGGGATCTTCTTTTAAGACAGTTGCGATTTGGAATCCTATTTTGGAGAAAATGGAGAAGAAGCTTTTTGGGTGGAAGCGTCTCTATTTATCTAAAGGTGGTAGACTCATGCTACTAAAGAGTACTCTCTCAAGTCTCCTTACGTACTTTTTATCCCTTTTTACTATTCCTAAAGCTGTGGCGGCTAGATTGGAAAGTATTTAGAGGAATTTTCTATGGGGGTCTTCTGAGGGGAGGTGCGTTCTCCCGTTGAGAGGGGCGGTTTGGGGGTAAGAAGTGTGGTGCCATTTAATCAAGCTCTATTAGGGAAATGGCTGTGGAGATTTGGTCATGAAGTTACCCATCTCTGGCGGAGAGTCATCTCCACAAAATATGGTGAGGAGCAAGGGGGGTGGTGCACTAAAGTCTACGGGAGAGCTCATGGGTGTGGCCTCTGGAGAAGCATTAATGAAGGGTGGGAAAGCTTTCTAAGCATCTGTCATTTGTAGTGGGTGAAAGAACTCGTATCCGCTTTTGGCATGATAGGTGGATTGGTGAGAATACTCTAAAAGATCGCTATCCTGATCTCTATGTGTGTTCAGCGGTCAAGGATGCTTGCATCTCGGAGGTTTTGTGGGCTCTAGAATGGGGTACTATTAGAGTGTGGAATTTAAGGTTTTATAGAGCATTTGAAGATTGGGAGTTGGTTGCATCTTATTCTCTTCTTCAGCTTATCCAACCTCATATTCCTCGGGGTGATAGGAGAGATACTCTTAGCTAGCGGCTAAAAGCGGATGGTAAGTTTGACACCCGGTCTTACTACCATGCGATCGGGGTGCCTCAAATTCTTTGTTTCCTTGGAAGGGTGTTTGGAAACCAAAAATTTCTAAGCGCGTAGTGTTCTTTTTGTGGACTGCTGCACATGGTCGGATTCTCACTTTGGATAATCTAATGCTTAAGGGTCGCCCTTTGGCTAATTGGTGTTGTATGTGTTGCTGTGATGGGGAGTCTATAGACCACCTTCTTCTTCATTGTCCTGTTACTCATTTCCTATGGGCTTTCATGCTTCAGGCTTTTGGCATTCATTGGGTTATGCCAGGATCGTTGGCGGGTTTATTATCTAGTTGGCATCAGTGGCTTGGGAAGCATAATTCGGAAATTTGGAATATGGTTCTAGGATGCTTAATGTGGATTGTGTGGTTGGAGCGAAATCGTTGTTCTTTTGAAGATAAAGAGAAGACGTTGGAGGAGTTAAAGATTTTATGCCAACACAATCTATTGGAGTGGTCTCGTTGTTGGGGTTTTACCGAGTATTCTTCTCTCTCTGAGTTTATGTCTTCCCTTAGCTTAGTTTCCTGACTCACCCTTGTTGTTCATCATCATGAACATTTCGTACTTCACATTTATTTTTTATCCCTCTTTAATATAAGATTTCTGATTACCTATAAAAAAAAAATGGTTCCTCAGATTTACTCTGCAAACCCTAAACTGAAACTTTTTTTTAGAAGTTTTCAAGGTTGGGGGTTTTGTTTTTAACAAAAACTTAAAAGGGATATACTTTTGCCAAACAGTTTTTAACTCTTTTGTTTCTCACATTTACAACCCATACAAAGACACGTTTTTGGAAACCTATTTCAAAATTGGTTTTTACCCTTTTTGAAAACATATTTTAAAATGGTGAACCAAACATCCTCCAAGTGTTTTGGGGGATGAAAATAGAATATTTATGAAAATTTTAAATTATATATATTAATAATACACACACACACTCAAGAGAATAAAAAAAAGCGTGTCCTCACCCTGTTTATCTTCAGGGTGGGGAAAACCCATGCGGGGAATTTTATCCATCCTTTGTGGTGTGTTTGGGTTGCACCTTTGCAGCCCAGGGTGGGGGTTTGAGCCCACGTGATTTCAATCTGGTTTTTTTACATTATCAAATGTCAAAGTTGTATCTGTAAGAGAACAGTAATATGTTGCATCATCCCTTACAACCATATATGATCATTATCATACTTAAATTGTAATCTTCATTTTTCTCAGTTGTGTCTTATGGGAACAAAAATAAATTTGCAAGTGTTATACATTTTTTAGGAGTGTTGGAACTTGGATTTCAATCAACATGTGTTTGATGTATATGTTTAATTTATGTAGAAGTTGGAATAATGACTGGTAATGAGGCCAGAAGATTTTCAACATGTTTGTGTGAGTCTAGTTGTTTGATTTATTTGCTTAAGTTTCTGTGGATAATTAGAATCTTGTGGAGAGTGGAGATCATAGAAAGGTGAGTCTTGCAGAAGATTTTCTTGTCTTTAGAGCTGGTGCTATGATTTTTTGATGTTTATGAAGTAATGAAAGAATGGCGGTTAGGATTGACAGACTGGTTCTCAGTATGGAGTTGTATATTATGGCTCTGGTATGAGTAAATGTAAACTGCTAGATGATGTATTATTGCTATACAAAAATCATGAATCAAAAATATTGTATTGCGTGGAAAAAGGATGCGTTTGTAGCAGATCAAATCCATTGGCAAAATAGGGATATCCATTGGGACATTCTTTTCACTAGATTGGTTAATGACTGGGAATTAGAGAACCTACAATATTTCCATGCTCTTTTGTATTCCGGATATATTGAGCAGAGGGGGGAGATAGAATGGCATGGAGGCCTACTAGGAAGGGATCTTTTGAAGTTAAATCATATTATAGAGTCCTTAGCGATGGAGGTATTCAATCCTTTACACGGAGAAGTATTTGGAAGGTGAAAGTTCCTCACAAAGTTTTTTTTCCCCCTTCACTTGGGCAGCAGCCAAAGGTAAGATTTTGAAATTGGATAATTTGGGGAAGAGGAATATTTGCATATTAAACTGCTATTGTATGAGTAAGAATAGTTGGGAATCGGTGAATCACTTGCTTCTTCACTGTTCTTATGCATAGAGCTCGTGGAATTTTGATTTTAGCTTGTTTAGTGTCTCTTGGGTGATGCCTAAGCATGTGGTGGAGTTGCTGGCTTGTTGGAGGAGAGGGGATGGTCAACATTGGGCAGCAGTTATTTGGGAGGCAATTCTGTTGTGTATTATGTGGACAATTTGAGAGAATGGAATCTTCAAACTTTTGATGGGGAGGAGCATACCATTATTGGGCTGAAACAGTTCCTTTTGCTTTCCTTGTTTTGACTTCCCTTAATACACAACCTGTGTACCAGGGGAGCAGTATGTACCTTTCTTATTTTCTTTTGATAAAAATTTAATTACCCATAAAAAAAACACCATGCATCAAAATTCCAATAAGAAAACTAGAAGATAATCATAACAGAACCAGACCTGCAAGCATAGAGAGATAAGAGTCTTGCAGAACTCAGTTCTTGTCTTTAGAGCTGGTTGTATGTTTTGTTGATGTTTGTGAAGGATTGGAAGAATGATGGTGAGGACTGACAGAGTAGTTCTCAGTCTGTTGTGGCTTTTGTATATTCTGGTTCTTGTATGTGTCAATGTAAACCTGGCTAGATGATATGTTATTGATACAAAAAAACTATGCCTCAAAAGTTCAATAAGAAAGCTAGAAGATAATCATAACAGAATCAGACCTGCGAATGGTAGGTTAAGAAATACAAATAATCTAATCTGTATGTAGAATGCAAAGTTATCATACTCAAGATTGAGTCCCATGGGCAAATGGTATGATTTTATGTAATGAATTGTTTACCTTTGATGAGGCTGTATTGCCCCCCTTTCAACAAGTTACAAAACAATAGTTTCTGGAACAAGCTGTTCGATATTAGATTGTAAACTCAGTTCGGTCACTATCAAACTGCCATTGAACCTATATTGGTATTACTCATTTTTTTTGGAATTGTGTCATCATGCAGAATTTCCCTGATTCAGAGTTCTGAGTTATGCTTCTATTTCGTTAAAAGAGTTCTACACTTATAATTATAAAAATATTTATCATTTTGTTTAAGTAAATATTATATTGAGGCAAAGAACTCTTTTTCCAGAGACAATTATGATTTGTTCATCCATTTCCTTCTGTATGCAGCATCAAGGGTGGATCCCATGCACCTTGAGTATTTCAGCTTCTCTGGTCGGGTGATTGCATTAGCTTTGATGCATAAAGTTCAAGTAGGCATTGTCTTTGATCGTGTCTTTTTCTTGCAATTGGCTGGGAAGTACATTTCGTTGGAAGATATAAGGGATGCAGATCCATGCTTGTATAATAGCTGCAAACAGATTCTGGATATGGATTCTGATTTTATTGATTCAGATGCTTTAGGACTAACATTTGTTAGAGAAGTTGAGGAGTTAGGATCCAGGAAAGTTGTGGAGCTTTGCCCTGGTGGGAAAAGCATGGTTGTGAATAGCCAGAACAGGGAGGAATATGTTAGGCTTCTTATTGAGCATCGCTTTGTCACATCTATCTCAGACCAGGTATCACAATTTGCACAAGGTTTTGGAGATATTCTTTCCAACTCTAAGCTCCAGAAGTTCTTTTTCCAAAGTTTAGAGCTTGAAGATCTTGATTGGATGCTTCATGGAAGTGAAACTGCTATTTGTGTTGATGATTGGAAGGCACATACTGAGTACAATGGCTACAAAGAAACTGATCCTCAGATATTCTGGTTCTGGAAGGTACGTGCTTGCAGGATTTTAATTTATTAAATTTATGTGTTTTCCTCTACTTAGTTTTTTTCCCATGTTTACAAATGATTTCCTTCTAAGGCACATACTGAGTTTACTTGAATTCCCATTTTGAAGATGTGAGTTCAAAAAGTTCCATAGTTCTCACATTTTTTTCCACAAATCATATATTTACACCTTTCATGTTAACTGGAGTCATTTGGTGAGAAATTGTATTTGTAATTTAGAAGTGTAAAATGCCCATTACTTGAAACATAGTGTAAGAATACAACACCTTTTAAATTTGCATCTTCAAGATGTGACATCTGCAGAAGGCGTTTCCAGTGAAATTGCATATCGAAAAAATGCAATTTCATGCTAAGTTGGAAATTAAACATGGTAGTGTTTGTCCGTGTAGGCAAGATGAAATTCAAAGTTGTTAAAAGATAGGGATCCTATTACTTATCAAATAAATAAATATATATATATTTTTTTGGTAGGAAGAAAAACCTGTGTTTTTATTTTATATAATATAATTTTTATTTTGAGAATCTAATTTATAGTGGATAAAACAATTTGAAAATCAACAGGAGAGTGGCTCTATTTTTTAGGCAATGTTTTAGTGGGAGTAAGAGTTGTATTTTTGCTGGATTGTCCTTTGGTTTTATCTCTACTGAAACATAGGGGTGTAAGAGCATTTTTGAACTAAAAAAATGGGGATTCCAAACGGGGGAAGCCCCCTAAATGGTAGTATAAATATATTGGGATCCTACAGGATCAATGAATGAGCTTTTTGGATTGAATCAAGGATTGTAAGATCTTACTTTTCGCATGTACCTCAAAAAGCCTTAGGACAAAATCCATACTCATATTATCCCAAGGCTTTTGAGGTACTATAAGTGGAGTATACAACTGTGAAGCATGGGTGCGTTTCCGGATTCGGGTGTGGGTGCAAGTACTAGTGTGAGACTCAGCAATTTTTTAAAAAGTAGGGTGCGGGTGTGGCGATTAAAAAATTAATAAAAATATTTTTATTTATATTTTTTATATATTGCTAAGCATACCTTTTCACATTATATAAACATATACCAAATTTAAGAGCAATAGTAGATAATAACTAAAACATGATGTTTATAAATTTAAACCCAAGTCACAACTCACAACATTACAGGCAGCTTATATAAAAAAATTTTAAAAAAATTAAAAAAATCAAATCACAATGAGTAATAGAGCACGTGAGAGTATAATGGAGGGTGACTGAGAATGAAAGCTTTGATACCTGAGTTGAGAGTTGGGTCGGTGAGCTTGAGAGTTGAAACTTGAAACCGAGTGATGGAGATGGTGGAGACAGAGAGCAGAGAGGTTATCAGTGAGTGTGTGCGTGAGACTTTGAAATTGTCTTAGGCTCTGGGTATGGGTTTGTGAGAGAGAGGGGAGACGGAGAGCAGAGAGGGGAGGCGGAGAGCACAGAGCCGAGAGGGAGAGGAGAGCGAAGATCGAAAAACAAAAGGGTAGAGAGTTTAGAGTTTTCTGTTTAAAGCTTGGGTTGAAACAGTGCGTTTCGCACATTTTTTTTATTTTTTATGTTTAACTTGAATTTCGGTCTAAATCAGCCGTATTGGCGCCAGTACGGACTGAATCGGCCTATTTCAGCGGTTTCGGCTGATATGACCCGATTCAGAGTGAATCGGCCCGAGTTGGTGCGTATTGGGAAACGAAAAAAAAAAAAAAGCGATGCGGCACTGACGCGTGGGCAGCGGCGTCGCCCGTCGCACGCTGTGTTGGGCCGCATCGGACTCCGGTGCGGTGGCTCTGTAGCCGCGTCGGTGCTTCATAGGTATACACCCATGTATTTTGCTTTTGTCCTTTGGAAACTTGACAAATATGACAATGATTAAGAATCTCTCAACTTCCCTCCAAATCATGGCCAATAGAATTTGTCCTTTGGAAACGATGCTAGTTACAGGCAAATTGTCTTGTTCAATGTACTTTGATGCCTACTAAAGTGCGCTGCAGAATCCTGGTTACTGCATTGCTTCTTGTTCTACATGCAGTTCTTCTTCTGCTTCTCTTTGCTAGTTTGCACTTGCTTATTTTTGTCTCAAAGATTTAGATTCTTGGCTGGACACAGGAGCAAAATGCTGTTCCCCAGCCTCTCTTACCTGAACTTCTAATCATGTTTTTATTTGGTAAATTCTTGGTTGCACTTGTCCTGCGTCTTGGGATACTGCCTATGGGAACGATAATTATCAGTCGGCTTCTTAGAGGCAGATTCTCCATGTTGAGATTCAAAAAGCCTGGCCAATGGTTGCTTGACGTGGTCCTCAATTTTAAATGCCATTTGATAGACTTCATCAATGCTAAAGAATCAAACTATAGTCATTTCCCTTTTTACTTCGGGGAAAAGGCTAGCTTTGTATCCTGATAAAAGTTGACGGTCATTTTTATCAATTTGACAGTGAATTGGGAGGTTACTGAACTTCTTGATGTAATCTTCAACCATAATAGATCCTTGTTTCAATTGAATCAACTGATCATTTAAAGAATCTTTATAATCAAGCTGAAGGTATCTCTTTTCGTATAAGCTTCATTTTTCCCCCAATGAATAATTGAAGGTTGACCAAGTATGAGCATGTGTTTTTCAATGTTGGGCCACCACATTTGTCTTTGTCAAAAGGGGGAAGGCTCACCCCAATTAAAACTATGCTGTCTAAGTCTCCCTACTTATTTTAGGTCCTTATTTCCCCTCCCTTTTGGTGTTGCAAATAGAATGTAGAAAATTCAAAGGGACTTTCTCTAGGGTGGTTTGGCGGATGAGTTTAAGTTCCATTTAGTTAATTGGGATTCGGTGTATTACCCAATCAAGAGGGAGGTTTGGGATTAGATGTTTGACGCTATTTAATCAAGTGTTGTTAGGGAAATGGTTTTGACGCTTTGGGGTGGATACAAACTCTTTTTGGTGTAGGTGATAGAAACTAAGTACGGGATACGCCAGGATGGTTGGTGTACAGATAGTGTGGGGCTTACATATGGTGTGAGTCTATGGAAATACATAAGCAAGGGATGCTCCAAGTGTGCAAAATTTGTAAAAATATGCAGTGGGAACCGGGAATAAGACAGTGAGATCTTCAAGGATCATTACCCAGAACTTTTTCTAATTGCTTAGACAAGGAGGCGAAGGTGGCTGACTATTTGGATGTGTCAAATGGTTGTATGGGAACCCATCTTTTAATTGGGCTGTGCATAATTGGGAGTTCGAATCCATGGATTCTTTCTTGACAGATTTGTACTCTTTTAAGATATGTTTGTCTCGAGAGGATTGGAGGACCTGGACTATTTCTAGAGCTCTGGGCTTCAAAGTTAATACTTATTATAAAGCTTTGAGAAAAGGAGGGGATCAACATTTCCCTTGGAAAACTATGTGGCAAGTTGAATCTCCTCCTTGTGTCAGATTCTTTATGTGGCTTACAATGAAGAGCAAACTCTTAAGTATGGTTAATCTGCAGAAAAGAGCATTGTTATGCCAGATTGGTGTAGCATGTGCTAGTGTGATGAGAAAACCATTAACCATCTATACCTATATTGCAGCATAGCTAGAGAGCTTTGGATTTCCTATTGTGTCTTTTCGGTGTGAGTTGGATGATGCCTAGGAGAATGTCAGATCTACTACTAAGCTGGGCTGCTCTGTGTGAAAAAGGACCAGTTGAAAATCTGGAGAGCTATTCAATCTTGATGCAGACTGCTTGGAGACAAAGGAGTTACCACATTTATAAAGACAGAATGCTTGGTAATCCAGCTCATGTCGCACTCGCATATAGTGGGCAATTTATTCAGATGTGAATAGGCTTCTTTGCAGTCCTCTGCCTTTGATTCGTATCTATTGTCTTTTTTGGATAGTTTGTATTTTGGTTGACGTCTGATTTCTTTCTTTCATTTTTTTTCTTTTCTGTTAGAGTGCCCCGTATTATACTCCGTGTGCTTAGACCTTGACCATACTTTTCAATCTCATACCATACCAATCACAATAATCTTCCATTGCAACTAATCAATCAAAGAAAGAATGAGGAGCAAGCTTTCCAGAAAAATCGGGAACATCAATTCTCACATAGTAATGTTATCATTGGCCATATTGTAAACTCCTTGTTCAATCATCTCCCCATTGTTGTTGTGAATGGAGCGTCTAGGATTGACTTCTTGTTTTTGATACCTGAATCTCCTAGACACACCTGTTTTGCTGCTCTCTGGATTGTGCCTACTAGGTTCTTCGTAACCTGCCATAGCTTGATTAATCAATATTGTAGAATCTGTTTTCTTTCCAACTTCTAAATGAGTAACTCAATCAGTGAGGTTTTCAAGCTATTAAGCAATCCATAATAACAAATCATCTCGTTGTTGGTTTGAAAGTCTTCTCTGGTGAACTCTTCCCTTAGTGTTTCCATGGCAGTAGAAAATTCAAATGATCGAGAGTGACAGACCTGCTCTGATACCAAACTGATGCACCCTAGGAAAAACAGAAGTCCTGGACGCCTACGTTAGTGAAAAAAGGAAGGATATAGAGGGGAAGTAGATGTTGGAGTTCACTTCTGACAAGGTGAGCTCCTTTTCTCATAACAGAAGTAGGGTGCAATACTTTTCTCGTGTGTACATACATGCTTACATCTGATTCGATAGTGCAACACAATGGAATGTAGAAGTTAATCATATAAGCATTGTATTTGTTCAAACATGATCATTTTCTATTACTTAGAAGAATGATAATATTGTGGAATTTTATAATTGGAATTAGATAAAGTCATAAAACTCAAAAGTTGCATCTGCTATTGTCGCTAAAACTGATTGCATTGCACTATGCATTTTAGTATGGAATAGCTAGCAACTTTTCATCATTAAAGAGAATTATAGTGAATTACTACTTTATTTAGGAAGTTTTTTGCTCATGTGATGAGTGGGTAGTTGCAGGGATTAGACTGTCATTAGTAGGATTTCTAGTAGTCCGTTCAAGGTTGGGGCACAAATAGTTGCTTAGTTGCCTTCCTCTTAACAGGGCTTTGAACTTGATGAACCTGAACCTCCAATAGGAATGCCTAAACTTTAGTGTCCCAGGAAGTTCTTTGAAAATGTTGTTCATTGCTTGCTGGTAGCTATTTTGGTTTCAGTCATAGTTCTTTTGTTCCATTCCTGCCCATTTCAACAAGTTAGGGCTACTGTCACAAGGCAGCCCGCCCTGTATTAGTAGACTGATGTTCTCTTAATTGAAGCTCAAGTGTTCGGATTGGATCTTATTGAGGTGACCAGTATAAAGGCATGAGAGAGATATTTACCCATGTTATGCTTGGAATTGACAAAGAAGTACTATAAGGCCTTTGTATGTTTTTATCCCCAAAAAAAAAGCTATGCCATTAGGCTCTCAGGGTTCTGCTGTGAGTTTTGAGAACAATTATGAAACTTACTGCTTTTATAACATTTGGGTAAAGGACACGGGATTGCTTTCTTTTTCCTTGATTTTTGATGAATTTAGAAGATTAATAAAAGACATTGTCATATTGGTGAATACTACCTGATAACGTATCGAATCTTTTCAATCAGGGTTTGACCCAATGATCGGGTTGAATGAACAGAAATTCTTTAGAATTAATTTTTTTATTTTATTTTTTTATTCTTTGAGTTACACATACGTCTGATGGGTCTCATACCAACAGCCTCACCCACCACCCAACTCTTACACAGGAAGGAGATGCTATTTGAGCAAGAGCTCCTTGGCAGAAATGCTTTAGAATTATTGGAATATTTTGGGTGCCTAGCATACCATAACTATCCTAGACTTGAAATATGTAGAACCACAATGAGATGGCCATAGATAAAATTCAAGCAACACCGCAAGATTTTATTTATTTATTGGTTAATGCCAAGTTGAAACCCATCTTGTAGGTCTTGAACTTTGATCTCACCCATTCTTGTGGAGGAAGGAATTGTAACCCAATCCCAGATGATAGAATATCAATAAGCTTACCTTGAATTTGCTTAGATAATTGTTTGATCTTGTATATTGTTTACAGTGTGAGACTGTCTCTGGCTCCATGGCAAGGTATAATTAATGACAAAGTAACTCGCAGTGCTCCACTAGCAAATTTTTAAGACCTTGACCTGCCTGTTGACAAGGCAGTAGCATTTCCAAACAATTCTCTCTCAATTTATTAGATTAGTAGATATTGAAAGCCTTAAAAGGTCAACAACCTCCGTTTAGCAGACTTTGAGCCAAAACAGTCAAGCAATGTTGAATTTGAAGTAACTGGAGATCTCTCTATTATTAACTAATAATAAAATTATATGAATAGGGATTGATAGTTATTGCCAATTTGTTGTGGTAATTAAATTATCTTTGCTTAAAAAATTTGCAGATTGTTGGGGGAATGTCAGCAGAGCAGAGAAAGGTTCTTCTCTTTTTCTGGACCTCAGTGAAATATTTACCAGTGGAAGGTTTCCGTGGATTGGCTTCCCGGCTTTACATATACAGGTCCACGGAGTCTCATGATCGCTTGCCTTCATCTCACACTTGCTTTTATCGGTTGTGTTTCCCATCCTATCCATCTATGGCTGTCATGCAAGATCGCCTTCATGTCATTACCCAAGAACATGTAGGTTGTAGCTTTGGTACTTGGTGAAATAGTTGCATCTGAAGATCTGGGTTGAAAGGGTTTTTCGACTGCACATAGAAATATTTGTCCTCAGGTTGTACAGATTATAGGATGATTGTCATTACACTATGTAAGAAGGTGCTATAGTTCTCTTATTGTTCACCCTTCTTTTTGCATCGTTGGATGAAGGTTGCAATGTCATTGCTCTTTTTGTTGTCTGTTTGTATAGGTATAGTATAAATAAAGCAGGAGGCAGAAAAATGCAAATCTCTCTGCTTCCATGGACTTATTTCATAGTATTAGATACTGGCTTATCGGGACATATAAGCACACAGATTATGCAATGACAAGCAAGTCAATCTCCTTTTTCTCTGATAATCATCAAGTTCTTATAAGATTATGCGAATAAGATCAATATCCGTTTTGTTTAGAATACTCAGGTTGTGATATGGGGCAATTGTTTTCAAGTCCATTGCTTCTCTTTTTTTGTTCATAATTCTCCCAAAGGGCCTGTTTAACAATTTAAAAGTTTTTCAAAATTGTTTCCGAAGCGAACTCATTTCCCTATGTGTCACTCTCCTTTTTAAATTTTTTTTTTTAAATTTAAATTTTTTACTTTTACTTTTGATTTTAGGCTGAACAAAGGCTATATATTTCTTCCTTTTGTGCAAGCATGACACTAAAAACTGTGTCTCGTGCATAATCTAATTATATTCATTTTCTTTTTGGAAAGCCTAAACTTCAGATGGTAGAGAACTGGTTCGACATGGGTACTGGGAGTTAAAAAGATTATTCCCCACTCTGCGTGATTACCTTTTTTTTTTGAAACCTCTGCGTGATTCAGTATGAGCTGAGCAATATATTATGCACTCACTAATATTTGTTGTTTTTCACTAATATCTTTGTCTTCCTGGTAAATTGTCTGTCTATATGAGAAAGGTACTAAAACATGACATGTCCAAGTCAGGATCATTTGGTGATGCATAAAGTAATGTCTAATTAATGCAGGAGCATCCACATCCCAATTATTAGGTGTCAATCAGCATCAAAGCTAGATTGTTTATTATTATTATTCAGGAATTAAAAAAAGAAAACAAAAAGACAATGGGACCAGCTGGACTAAAGAGAGGCCTCAACCAATGCTTGAGGAGTCCAGACAACCTTACAAAAGAGAGGTCTCAAGTGAAAGATCTGCATGCGCTCCATGGAAATTTAGCCATAGCTCACCTATAGCAATTAAGGTTAGAGTTTTCAAATAATGATTAAGAGTATGTATGGTTGGAGTGATTTTGGGGAGAATGGAAAAAAGGGAGAGAAAATGGGTGGGAAGGGTGTGTGGTTGAGAAGGGGAATGGGGAGAAAATTGGTGGGGCCAGGCTGTTTTTCCTTTGGGCCTACCAAAACTTAATCTCCCCAAATTGGGAGAAAATGAGAATGAAAATGAAGAGCAAAAAGTCTTGGGCATTTTGGACAAAATTACCCAATCATTTTGAACAATTTTTTGTCGGTTTCTTATTTGCTTTTTTCACCTAGCAAACACTCAATTTTTTGAACTTTTTTGGTTTTTTCCTCTGAATTTTTTGTCTTTTTTGGTTTTTTTGAAGTTCTCTTTCAGTTTTTTAATTTAATTTTTTTTTTCATTTGTTTCTTTTCATGTCAATTTTTTTAATAGAAAAAAAAAATATTTTTGGTTCTTGAACTTCTTGTGCTTATTTTTAATGAAGTATTCATTCGTACACAAATTTTTAATAAAAATATAATGTGTTTACCTTTTGTTTTATCTAATAGGGACATAATAGTAAATTTTTACCAATTTTATTTTCTATCTTCTCATTTTTCTTCTCAATTAAACAAAAGAGTTTTTCATCCTTCCGCTTTTCCTTCCTCTTAACCAAACTTCATGAGAAAAAACTTAAATCTCTTCCATCTTCACACTTTTTCATCCCTCCAGCCAAATAGACCTAAAGAAAAGTAGTTTATCTTTCTTGATTCTATTATCTTAAGCTCAATTTTCTGTTATGTCTGTCTATCCTCTATCGAATGGCAATTAGTAATTACACTCAAGAATGCTACTTATAAATGATAGAATGTTTCTAAGCATTGTTTCCTTTTTATTTTTATTTTTATTTTTTCTGTTTTTGGTTGTTACTAACCATTCTTTGCATGCAGTGGTAGCTGATTATGAATGTAATCTAGACTATATATTTTATTGTGCATGTAATTTGGACTATTGGAAGGTTGTTTATTGTGGTACTAGAGTAGTAGTGGCATATTTGATCTTGTGCTATCTTTGAGGAAAAAACAGAAGAAGAAGCTTTTGTTGTGGTTTTTAATGATCGTGTAATGTATTTTACACCCAAAATTGATGGATATGTCTATATTATAGTATTTATAATAAACTGAAGATGTTTTATTTTTGGTTAACCTCATAAGATTTTATTACTACATAAGTTTTTGAGACTTCAAAATTTTACATGCCATTATATATATATATATATATATATATAATTGAATTCAAAGTTCATTTAATTTTTGAATGCTTTATTAGAATTTTGGCACTTCATATTTTCTTTTAAATGATAGAATACATTTTTTTTTTAGTTATACAGATACAATAGAATTTCTTATAACATCCACTCCATGATAATTGTCATCTATTATCAAGCCAAGACACCAATAATAGAATATAGAGTTATGTAGGGACCTGGTTTGAGCACTTCTACTGTTGAGAGAGTGGACTCAAGTCCAGTTAGCCCAGTACAATAAATTTGTAGAGAGCGGGGTCAAGACCTAGGCCCTAATGAGGGGTGCACAGCCATGCATGGTTGCATGGGGATTTAGTAGCCTAAATGTGAGTTGAGATGCGCAATGATGCTCCTCGGCCTTGCTCTCGGGAGCTTAGAGTTCTTTTTATTTCTTTAGAGAATGATTACAAGGGTTTTTTGAGAGGATATAGATTGCTACAGTATTCTATAGTTCAGATTTTTCATCCCTCCTTCCAGAGGGGTTCCTTACATTATATACCCCTTTCTCAACTGATCCTAGCCCTACATTTGTTGATCAACCAGGCCGCTACTTGAGTGCTTGTCCCATCAGCCGCCTTTCCACTCTTCCTGTGGGTTGTAGCAACCAAGGCAGCACTGTTCAGGGGTCCTTTCCTCATTAATGCGGCCAGGACGTTAGTTGTGGGCATTTAATGTGGAGGTGACAGTTCATCCTGGACTTGCTCCTCCATCGTGCTTTCATTGCTGACATGTTGTACCTGCTTTTTCTCTTTGGGTGCTCAGGAAAGCCGCTCCTGGTGGCTCGTTACTTCCCCCTTCAACGATCTCGGCTTGCCAAGGACAACATCATCCTCAGCGATGTTTCCTGGCAGCTTGGGCTATCTGCGCTCCTCCTCGGACGTTTCTTGATCCTCGGCATGGGCCTTGGGCCGGATATAAGATGGGCTGGGGTTGTCAGATTATTAGGCCCCACAAGTTATATAATAATAATAATAATAATAATAATAAATGCTTAATTCTAATTGTAGAATATTTAGTTCCATATACAAACACAACTTTAATATATAAATAAACGCCAATTAATAATTTTTATAATGATCAAATTTCATATTTAGAAAATAAAAAAGAGGAAAAAAAATTATATTATATTAAAATTTCCTGTGCATCAGATGGATTATCAACTAGTCTATATATTGGTGGTTTCCTGGTTTTTTCATATTTCCTATGAAGGTTGCTACATCAAGTTCTTGGTAAGTTCTTGATTTTCAAAGTATATGTAATTAACCAAGGCAAGGTATTTTTATTCTCTTACAAATTTCAAATTTAATTTTGATTGTAAATGTACAATATTTGGAGTAGATCTAGTTTTTGTTCCACTGCTTTATCATGCATATGATGTATGATGGTTTTCCCAACAATACTAACAAATAAAAAAATCAACAATCTATACATTATTCACAATCCCAAACTCATTCGCTTTAAACAAAGGAAAAATAAAGGTAGCAGTCTGAGGACACTATGAATTCATTTAAACACCCTTTGCAGGGGATTCCTCAACCAAATAACGTATAGAACACGTGCATGGTTAGAAAATATAACGACAAACAAGACACTATGGAGCATGGACAACAAGGCGTACTTAGGATTTCAAACTAAGGGGACCTAAGTATAAGAAAAAAAAAAAAAAAACTAAATAGGTATTCATTTAGTATTAACAAACTATCAACCAAGATAAATGCACAAAATTATTGTTTCTTAATACATTAAGATGCAATCATCTACCAACAACGACCACAAAAAAAAAAATAATAATAATAATAATAATATTGTTTCTTGAAAGCATCAGCTATTGCAAAAAAAATTTATTTTCACAAATCAAAAATTACTTTTTCTATTTTAATATAACATTTAAAATGTCTCATACATTAGTGTTTTCGGTATTTGGTAGGGTATTTTGAGCAACAGTTTTTAGTTTTTAAACAACATTACACGTATTTTCACACACTTTTTCACCCACACGAATTTCTAAAAAATACAAATAACATTACTAGAAAAACATTACCAAACAACCACTTAACATTTAGAACACTTAATACCAGTACTCTAATACTGGGCTGACTAGGATTTTTATTTTTTATTTTAAAGTTTTGTTTTTGTTAAGTTTTTGAGTTGAGTAGTTGTTAGTTGAGCTAGGCTAATTAAAAGGGAGGGGGTCTAAGTTTTTGAAAGAGGGTAGTGCAACTCTAGAAATAAAAATATATAACCAATAATTTTTTTTTTTTCTTTGGGGGGAGCCCAAAATATTTTTTTTCTTTGGGCCAGGGGGCCCGGGCCCCTTGGCCCCCCTGGGTCCATCCTTACATTAATTTGTCTTTCGTAGTACTATAATTGGGAGAGAGAATTGAACCTTACATGTTTCTGTTAGAAGCATCAAAAGGGAGATCCAAATCCTCCATTTCTCACTTTTTCTCTGCGGTGGATTGTAAATAGCACATGTAGATAGCAGGTAGATAGCAGGGTGTTTTAGTTGTATTAATGGTGGATTGTTCAGGTTGGTCAGGCCGGCTGAATAATAAATACAATTAATGCAATCGCCTAAGGCCTCCAAAAAAAAAAAAAAAAAAGACCTCCACTTGTAAATATATATATATATATATAAAATATTTATGTATATATTTTAATTACAAAAAAAATTTAAAAACTTTTATTGGTCAATAAAATGCATTAAAAATACCTCATTGTATCTTAAAATACAGAAAATTAAAAAAAAAAAAGGAAAAAAAAATATTTTAAATTATATTTTTTTAATCTGCTTGATTGGTACTTTGATAGGACAATACGATAGTCTTGCTTACACAGTCCACAGCATTGCTGACTGCACAGTGCACACGACACCGCACAGTCTGCCCACAGGCCGTAGCACTGCACATGAGCACATCCTGATTTGCACAAGGCCATAAGCCCATAGTTCACACTTCACTGCTGGCCCCCACATGGCCACACACCAACCTACCCACACTCACACTCAATGTACACGCACACACCTACTATATCTTTTATTTTACTTTTTTTATACAAACTTTTACTTTATCAATTATTAGAAGTTATTACACTGATAAATAACTTAATGTATATTATATCAACTCATTTGTATTATAATGATATTAATTAATAAAATTTGTATCAACTCATCCGCGGGAAGAAGTTTTTCAAAATTAAAATTAATAAAATCTTATATATGGTCTACTATGTCACAAGAAAGATTAAGTGGATTAATCATATTATCAATTGAAAAAGAAATGTTAGAAGAACTTAAATACAAAAACTTAATTAGTAATTTTTCATCCCAAAAAGCAAGAAAAATAGATTTTAAATAAAAAATTCAATAAATATTATTTAATTATAAAAAGGATCCACTTAAAATTTTCACCCAAATCCTCTAAAGTTGTTGAGCCAGCCCTGAGGTTGGTAACTTTAATAAATGATACATCCGATAGTTTTAGCCAAATTATCTAATCGGAGGTTGGGTTATCTAGAAACAGCCCTGTTTTTTTTTTCTTTATCTTTAGTCAATTCAATAATTGTTTCCTCTTGAATTTGATCACCATAGGGAACCACACAAAGAGCCCCAAGAGTATAATATGGCAGAGCTAAATATTTTCACATAAGTGGTGAAGAATGAAGATAGTGTTCCACAAGTATTCATTCAACAACTTCTCCATACAAGAAGACATACTTTTGTGTCTACATTTCTCAATGTTGGCCAAGATGCAATGCAAAGCACTAACCAAAAACACACAAAACATATCATCAATCAATCAATCAATATATATATATAAAAGCAGAGACCTCATGTGAAGTGCATGAAGTCCTGCCATGTGGCGCTTTGTATGAGTACTTTTCGTTTAGCCTTTCACCTCCCATCTTCTTATCAATGATTAGTTTAAGACATAAATGCAGAAAATTAAAAGATTTGGTTTTACTTCCTTTTCCAACTTCTTGAACTCTTCCACTTTTAATTTCATTAATTTAAAAAATGAAAGGTTTTCTCCATTCAATGTTAGTTTTTATGTTTTTTTATATATTCCAGTATCACAAAATATCAAAAGGCCAAAAGAAAAGTAGGACTGGAGAGATAGAGAGACAAAGAGTGAGATTAGTGTCAAAAAGAGTATGAAATTGGCTTATAGAGAGACAAAGAGTGAGATTAGTGTCAAAAAGAGTATGAAATTGGCTTTGGTTTCAAGTGCATATGATCTAAACTTCTTAACAACACTATTAAAGCTTGATACAATGCTTTAACAACATATGGGGTTTCTAAAAGGTATGTGTTTTTTGTCTTTCTTTATATTTTTGGAAAGTATTTAATCTTTGTAAGTAATTAAGGTACTCAGATGTAAGTAAAATTAAACGTGAGATATGAAATAGTATAAGTTTGTATATCTCTGTTCAATTATTGTTTTATTTTTAATCTCTTGTATATCTCCCAATGGTCTCTTGACTCATTTGCTCATAGCTGCCATTACCGTTCCACAGTCATCACAACAGATAATAACAACTACACCTGCTTCCTTCACAACCGCGAAAACAGCTCCATCCACATTCACCTTGTACACGGATCCATGAGGAGGAGACCACTGTTGGGCAACACGCTGATAAGGAATATTGAGAGCAACATTTGCAGCTTTGAAATCTTCAATGTCTGAATGTGACTATAATAACTCTCTACCCTTTGGGAAATCAATGCTTGAGGAGTATAGACAATCTTTAAAAAGAGGTATCAAGTGAAATATTTGCAAGAGCTCCTTCAAGGAGGTTTAGCCATAGCTCACCTATAGCAGTTAATGTAGAGTTTTCAGATATAGTCACACCTTGTCTTGTAAATTGATATTCAAGACTGATCAACTTTTTTTGTGTTGCTTTTTTAGGTTCTATGGTATCTCTAGCTCTAAAATTAACAAGTGGTGGAGTGCGGGCTCATAAGATAATAATTAATCATGGGGCTGCAATAGTAGCCATATATTTCCGCGTCATTGTTGTCTTGCTCGTTGGCAATGCTGTCGGAGCCAATCCTTACTTCTGATTTACTTTAAATGAGTAAACTAGCCTAAGAAAAAAAAAAGGAGGCAAATTTCACTTTAACCCTATACTTTAGGGTTTTAAACTTCCAAAAATAACAGATTAAACCATGAATTTTCAAAATGCAATAAATCAAACCTTGAAGTCTATCAAACACTTAAGCAACTAAAATCGATTGCGTGCTTTGTCTATCAATTAGTTTCATTCCATTTAATTAGCAAAGCAGGACAATTTTCTTTTTGAGGACTAATATGTTCAAAAGAAAGATAATCAATTGAAAAAATGTCAATCAAAATACCACATCAACTTACTGTTAGCATCTGTCTATTGTAATGGGACAAACTAATGGATCTTATAAAATCAATTTAGATTTTCAAATCAGTAAAATGGATCTAGATCTTCATCATTGATGTTAGAAATCGGTGAAGCAAAGTGTTGGAGCTTTATTGTTGATGCCTTCTCAAGCAAATGGAGGTTTTTCACTATGTAAAGCTAAGTATTTCTTCTTCTTCGTTCAATCAAGTAAATAACATGCAAAATAGTTTAGATACAGTGAAGCAAATGGCATCATTTTGTTCTCTCTCTCTCTCTCTTCTTTTTTTTTTTTTTTTTTGTCCAAACAGGATGATGATGTGGCATTTTTGACAAGTAGGATTAATATGTGCCATGTGGCAAGTCCCATGTGGCACTTAACAAGGCAATGGTAACAGAGTTGGATGACATGATGCTTTTGAAAGTGGAACCAAGCATTAAGGGCCAAAATGAAAACAACTACAAAAACATTGAGGGCTAAATTAAAGTGAACTTTAGTCTTTATCAATACATCAAATGTTTGATCGTAGACTTAAACATGGCTCAGTTTCTTACAAGCCTTC